>JAKTRG010000008.1:0-659043 GCA_030579595.1 Spencermartinsiella europaea
CCATCACTACCTAAACTTCACCGACTAAAATCTCACGTTTTTCCCCACTCTGTAACGATCTGATCTGATTCTGCGGCTTAACGAACCCAGAAAATGATAGATAAAACCAGGGATGATATTTTTTAACCCTTTTGCTATTTATTTTAACCGGAAGATATCTATATATACACATTTATACATTTACATTTTTACTGAGTGCGACGGGATCGCGTCAAGTGGCATACTCGACGCGGCATATAAATTATAATATGCATAAATTAGTCCTCGCATCGAGACATTTCATATCACCAGGACGCGCTATGTCGAAATATATAACGGTGGTTTTACCAAACGAATCCATTGGAAAAAAAGATGACGACGTGTTATTTGTTAATTTGATGCATCCTAGAACTGGTAAGCCTGCAAAGTTTTTAAAATGCGATTCAAAGGTGTGGGAACTTCTGTCCATAGACGGCTCTAATGTTCATCGTAAGAGGAATCCTGCACAGGAGGCTGAAGCAACAACACGTTCTCTGCTATTCGGTGCTGATTTGATTGTGTCAGATGCTTCTGTTTTGGTATCTACTCCACTAAACCCTCTCTACTTGGTGCTGTCGACTCTGTATGCTAATGGCGACAAGTTCTTGTCAGGAGACCAGATCCATGATCTCATGGAAAGCCGACTGCCGAACGACTGTGAGAGCGTCGGGCCCGAGGTATTTAAACACAGATTGGAATCTGTTTGCGAAGTGCTTGAAGCTGGAGATGAAAAGCTCTACAAACTGTCGCAAGAGAAGCGTTGATAGGAGGGGGGACAGTTTTGTCTTGTACAGACGTAGTATTTAATGATAGAAGGGAACAAAAAACAGGAAACTAAGCTAGCGAGCACCGTTACCAACCAACGTGCCAGATATTAGGTTGCGCCACAAAATTGGACAGCATGATACACCTCGAATAAGATGGTGCAGCACTCTAAAATCGTTGCCAACCTGTTTTCACTTCGTTCTGGTGATGTCAGAAGCCTACTAGTGGCAATGTGTCGTCTGTCTCACAGATGGTTACGTCCATAGTCAGCATAGGTATATGGACATTTAGGAGCCGCGTGTAAACAGCGTGTACAGACCCAATTGAAGCCTTCTGGCACGGGAAAGTGTCTCTTACACTAGACTAAGATGATGATATCCCCTGTAGTTTCAAGCCTTTATATGTATTTATTCCACTGGGTCTTAAAATACCATCTCAGCTCTCAGTCTCACCAAAATATGTAATTTTGGTGCATATTCACTCTCTTTAATATCGTTGAGTGAAACATGACTCTGCGAAGTATTGAAACTTGCTTCCTCGGCTTTCTTATGTACGTCACATCCAATAAATCATGCTATATAGCCAGTTACAATAAACTTGCATAGGCTCTCTCTAGCACAGATCTTAATATATCCCATCCTAGATAATGAAGGACAATTGGAACCACACCGATTGATACTCAGTGTCGAACATTTATAGTTCACCATCGTTTCTCTTGCATCTCTAACTACAACTATTCATTCACATTCCGCGAAGCTGAACCACCCTCTCCAGAGAGGCCACACCAGAGGCATTTTGTTTCTCGTCCCACGGTCGGCGAGGCCCCTGCGGGAGTGGTTACGTATGGGAGCCCGCTGGGTTCATCCCGGCATAGACTTCATGGGCAAAGCTGTGACATTGCCAACTCACTGTCCATCAAAGTGGAGTTTTCTCCAGTGGAAGGTCCAACGGGATGCTATCGATATCCCCATCCACAACTGGCGTTCCTGGATTTAGCCCTAACCGGTTCTCCTTGGGTAGCCATTATTCACACCGGCCATGGCACATATGATCACTCCCGCTAAAGCAGATATCATAAAATTAAGTGGACCTGAAGCCACGTAGACAACGACCGAGCCTACCGTCGCTATCACAGCTACGCGCTCATTCAGCTTCCATGTTGCTGACGTGCAGCCAGCCATTAAAGTAGTTAATAGCAAAAAGTTATAGAGCAGACCTAACTATAGCGAGCACCAATGTTATGAACAAACGATTAGAAATAACACTGACTTGCGATTACATTAATAGATTTTTGCACGTCAGTTGATAATAATAATGATAAATATCCTAACCCGGATCATCGATATGTATGTGGATTAGTTACGTGTGTTACAATGAGTGGTTATGGGTGCATTATGCAAGTCCTCTAAGCGACTAACCCCACACCGGGTCATTGAGAGGAAGGCCGCTGGCAACAGCCCAATTGCATTTTGGCTTCGAAGAACAGGTTGGCCACTAGTTGAACATGCCGGTACTCTCAACTCCGGATTCATATGTGATTAGGTTCGAGACAGATGCCCACAGCGTGGTGGTTTTACCATTCATGCGATCTCGGCTAGCAATCAGGCTGCGGACCCAAATCTATATAGCACATTATTTGCATATTATACAATAAAATCCATTGCGTGTACACAGTTAATAGAGAGGCAGTCATCAGATAGAGCCAGCTGAATGCAACGAGAGGGGCAGAGGGGCACGAATATGACTATTACATAACAAACTTGACAAGAGCGTCCGTTTCAGTTTGGTCCCATTCTGTTACCTATATGACTGGTCTCTATCTGTGTGCTATATGAGATCCGTTTGGACCGTAAAAGTTGGACGGCGCAATGCCAGAAGTTAACGTGTCATATATAGGCTGATTAAATATAGAGGGTTGAATAACTGCCATTCGGGCCAGAATATATTCCTATTGGCCCCTAGGGGTCGCGTCACGCCTTTAGAGACCAATCATTCAGCATAAATAAACCACCACTAGAAAAAAATGAGACCCAAAAAAAAAGGTCTGTCACACAGTAGGCACGATAAAACTCGTGGAAAAAATTAATCTCAAGTCCCTAAAATCTATGGTCTCTAACCAGCAACCTGGTACTGGAACTACACGATTCCTCCTCGTCTATACTTGCTGCATTCTCTCCCTCCGTACTGTGGTGATAGTACGTACATTCGTCACTCAGATCCCAAAACAATCAACGCCAATCGACATCCCCACTCCAATTACCCCGAAGTGAGTGGGGCATCTAATCAACTAAAGGTCCCCAATGAATTATTTTACTACCTCTCCTGGCTTTCTTATTGTTTGGCAAAGCACTTTTGTGTTGATATCTCCTGCGCAGTTTCGTTATTTCTTCGTATTTTTTTTTGGGTAGAGCAACGGAAGAGCGCTTGTGTGCTCTCAACGTTTTTTAGTTGTGCTATCTGAATTCGCCGTGGAGAATCTCGCTATTTGGTTTTAGATATACGGCAGAGAAGCAGTCGTCGGCCTTCTTCACATATAATCTCAAGAGATCGGTTTAGAAAACTGCTCAACTTGCCTGCCAAAAGAGTTTTGTGCAAGGGAAATCTGTAAACTGTGCTTGTCACGAGTACATTTTGCCGGTCTTATTTATTATTTTGTTTTTGGGACTGAGCGGGAAAGACCCTAGTTCAAGTGAAAGCGAGTCAGGCAGAAATTTTTCTTGCGAGAAACGCCTGTGAAGCTATTTTTCTTCATCACCACTGTCCCGCCTAACAAACACGTTTGCAAGGCGAAGGAATTTGAATATTTATTACCCACTTGTATTATAATTATTGCCACTACTATCATCAGACTTCAATGCATCCAATATGACTAGCACGGCAATAACACAACCGTCACTGGGTTCGAAGGACACGTTAATGCGCGGCAGGCTGCGAACTGATGATGAAGACGGAGCAGACCTGAATGGCAATGGCAAGGCTGAAGCAGCCAGTAATGAGTTGGACCTAGAATTGGGCCAGCAGCACCAGCAACAACAACAGTCTGGAACGTTGTCGAACAAAATTGCGTCATCTCCACCAATTTTTAACCACAAGTTCTCCGACGACTCATCTGAACTCAGCGAATTGGAAGATTCAGAAGCCGAGACGGAGAAACTGGAGCCGCTAGATGACTCGGAAACGGGGCCACCGCCTCCTACTATATCGCATAAGCGCAGGCGGCCACTCAATAGTAACGTGGATAGCGATGAAGGGGTGACCAAGAAGAGGAAAGAGTTGCTAAGCGGAGAAGAAGAAGAAGAAGAAGAAGAAGAAGAAGAAGAAGAAGAAGAAGAAGGAGAAGGAGAAGGAGAGGAAGGAGAGGCTGAGCCTAAAGAAGAAGAGGAAAATGAAGAAGAACCCGCTGCTGCTGAGTCCACAGATGCCATTGGATCCTTGCAGGATGAAGATGACATTGGAGAGGTTAATAATGGGGAGACTGACGGTCTCAATGGGAACGGTGATGAGGTAGACCATCAAGAAGCACACGAAGAAAACTACGGAGATGGGGACAATGATGCTGATGAGGATGAGGACGAGGATGGCAAGCATGACATGGGAAAAAGCTCCGTGGTCGAATCTGATACCCAAACAGCAGCAAACGGCAAGAAAATATCCCAGAATGGCCACATAGCATCGGAGTCTGAGAGCGAAACGGAACCCAAAGACAGCATCAAAGAAATACAGCAAGAAGAATCGCGTCAAAAAGCAATTTTGCTTCTGACCGAAATAGAAATGGAGTTCGCAAAGCTGCGAGATCAACTGCACGATGACAAGATGGTGCGGTTCGTAGCAGAGATTGAAATGTGCGCAGATGGCACTCACCCAGAGTTGTCCAAGGTGCAAAGTCAGATCACCCGCATACGTGACGAAAAGATTCAGCTCGCCGAGAAAAAGCGAGCCTACCAGTTCAAATCTATCGATACCCAAATTCGGGCGATGCGAGATCAACTGCATCAGCAGTTCATGAAAGACGAGGCAGAGTGTCGAGTTCGTTTGCTACTGCAGACCACTGAGGAGTGGTATAAGGTGAACAAGGAGCGTCGGGCCATGGATGCTTTGACACCTGAATATTCCTACCGAGTGCCCGAAGAGCGGAGCACCCAGATCAGGGAACGCATTGCTGTAAACAGCGAAATATCGCTATTGAGTGGGATATCGAGCTACATTGGCTTCCCGGCTGCTCCCGACATGAATACGGCCAACGAGTCTGAGTTGCAGGAGGATTTGGAAGCATTAGGTATCCAGTATTGATGTAATGACTATGAATAACGAACTAGATGTTTTTAACACGATATGAACTTTTTCTGCGAAGCAGAACAACCCTCCCCGGCAAGGGTCCCGCCGAAGGCGAGCTAAGATCCCCGAGATCTCTCCTCTGGATCTGTCACGTGATGTAGATAACTTCACTCATAATAATAATTTAACGTGAGAAATCTCGGCTTTCATATCCTGTAACTAATGCCTGGAGCAGTGAGAGACTTGAAATTTTGCACAGTATGTGCGTCCAATAATAATAGGTGAGTATAATTTTGTGGATGATGATGCTGGACCTTTTAGTGTACAACTTTTCTAATCAGATCAATGGAGGCACATCGAGTGTTAAAAGAGGCAGGCTACAATGTTCTTTCATACGGAACTGGAAACCAGGTCAGGCTACCTGGTGTCAGTATCGACAAGCCTGTTAGCTATACGTTTGGAACACCGTACAACGATATGTACAATGACCTGTCACAGAAGGATGCGAAGCTGTATACCTCTAACGGGGTGCTAGATATGTTGGATCGTAATAGACACATAAAAGACCATCCGGAGAAGTGGTACGAACATCATCAAGTGTTCGACGTTGTGTTTACGTGCGAAGAGAGATGTTTTGACGCCGTATGCGTCGACTTGATGAACAGGGGGTCTCGATTGAACCGAACAGTACACGTGATCAATGTGGACATTAAGGATAACCATGCTGAAGCTATCAATGGAGGGAAGGCGATTCTCGAGCTGGCCAACATGTTGTCAGAGAGCAAAGATCTGGACTCGGAAGTTGTTGATATTTTGACCGAGTGGCAGAAGAATCATAAAAAGCTGCCGGTGTTGTATCAAGTATCTTATTTTTAAATTCATGGGAACAGCTGTTAAGTAGAACGTTCAGGAGCATATTATTTATTTGAGGCAAAAAAAAAGAGTCGTGAGTCTTCATATTTACTCTACTAATATTTACATTTTATACACAAGCTAGCTAACTCGCCTTTTTGGCTAGATATCTGGCATTGATCTCTTCCGGCGTGTCGAGCCTCTGTCTTGTACTCAGTAGCGGATATCTTGTAATTGCCTTGCCAAACCCACTGCCAGTATTGATGTGAACATGGCCCTGTCTGGAATGCTCATCGGAGGGTCCCCAACTACTCTCCTCTACCATTTGCCGAAATTGAGTTGTGATGTTCTGTTTCATCCAGTAGTCATGCCACAAGTTGAACGTGCGACGTTTCACGCTCTCTAGACTCTCTGCCCTCGCAAAAGACTTCCACACCATATCGGGAAACCCGCAGTCTGATAGAACCAGTGGGTATTCTGCTGCCATGTCATAAACTGGTCGATTGGGATACATGTCCATATCCAGCAAATCCTTTACAATTTCTGGCTTCTCAAACTTCTGACCGACCAAGAGCAGAACTGCTATCATGGACCGCACTTGGTGCCACAGAAAGGCTGTACCGCGCAGGCTGAGATAATACAAGTCTTTTGTAGATGGATCTTTGATAATGTCCGCCATCAGCACCCGTCTTTTGAAGTTATTTATCTGCTTTGAAGCGTCGATCTTGCAGTAATTTCGAAAATCGTGCTCTCCAACAAAGTACTTGGCCGCTTGGCTCATGGCCCCAATATCAAGATCATCAGCATGGAAGTAGTAGTGGTAATGTCGGTACTGGCAAGAAAAGCGAGCATCAAAGTCCGGAGGTGGTCGCATGCAGATTTCGTACAGTACAATGTCATCAGGTATTAAGTTGTTGATCATATGCAAATAGTCAAGTTCTTCGTCGTCTTTATCTGGGTTGGCCTGGTCCTCGACTGAGAGCTTTGATCTGACCCTCAGCGAGATAACCTGCCGAAGAGCACTGACTCCTCGGTCTGTGCGACCACATCTACTGAACTCGCAGTCAGCGACGTCCATAGTTGGAATCAACCTAGTTTTGTACAGTGCCTTGAGAATCTCAGATTCTATTGTCTCTATGCCATCTTGCTGCTGAACGGCTAACCCCCAGTAATTCCATCCTAGATATCCAAACCGTATTGCAATTTTGCGACTTGTGTACTTGGAAAAGTCCATTTCCTTTTTCTTTTTGGGCGGACGCTGGGTCGGACTGCTCGAGAAAGTAGGTACTTGTGTTGCTTGCGATGTAGACGTAGAAGCATTTACACTTTTGTCCTTCTCTTCCAGTTGTTGGATTCTCTTTACTAGGTCCTCTTTCGACCATTCCAAGTAAGGATTCGGACTGCCCATTGTTGGTAGAGAGTAGGACTTTTTCCCGCACATCCGTATTCTTCCCACTAGAAGCTCTCTATGTAGAAGACGTGAGATCCTTGTCCAGTTCATAGGCGTTCCCCTGTGAACTGTATGAATCGGTACCGTTTGAAATTTCTCTATGATTTCAGTGAGCATCGCAAATACTGAGCCGCGAATATTGCGGTGCGCGGCTGGAACGAGTTTAGGGTTTTTTATTCCTTTTCATAACCCTTTCCCCTATGCTTCCTCGGCTCTCTAACGGAAGAGCAAAATAGATATACTCACTCAAACAAAACGTCATATGTGACATAGAACCTCCAAACCCCTGTCTCAGGCAGGTACCATGATTATCACGTAGATTCCAAGATTTCAATTTCTGTTATGTGCGATTTTAATATAAGCACGTGAACTGGCACTTCAGTCGGAGCGCCGTCGGTGTGATCCTTGGCTGGGATCGATCTCAGATAGCAGCTAGATAACTGAACGCGGCTCTTTAAGCGCGCCGATCCAGGGTTGAGGTCAGGGCAGTTTCTAGCATGGTCGAGAGTAACTTATAAACAATTCAAAAGATCCGTTACAGTATTCATTTTGTTATTTGCATACCACCGGCTGAATGGCATATATTATTACTCACACACAACCCTGTCCCCGCATCTGTATAATTTTAATTTAATGGCTAGCTAGAATATGTGATATTACATTGTCTTACCTGTACAACGACCCCAAAAACGATTCCACTATCAATGCTAGGCACTATGACGTAATGGCTGGGTATACCGGCACCACACAGGCTAGTTAAATGCCAGTTAAGAGATACGGGCAATGGTGTGGATTTTCTACAGCGCATAGCTCACACCACACCCCCTTCTCCCAGTTACATATCATATTCTATTTTATTATTAGAGTGGGCAGGTCGTTTTTCCTTTCAGCTTATTTATCTTCTTGCCGGCTGTGTATCCTTTTTTCGTTTAAACCTAAATTACAACCTGAAGCACCGACTCTCTTTATTTTAAAGTTAGCATTAGGAAACCAGTTGCGCGGGGAGCCAGTTATCTCTACCTTTTTTATTATTATTATAAGTCAGTCCGGGTATTTGAGGTCCAACTTTTAACGTGCGGTTTAAAACTTGTAATTATTACTACTTGTAACCCTTGCTGGCTCTTTAGATGTCAGACTCTGCCAAAGTTAAACGTAAAATCGCAATTGTGGGGTCGAGAGCAGTGGGAAAGTCCTCAATCACCGTGCAATACGTGGAGGAGCACTTTGTCGATAGCTATTACCCCACAATCGAGAGCCAATTCACCAAACTGCTGCGGTTCAAAGGCAGAGACTACCACCTGGATATAGTCGACACTGCTGGCCAGGATGAATTTAGCATAATCAATAGAAAAGACCTGCACCAAATGAATGGGTTTGTGCTGGTCTACTCTGTAGCATCTCGGGCCTCATTTGAAATGATACCTATCATAAGAGATAGGTTGCTCAATGAGCTGGGCAAAGATAGCATGCCGACTGTGATTGTCGGTAATAAATCAGACCTGCACCTCCAACGTCAGGTCCAGCCTCAAGAAGGTAAAGCTCTAGCTGCGGAGCTTGGTGGGTGTGCATTTGTGGAGACGTCGGCTCGTCATAATGAGAATATCAGTCGCGTGTTTGAATTGATATTGCTGGAAATAATCAAGGAGGAGTCACCCAAGCAGGAAGCCTCGCAGTCAAGCTGTGTTATCTGTTAGTGTAAATTATTATTATTATTATTATTAGTATTCAAAAGCCATTTTTGAATCAATGTATCCGCGTGTAAAATATCAATGCAATGAGTGTATGAGTAAGGCGGACAGCAAATATCAGTGGACAGAAACTTTTGCCGGAATACTTCAAGCAACGTAGAGAAACAAACAATTTTGTATTCCTAGGCTCTACTACATAATGAATTTAAGATTCATGTCCAACGGGTGGCAGCACTTGTTAGAGAATGAATTCCACTGGATTTCTTTTCCTTTCACTTACACTCAGTTGAGGCTTTTGGGTATACCGGCCCCGCATAACCTCCCTCATCTCATTCAACAACGAAATATAGCTCTGGTTTGAATTCCGCGACATGACTTCTATAAATGAATAAGACATGGCTCCTGTATTGGTTCCTGCTTCAACAGCATCAGCCCTTGTTAGTAAATTCTTTTTTAAATAATCCCAAGTAATACTCCTTCACACTTACGATGTCTGGTCGTCTTTGCAACCTGAAATCTGAATAACGTCTGCAGGCGATACTTTCGTCTGTCGACTCATCTGCGTAGCCGAGTTACCACGAGTCGCCTGCGTAATCAATCCAGATACGCTGCTTATCATGCCTCCAATGTCTCCTCGCTCATACGAGGTAAACGCCGTCAGCAGTCCTGTTCCAGCTTCCTTGGCCAAGTTGGGCTCTTTGAGAACTCCCTTAGTCGAATATAAATATGGCAGGTCCATCACAGTGCCCGAGTGGCACGAATCAAACAACGCTGTCAATCGGACTCCTGGCATGAGTGGTCTCACCATGATCTCGTGAATTTCGTCATCCACAATATGACCAGCCTGCTGAAAGTCCACGGGATAAATCACTTCATCATAACCGTCGTCCTCATCTCCATCCAAATCTTTAGTCTGGCCACCGTGTCCCGAGTAGTGGAAAAACAGCGTGTCATTGGTGCGAGCTCCAGATACAAGCCATTGCATAGCTCTCAGAATGTTGGCCCGTGTAGGATGCGATCTCGGGTCACTTTGGTCGTCGGTTAGAATTACCATATCATCTTCACGGTAGCCGTACCTGCCCTTTAAGAAAGATGACACGGCCCGAGCATCGTTGATACAACCTCGGAGCTCATTCTTAGACCCAAAGTAATTGATTCCAATACACAGAGCTTTGCGTTTTCCCTGACAGTTTGAATACTGGAAATTCATTCCTTCGACTCCGAAGGACTGGGGGTGGAACGACGGTTTGGAGTATCCACCTCCATTTCCGCCTGGTGACGGAGAACCATATCCCTGTGGGCGACTGGCATAATTCGCAGGAGGCGGGCCCGATGGCGGACCGTAGTCTTGTCCATAGCCTTGTCCATAGCCCGATGGAGGTCCTGGCGGAGGTTGGTACTGCTGTTGCTGAGGTGGAGGGTACGAAGGTGGCCTGTATCCACCGTACGTGTTATTTCCTTGGCCCGGATAAGACATTTTTGGATAATGTGACGATTGCAGACCTTTGTTATTAACGGTAAGTATGTTACTAAGTATTAATTGGAGTTCTCGAGATCTCTCGGACCAAAAGGGACACCACCGCCTCGATGCGGCGGGCTTTTAGTGTCCAACCGATTGGAATATATACGAGCTAAGGTGAATGGGGCTTGGACCTAACACAAGAGAGAAGAGAAGGAGGCGAAGGCGATTGGAAAGGAAAGAGGATTCCGAGAATGAGAGATCGTATCCACTCAAATCTGCTCTCCGATGAAGTTTGTTCCCGCTTCGCGGAATTAAAGTTCACCTTCTAAAGTTCGACTCATTTAGTTGTAGTTAGAAGGTGTTTCTACTTTAGTTAGTTAGAAATCTAAGAGTGTTTGCTTCTTCTGCCTTGGGTTATAAATAAGAGACGCTGTTGGTAATAAGCCTTGAAATACGGATGACTTGAGTATAGAAACAATAGAAATGTTTTCAAACTACTCTTAAATATGCGGATCTACAACCTCACCATTGACTCGGACACACATTTCATGCGAATGTCTTTACATGTTTAACACAATTAGTTATGTTAATTATATCGCATTATTGTTCCACCAACACAATATCCTAATGCTTAAAACCTTGGATCCTCGTAGCGAAGATCGAATAGATCTTACTATTGACGCGTTGAAAAGGGAAATTCAAGTCTATTCGAACTGCATTGCGTAGTTTGATGTGTCTCTTAGTGCTTTTTTTGATCGGTACATGCTGAACAACGAATAAAACATTTGGGTATTAGCTAAAGCTGAAGAATATATGAAAGATTATCATGTATAATTTTATATATTGTATATTGTCATGTAGTGCTAATAAATGCATACAACTAATTGCAGCTAAAATAAATGGTAATAAATAGTGTAAACTAAGTAAAAATAAGCTGTACTGTTGGGATTACCGACAGAACTTCAAGATTATGCACTAGGAGTAGAGCAGCTCTAAGCACAGGAAAGTAGGCACTGAACCGTCTGGCCTCACCAGCAGCATCTTTAAATAAAAAAGAGGTTTGCTCAATCAGATCCATTTAGTAAGTCAAAAACCATTTGGTAAGCTTCTACTTTCGCATCGTACTGAATGCTTGGTGCTTTGCAGCTTTTATCCCATCCGTGCGTACATTTTACCATTCGCTTACAGATAACATGCTTGCCCGTAGCCCGGATTTTCTCCGCTAGCTTTTCAGCATCGAAGCAAAGAGTATCATGTGCTGCAGTTATAATCAACACTCTGTCAGGGAACTGGGTGGGGTCTGCAAACAATGGTGAGACCCTCGGGTCACTTTTTACAGATGCATCTGGCAGATAACAAGAAATAAAAAGCCTTCGTAGCCACATTGGCATTGGGGGCCCCGATGGATCTGGCGATGTTTTGGCTTGAGGAGGCTGAGTATAGTCCACCGCAGGATAAAATGCGATGATATTGGCAAAAGTTGAAGGAGGAAACAAATTGGCACAGGTTGATAGGATCAGATTTCCACCAGCACTAAACCCAGACATGGAGACTTTGCTAAGATCAAACTCTTCAGGATGATCCAATACCCACTTCACTAAATCTTCAGCATCGTTCAGGGCTGCTGGAAACGGGTGTTCTGGAGCTAATCGATATTGGACGTCTAAGACCCTGTATTCTGTGTTTTCAACTATACCCTTAGCATACTCGTCATCAGAGCCATGCATTGGAACAATATAACCACTGCCATGAAGATTTATCAAAACTGGCCGAGGTTTGACCGATTTCTTGTTTTCATATACATGTACTTTGATAGTTCGTTCAGGGTCCCGCGATGGTGCTTGTATCACGCTATCAGGGGTCGCGTTAACAGGATTGCTCCACCTGGCTCCAGCCCGAACAGCTGCCACCTCCAAAGATTGTGTGTATTGCCATAAGTAAGACAGCATAATAGTTGGATGAATCGGAATGTGATTGAGATGTAAAATGTCAGAAAGGACCCTGGTTGCGCTAGTTATCGGATGAGATGGATATGTGGGGAAGATTAGCCGAATTCGGCCAACTTACAGCATACACTAGTTAACATTGCGTCTCTCAGTTCTGTGAACAGCATAATTCACCTTACAACAGTGCTTAACGCGAAACATATTTAGACTCAAAAAAAAACCCCAGATTTTTCAATTCTATAGAACACTACTCTTAATATCAATCAATTCGCAACATCCACACGCTCACCGATCTTTTCTTCAGCTACAAAAGGATAAACCTCCGTCTTCTTAAAATCTCTGGCTTTGACACCTTCAACGAAAAGCAAGTCCAGTTCGGCGTAGGTCCTTCCCTTGGGCTCAGGAAGCCGGAAAAAGACCCATATAAGACCAAGAAATTGCCAACCCCCGTAGAAAAAGGCAGTCTTCGCTCCCCAGTTCCAGGCTGTTTTGTTCACCATGTGTGGCACAAGGACTCCATTGATGATTCCCACCACGTTATACAGATTTCGAGCCAAAATAATCGTCTTGGTTCTCAGTCTATTCGAGGCGAGCTCCGGCACCAGTGAGTAAGCCAGACTTCCAACTGTGATACTATAGACCATATAGTTGACCAGCACAAGACTACCAACACCCCAGTTGGCACCACGGTCATTTGGAGCAAGCCCTAGGAACCCCATCGTAAGTGAGATCAGGACCATTATAAACAGGCCATACATATAACCTGTCCGGCGACCCATAAACTTCATAGCTGGCCAAGCCAGAAATGTGCCGAGAATTTCAACCGCATACTGTCCCATTGATAGATCAAAAGCGTCGGCCGTAGGCAAACCTGCCTGGGTCATAAAATATGCCCCATTAAGTGCAGTGCAAAGATTCTGAATGGCCCAAACCACACAAGCCAGTTCAGTACGTCTCAACTCAACCCCTTTGAAGCAGTCCCAAATAGAAGAACCAGTAGTTGTAGCAGTTTCCAAGCGATGAGTATGCACCATCATAGCCACTGTCTTTTGAGCTTCGGCTTCAATGTTCTCCTTTCTCGATGTCAGACGTTTAACAGTGTGAACAGCTTCATCGACTTTTCCCTGTCGCACCAGCCACCATGGTGATTCGGGAGCGAGAAAAGTTCCGATGATAAGAGGCAATGGCCAAGCCCATTGAATTGCAAAAGGAATACGGTAGCCCCATTGATCCACACGACTCAACAGAGCACGCAGGATACCAGCTCCTAGGAGGCCACCAAAATGCCAGCACATGTTAACCCAGGTAGTCAGGTAACCTCGAAGAACGACTGGACAAACCTCTGCTGCATATGTTGTAGTTAAAGTCTGGAAAACACCCCAGGGGATCCCCATCAATATCTCGTAAGCCTGAAGAGTGCCGATGTTGTGACCGAAAAAGGGCATGAAGATAAAGGCAATGCACACTGCCAAGGAAACAATCATTGTTTTTCTATAGCCAAATCTCTCTGCAGCCCAACCATTGATAAATAAACCAATGATCTCTCCCACATTAGCACCATCTCCTAATCCTGACTGCCACGCAGCCGAAAGCTGAAACGTTCCGTCTCCTACGGGCTGTCCAAACTTCTGCTGGAAGGCTGGAAATGCATAAAAGTTTCCAAGCAGCTGAGTATCATACCCCTCCATGATAACCGCGGTGGACAAGAGAAATGACCATCCGATTGCCTTAGGGTACAGCTTGAGTCCCTCCCAAAGAGTCATCGACGTTTCTTCCGCAACTGCGTCTCGAGCATCCTGCAAGCTATCGACTGTATAATCGTCAAAGTATTGAGCATTCACGACTGTGCTTGTGGGACCTTTCTTAGTGTTTTCCATATTTTCCATGGCTGGGATACATAACCAGATCGATATGCCCAATATTTATAATCGGAACTGGCACAGACCTTCTCTCGACTATCGGAGCCAAGTCCCGAAACCACTCTCCATTAAAGGAATTATAACTGTTCCAATGAAATAGTTCAACGAACCAAAAGTCCCCTGGTTGTCATGTGCCCCATCTGTTCATATACGAGGTAGATAATGTATTCTACTTTAAACGGAACACATGATTACGACTCCAATATGGTCGTTATTTCTTCTCGGTTTCACACCCTTGCACATAAGGTTAAGCAACGACTATCTCCGTCGGTGTCACCCCATCATCCACGTATCTAATGATCGTCACTATAAACGTGCAAACCCGTTGAAAAGAGTATGAGAACCGACCAGTAATAGGCCGAGAGCTTTCACCGTGAACCCTGCCAGAAAACGCTGTTTGAATAAACGTCTTTTTGGAAACCTTAAGCTTCATTGTCGTTGCGGGGTGCAATTGGTGGGTTGAGAGTTGGCGGGCGAGAATCTCATAACTTGTGGTCACGTTGCAAGATTTAGAGGGATTGGTCAGCCAACACACACCTCGCTGAATAAATCTGGGACACGACTTGTTCATCATCAATTCATGCTGATATCTAGCCAGAATTTCTTGTAGCCTCACATAGTCTGCCATGATTGGCTATTCAGCCTCACGTGTCTCAAGTGGATAACACCTTCCTCGTAGGTACCGGAGTAGAACCCTCTATCCGTCAAATTATCATTTCTATTGGCCCGTTATGGATGATACTGTAAGCCAGGTTGATTTGGAACTTCACAAGTCTGTCTTCAGTTTTTCAAATAGGCCTCAATGAATAATGAAGATCGTAGGTGACACATTACCAGGGTAACTCAACTCGCTAGTTAGTTCGATGATGGGGCGGCGGTCATGCTAAGCCTCTGGCTGCATTATAATGGTTAGAATAGGGACGAGACAAAGTTTCTTACAACTATCAAACAACTAGTGAGCGGACCCTTATTTTCAGAAGAATAGAATACCCTTGAGGAGTTTACAGATATGAAGTTTTCTTTGGCGCAGCCCTCGCAATCCTCACAACCTCCACCGAGTTATGGGTCTTTCAGGACAACATTTGCAAGCCTCTCTCTCCATCGAACTGACCGGATCCGACTTCTTCAATTCCCTCAGTCAGATATCGACGCAATGCGGCAAGTACTTCATTCCCACTACCCATTCGGAATTTCGAAAGAACGACCTTACGGCGTGTCATATGAATTCAAGCTTAATGGCAACCCTTGGTCAGGACAGGGCCGAGATGCCATTCCCTCAAGGATTATAATGCGCGAGATACTGGCACATTTGTTCCGCTGCGGGTGGATATTGCATTGCAGTACGGATGTTAGCAAGAAGGAGTATGACAAGGATACCCTAGTTTTTCGAAAGCAACACCCTCCACCACCGCCCAGTGAGTGGATTGCTATAAGTTTCAACCGGTCGGATCTATTACGTCTTATCGGTGCCGATGTATCCTTGATTTCCGCCATGAGAGGGTTGCTCCATGAGATGGGATTATTTCAGAAAGAATCCTGGAAAGATGAAGCATTAGGAGCTAAGGAGTTTAAGATTCGAGGTTATCCATGGACTGCGTCAGGTGAGGCAACAATGACCACTAGGCAGCTGGTCCTGATGGTCTTGCAGACTTTAGAGGACAACGGCTTTAGTGTGTATGGGGCCATCGACCAAAGTACGGGGGATGGTGAGGCGAGCAGGGGATCTGACAGTTGGTTTTGTGTGAGGTCAATAGGCTGGGTTCCAGGATCTCATGTATTCCACCGTTGATCGAGAGTTTTAACAATGCTCGAAGAGGTACTCATTGATAAAGTTCTATGTAAATGGTTTGATGCTATGTACTCTAAGCTCAATCATCTCAGCAACCATCTACCGCAGTTTGACCCATCCCATATTAGTCCATACCGGGCTGATAATCTGATGATTCCAACGATGACTTCTTATAACATGTTCGGATTCCCCAAGAGAACCCAGAACTAGCTAAGGTAGTAATTCTGGGAGAGCTGTGGCCAACTATTCAACTTTAAAGCATAATGCTACTTAAAAGTTGTAGACAGGTTGATTAACATGCCGGGTTTCGCCAATTTTTGAAATTACTGATATTTCCTCTTCATTTTATACTCAATTTGTGATAGGCTTCTACTCTATATATTTGTGATAGCCTTCTCAAGTTTTATTTGATCTTAGTGCCGAGTTTTGGCAAAACAAATTCCAAATTATCTGGAAAAAGAATAACTTTTTCTTCCAATAGTTACTTGATAGTTGTTCAGTCATCGAGAACCTGCATTATTAGGCGGGTTGGCCGAGTGGTCTAAGGCGGCAGACTTAAGATCTGCTGGACGTGAGTCCGCGCGAGTTCGAACCTCGCATCCGTCAATATTTGTTTTTAAATTTTTTAGCGATGAACATGGGCGAGTGAAGCTAGTACTCAATTTCAATTACAATACAGTTGTGGCACTTAATTTTTCTTAAATTTCAGTTATGATACTGTAAGGGTGCCGTGTTTTGGTATCTTTTATCCTGTTATTAAACTTCCGTTCTAACTTTTTCCTCAATCTTATTAAGTATCCGTCCTACCATAAGTCGACTCGCATACCACGAGAACGTTCTTTCATCGTTTCATGGCCGTTAGAGAAGAATAGAGTTAAGCAGCTTTAAGTGCCTAATTTTCTATGACTGTCTAGTTGCTGTATGATAGCTACTTTAAATACATCCTGTTCGATTGCGTTAACCACGACCACTAGCTTTCTAACCGGGCCAACGAGATCAAAACAGCATCCTCTGTCTTGGCTCCTCGCCGGCACCGTAAGCGACCATCAAATATCTGGTAGGGTTCAACCTCGCCCAGATCCTTATCTTGCTTTACAGCCCATTCTATTTCTTTCCACTTCCCCAGTATCAGTAGTACATGTCGGTCACCAGAAGCCTTTTTAGATGCTATAGTAGAATGCTCAATTATGGGAATATTATCCGAAGTATCAGTAGACGCCTTATCAAATGTAAACTCTTCAGAGGGTGTGTAAGCTGTGAATGTGTAGCCGTTTCGGAATATAGACTCCGTAAAGATACTACCAAATGTTGGAGCTATTCGAACGCTGTATCCAAAACTTTGAGATGCATATAGTCCATCCTGGCTCTTCGACTCATCCTTGTAAGCCACCGATGGGGCCACAGACTTGATGAGTTTCGTATCAACTGTTATGCGTGTGTTAACAGGCAATTTCTCATTTTCAAGCTTCAAAAACTCTTCGCCGCCTACATTTACGTATTCTGTCAACGACTCCACTTCAAGCTGTTTCTTCGACTTACGGCCCTTCTTCTTCTTCCCTAGTTTGGCAACCTTGGCACTGACTGTTAGGCCCTCAAGGAATTTTCCCTCCTTTCGATTTAGAAAAGCCAGCCCAGGAATCTTGGGAAGCTTTTTCGCGTATTGAAATGCCTTGGGCTCTTCAAACACCGAGTTGCGTAGGTACGACGGTGTGATGAAGAATTGCAGAAGATCAGCTACTCGTATGGCCTCTGTAGAGGGGCTTTGACCATTTTTGGCACTTCCATTAACCTTTGAAGATTCTCCGTCATCACCAAACACGACTTTTTTGGGTTTCTCCCCCTCGTCTTCCGCACCCACGGTTTCCTCAGGTATGTCATACACTATAATTTCAGTAACACCATATAGCACAGCAGCCCGACTGATCTGATGAACAATATGCGTAGCATGCTGCTGGGACCGACAGCATACTGGTGAAATGCTGCTGGAAGGAATACATAAGCTCAGAGTTTGACTCATCATACGAAGAGTGTCTTGTCGAGCGATTTTATGAAAAAAATTGTTCAGAATATTAATTTGAAAATTCAAGATGATCCTGCATGGGCGTTTGAAGACCGCGAAGTGCCGATCTTTCAGCTGTCGGTTGAATACTTGATTTTTGAGGCACAGGACCTCCAATCGTTAAACATTCCGTGAAGACTTCTAAAATCATTTCCTATTTTACATCCTTGTTCCGTCTAAGACGCTAAATATGGCATAAACTATGGGGTGGTGAGATCTAGCCCCTACGGCCATCCTAACTTGGGTCGCCGACTCATGCACCGGCAACTGGAGAACCAGAAGAACTTATGGAGTATGTCTTTTTTCCGAATTCACAAGTACTGCATAAGATAAAGAATAACATACAATGGCTTAACGTGCTGCTCTTTTCCAATGGAGAGAAATATGTCGAAACCAAACGTAGAAAGAATATCGCAGGAAGGCCAAGATGCGGCAGAGCATACAACCAACGTTTCGTCGCCAAAACCAAGCTATACTCTAGTCTCCATCCTTTGCTGTACAATAGCAATGGGAGGCTTCATGTTTGGTTATGATACCGGCACAATATCTGGGTACATAAATATGAACTCGTTTGTGGAGAACTTTGGCAAGGTCGACAAAGAAAAAGGCATAGCCGTTTTATCACAGGAAAAAGCAGGTATAATCGTTTCTTGCTTTTCATTGGGAGCTTGTGTAGGTGGACTGTTTGGAGGAGCGATTGCTGAAAAGTACGGGCGAAAGCCTGGTATCCTTGCAGCAGCTTCCACATATATCGTGGCCAGTCTGATCCAGATTACAGCCAAAAGCGCCTGGTACCAAATACTGGTTGGCAGAATCATATGCGGAGTAGCCATTGGAGCACTGGCAGTCTTGATACCAATGCTTCAGGCAGAAACCGCACCTCCGCAACTTCGTGGTACTTTGGTATCGTCTTTCCAGCTTATGATCACGCTAGGCATCGCAGTAGGGTACGTCGTGTGCTTTCTGACTTCAAGTATAAGTGGAAAAGATTCTTATCGAATTCCAATGAGTCTTTGCTTTGTTTGGGGAGTGCTTTTGGTATTTGCAATCATAGCCATGCCTGAGTCACCTCGATATTTAATATCAAAGGGAAATGTTCAAGAGGCGACAAATTCGATATCATACTTTTATCGAAAAGACCCGGACGATGACTCAGTGAAGGATTCAATCACAGCTATTCAAGCATCCATTGAAATGGAAAAAACAGCAGGATCGGCTCGATGGAGAGAGATATTTTCTAAAAGGCTTTTGATAGGCGTTTTGATACAGACCTTTCAACAATTGTGCGGGGCGAATTATTTTTTCTATTATGGAACCACGCTGTTCAAAAGCGTGGGCCTTCACAATTCATTTGCAACATCGATCATTTTTGGTTCTTTGAATTTTGTATCTACTTTTGGCGGACTTTATAATGTTGAAAAGTTTGGCCGACGGAAATGCCTGATGGTCGGGTCCTTCGCAATGATGACTTTCTTTCTGATTTATTCTAGTATTGGATCGCAACTCTTGGTGAATAGGGAAACCGGAGAGAGAAACACATCGATTGGAATTGCAATGATAATAGTAACCTGTTTTTATATTGTCGGGTTTGCGACAACCTGGGCGCCTATAGCCTTTGTGGTTTGCTCTGAAATATTTCCCCTTCGTTCCAAGTCAAAAGGAATGGCCACAGCTATAGGGGCAAGCTGGATCTGCAACTTCCTCATTTCCTTTTTCACCCCGTTCATTACCAATGCAATTGGCTACTACTATGGATTTGTTTTCAGCGGTTGCCTTTTCTTCTCCATTTTTTTTGTGTACTTCATGATTCCTGAAACCATGGGACTTTCTTTAGAAGAGATTGATCAGATGTTCAATCAGTCAAGCCAGTAAGGCGGTTGGATAGAAGCAATCCGCCTCTCCAGATCTGAGTATTCTTTGAAATAAATTCGGTGTTAGTAATACATGGTTTCATTACATCAGGGCGGTTGATAAGTTTGAGCAAGTGTTAAGTAGTTACATATCATAAGGTTAATATACTGACAGTAGTTTAGTCCTCGACTGAGTAACGATCGTGGTCTTTTATTTCTCAACTATAAAGAAAAAAGAAGCATTGAATGAATATAGGAAGTTGATTAGATTATTTGACCAACTCACGCTTTAAATATTATCTCAGATAGATAGATAGAAAATCAAATTTAAAGTCCTATAATTATAGAAAGACAATAATAAACCGCGGTTCCATACTTCACCCCGAGAAGGACTCTCTTTCACATATTGGCCCACCGCAGGCTCTTTCTGCGAGTGATAGTTTCAAGTATGGCGACATTGTCGGATTTCCCATGGCCTTGACCATGAGCATAGGGAAAACCTGAAGGCTATTTGGGAAGACCTGCGTGACCACTCATCCTTATTAGGGGAAAACCCATACTGACTTACTCTAGCTGGAGAGTGTGTGCCTAGGATAATAGGTGAGACAGCTCTTCCAAAAAAGGCAGCCACTGATTTCAAGCCCTTATTGTAGTCAAGAAGGACTTAAAAAACTTATAAGGGGAAAACCCATTTCGGAGATAGCGGAGCCAGGTAGTCTCGATTGATGAACCATATTTAAGATATCTGACGAATGCCGAATAGAAGTTGCTGAAAAGACAATACTGAGCTGTTTATCGCGTTTTGTTGGAATCAACAATCTGTTATATGTCGGTTTTATCTGCTATTAATAATCTCCGTTTTCTGAAACTTATTATATCTGGCGTGTATTATCGAAAAAATGGGCGTGTGGCGCAGTTGGTAGCGCGTTAGATTTGCATTCTAAAGGTCTCTGGTTCGATCCCTGACTCGTCCAATTTTTTTTGCTTACATCTTAAGACCGCACTACTATTCACTCCTGTTACTAGCCGCTCGGTGTGCATATCAACATGTACGTTGGCGACTGGTGTACTATCGTATGTGTATGTCAACTCTTCACCAGGCTGTGGACATGCCGAGTTAAAGGTTCCAGTCAGAACCACTGCGGTGTTCGCCAGTACATATTGAATGATAATAGTTAGGAGTTTTATGGGCAACTAATATTTCTTTCCATTAAAGGCTCATGAGGAATATATTCTGGGGCAGCTGGCTGCCTTTTTGGCAGAGCTGCCTCACCTATGAGCCTAGACACCTACTCTTCAGCTAGCGTGAGTTAGTATGGGGTTCCCCCTTATAAGGATGAGAGGTCAAGCAAGTCAATCCAAATAGCCTTAAGGTTCTCCCTATGCTCATGGTCGAGGCCATGGGAAATCCGACAATGTCGCCATACTTGAAACTATCACATGTAGAAAGAGCCTGTATATGAATGAATCCTTCTGAAGTATGTAACCGAGGTTTACTATTATATTTCTGTATGTAATCCATATGACTTTAAATTTGATTTTCTATCTATCTGTGAAGCCGAGCTGGCTGGGTCTGGGGCTGGCCCCAGCAGCAGTTTTTCCCCATCTATCTCCACGAAGTAGTGAAGAAGAAGAAAGAAGAAGGAGATGAGGACAAAGTATCTCGTTTAAAAGTCTTTGCATGATATTCTCGGCTGTATGCAGAACAATCCTTATACGAGATGAAATACCGTCATAACTCCTGCGCAGCAGCCGCCGTGTTCATCTGTAACAGTTTCATTCAATCTGCCAATGCTTGAGCGAGCATGAGTTCCTGATCGCCATACAACTTCCTAATAGGGCTTTGAAAAAACACCTTTGAATGGAAACTTTCGATCTTAACATCATTCTTCGTCCCAGACTATATTTCAGCATATTTTAATACCACAATGACTAGCAGACTGAGAAAAGATATTGGGCGACTAATGGAAGAGCCACCAGTAGACGTGGTGGTGCGAGACACTGATGTTGCCGACATGTCCAACATAACCTTACACCTGATTGGCCCCGATTCAACACCATACTACGGAGGAGTATGGAAGATGTCCCTTAAAGTTCCCAAAGAGTATCCAAATGCACCGCCAAAGGCTTATTTTAATACTAAGATCTTTCATCCAAACGTGCAACCCACTACTGGGGAAGTGTGTGTTGACACGTTGAAGAGAGATTGGGACTCTTCGGTTGACTTGAAACAAATTTTGGCTACAATTCGGTGCTTACTGATTGAGCCCAACCCAGATTCTGCTTTGAATGAACAGGCAGGGAAACTGATTCAGGAAGATTTTGCGGTGTTTGAGAATACAGCCAGAGTAATGACCAAGATACATGCATTGAAAAGGGAAGCATTTGTCACTGATAGTGGACTGGCAAAACAATCGGATTCTGTTCTTCAACCGATAGAGAATAATGAGCGACCATCTTCTGGAAGTGGCAGTGAAAAGAAAGTAGCGAAAGACAAAAAGAAGAAATCTGGATTGAAGAGGCTGTAAAACATAAATAGCGGCCATGCGTTTAAGACAGATAGTCATTTACTCGTCTCCCAGGGCCATTCCAAGAGGGTGGTCATGCGCAGCCGGAGGCTTCCTTTCGAAGGAGCTTCTCTGATACTGCTTGGTCTGGTTGATATAATAAAACCAAAGCATACCAAGTAATGCTGGAAGAGTATAAAACGATCGTTCTACAAATTATATAATATAGAACCACACAATGAGGTGTTCACATAAACAAATAATTAGTTTTGAACGAGTAATCACTTCATCTCAATATACAACTTAGGAAAGCTCCTATAAAGTCGGAAATTGTGGATTAGATCAATGGGTACTCCGTGGCAGTTGACCGGCTCGTGATGTGACATTGCCTCGTATCCGGGCACGGACCCTGCATTTGCCTGCAGATGGAACAGCACGCATTAAACCGTTGATCCGTATAACCAGCCGCGCGGCTCCAGCTGATAGCAATATGTAGTATGTATTTGAAGTCTACGGGTTATAACAGCTATAACAAAGGTTAAAGACGACATAGTTCCGAACCGCGCTTTACAATTGGCAGTTCTTGGAGTATGTGAAAAATGGCACTTCCATCCATTCTTGAATATGATATGTTACAAGATTGAACCACTGAGTAAAGTTGCAGACGCCCTACGTTAATGATGATGATGGTTCATCTCACTCGAAGTCTAAATACTATCTACCGTGAGGTATCGAAGGGGTATAGTCAAACCTTGAGAGAAGAACAGTTCGTATTCTACACATATTTGGCTGTGAATAAGTACAACATCGGTTTCCACGGAATCTATAGTCTTTCGAGACGATCTTTATCCTCTTACACGCCCTCTTCGGTTGTAACAACTGCTCGCTTGAGGGCATGGGTCTCTAAACCCCACCCCCCATCCCTTTTATCTGAAAGTTTCTTCAGCTCTCCACTACCAATAAACTCCGCTATTATTAACTCCGTTCCACAATTGCCTGTGAATCTAATTAGATATGCCATCTCTAAATTAACCATTTGGAAAACACCATCGGCTTCCCGTCAGCCTCGCGCCCTGTACCATTTCTGGTGATGTGAATCTGTCAGACTCGCTTAACATGCATGTGTGACACACTGAACGTATCTTAAACCCCGAAAATGTGGCAACAAGCAATGACCTCCTCGCCCGATGAATTGCTTCTTCGCTGTATTATTCTAGCCGTCTGAGGAAGAATAAGGTGGGCAGAGGCAACTACTTACAGTACTGTAACAAGGCCGCTTGACGAGTCCTGAATGAATCCTACAGCCCACTCTTCATTTTACCTATTTCCTATCAGCCGTACAGATCCTCTGCTCCACCTTCCTCGCTTAGCTCCATTTCAATGCGCTTAGTAAGCGGCATTCTCGCCAAATACTAGATTCCGAATCCGAATGCGACTCAGAATCCGCCAAAAAAAAGCAAAACACGTACTTGCTCAACTAACATAGTACGGACGGCGGTTTACCGTCAGAGTTGCGCTTTACGGTATGGGGCAAAACAAAAAAAAAACCGTAACGTATATCTTGGCCAAGCCCCTATAAAACAACAGAAGTAACCCCGACCAATAAAACATATAATATATGCTTTCGAGTTGGGATAGCTATATTGGAAAATAAATTTCGAGGACACACAGCGACAAGGTATCCCGCGCAAAGAGAATCTTAGAAACAGACACTGGAAGAGTCTTTTAAAGCGACATCATCCAAAAAGTGCGGGGAGGATTGTGTGACTTTCATACCTCTTAAGTCTATATATATTTATTGTCCTCGCAACCACACCACAGCATGACTGAATCCACAGAAGATCGCGCCAAAGATTCTCCTGGCACAACGGCCAGCGAGTCATTGCGCAGAAACTCGACTTCTGATAATGAAACTGCTATAGACGTGCCTGAGAAGGTCACGTCTTCTAAGAAATCAAAGAAGGGCAAGGTCGAAGAAGTGGAAGAGGAAACCGACCCCTTCCAGCACTTGGATCCTCAGGAGGCTGCAGTCCTGAGAGACCAAGTGCACGTTGAAAGGCGCAAAGTCGGACTCAAAGCTCTGTATCGATATGCCACAAAGAAGGATATGGCTATCCTAGCAGTTGGGTACGTGTGTTCCATCATTGCTGGTGCTGGGCTTCCACTTTTCACTCTCGTGTTTGGTGGACTGACCAACGAATTCAACACATATTTCTCCACGCCCAATCCAGACCCCGAACAATTTCAGAATAAAATCAACACGTTCTCATTGTACTTTCTCTATCTGGGTATTGGTATTATCGTGTTCACTATTATTGAAACGTTTATCCATGTGGATCGGGGTGAAGTGCTAACAGCCCGAATTCGACAGCAGTACTTGCGAGCTGTGCTGAGGCAGAATATAGGCTATTTTGATAAGTTGGGCGCGGGAGAGGTCACCTCGCGAATAACCAATGATACAAATGCGATCCAGGAAGGTATTTCTGAAAAGGCAGGACTCATTGTGTCAGGATTGGCCACTTTTGTCACTGCCTTGGTTATCGGCTTTATTAAGTCGTGGAGGTTAGCACTGATCCTGCTTTCCGTTGTAGTTTCCATCGTCATGGCTATGGGAGGTGGCTCTGTTTTCATCATCAAGTATACCACCCAAAGTACGAAGGCTTACGGCTTGGGGTCAACTGTGGCTGAAGAAGCGCTGTCCGCTGCCCGAAACACTATTGCGTTTGGCGCGCAGGAGCGATTAGCCAAGCGGTTCGACGTGCATCTGCTAAAGACCATGGGCTGGTCTTTCAAGAAAGACATCGCGGTGTGTATCATGGTGGCCTCTATCTGGTGCACCATTTACTTCTCGTATGCGCTTTCTTTCTGGCAGGGATCGCGATTCATTGTGTGGGGGGACATAAACGTTGGGACTGTAATCACAGTCATCATGGCCATGATGATTGGCGCATTCCAGCTGGGTAACGTGGCTCCTTCCTTCCAGGCTGTAGGAACGGCTGTATCGTCTGCGCAAAAGATCTTCGAGTCCATTGATCGAGATCCTGTCATTGACAGTTTTTCCGAAGAAGGCGAGGTTCTGGACGAGGTCAAGGGCCATATCAAGATCGATAATGTTAAATTTATCTATCCCTCGCGACCAGACGTGGTAGTCATGAAAGACATGAATCTCGAAGTGAAACCGGGTCAAACAGTTGCCCTGGTCGGTAGTTCAGGATCGGGCAAGTCTACCATCATTGGGTTGTTGGAAAAGTTCTACAACCCGGTTAGAGGTTCCATCACTATGGACGGGGTAGAAATCTCGAACCTAAATACCCGTTGGTTGCGTCAGCAAATTGCACTGGTGTCCCAGGAGCCAACCCTTTTCGCCGTGACCATTTACGAGAATATCTGTTTTGGACTGATTGGTACTCCTTATGAAGATGCTCCCGAAGAGAAGAAACGGGAACTGGTTATCGAGGCTTGTAAGCAGGCCAATGCCTGGGAATTTATCCAGAATCAGACCGATGGTCTTGACACAAATGTTGGTGACCGAGGTTTCTTAATGTCAGGAGGCCAGAAACAGCGAATTGCTATTGCTCGTGCCATCATTTCAAACCCGAAAGTTCTTTTGCTTGACGAGGCTACTTCTGCCCTAGACACCAAGTCCGAGGGTATTGTCCAAGAGGCACTTGACCGAGCCAGTCAATCACGAACCACTATTGTTATTGCTCATCGATTATCCACTATCAAAGACGCCGACTTGATCGTTGTTATGAGCAAGGGTGACGTTGTTGAGCAAGGTACTCATCATGAACTGTTGCAGCGGGATGGAGTCTATGCTAAACTTGTCGACGCGCAAAAGATTTCTGCTGCTTCCAACGCGGATATCAGTGATAGCGATCAGGACCCAGAGGAGCCCCAGGATTACCATGTCCCTGAAGAAGATCTCGTTCTACAGAAGACCAATACCAAGAAGTCTATTTCCAGTCAGATTTTGGAGAAACGGCAGGATCCTGATGCGCTCCCAAAGAAAGGAGTTATTTCTTTGATTAGATTTGTAAGTTTTGCCTGCCTGTCTGCCTATATTTTTTAATTTCTTTTTTTCTGTACTAACAAGTTACTCGCATTCAACGCTCGTGAGAAGAAGTTTATGATCATTGGTGCAATTGCCTCGTCTTTTACGGGCTTTGGCTACCCAGCTCTGTCAATGCTTTTTGCAAAAGTGCTTCAAGCTATGATTGTTCCCCCTGCTCAGTATCCGGAGATGAGGCACAAGGTGAATGCCTACACTGGGTATTTCTTCATGATTGGTGTCCTGATGTTCTTTATTTTCAATGCTATGATTCTCAATCTTTCGTGGGCCTCCGAGAAGCTGGTACGAAAGATCAGACTTCAAGTGTTCCGGCAGTTCTTGCGAATGGACGTTGAGTTCTTCGACAAAGATGAGAATACAACTGGGTCTCTGACGTCCACCTTGGCCAAGGATGCTAAGGCTGTTGAGGGTCTTGGAGGTGCTACTCTGGGACAAATTCTTCAAAGCATAATCACTCTTTTCGGTGGAATTATCGTTGCTATCGCTTTCAACTGGCGATTGGGTTTGGTGGTTACTGCCACTGTTCCCGTATTGGTTGGATGCGGATTCATGCGATTCTACGTACTTGTGACATTGCAAGAGCGAGCTAAGAAAGTCTATGAAGAATCAGGTTCGTATGCTTGTGAGTCTATTGCTGCTGTAAGGACTGTGTCTGCTCTCACTCGTGAAGAAGGTGTCTGGGCGGCTTACACTGAGCAGGTTGAGTCTCAGGTTAAGAATTCGAGAAAGGCAATCGTCCGATCTGCTATCCTGTATGGTCTTTCCCAGGGTCTGACTCCGTGGGTTATGGGTCTTGGATTTTGGTATGGTTCGTCTCTACTCAAGACTTTTACTATTGACACTTTCCAGTTTTTCGTTGCATTCACTGCTGTAGTGTTCGGTGCCCAAGCAGCAGGAAGTATTTTTTCTTATGCCCCTGATATGGGTAAAGCGAAGCAGGCAGCAGGAAACATTTTCAACATTCTTGCAGTCAACCCCAAGATCGATACTTGGTCAAAGGAAGGGAAAATACTCGACTTTGACACAGTGCAAGGTGACGTAGAGTTCAGAGATGTGCATTTCCGATATCCTACCCGACCCGAAGTCCCCGTCCTGCGGGGACTGAATCTAACCGTCAAGAAAGGACAGTATGTTGCTCTAGTTGGATCCTCGGGATGTGGAAAGAGTACCACTATTGGGCTGATTGAGCGATTCTACTCTCCTCTGGCTGGCCAGGTTCTAATGGACGGTCACGATATCAGTGAGCTCAATGTCAATGAATATCGAAGCCATATCTCGCTGGTCCAGCAGGAGCCGGTCTTATACTCCGGGTCTATTAGAGAAAATATCATGCTTGGAACGATAGGGGATGAAGAAGATCTGAGTGTGACGGAGGAGGACATGTATGAGGCTGCCAGAAAGGCCAACATTCACGACTTTATCATGTCTCTGCCGGATGGATATGACACGTTCTGCGGGTCTAAGGGAGCCTTGTTGTCGGGTGGACAGAAGCAGCGAATTGCCATTGCGCGAGCACTTATTCGAAACCCCAAGATTCTGCTTCTAGACGAGGCCACCTCAGCCTTGGACAGTGAGTCGGAGAAGGTTGTTCAGGCTGCATTAGACCAGGCTGCAAAGGGAAGGACTACTATAGCGGTTGCCCACCGACTTTCTACTATCCAGAACGCAGATATGATTTACGTGTTCGAGAACGGAAAAGTTTTAGAGTCCGGTACACACCAGAGGCTACTGGCCAACCGGGGCAAGTACTTCGAGCTGGTGCAAATGCAGTCTTTAGATGGATGAAGGAGTTTGAGAGTGGATGCATATATAGTAATTTGTAATTATTAATAGTCAGTCGATAGCTAGTCATATCTGATTTAATGTGATAACTGAACGCGTCTGTGCATGCCTCTGGCGGCTCCCTCTCGGCAAGGCTTTGTGGTTCTGCTTTACCGAAAGTGTACCTGATATTTGGCTACTAACTATGTCTTCGCGTCCATCACCGATTATCTAGCCTGTCTGGCTCCGGTGGGGGTGATCTTATATTCAAAAAATTGGGCGAAACACGCCTATCGGTGGACGGCAGCAAAAAATCGACTATTCTGAGAAACAGCTGAATGTTCTACCAGAGGAAAACACTCTCCGGCTTTAATACGGCGAGAAGTGATAGAAACATCGGTCAACAGCCCAGACGCGCGATCTCATCGAACAGTACCCCTTCATCTCTGCGAAGCAGAGCCCCGGGGTCTGGGGCTTGCCCCAGCGGCTGCTCAGCTTCCAACCACTCCCCTAACCCACACAACCAAAATTAGGGCTAAGACCTACTGGCGACACGAACTGAAAAATCTGTGAAGACAGTTTAAGCAGTGCCTGGAATCACACCGTATTATCATTCCAAACAGTTTACACACGGAACCAAACTACGACAAAAAAAATGGCTGAAGTTTCAAGCGACCTGATCTGGAACCTGACCCGATCCAACTCTAGCTTCCTGGTTAAGCGAAAGACCGCTGGCGGACTCCAGTTCTCTCGAGATCCCCTTAACCCCTCGGGAAATTACAACCTTGCTCACTCTGGATTTGCCAACGAGAAGGCTGTCGGTGTCGTGGCCGGCCCTGACGGAACCATCAAATTCCTGTCCAAGGTTCAGAAGAACACCAACAAGCCCAACAAGTCTGTCAGCACTACCACTTTCAAGCCCTACAAGTCTCAGCGAGCTGTTGCAGCTGCTGTCGCCAAGAACACTCGAGGATACCGAAGCGACCTGGTCAAGTCGGCCGTCATCAAGGCTTCTGCTTTGACCCGAGCCACCAAGGCCAAGACCGTGTACCCTCCTAAGCGACGATAGATGGATTGATGTATTTTGACCGCATGTAAAATTGGGGGAGACCCGCAAGTGATGAATAATTTAATGCACTGAGAGTTATATCTCTGTTCAGGTACGCAAATGTAGAATGCAAGACCGTATGACAAGCTGGGGCCAGCCCCAGACCCCGTAGCTCTGCTTCGCAGAGATTTTATTGAACCCGTAGCATCGTTTTGGGTCGGGTCGGGCCCCCTCCTCTTGATTCCGTTCTATTGAGAGCTTCCAGTGTTGCCCGGAAGTGTGAGCTTATGGGAACTGGGGAATGATATCGAGGGTTCGCCTGAAACTCCCGTACCCTGATTTGCCTGGTATAGGTCTGAAAACAGGGCTGGCATAGTGTAAACAGCAAAATAAGCTTAGAAGCGACAATAGAAATTCCCAGAGTATCCAATTGACACACTTGCGGCTCTCTCAGCCCGAGTTTTGGTCGTTTCGCGCTGACCCTTAAACTGCCTGACTTAATCGGCACGTGATCTGGGGCAGAAAGCGCATATACTCAACGAAAGACCAAAAAAGTTATGTAACTGCAATTGAATGAATTGATAGCCAGACGAGTCGACCTACGGTAGAAAGTGAATAGTATCTATTGTATTTACATAAATAAAACTTGAATGAAATCAATCATCATCAGCTTTTTCTGCCAAGCAGATCCGGGATAGAGGGCCTCCCTTTCCTGGAGGTGTCATACATCAATAAACCCATTGGCCCGAGAAGTATCGAATTTCTGCGAAGCAGAACCAAGCCTCCCCGCGGCAGGGACCCGCCGGAGGCGAGCTTCAGATAGTTTGTTCTTCAAAGCGTCCTGGCGCGAGAACTCCAAACCTGCTCGGCATGCCTCTCTTGACACAAATCTGGGGAAGGTCCTATTTATTCTCGTGGTTCCGATGCACTCCGAGGTAAGATGATGTCCGACCTCGGGTTGGGGTGATTCACTTGTGAAATTGCGTCTGTAGTATATAAAGGATAATAAAGGAGAATGTTAGTCGGGGGACTAACTAACGCGATCACTTTATCCAACTACAACTTCAAAGCTACAGCTAATCCGAGGTATGTTATATTGTTAAGGTGGTATGATCTTGGTACCTTAACTATGTTTCTATGTTATATGTTTCTATGTTACGATGTTACGATGTGACGATGCGTCCACCTGCTTTGAGACGTCTCGCGTTCTTTCCCCGCAAGCGGAACCAACCTCCCCGGGAGGGGCCGCTGGAGGCAGCTGGAGACCGCTATGAAGCACCAACACCGAGAACTTCTTAGAGGAGAAAAGACCTATTTATGCCCACCAAAAAAAAACTTCTGTTATAGCCCACACCCCACATTTTTTATGGCCCCACGTTGTCGGTGTTCTGTGCGATTAACCCTGCTTGCTCGCTTCAGACACGGCGATATAACTTAGCCCCATAGTTATCTCAAGCCAATCACTAACCCAGCAAACGTCATCATCCGATTTAAGCGGTAGACTGTGTGGATTTACAACCAAATTTCAAACAACCCAACAACCCTAGTTAAGAGGAACCAAAAGCGCTTTTTTTGATTCCAATTTATCAATTTGCAAAACTCCTAAAACAACTGTATACGCAACCTAAAAACATATTAAAAATGGTCAAAGCTGTCGTTGCTGGAGCTGCCGGAGGAATCGGACAGCCGCTCTCTCTCCTTCTCAAACTGTCCCCCTACGTAGACGACTTGGCCCTCTACGATGTGGTCAACTCTCCCGGTGTCGCCGCCGACCTGAGCCACATCTCCACCAAGGGCTCCGTCAAGGGATACCTGCCCAAAGACGACGGTCTCAAGCATGCCATGACCGGAGCTGACATCGTGGTTATCCCCGCTGGTATTCCCCGAAAGCCTGGCATGACCCGAGACGACCTGTTCAGGATCAATGCTGGCATCGTCCGAGACATTGTTGAAGGGATTGCCACCTACGCCCCCAAGGCGTTCATTCTGGTCATCTCCAACCCTGTCAACTCGACCGTGCCCATTGCTGCCGAGGTCCTGAAGAAGCACAAGGTGTTTGACCCCGCCCGACTGTTTGGTGTCACTACGTTAGACACTGTGCGAGCCAAGACTTTCACTTCTGGCGTCCACGGAGTCGAGGACCCGGCCGGATACAAGATCCCCGTTGTTGGAGGCCACTCTGGTGAGACCATTGTGCCGCTGCTGTCGTTGTCGACCCCCAAAAGAGAAATCGGTAAAGAAGAGTACGAGAAGCTCATTCACCGAATTCAGTTTGGAGGAGACGAGGTTGTGCAGGCCAAGGAGGGTCTTGGATCCGCTACTCTGTCAATGGCCTATGCTGGGTTTCAGTTTGCCGAGGCTGTCCTGAAGGGAGCTTCTGGAGCTTCTGGGATTGTCGAGGTCTCGTACGTGCACCTTGACGGTCTCAGGGGCGGAGAGACAGTTAAAGAATTTACTGGATTGGACTACTTTGCTGTCCCTGTTGAGTTCGGCAAGCAGGGTGTTGCTCAGATTTACAATCCTTTGGGCCATGTTGATGGCCGAGAAAAGGAGTTGATTAAGACTGCCATTGAGGGACTCAAGGGGAATATTTCCAAGGGTGTTGACTTCATTGTGAATGCTTCCAAGTAAGTAGAGCCGGCGAGCAATTGAGCCGGCGGGTAGAGGTCGCTAGTTATCTGTACTCACACACAGACACGTTGGGACAGATGTTATCTTCTTCGTGTTATGATGATTGGAGACTAACCAGTTAGAATTTGAAAGAGTCTTTACAATGGAAAGGCCTGAATAGAGAGCAAAAGATAGGTAGCTAGACATATATAATTGATGCCATTACTTTATGGAACGTTACTTTGCCTCCAGCGGCCCCTCCCGGGGAGGGTTGGTTCTGCTTCGCAGAATTACTAGAACCGCTACGTATGCCTCTCCTCGTACACCCCACCGTATGCTTACTTATACAACTTATACCTCTACTCTCTACTCGGCTTTTTACTCCATACAGTTTATATCTCACTTCGTCAATGTATACTTGTCGTAACTCATCAATGTAGAGTTAACTCTGCGAAGCAGAGCTACGGGGTCTGGGGCTGGCCCCAGCAGCTGTCCAATACGTTGTTGCGTTACCGCATCTACCGCATCTTCCGACATAGTTAAGGACGAACTGACAACTTTCATATAGCTTCGGTTTGGCCCACAACGCCTGAGACCTAACCGCGTATCACGTTCGGTCAATTACTAAGTGGCCCCTCATCTCTTCCCCTCTCTGCTTACCCCGGAATATCACTTGACTCTCCTTGCTTGGTTAGTGAAGCAGATCCTCTCGGCGTTCATTTTTTTTACGTTCTAGGCCCCACTTTGCTCCAACTGTGGGTTCGAGAGTTTCTGTATATAACAAACGCATCTTGTATATAAGCCTGTAACATAGAAGCCAAAAAGGTTGGCAAAGTGAGGCGGAGGGATACCATTTTTGCATTTTCTGCAAGTTTAGAGTGTGTGATGAACTGCGTTGGTTCTGCTGTTTCACTGTAAATAGTTTACTACTTCGGCAGCATTCATTTTCTTTGCAGCTTGTTTACTTCGTTGGCTCGTTTACTCGCCTACGTGCACCGTGGTACTTTCTTGCATCGCGTCCTAGGTAAACATCTAGGAGCACAGTATGGCACGTAAGAGATCTCGCCTTGAACTTAGTTCGTCTCCAGATTTCAAGAAAAGATCCAAATCAGATCCAGCAGTCACTATGCTGCTGACCCAAAACAGGGCTCTGAGATTCTCAGAGTCCCAGCCGGTCCAAATCGTAGACGTCATGGGCCGAAAATCCACTCAGGCCTTTCAGCTGAGGCACGGTGGAAGACCGATGCTACTGATCTTCAGCTCGGGTCCGTTCGAAGCATGGACCGACTATGCTTATTTTGAAAGCATTCTCCGAGCAATCAAGGCAGCTTCTGAGTTCGCGACTGTAGCTCTAGTAGATAGGTACAGTGAGCAGTCGGGCCGTGATAACTCGTACGGGCTGCACCATATACTAGATGCTCAAGGTCATATTGCTCGAGAGTGTGGGGTGCTTGATCCTTTGGGAGGTGGAAGAGCGTGTTTAGACTGCCTGGTTCTGATAGACAGTAATCAGCGGCAGCGGGCTATTGTTCCAGTTGGACCGAGGTATAGTGGAGTTTCCTTTGATGTTGTTTTGGACAGTTTGAAGTCGTTGGTGTAGCGATGAATTTGGCTGACCCGAGGGTTATTCTGTGAACCGACGGTACTATTCTGCGAAGCAGAACCAACCCTCCCCGGTAGGGGCCGCCGGAGGCAGCAGAAACCTTGACGAGCTGGGAAAGCTCTGGTTACTTGCTGCTGGGGCCAGCCCCAGACCCCGTAGCTCTGCTTCGCAGAGAACCATATGTGTTCATTCTCAGTTCGTTTGTAAGATATTATTGATATATATTATATATTATTTATTTACTATCATAGTACAACCAGTTATTATTCGAACACCCCTCTCTTAACTTAGGCGAAAACTTTCTGTAAAGATTTCAGAAATACAAATGACAAAGAGGCGATGAACACGGCACCCGCGAATATGCCCAATCGTACCTCGGTGCTAACCAGGCCAAACAACGGGTATGGGTAGAAGCCGTTCTTAGAATACGCATAGTCAACCCAGTACCAGTACGCAGCGCCAACCATCGAAAACTGGGCCAAGATGCCCAGGAACGAGTTTCTCCATCTCGAGGAGAAAAACAGCACATCGATTGAACCAACGACCGAGGGCAACAAGTGAATTGACAGGTCGACCCACGCAGGTAGAGACTCTTGGATTTCCTCGTTGACGAGCAGTTTGCGATCGTAGGCCTTGATACTCCAATAGAGAACGCTGATGACCAGCTCCACAGGAGCCGCTATCTTGTTCCAGCTGTCCTTGATATTCTTTACAGTCCTCGAACCCGTGACCCCGGCGACTATACCAACAGCCTGGACGATATACGAGGCGAACAATCCCAAGATTGTCAGGAAGATGAAATGAGTGCCGTAGGTCCGACTGATGACCCCATGGTCTCTGAAAAAGATCCATCGTAGGGCAAGAGTATACTGCGAAAAGGCTGCAGTATTCAACACACAACCAAGAATGCGTTTTGCTGACATTTTGGCACCAATTGAAGGAGGGGAGATGATGTTATACAAAAAAAATGTTTAGCGATTTCTCAGTTAATTTTCTTGGCAGGGGGTCAAGGGCCTGGAAAAAAGCGATTTCAACTTTTGCTTGTGGTTGAGGTTGAGGTTGAAATTGGAGACTGCGGAGGCGGATCCTTGAATATTTAAATGTGTCGATTTTCATATGCATCTACAGCCCACGGTGTTATGTATGGCCTATATAACGTTTAACGTTAGGTCTGTTACAGGTCAGTTTGGTAGCTGTTAAAAATATCTTTTAAATTTGTATCATCAATTGTAAAAGAGATTGGGAACGTATTGGTGTTCCACCTGGCCAAATTGTATAATTGTATAATATTCATGTATTTGAAAGTGATTCTCGTAGATTGTAATTGACACCTCACTGATAAACGGTAGTATCGCATAACGCTATATGCGCATGCAGCATCTCACTATAACTATCGCGAAGCGGTAGAATAGTGAGAGGAGAGTAAGAACTCGCTTCAAATGCAAAATAAAGAAAATACTTGGATTTAATATCCAGTTTCCAGATGATACGCGTGGCATTCTCTTCTTCGTGTACATGCGCTCACTACTTCCTTCGTTCACTGTATTTATTAGTTTGGTTCTCCTTTGCTTAAATTACACATACACGATACTAGTACATAGAGACTCCGTTCTCCCTTTCTACCTCTTTTTCACTCTTCCTCTGTTCATTACCTGCGTTAAAACTTCTTTCATCAAATTTCGTTCGTATCTCTCTTCAATTTTTCTCTCTCTAACCAACGCCATATAACAACCCATCTCTGCGAAGCAGAGCTACGGGGTCTGCGAGCTGGCCCCAGCAACGTCCAGCTGCCCACGGCGGCCCCTCCCCGGGAGGGTGGTCCGCTTCGCGGAAAACTCTTAATAAGGATTGCTTGCCGCCTGCGCAAGCGACGAGAACTGTAGCCTGTCACTGCCAGACATGCCAGGACCAGCATCCATCAGCATTCGCTTCTTCCCTCCCCTCTTGGGAATGTAGTCCTCGGGGTGTAACCTACGGATATGCTGCTGCTTGTGAGTAGATGCTTTAGGTCCCTTGAAGTTTCGGCCGCATATTGGGCAGTCTTCCGACTTGTAAATAGCATTCGCGTCTGAAGAGACCGACCCTGATCCGGCGGGCGTCGATGCATTGGAAGTAGGAGAGGCATCGCCCGATTTCATGGGCATATGCGTCTGCGTAGCTGCGCTAGGGGTGGTGGAAACACCTTGTGTTGGCGCTCCACTAGCAGGAACTACACCAGTGTGTGGTGGTCGACCTGGTGTCGCACCTGCAATATGCCCCGGTAAAGCGCCTCCTGTAGGATATGGCGGTGCTGAGCCAGGTGGGAACCCTGGGTGTTGAGGGGGCGGATACATCATACTATAGTGTTGGTTAGGCGGGTACCCATAAGGAGGAGGGGGCGGCATGGCCTGACCATTCATAGGATGTGATAAATAAGGATGCTGCACAAACCCACTATTGTCCGTGTACCCTGGTGGTGGCGGAGGAGGATATGGATATGGGGGTCCCGTTCTATGCCCGGAACCGTTCTGTGCTTGTTTTTCGTTTGAATCTGAGCTCGTTTTACCAGACTCATTTGGGTTTGCCTTTTCTGCTAGTTTTAAATTAGCTGGCAGTTGTGGCTTTGGCGGTTCCGGTGTTTGAAACGATGTCAGTGGGATACCTTCCACCGACTCAATTGCATCGCATATAGCTAGCAAGCCTATTGATTCGTAATACGACGCGGTAGCCATGTCGTCTCTCTAATAATGCTTTTCTTTCTATTTTGTCTCCAGAGTATCAAAAGAATTCCGGGCTCTCGTTCAAAAAACAGAATGTTTTGGAGTGAATCGGGTCTCTGTTTATGCAGAAATAATTTTTCACTCTACGCGTGTAATAAAGTGGAAGACTAGCTCCGTCTACTCGTCTTATTCTTCGTGGTGGTCTTTCCTGCTAGTTACTTTTCTCCAGCGCTCTTACAAATAATATAATAGTCTCGGTTATGCTCTCGAGTATTCCTCTCTGATTCAGAGGTTCGCTATTATTTTTGTGAGAAAAGAGAAATATGAAGGACGCTGCTTATTTTGCCTGGGCCTAAAGAAAAAAAGGTAACTCCCAACCAATGCTTTTAGCCTGCATATAAATACCGCCCTATGTAAGGAAAAATTAAAATGAATCGGCAAAACTTGTTGACTGCCTTGGTTGCTGGAGGCAGAGCAAAGGAGACAAAATATTATTGGAAATACTAAATTATATAAACTATATATGAAAGAACTTGTTCACATTGTGCTTGGAAAAGATGTTTGTTAGTACAGTAATTGTGTCCTGTTCTAGCTTCACAGGTCATAACCATATTTTATCTCTTTTTTGGAAATGACAGCCCAGCCGTGCTTACCCTCTTAGTTGATCGATCAATCCTGGTTTTATGCGCCTTTTGTACATTATTCTATTTCAACTTTTTTCAGGTCTCAACTACATACCCTCTCCTCGCACGTCTTTCCAATACCCAATGCCCGCTTAGAGCAAAGTCCAGAATGGCTTTCATCTTGTAAAAAGCTCGATATATCTGCTGAGTGTCATTCTGATACTCTATTCGGTCTATTATAAGTAACATTCATCAGGGCTTACTTATTATCATCTTATACCATCAGCAGAGGGTTGCCTGGCCTGCTGAGTTCACGTTATGCGAGACCACTATCCTTGAGGGTAAATTTTGAGGCAATGGAGTTGCTTGTCACGTATAGCATGCTTCGACATCGTCCCGTTTGTGGATTTGACATTCAGTAAACTCTCTTTCGGACTGATGGTTGGTTGAGCATTGATAAGAAGAGAGGTATTATTTGTATAGAAACATACCTAGTTATAATGAAATAGACAAAAAAAAAATGTGTTTAACATTTTACGAGCAACTAGGGAAGTAACACAAATCTGGTGCGCATTGGCATTGGATGGCTCCATTGTAAGCGTTCAAATCAAAGCAGGATCCTTCCACTGCTTCTCCCTGGAAAGAATATGAACCGTCGTAATTCTGATCACATTTGTCGACTTCTCCCGTTATAAAAACTTTGCCAGGGCACTCAAATGTACCACAGACATATGCGGATGCAACCCAGGAATCCCAGTATGAACAATCGTCCCCAGTCCATGAGCCGACGACATCTCCAGTACATCCAGAGCCTGAGTAGTAGGTGACTCCGCAAGGGCTACCACTACAGCCAGCTGAGGCAGTGACGGCCATTGTAGCGGCCAGAAGTAGAGTATTCCTAAGCATTTTTTGTTAAGTAGTATTAAACGAAGCTGTTAAAAAGGATTGTAGACCGCAAAACTGTTTGGCAAATCCGGGTCATTATACATAGGTATATATAAATTTATATACGATGAATTGAGCCAGACGAAGGCATTTAGTCTCCGGCTCAGCTATACCCTTTGAAGATTTATTATTCGGAGCGAGTTGCTTTACTTGCCTCGCATTTCACTTGTACATGTCATGCAGAGCACGACCTTAACGAGAAAGTTCATTGGCCCAAATAGAAGCAGCTTCAAGTTACATCCCGGGTAGCTCATGGATGTAACTAATGAGCATAATAACTAAAGGGCAATAACCAAGTGGATGGGTCTGAAGGAAAGACATATTACATCTTCATAAGCTATTTATTTTTCTCAGTCGTAATCAATTTTGCTCAGAAAAATGTCAAGACCATTCTATACGTATCGTGTATATAACGGGGTTACACGTGCAAGCACAAAGTGGGCAATTGGCACAACTTCACCATGCAAAAGCATAAAAGCTCCATGGCCATTGGCGCCGTTCATCGTCTGAAGATAATGCAGCCCCGCATTCAGGGTCTTGATGAAGGGACTTTGCCGATGAAGATAGTTCACCCCCACACGGATCGTGTACACTCCTGGGTCAATCACAGATCTGCGCTGCCGGTTCTCATCCGTATACACCCCTGCTGAGACCTTATCTGCATCCTTAAGCCGGACATCTATCAGACTGGAATATATCGACTTGAAACATACACCGTAAAGACATACAGAAAGAGGACATTCCCTGAATGTCCTCTTTCTGTATTTGCTCTCTTAGCTGCTGTAACTCTTCGGCGGCACTAGGTCGGCTCTATGGTGTTTTACGTTTTCTCATACTGCGAAGAACCATTTTAGACCAACAAGCATAGCGGGTATTGATGCGTTAAACTTAAGTCATACCCAGTCCAAGAAAACGTCCATTACGAGACCCATGCTTGATGCACGGCTACATGATTAACTATCTACCGGATTGGATCTGAACGTATGATTGAATAGAATTAATTGGCTGCTTTGTTTCTACAAGTTGCTTCTTAAAATATGAAATTGTGTGGTAGCAATACGCTTTTAACATTTCAAGCTCTACACCTGCTGTAGTATTATGAACAGAGAGCATGGTAGTGTAGATTCAAGAGACATCATGGGCCATCAAGTGCACTATGGGGTACTATGATGAAAAGAATCCCTGCAATATAAAATAGAGGCTATGAAGTAAATGATGCATTAATTGATATTGCTTAACGACACATCACTTGGATCCAAGTGATCATAGCTCCTAAAAGTCCACGAAGCGGAACCAGCTCTCCCCGGGGGAGGAGCCACCAGAGGCAGGCTGACTTAATTATTTCTATACCAGCAACACGGCGTTTACGCATCCATCTCTGTCAGGCTCATTGGTAACTTGAGCATATTTACCCCAGACAACTTTACCTCCTGCTGTGACCAGTCCCAGCTCGCTCACGTTCACCTCAACAATAGTACCTTTGGTGAGAACTCCCAGCTGGGTGTACATGGGGCTCTGAGGGTTCTTCTTCACCGACAGAATGGGAAGACTTACGGTAACGCCTAGCTCGGGATGCGTAACGTTGGCTTTTTTCTGCCGAAGTGCAGAGGGCCGGATGATTCGCTCCATTTTCACAGGCCGTCGGGTGAAACCCTCACCGACAAATGTGTGTTTTGTGATCATTCGCTTCCAGCTTTTATTCTGTCTCTTTCCTGTTTTGATCACTTTGAACATCTCTTCCTCAGAAATACCTCGCACCTTCGGTAGCGGCACGCTGAACTTGTCCGCCTTCTCCAGTCGCTTCTGCTTAATAGAAGTAGACAATGCCTTGGCGCTGTTCTGGTCCTGACGGTCTAATAAATAAGGAGGTAATGCTTCGCTGGGGTCGGCAGGCTTGGCCGGTCCATTCAGTTTAGACTCTTCGTGCTGCTTGATCTTCTTCTTCATCGACACCTTCTCGGCATATCTCTTCTTGGCAAACATCTTTGCCCTGAATCCTCGCAAGTTCTGGGCATCTTTGCTTATTCGGTGGCCCTCTCTGGCCTCTTTCTTTCTCTGACGCTCCTCATGGTCCAACCTTCGACCATGTTGCTTGATGTGTCTCTCGATATATTCGTTTTGAGGCTTGTTAGAGGGCAACAGTGACAGGTAAAGAGTAGCTGGAATTAAAACTCACCATTTTGCACCGCCGTAATTATAAATACGATATAATGTGAAGAATGAAAAGAATGCTGAAAAGGAAAATAAAAAGTGGCTGCCTTGAGAAGAAAACGAAAAACGAAAAACGAAAAAAAAAAAATATTCTCTTCAGGCTAAACCCTTGCCCACACAATAAAAGAATTAGATAAGCAACTGTCAAAATCAAAAAAAAAATTCAATTATCTTTCACGGTCTCAAGTACGAATCTGGCATAGCATAGAGGAAACCTTCATGTAAAGATGGATAACTTGCTAAGTACCATCGACAAAACTGTCCAAGATATATCCAAATCGATAGATGATGGGACTATATTCTCTCAAGATGATATCAACCAAAGCAAGAATGGAATTTCACTGCTAGCTTTGAAAAACCACAGTCTATTATCATATTTGGAAAGTCTCGTTTTGATTATAGCCTCTCGTATTCAACAATCGGTCTCTGAGGACGAAAAAGATCTGGAGAAGATCAAGAATATATTCAGCTCGGCTGTCGAGTCGAGTGTGGTGCAGAGAATCTCCCTGGAAAAGGGCGTGAAAGGACTGGAAGCCAAGATAAGCTACCAAATAGACAAGCTTATCCGAGCCTATTTGAAAACCAAAGAGCAGGCCGAACAGGCCGCTGAAAGCATTAAACATAAAGGAGGTGAAGATAATGACGATGATGATGTCAGCGATTCTGACGATGACGAGTTAAGTCATAGGCCCAACCCTACTATGTTGCTAGGCCAGCGAAAGGGAGTTGTTCGCACTGGGAATACTACGAAATCACGAGTTGAAGATGACTCAGATGAATCAGACGCAGGTACGAAAAAGTACAGAATTCCAAAACTGTCGGCTGTTACCATGTCTGAGGACGGTCGCACAAAGGATAGGTCTTCCCGAAGACAAAAGAATGCCCTTATGGAAGAGTATGTAAAGGAATCATCAGACATGCCGCTGGCTGAACCTTCAGTTGGTTCTACCATTATGGACCACGGTAGAGGAGGAGAGCGAACTGAGAGGGACAGAAGAAAGGAGAGAGAGGTTCAGCATTACGAAGAGGACAACTACACCCGACTGCAGGGACTTTCGAAGAAGCAGGAGCGACAAGCTGCACGACAGAGACAGCGAGATGCCTACGGCAAGTCCTTTTTTGGCGAAGACTGGACATTTTTGGGCGGCAAACATGATGATTCTGAAAGGCCCAAGCGCAAAAAGAGTTCAGGTGTCCGGGGTAATGCTAAGAAGAGAAGGGCTGCTTAGTAGCCTTATATAAAAAGAGAGTAGTATATTTATTGTGAGAGACCCCAATTACATTCCCCATGCCTCCGCCGGCCCCTCTCGGGGAGGGTTGGTTATGCTTCGCAGAAGGCTATAGTCTGTTGAGTCTACGTAACAGTTAATCCCTCCACTCGACTTCAAAATCTTCAAACTGGACATGTAGCTCCTCTGACTCATTCCCCTCCTTCTTTTCAGGCCGCGCAGCGTAGGCGCTTACAGATACAGTCCAGTCTGCATCCTCTTCGTCTGCAAAGATCCAAGTAACTTCGCGCAGAGGGATTCTGCGAGCCTTGGTACCGGGAAGAACCCAGTAGATCCACAGAGACTTTTTCCCATTTTCCTCTGAACGTTCCATCTCTATTGTAGCAGTGGGCGTCGGAGTGGGCTCAGCAGCAGCCATTGAGCTGATACTCCAGTCTGCCCAGCGGTCACACGCAACAGTTCCTATCCAAGGTTCACCCAAGTAGAATTCCATGCCACTCTTGAGCCATTGGGCATTCCCAGCATCGGGGCCACCCGGCCTAGTGACTGATAGTAATATTCCTCCCTGGTCGTATCTGATGATATCTGATATAGGTGGCAGAATGATAGAAAGGCGGGCTCGCTGAAAGGACTTCAATGGACCTGTAGTAGTCTTTGCGGTTGGTGCATTGAAAGCAAACCAGTCTGGGGGTTTTCTCCACACATCAGTTCCAGGAGAAGCCTTGACAGAGAATTTGGACATTATATGAGCACACACAATCTGATATAGGATAGAAGGGATAGAAGGGTTCGAAGCATATATAAGAACTGTGCTTCACTTCTCCCACTATTTGTACCGACTCGATTCGGACCGATTAGGTCCGGAACTGTGCTCGTGGTTGCGAAGGAGTACAAAATACTAAATCAAATTATGATGATGATAAATCTCATTTAACGTCTATATAAATAATATACTATCAATCGCGGTTCGAGTCATCCGAATCAAATCAGTCATTGCAGGATCACCATCTGCCAGTGCCATTGATACGAACACAATTTTGTATGCTGATGATGACGAAGATGATTGATCTCAGTTAACTGTATTTAACGTTAAATAATCTGATACTACATCTACCGCAGGTCGACTTATCCGCTAGTAAGGCTACTTGATCTTTTACATTCGACACACGCTGTATGCTATTGATTCATTATATGTGGGTGTACAAATCTATAATACACTATTCACATGCCCCTTCTCCGACTGCTGGGATCTAGCGCAAAAGCACAACCACCCTCCACGGAGTAGCCTTGCCAGCCAAAGGCGCCAAAAGTCCTTTTAAAAAATGTAGGGAATGTAAATATAAGGGCAGCGTCGCTTGTATTCCTCCCAGTCTTCTCCATACTTTGCCTCACACTTTTCGAAATCTCGCTTGGTTCGGTGCAGGATCATGAAGAAGAAGAAAAACGGGTAAAAATAGGGCAGCGGCGAATGCCATCCGGTGATTAGAGCCCAGCACAGGTTCTGAGTGAAATCGGCAGTATAGTGAGCCTTTCTGGCATATTTGAACCACCCATCGGTGAGGAGGGTACTTCCGTTCTGGCATTTTATGTAGGAAGGATTCTCGAGGACAGTGTAAGGCAAGATGGGGAACACGCTTCGAGCCTTGTATTCGCCCTTCATTCTCATTCGGAAACTGTTCTTCTGACCGTTAGTGGTGTCAAAGAAGTAGTAAGCAACAGAGATCAGAACCCACAAAAACACCCGGTATGGGGTGGAATTGGCATACTCAGCCGGATCTCGACTGGCCATGTAGAGGGTGTTGTAGCAGTAGGTGAAAGGCACGCCGGAAATGTTCCAGAATACCAGCATGAAACCGAACTTCTCGTAAAACATGTCCCAGCTGGGTACAATGAGCTCCTCTCCCTTGGCACAAGCATTGGCGTATAGCCAGGTGCCGTACAGACCAAACCAAACCTCGTTACTGACATAACCATACTCCTTGTACTGTTTCAAGCAGGCAGCTACCGAGAGGAAAAAAAGAGTGAACCAGGGCAGTCGCACTTCGAAGAACAGCTTCAGATCCACAATTCCAATTCGAGGGTACAGAGGAGCCCCCATGAAAAAGTCGTGGATAGTACTGCCGGTCATTCTTACCGCCGAGCCGTCGAGATGCGCTCGAACGAATACCCAAAGGGAAATCCCATAGCCGCTTATAATTGATACTGTCATGATCTCTCCGAACCGGTCAATAATGGTGTCAAGAGCGAAAATGTCAAAGTAGTGCAACGTCAGAGCCACTGCCAGCGTCGTGTATAGCGACCACACGGCATTGCAGTAGTAAGGCAGTCTTTTGTTGCCCAAGTGAGGGACAGGCATACCTTCAGTCCAGATTCCGGGCAAAGTGACGTAGAAGATTAGCTGGAGGAATAGCAAACCCCATTCGATCTTCCATGCCATCCACGTCGGATACGCACCCTCCTTCACATAGCCGTAGAGTCTAACCACAAAGTCTAGAAAAGATTCACCCGGTTCGGGGGTCAGGAACTGGCAGTCGTTGTACTTGTAGCACGCGAACATGTACCACATGAGTAGAGGAAAGCCTGTCATCATGGCTACGTTTCCCACCGGACCCCCAAACTCATATTCGATTTCGGATGGCAATTTTGTAGGGTCGACGCCAGCTTTCTGTGGCTTTTTTTCAACTTCAGCGGTCGTGGTCTTCTTGGGTTTTGCAGGTGTCGAGGTTGCAGCAGCCTTAGCAGCAGCTGAAGAGCGCGTTTTAGGAGCCATAGTAAAAAGTGATAATTAGGCTTGGGAGACCAATTTGCAATTTACGGGGTAAGAGGACCTTTTTAAATTAACTAGGACCCCCAATGAAACCACAATATGTAAACTATAAAGAAGGAAAAAAAAAATAACTAACGAACACGAACCACCGCGTGGGCTTCCCCGTTTTTTCAGCGTTTGTCGTATGTCGTATACTTTTCACCTTCTCATCATATTGAGCAGTTAAGGGGTTTAATACAAATGGGGATACACGCGGGGCTCATGCAAATGTGAGGCTCAGATGCAAATTTTTGACGGCTTCTGTTCGACACACCTCTCTGGGTCAGTGCGACCCCACCCCTACTGTGCATTATACTGCAGATAAACAGGCCCTTCGACATGAGATTCAGATTTGCCTCACATGGCTCCCACAATTGTTGTAATATCTTCAAAGTATGACCGCCACAGACGGCAGTGCTAGCAACGGAGCCTCTCACACAGTTGAGGCAAATGTCTCCTTTGTTAATAAGACTCAGTTGGCAGCCTTAATAAGTCACCATGCGTCGGCCTCGTCCACCGTTGTTAAATCTCCCGCCAAAAGGCAATCCTCATCTGCGTCTGTCGATAGTGGCAATTTAGTCCCTGTGGTGCGTACGACCCTGGATCTGGGGATTATTCCCTTTGTAGATATAGGAGAAGGTGAAGTTTCGAAGAGTAAGTAGTCCGAGTAGTCCGGTTGTGAAAATATCTTAAGAAAACCACACTCAGTGTTAACTAATCAGTGAAATGGCAGGCTCGTCTCGTTCACAACGAAGATGACCCGGTGAAATTCATGGTTCACGTAGATAAATTGCCAACCACAACTGACTCTCCGCCTGTAAAAAAACGCAAAAGGACCGCCAAGAGCGCGGGAAGTTTGGTGCAGGAGCTGTTTGAAATTGAAATCAACGAGTTCCAGGTAGTAGCTGATCAAGTGGCATTGATAACGGCCTTGTCAAAAATGCGTGGACAGGCTCCACTACTGTTCCGAATAGAGTCTCCAACTCTACATCTAACTCCTGCCGCCACTGACAATCGGCCGTATCCTGCTGGTACCATTTCTCTCAGGGACGTGCCATGCCATTTCAGCTTGACGTTCTCGCTGCATATGGCCAATTCAGCTTCTCCGCTCCATCCAACTACTTCGCAAACTCCTGCAATGCGACGCCTCTTTGCCTACGTTCTCAACGAGCCGTCGTTTTTAGAGAAGCCTCAGCATCTGGAAACCTCTATCACCCCTCAGTTTTTCTACGATACAATATCCAAACCGTCTGGGATAGTTCCGAAAAAGGAGATGCCTGTCCCGATGCTTATTCCAAGGCTTTTGCGATACCAGAGGGAATCCGTTCAATGGTGTCTGAGAAAGGAAGGCAAAGATATTATGGAAGACGGCAGTACAGTAATAAATTTGGATCCCGAGATCAGGGATTTTGTAGTATCGCCGCCTTTGGGATGGTCACGCTCGAGTATCTGGATAGGTAATACGTCGACAGAATACTGGGTCAATCCATATACTGGCTGCATTTGTGATGAGGCGGCTCTCCGGGCTCAAATCTCTCTGGATATAAACGCCCAACGAGAATACAACGGATGCGGTCTTCTGGGCGAAGAAATGGGTCTGGGTAAGACTGTAGAAATATTGGCACTGGTTTTGCTCAATCCGAGGCGAATTTCAGACCAAAGTAGTTCTTCTACACGCTTGAAATTAGAACAACCTGTTAATGCGGATGATCCAGACGAAAATCCAGCAGACGAAGACGAATCAGCGAATGCCACTACCAGTATAGGTGACAGCACCTCTTCGACTGCTTCAAACGGTAAGGCAATGGATAACGATGGTAATTTTTCTAATGTTACTATTTCTTCACGATCCAACGAGGACCGGGTTTATGATACATTCCTTGGACGCGAAGTGCTGAAAGCGAAAACTACCTTAATTATTAGTCCGACGGCTATCTGTAGCCAGTGGGTTACGGAGATAAGACGCCATGCTCCTTCTCTCAAAGTCGCTGTATACAAAGGGATGAAAAGAAAAGATGGTCCTATGACTCCATCTGAGATGGCCTCCTACGATATTATTATAACGACTTATCCGGTAATTGCCACAGAGTTCCACTTTGCATTTTTTGACCCCATGGCCAGAAACACTAGGAATGCCGACCAGCGCGGTCAAGATCAAGGGCTTCGGGAGCTACAGAGTCCTCTTGTTCAACTGCAATTTTGGAGAGTAGTATTGGACGAAGTACAAATGGTGAACTCGGGGGTGAGTAATGCCGCCAAAGTTGCCAAAATAGTTCCGCGAGTCCATGCTTGGGGTGTAACAGGGACCCCAGTTAAGCGAAATATGATCGATCTCCAAGGTCTGCTGATATTTTTGAGACGTGAACCCTTTGCAGGTTCCTCCAAGGTGTGGTCTCAACTTATGGCTATGCCTACCGACTTCAGTAAGTTATTTTCGTCCATTTCGATCCGTCACTCTATGGCAATGGTTGAGGATGACTTGATAATCCCCCCGCAGAAGAGATATTTGCTTTCGATTCCTTTTAATTCAATCGAAGAAAATAACTATCAGCATATTTTTCAGAATTTTCTCACTGACTGTGGAGTGGACGCTGCTGGAAATCCCGTCAGTGGTCATCCCCGAGAAGATATGGATATGACAAAAATGGCAAGTTGGCTTATCCGCCTGCGTCAGGCTTGCTGTCATCCACGTATTGGATATGGTAACAGAAGGGCATTGGGCGGGGGTGCTTTGAGAACTGTGAGCGATGTCTTGCAAGCTATGCATGAACAATCAAACGCACAACTTCTTCAGGACCAGAGGAAGCTATATGTGTCCATTATAGAAAGAGGCCAGTTACGAGAAAAGGTCAAAGACTCCAAAGGTGCCTTGGCCTTGTGGACAGAAGCGAAGGATGGCGTGGAACCAGTGGTTGCCTCTCTCCGAAAGGAGCTGGCGGAGAAAGAAGAACTTAAATCTAAGCTTTTGAAGGAGCGCGAGGACAAAAGAAAGCAGAAAGAAGCCGAGCTTCAAAATGGTGAAAATAAAAAGGAAGACAACTTCGAAGATGATGATTACGATCCAGACGAAGTTGTGAAAACCAGTCGACTAAGGCTGAGAGGCTGGCTGGAGGTCTTGCATCGATGCTACTTCTTTGTCGCGTCTGGTCACTACCAAGCATACGCAAAGCCAGAGACAGTGGACCTTGGAGACGAAATGAGTGAGAATGAAGCTAGATTAGCAATTTTTGAACGGCTGGGCTTGAATGGCTCTAGCAAACTGAAGTCACCGAAGCGAGGGCCTGGTAGTGAAGATCCGAAAGCTAAGACGCCCGTTTCCAAAGCCGTAGCTGAGGCTCAGGAGGACGGGTCAGCTTCCGATATTACTATAGATTTAACCCCAGAGGAGTTAAAGCATCAGAAGGAGGAGCAGCATTATTATAATCTAGCAGAGATTCTGCGAAGGGAGTTGCTTGAAGATTCCATTTCGAAAGTCGACAGCTTGTCCAAGAAACTCATTAAACGAGCTAAAGTCCAGCATTTTGTAGTGCTAGAAGACGCCACTTTAGAGCCGTCAGGAATTTCACTTGGATTTGAGTCTCGATCTCTGTTTACCAAGATCAATGAGCTGGGAGCTTGTCTCAATCAGCAAGCTGAGGTCATAGACGAGTGGCGGGACCGCCTGATCACTCTATTGAGTAGAAACTTGGTTGACAAGGATGCTGACCCTGACGGTGAAGAGTATGGAGAATCTTTGGATGCCCAAGAGTACGCATTTACATATATTGAGGTTTTACAACAAGTTTTGTCTGACAGATCTGAGGCTATCAATGGAGTCTCGGATCCTGTCGTAGAAGGAGTACAACGAGCTAACGATCTGAAGAGCGAGTACCAATTGGAATTGGAGAATGAGCGTAAGAGGCTTCGCCCTATTCAGGCTGCTTTCATTGGAGAAGCAACATTTGAATTGTCGTTAAAAGGATATCTGGGTTCTTTGAAGCGAATCAATTCTTCGCTCGTTTTTTCAGCTTCTGTTGGAAGAGCACAGGCAGAACGTCATTTGCTTACAGAGCTGGGACAAAAGGTCCAGAAGCTATATGATACTCAGCGATCCGAGTTACGAAAACTGAATCGAGAATTGGTCTTTTTTAGAGATCTGTATAACGCACGTGTGGAGTATTACAGGCAGCTCCAAGAGCTTTCAGACAATGTCGCCGAGATCGAAGTGGGGAAGCAAGGTGTTTATGCAAGTGCTCAGAAGCGATATCACGAAGAAAGCATATTGCGAGGTAATATTAGTCAACAAATTGGCAGAAAGCGTTATCTCGACAGTCTTGCCTTAGACCAGGAAGCGGAAGAGTCGGACAGAATTTGCATTATTTGTCAGACTTCATTCTATATTGGGGCTCTGACGAATTGCGGACATCAGTTTTGCCGGGAATGTTTGCAGGAATGGTGGAACGCTCATAAAAATTGTCCTGTATGCAAGAAAAAATTGGCTCAGGAAGAAGTGTATGGTTTCACTTATCGTGCCAAGGATGCCTCTGCCATGGAATTGGGTGCTGAATGGCTCAGTGATGAATCAAATGAATCTGTGGTTCGCAATGGAATTTACGCTGCACCTAGTAAGCAGGTTTTACGCGAAATCCTTAGCCGGGACTTGGCAAGAAAATGGGGTTCTAAAATAGATTTCATGTTGAAGCATCTTAAATGGCTCCAATCAAAAGACCCCGAAGTCCAGGTTGTCATTTTTTCTCAATGGAGCGAAATGCTCAAACTCATAGCCATTGCTTTGACGCATCAAAACGTAAGATACGCCACTATACAGAACGGCATTGATGATTTCAGACAAGATTCAAGAATCACATGCTTTCTGTTACATGCAAAAAATGAATCGTAAGTGGATGATAATTCTTTCCTAAGTACTGCATACTTCCTACTAACAAGAGCGGGGCTTACTCTAGTCAATGCAACACACGTGTACCTCTGCGAGCCGTTATTGAATACTGCTTTGGAGCTGCAGGCCATTTCTCGGGTCCACAGAATTGGGCAGATGCGTTCTACGTCGGTCTGGCAGTTCACGATTTCTTCAACTGTGGAGCAATCGATATTCAGACTGAGCTCTGAAAAGCGACTTGGGGTTCTTCGCAAAGGTGTGAAGCAGGACCCTACCGAAGAACGGCCCGTTGTCAGCAACCAGGCTTTGGATGTGGCAAATTCTTACCAATTGTCGAATTTGTCAAGCACAATGATAGAGAAAGGAACTGCTGGGGAACACATTGGTAATGATGATTTATGGAACATTTTGTTTCGCAATAACGAGGATGCGAAGACAACTAATAAACCCGAGACAATGAAGACGGATATTATGTAAGTTCAGGTAGATAACTATAGACTATACGTGCATTGTTATTGGGCAGCCATGTAATACTGCTCGTCAGTCTCATAAATAATTCCCGCTGTGGTCAGCTCGTCAATCTCCGTTACAACCGAATTATAGTTGCCCCCAACCTGTTGAATAACACTGTCGATGTGAATTCCTATATCACCCTTGTACGCAGCAATGGCGTTGAAGACTCTGTCTCGAAGAGAGTTACCTGTGCCATTATCAACAAATAGGCTGCCATCAGCACCGGAACCCAACTTCTGCTGTTCGCCACTCTTGCTCTTAGTCGCCTGTAGGTGAATATTCAGCGCTTTGAGCAAATGATATGTGACTTCGTTGAAATCCGTTATCGGTCGTACGACATTGGTGTTAACGGAACGCCTGTTATTGAAATTTCGGAGTGAACCAACAATTGAGACATATTTTCCAATCTCTACACCATCTGCTCCGTCCTTGGAATCTAGTTCCATCTCATCGTGATTCTGAGAAGCATCTCTCCACTGAGTGACTTCGATCGTTCCTGTTCCATCCTCCAGCGTATACTGGGTATTGGTGGCTTGTTTCTGGATGTTCCTCACTACTCCAATAATTACCAGCTTGTCTACCGGTCTGCCATCAAGAAGCATGACATCTCCACTCTCGGTCACGGATTGAATTTGCTTGATCGTCACGGGTATCAGAGTTTTGTCTCGGGTTTGCCTCTGGCTAGAGGAGTCCCCAGCAGATGGCATAAAGCCTCCGTCGTAATCTTGTTAGGTATGTTTTTTGGGAAAATAATAAAAGCACCAATGTTAGTGCTGCCTTGCTTTAACTTACTGCTTGCCATGTTGTTGTGAGACGCGAAACTGACGCGTGGTGGAAAGTAAATTGAAATATATTGAATTGGTGGGGCAGCTAATAACTAACTAAGTCGTGTACTAATAGCCAATTTCACAAGTCTGTATGTGTGAGCATTACTAACACAATATTCTAATACGCATTCACTGCCACTTGGACTCATCTACTCATCTACTCAACTAACATTGTACAATGATGTTTTCCCCCTTTCACTTAAAACTTCCAAAACTCTATTGAACCTTGTAGCGTAGAACTTGCTAGTTGCTGCTCGCTAGGATGAGCAGACATAGAATATGCCGTCCTGCCCGATCCAAACTTGTCAATGACGTTCCCTTCCACGAAATCCCATATATATATCTTGCCATCCTCACTCGGGCTAACCACCCATTCCTCATTACTAAGAAAAGTCGACTTGATGCGAAACTGAGCATTGGCGTGGCCTCTGTATGACTGCAGCAGCGAACCGTTCGTGTAGTCAAAAAGGCGTATTACGCTATCTAAACTCGAGACTAATACGGCAGAAGAATCTTTGCTGGGCCATACTGAGGTCACTGGGTTAAACACCAGAGAGCTGCTAAGCTTGCCATACCGTATATCATACATTCGAACGTAGCCATCGACGGAACCCGTAAAGATCTCATGATTCCTGATGAATACACTTGAAACACTATCTTTGGCATGATCGAGAGTCTGAATTGGTTTGTGAGATCGGCTCTTTGTGTCCCAGAGCTTTACATTTTTGTCATAACTGGCAGAAGCTAGCACCGAACCATCCGCGTTGAAAGCTACCGAATTAACACGAGCCATGTGGCCACTGTGACGCGTGAGGACTTTGCCAGATGCCACATCCCACAAGCACACGTTTCTGTCTCCCCCAGCACTGGCAAACAGTGTGTTATCAGAAGAGATGGCAATATCCAGCACTTCTTGTGAATGGAAAGAATACTGTTGGATCTTGAGACCTGAATCGGCATTCCATAGAGCAATGTTTCGATCCTGGCCACCAGATAATATGTATCTGCCAGTATTATCGTAGCACAGAGCATGTATCAGTCCATGATGTGCGTTGCTTATGGAATTGGTTATGGAGGGCATGAATCTGCCATTTAATTAGGTCTGCCTAATAGCCGGGATGGAAGTCTATTGGATGGGAGGAAGATGCATGGAATCTCGCCGCAGGGTTTGGCTGTGTGCATTTAAAAAGATTTTCTTGACATTTGGGTCTCTTTCTGTTCAACCATACATTTGACCAAAGTAAGTTATATTATTGGGAAGGAGGAATTGAAGTGATGAATAGATCCGTTTTATCAATATATAGGAAGTGCCGTGTGATCACCCGTGATCAGAAATTGGATGAAATCTGAAACTTTTTAAAAATTTTCGTCTGCTTGTGATTTTGCAATTGTTAACTAACCAAGTTGTGGAATTGGTTTGTAAGAGTAACTATAGGTCGATATGTATAAATATTGCTCCAATTAAGATTATATGTACAGTTAATGCAAAATAAAGAGCCCTGTGTGTTTTTGGTCCATTAGTGATAAGGTCGTAAGTCTGTCTACACCTTTTTTGCCCCTTCCTCCTTCTTGCTCGATAGAGCCTTTGGCAACTCTTCCCACTCTAAATCCTCATTCTCCAAAGCCTCGCTAAGCTTACTAGCATCTATAGTCTTCTTGGTGATCGTTTCACCTTTGGCTGCCAGTATATCCTCGAGCGTTATTCGCTTATCGGAGAAGATTTTCAAATGGTCTGCGATCAGATGTCTATTCTTGCAACTCGGACATTGGACCAAGACAGTGCCATTGTGGTATGCCTGCTTAGACACATTATGAGTCGAACCAGTTTTACATACTTTACAAGTAAATGACAGTTGATAGCGGGGTTTTTCACCTTGGAAACTGGCCGTGGAACTGCTATTGCCAGATGACTCAGCTGCCAGGAGAACTCCACGAGTGGCACTAAAATGGCGGTGGGCAGCCGGAGTCACATTAACATTAGCATTAAAGAGCACATTTCGGCAACCATTATTAAGAGAGCAAGATCGCTTTGGATATACGAGTGCTAGTCTAGAGATCTGAAACAAGCTCTTTCTTAGTATCATGCTGTGATGAGGCTGAGTTGCAGAGGGTGCCGATGAGCTCATTTTGCATTGGAGTGGGAGGAGAGGATAACAGTGGAACTGTGAACTTTCAGTTATTTAAAGTCATTTCAATCGTTAACTAATAATTAATTTTTCCTTTTTGGCTAAAATGCTCAGAAAGCTGCCTGCTCATACGGCTCAGTAATACTCCAGCTATCTTTTGCCCAGTTTCTAAATTCCACATTGTTTAAAAGTGAGTCTCCAGTCCGAGGATAAGAAAACGAGGGTATGTCATCGTGCTTCACCGTTAATACACCACCTTCATACACCAGTAAATCGCTGTCTTCGAAATCCATCAACGATTCACAATGATCCATACCGTGGTCCGGCGCACCACAAAAGACACACTCGAGAGAGGACATGGGAAGCTCTGCTGCATCCATAATATCATCGAAATCGCCAGGGGTGTCGTCGTCCTCCACCTCAGCCTCGTCTAGAGGGATATATGTACTCATAATGCTCAATTTAATCTCTTTCTTTATGCGTCTCCAAGAACTATCACTGATGCTATAATCACGAGCCAGCCTCTGCCAGCGTTTCATAGTTAGTTCAAAATACTCTTCGTTTTCGAAGCGTCGAGCGTCAATCGCACCACCCCAGATCTTCTCGTAACGCATTCCCTTTTTTAAGTATTTGACCAGATCCATGTACTCCTGTTGGATCACATAGCGAGCAGTGGCGGGAATAAAATGAAGAATGCAGATGTAGCGATCGCGAAATGAAATATTTCCCTCCTTCAATAGAGAGTATGTCAGAGCTGTGTAAGCCGGAATCAAAGTATGTAGACCAATTGAAACACCGGGAGTATTGAGAATCTCTGAGCGTGACGAGTGTCGCTTGTACGAGTCGAACAATGAGTTCAGGCGCCGCGCTTTTCGACAATTCTCTTCAAAGACAGTTCGTATTGAACATTCGCTAATGTGGAACGTCAGCTCATAATCCATGATCGTCCTGAAAGCTTCCCAGAGACCGGTCATTTCATTCATTGTCATAGGTTTGAGGAAATAGTTATTAAAGTTGCTGAATATAGGGATAGCCCTACAAATATAGGATACAATGTCGGCTGAGCATATTTCCAAAAAATGGTAAGAAACCAGTAAGACCATAGAAGGGATCCGTTGGACGGACGCTTCAGCCACTCGCAAGAAACATTTCCATAGACGGCCCAAAGGCACAGTGTCAGCACGCACTTTGATAGAGTTCATGATCCATTTGTACTCCTGAGGGAGTTGGCCTCCTAAGATTTGCGATATCCCGTTGAAGCCATCTGCGGAGATACTACTGATAAGGAAGTTGGGGCTAGGCTCGCAGTATAAGGCCTGAGGGACTTCAGAGATAGCCAGTCGAAACTTTCGGAGCGCTTGAGTTCTAGTCAAATTGGCGCGGCCCTGTATGTACCTGACAAGATCGCGATTTTTATGTTGGAAATGCTCAAAAAATCGCTTGTTCTGGAAACTGAGGAAAAGAACCATGATCTGTTTGGCAGGTACAAGGTTTGAGTGGTGCAAACTCTTGAAAGAAGGCTCAGTCAGGCTCGCAACCACAGATTCCATCATTTCCGTTTTCCTCTCGCACATGCTTCTGCTTAAAGACAGGCTGGCCATGTCAGTTTCAAAGCATCCGTAAAATTTACCGCAAACATGGTACATATCTTCGATTGATTGGTACTGCGAAGGGGGAAACATTTCGAGCAGGACTTTGCGAAAAGATTTCCATTCGATAGCTTTCTGCATAAGTGAAGCAATGAGGATATGAACACTTGGTTTGCATACGCGAAAGAAGAGTGATGTTCGACCAGTCTCCGGTAAGCCCTCGGTCATTCGTTCATAGTCCGTGAGTACTCTTAGAGTATTGGAACCATCGAATAGACTTTCCTCGGGCCATGACAGCACTTGGTTTAGTGCCGCTTGATAGATCGAATTACTCATATGGAGTGTGAAAGAATAGGACAGTGAGGACCAATGTCCTTTACTGCTAGGATGGATAAATGAACGATATGTGAGTTTAGTGGGACTAATTATTTTAACTGTCGATCGCTACAAGCTGCATTCTAACATGCAATATTTATTTTAACTATCAATCAAGTTTAATTTATTTATTATTCATTTATTTATTTGAACCGACTAGGTTGACGTCTGAGGATATGGATTTAGCCGGCAAAAGCGCTAAACCCGCCAGTGTTCGAGGAGGAGCGGGAAACTTTACTTGGGAAGACGTGAAAAATGACAAGCATCGAGAATACTACCTGGGGAGCTCTCAGATGGCCCCTGTGGGAAGGTGGCAGAATGGAAGAGACATTACTTGGTACGCAAAGGATAAGACTACCAAGGAAAGAGGTGGGGAAGATGTCCCGTCCAAGGTAGATGACGAGCGAAAGAAGTTGAAACTGGCTGAGCAGGAAGCCATGGCAGCTGCTTTAGGAGTTCCGGTCGATGTTTTACGAAAGCGAGAGCAAAAAGGTGATAGTGGTAGAAGCAGAAGCAAAGAAGTATTGAAATCAAAGGATATATCAGATAGAGGAGGGGAGGATTCGAGACATGGGCATAGGGAAAGACGGAGAGAGCGGTCGAGAGAAAATCGGAGGAGTGGTCGTCGTGAAAGTGAAAGTTACAGAGAGAGGTACAGAGAGAGGCCAAGAGACAGCGGATACAGGGACAGATCTAAAGGGAGATTCAGAGACAGATCTAGAGACAGGCGCCGTGAGAGATCTAGAGATAGGTACAGGGAGAGATCTAGAGATAGACATAGAGAGAGATCTCCAGACAGAAGAAACGTTTCCGAAGAGAAATCCAAAGCGGGACCTCGAGACGAAAGCTAAGACGTGTGCATGCAGAGGCTCGTCTCCGGCGAGGCTTGGCTCTGCTTCGCAGAAATAACTACCAGGCACACAGCGATGTGCTAAAACCATTTCCCAACTCCACGAAGCGGAACAACCCTCCCTGGAAGGGCCGCGCCGGAGGCGAGCACCAATAAAAACAGAAATAATATATGGTATACGACTATATACATATATAGAACTTCAACACTGCAGTTCCCTTGAGGTCCTTTTACACCCGACTCGACCGATGCTGAATAGTGAAAATCATACTCTATTAAAAAGCATTGCTCGGGTAAACCCCACCAAGCAACAACTTAAGCACTTCAGAAATTGGCAGCCTGGTTGTTCACACGTTGGTTGGTGGCATGATATTGATCAATATTAGCTCTGAACACGTTGTTACTCTCTTCAAGCGAGCCCTTGGTGTCCGGCCCGGTGGAAGAGGCATGGTTCTTCTTCTTGCCCCATACTCGGTACCCTACAAATGCAAGACCAGCCAGTATCAGGGCCCCTCCGACACCAACAACCACTCCAATCACTATATTCCTGTCCTTGTGCGACAGTCCTCCCGAACTGTCCTTGCTCGAGTCCTCGCCTGAAAGCGACGCACTGGCAGAAGCACCGGCAGAGGTAGCAGCAGACTGCTCGTCCAATGTTTTGGAGCTGACCTGGGTGGTATCACCCTTTGTGATGGTCAAAAACACAACTGACCGACTTTCAGGGGCAGAAGTGGTAGAGGGTGTAGTCCTGCTCGAAGAGTCACTACTAGCACTGCTGCTGATACTAGAGGAACTCGAGCTTGGGGGAGTGGGGCTTGGCGAGCTTGACGAGGAGGAACTGGACGAGCTGCTGCTGGATGAGGAGGACGACGAGGAGCTCGACGAACTAGACGGAGCTGCCGATGAACTACCCGGGGTCGTCGAAGTGGTAGTGCCCGGGGTGGAGATAATCGAGCTACTTGAAGGAGTGGACGAGGAAGGCGGCGGCGAGAAGCTTGAAGTAGAAGACCGACTCGAGTTGTTACCACTATCACTCGCCAAAGGCCCAGCTTGTCTTGCCATGAGGTTGTGATTGATCCTAGCCTCATCTTCCTGCTCGGATTCGGGTTCTGGCGTAGGGGTTACGACCACTATGCGGTCATCTTCGTTTGCAAGAAGGTATTGTTTATTGGTCACCTCGCCATGGACCACAGCCTCTATATTGTAAACCAGTGAGGTAGTTGTAGTGGTGAGGTGGACGTACACCACGCCGTCAACTGTTTCAGTCTGGGCAGCTGACACAGCGGCAAACCCACCTAACGCTAAGGGAATCCCAAGCCACGACAGTAGTTTCATGGCTATATAAGCAAAATGCAAAATTGAATAAGAATAACAAATAAAGGGAAAAAAGAAGGGGAGGATGCTAAAAACCAAAACCAAAAACCAAAAAAAGAAGTCAAAAAGATGATATGTTTTAACTAGTAAGACTCGCTCTTCTGTTTCTCTCTCTATCTATCTATCTTTCTCAAGTGATTTAGGGGGAATAAACGTTGTGTTGAAGAGACTTTATTTCGTATAATTATTACAGTGGGGCTGTAATATAACGGCGGTTTCTTCTTCTACCCCCGAGAGCCGTGTATCAATTTTTTCTTCTCTGCGTCTTGTTTTGTATCTGGGTGACAGCACAGTAACTTGAACCTCGTCCGAACAAACAGCAAATGAGAGAAAGTTCAAAAAGAAGAAGGTTGTTTTTTTTTCGGAGGAAAGACGTGTGACGACAGCAACTGCAATCCCTTTAAATTTTTAATCCGCGCGCTGAAAAGCAACTTTTTTTAGAACTTTTGTTGTGGTTGAAATCTCAAGTGTATTTTTGGACTGCCTTATAATCGGGTAACTTGGCGCGCGCGAGTAGTTAGATTTAGGGGCTCCGAAAAACGATCTTCCAAGGTTCGGGTCTAGAAGCAGTCCCAAAGGGAATGAAAGAGTCGCATGCTATTTAGGCAACAAAACTAGTTGGAGCCTCTACAACAATAAAATGAACTGACTCTAGTCAAAATCCTGCTGTAGGCAACAGAAGGGCCCAAATGACTGCTGCTTAGCAGAGGTTGAGGCCTCCCATGTAAGCGAATTCGACCCGGGACGGGTTATTAAACTCTCCGAGTAGTTATCTGGGTGGTCGCGATCGTCGCTCGTATTAGGGGTAACAGCATAGAAAAAGCAGGTTACACACTATAAGTGCACACATGTACGATTATTCATAGAGCCTATTCAAATTACCTAACTTAAGTGCGAACCTGAGAGCGAAAGAACTTGTGAGACTTGTGTGAGCAGGCAGCACTTGAGGCGTTTGCTTTCCTCCCAGGCCGGTGTTTACAACGTGAACAACGATCACACTATTAGGTTTTCAAATAGCTTGTACGTCGCATTGATTCCGAATGTGCCGTGACCACTCTGTACTGCACTCTGTAAGCTCTGTGTTTACCGTGACAGATCTGCACACGAGCCCATATTTGAGATCCATTCCCACGCATATCTCGATCTTTCTGAGATTGCCACTGGATTGAGTTTGATTAAGTTGCAACGCGCGCTGCTGCGCCGAGTCCCAGGTTTGTTACGTGTAGTTTTGCTTCTGTCAACATGCACCAATTTCAATAGACTATTTATGTACAAATAAAAATAAGTCACGTCGAGCACACCCTTATGCGCCCTATGACAGGGGGACTCGAGAAACACGAAAGCTGATGCGTAAATACCTTTGATCTTGCAAAAGCTTCTTCAGGGGGGTGCTGCAGCTCTGACATCTTCTTTTATCCGATGAAGGCCGGGGGGGGGGGAGAAAGGGGTTGTCAATCTACTACATACACTGTTGCACGGCGTATAGGACAGTGAAAAGCAGCGAAAAGCAGGATGTTCCATCCAATTCCCCACATCTGTACTTAGTGGATGTTCCTTTCTCGTCTAAGAATATGAAAAAAAAAATATGCAGTAGAATACCACAAGATTATTATTTTACTCCGATGCGGGGAATTGAACCCCGATTTGCCCGGTGAGAGCGGACCGTGCTAGCCATTACACTACATCGGATTTTGTTGAAATTAAATTTCCTGGTATTATTGTTACTTTGGTTTTTATGGGTAAGGTCATACTTCCTAATTAGTCCTTTTCGCCTTTCTAGCAGCTTAATTTGTTCTTGAATTTTGTATTTCAGTTTAGAGTTGATGGAACGTTTAGTGACTGGATGACAGTGCTCTTTTTTTATTTTTTTGATAGAAGGGGGTCACATGGTCAATAGTTAAAAGCGTTACATTATTATTTTGTTCATATAGAAAGCCTTACGGTTTTCCCTATGCTCATGGCCAAGGGGGATATCTGACAACGTTGCTATACTTGAAACTATCACATGTAGAAAGAGCCTGCAGTGGGCCAATATGTGAAAGAGAGTCCTTCTCGGGGTGAAGTATGGAACCGCGGTTTATTATTGTATTTCTATATGTAGTTCATACGAAATTAAATTTGATTTCTTCCTTTCTTTCTTATCATTGAACAGATCCCCCCTGTATAATAATCTTGCGTTGTTGCCCTTCAAAAGCAACAGGACCACTCATTGTTCCCAGAAATCTGGCATGCGTCCGTAGTGGAACGGTGTACGTCAAATTACATATACAACTAACGTTACATGCAATCTACAATCGACGTTTTTCGGAGAAGCCCATGACTTGTGATAACAGCTTGTTTAAATATCAATTGTGCTCTGGATAAGCTTTCACCTTGCCTAGCCTCAAAAAGTCTCTCATTGAGAAGTGGTCCACGCTGTAGATAATCATTAAAGGTTTAGCTAAGTACTACAGAATCTAGCAATAGTAATAGAATGGCTGATTCTCTTGGACTCAAAAGCATGTGATGACTGTTGTTTTCTCAAAAAAAAAACCAAAAACATATGTTATAGGCCAGCATCTCCCAGTAAACCCCAATGATGATTGATCTCTCTAATGCGTACGTCAAACTATCTCCCGGTTCCACATCCCTCCCCTCCCCCCGCCGTCATTCACCTTGTTCGTCCACGCATAATGTCTATCCTCCTCAGCACATATCTTCATACCATATATGCTAATTATTTGGCGGCATCTTCCTGTGTCACAATTACCATTATCATAGAGTAAAGATAGTAGAAGAATAACAGCAGGTGGAAACCCAGCTTGACAAAAGTCTCTTTCTTATACTTATGCACCGTTCTGAAAATCTCAGTGGGATCAAGTACATACTGGTTTGTAACAATCTTGCGAATGTTGTAGCCGAGCAGAGGAAGGTTGAGAAATACTGAGAACCACTGCCCACTCAACAGCAGCATCGTGGTGATGAAGGCTTGCAGGGCTGCTTCTGGCAGTATGTACTTGTCAGTTTTTCTTCTCTTAAATTCTCTCTCGCTTATTGGCAGCACTTTTGATTTTGATACTTACATGGTTAAGTTTGCTACATAGATCAATTGGGTTGATATAATCGGATTCTAAATCGGCGTACATGACAGCAAAAAAGACTTGTAGAAACAGACTCCCCGCATTGAGTATGACAGCTGCCAGATAAATCCAAATTAAAGCCATTGTTCTTTTGATGTTTTTGTGTTGCTGATTGAAAGAGTAAACGGAAAGAGGTTCAAAATAAAGAGAGCCCTAATACTGATGAAAGATCTGCCGCGCCGCGAGCGGCGCGATAATCGCCCAATTCGCTGAACGTAACCAGCTGCTTCCATAACTACTCGAGAACACAGCTGTGTGCAGCCTTTTACATCTGCTTTTTGATCTCATATCATGCCATGTCCTCTTGGCCGAGATGGTTTATCATAGGAGCGGGTGCCACAACAGCGTACGCGATAGGCGTTCTAGTTTATGAAAATTGGGGCTCGATTAATCGCTCGACGAAGAAGAAACCTGCAAAGGATGTCACGAGAGAACCCGCAGAGCAAGCGATGCCCTTCGAAGAAGAGTACTCTGAAGAATGTCGTAGTCTCTACGAAACACTACGTCAAGTGGGAGTAGATGAGCTGAGGATGTACTGGAACGTGCACGACCGATTTCGTTGTAACTACTGTCACCTCCCCAGAACCAACCGAGGTGTGCGATACGTGTGTGCACAGTGCAATTACGAGAGCTTGTGTGAAGTTTGCGAGCGTGAGAACTTGCACGACAAGTCTCATATGCTGTACAAGATCAACCATGGGGTGCCGTTCGAGCTTAACAAATATATAGTCCGCAAACAGCTCCCGTGGCAATCTCAGGCTAACCTGCTGTTTCAAGCATATACACCCCCGCGGGTTAATCTGTCGTTTGATCAGATTAAAGCAATAAAAGATATGGTGAGCGATGCGTCCTCCTCCGATATTGAGGCGCTGTACGAGCAGTTTAGACTGCTTGCAGACACTGCTCTTGATGTGCCCAACTTCAAGCTTTTGGGAGGAATCTCGATGCAAGCGCTGGCTGCCGTGTCTCCTACCAGATATGCGGTTGATATTTCTTTATGGAAATTTGTGGCTTTTATTTATGATAGTGATGGGGATAACATTGTGTCATTTTTGGATTACGTTAAAGGACAGGACCTTATTATCAATGGGTCTAACGAGCAAAAAGTGGAGCGGTTGTTAGCATTTTTGAAGTCTCGATCTGCGGAACCAGACGAGGAGGACCCCAAAGATGCTGATCTGCGGTGGATTATTAGAAGATCCCTTATTGACTTGGTGTTTTCATACAGCGATATGGGTAAGCGGGCCTTTGCAGATGCCATGACGCTTCGGAAGTTTGATAGGTCTGCAGTTGTATCACAGGATGGCAGTAGCGGGCAGGCCCGAAAAAATGATCAGACCACTGTCGAAGCCCATCTAGAGTCGCTTCTCTGGGATGAGAGGACCGAGATAGACAGTTTGGCCACTTATGACGAAGTATCAAAAGATCCGTTTGTGGAGGTGGAGATTGCCATGCTCTGGGATGTTTCTACTGAGGAATTTGTTGAAGGTATCGTATCAAGTCTTGCCGACAGCGAAGATGACGACGTTTGGGAGTCTCTTGCTCAGACCCTCGCAGATTCTCCGAGGTATATGGGGATGGTAAATGCATTGTTTGAAGCTGGGATAATCTGAAGTTGAAAAATCAACTTCTGCGAAGCAGAACTAACCCTCCTTGGGAGGGGATGCGGAAGTCAGCATCCACCAATGCCCACCTGCTTCCGGCGGCCCTTCCCGGGGAAGGATAGTTCTGCTTCGCCGAAACTGCGGAACCTGAGCTGTTGTGTTTTCTTGCTTCGTAAAGGGTTGTTCGGTATTGTGTGTCAGGTTTCGGTTGAAGACTGAATATTTAAACTGAAGCACGGGAAGCATTTCGAGATATCGGGTTCTGGGAAGTTATTCTTCGTTTCCCTTTTGTATATTTATTATTATCTGCATTATCATTTATAGCGTATTATTGTCATAAGATTCGTTGCATAGCATATATTCGTTATCGTTTCAGACTATTGTCTACCGAGCATCCGCCTCATTCTTCTACACTCCTTCTTCTTCTTCGTCCGTCTCAATATGAATGGGCTCAAACGCAGAAGGTGGTAGGCCCTCAGTCACCGATACCATAGCATTGGTCCGTGCCTGCAACAACTTCAGTTTGGCATAAAATAGAGCATCCCGGTCTTTTCTTCGTGTGAGGAGATTGGAAAAGTTCTTTGTATAATTATCAAGCGTGCTGAAATCCTCTCTCATTAACCCAATGTCGGACTCATACTTGTACCCACCTAGTGGTGGAACGAAGCTCAATACACTGCTAACTAATGGTGGCATATCCGACATACGATCCTTTGGTTCAACCCACTGGTCCAGTTCGACTGAACTTGACGGAAATGACTTATACATGGTTTTCTCAGGCGGGTCTACGCTATCAGCCATACTGACCGTAGCAAACCCACTAGCTAATAGTTTCAGAATGACTTCATTCGCGTAATCTTCTCCGTCTGCAAGTTTATACAGCAAGTTGATAAGGAACTCTCTAAACTCTTCGCTGGTTGTCAGCCTTTTCACATCGTTTATCAATCCCTCCAAAGGGCCCATGGGAGAATCTTCTACGTTGCTGTAATAGTTTTGGTGTGCATCCTTGAGGCCCGAGGCATTGTTGGTCCGATCTGAGCTTTGAACTTCCGTCCCATTATGAGCTTTTTTTTCTTGAGGATATGACGGTATATTAGGCCTATGTGTTTTTCCTAGACTCCGTAATTGACTTTTTGATAAAACTCTCTTTTTCTTAGCTACCATGCTGTACCATTAATATTGGTAGTTATAAAAGATCAAAGTTATAAAATCAAAAAAAGTCAGAAATCTCAATTATCAAAAACTCAGAATATCAAAAATATCTGTGGGGTTTAGAAACTTAACTGTTAACATCTATTAACATTGATGTTCTGTGGGGGTGAGTTTTCCTTTCATCACTCTGACTTTTCTACCGGACGCCAAAATATATATATTTGGAAGAAGCGTGACCACGCGTACACGTCAGCCTTTAAGTCAATTAAATCCATCATGTCTGGGCTGTCATCAGTATATCCGGACCCACCGGTATACTTCAAAAGCTTTACCAATGAAAATGTGCAAAAATTTAAAGATCTTATGGCATCAGGCACCGAGGCTCCACTTCCTCCTCCGTTGGATCTGATGGTTCCGCCAGAACCGCAGGGTTCATATAGGAGCTTTGGCAGCCTGTGGAATGAGCAGGATAACCTGCCTTCGCTGAGCGAAGTGGGCATTGAGCAGTTGTATAATGACCTGGGTATGAATAAAGACATCCAATCGAGTCACCAAGATAGAATGTGGGAATTGAAGAAATTGCTAAAGTCGCTGCTGATCAACTTTCTGCAGCTGGTGGACATCATGAGTAAAGCTCCCGAGCAGTTTCCGGCAAAGGTGGAAAACATTCGGGTGATTCTTATAAATATGCACCATTTGCTCAATGAGTACCGGCCCCATCAGTCGCGAGAGAGCCTGATTCTCATGATTGAGGATCAGGTGGAGAAGAAGAAACAGGAGATCGAGCGCATTCAGCATGAGTGTGACTCGGTTCGGGAAAGAATTGCGAACATTGCAAAGGAGTTTCTGGACGTATTGCCCGAGGATACTAAGGATAATTGTAAGGAAGAATCCACTGTCGAAGAGGGAAACCGAGAGAAGTACCTACGTTTGTGGGAACTAATCAACAAGGAGACTTCTAATCTCGTTCAAAGTTGATAACAAGCACCTATTTAGCGGACAGACGTGACTGAGGCCCATTATCATCATCTGCTTCGCAGAGGTGGGAATGAAAGTCACTGTTATCTTATTTATTAAATTAGCTTAAACTTTGTCCTTAAACACTGAGCTGGAAATTCTCGGTCGTGACATGGTGCGCCACTCCCTCGAGAGCTTTCTTCACAGTGACATTGACAAACTTCTCAGTCTGCTGAGGCGCACGACCAACAAAAGTCGAGGGATCCAAAAGACTGTCCAGGTCGTTCCATACAGGCTCAAAGTATGGATCTTTCTTGACCCGCTCAATCAAGTCATTGTCGCCTCCCTCTTCCTTGACCACTCGCGCAGCCTGGTGGGACAGGACTCGGATCTTCTCATGGCATTCCTGTCGGTCTCCTCCTCGCTTGACCATGGCCATGATGATGTTTTCGGTAGCCATAAAAGGTAGCTCAGCCATGATTCGTCGCTCAATAACCTTAGGGTAAACCACCATGCCCGAAGTAATGTTCAGCATAGTACTCAGAACAATGTCGGCCGTCAAGAACGCAGACGGGATCGAAACTCGGCGGATTGCCGAGTCATCCAGAGTTCGCTCGAACCATTGCACCGACGCAGTAGAGGTAGCATCCTGGAAACAGGACTGCAGGTGTCGGGCTAGCGAACACACTCGCTCGCTTCGCATGGGGTTTCGTTTGTAAGCCATCGCAGAGCTTCCAATCTGTGATTTCTCAAATGGTTCTTCGACTTCCTTAAGATTGGCCAGTAAACGAATGTCGGTAGCGAATTTGTGCGCCGAGACTCCTAGTGATGCCAATGGGCCAAGCACGTCAACGTCAATTTTTCGCGAATAGGTCTGGCCGGTCACTGGGTACGCATAATCAAAGCCCAGAAGCTCGACGACTCGGTCGTCCAATTGCTCGACCTTGTCGTGGTCGCCATTAAACAGAGCCAAAAAGGAAGCCTGTGTTCCAGTGGTGCCTTTGACTCCTCGGAGCCCCAAGTCGTCTCTAGCTCTGCGCAGGTTTCTGAGATCCCACAGAAGTTCTTGGATCCACAAGGTCGCTCGTTTGCCCACCGTGGTCAGCTGAGCAGGCTGGAAGTGAGTCCATCCGAGCACTGGCAGGTCCTTGTACTCAATAGCAAATTTGCTCAGTCTGTCAATGACATTAACCAGTTTCGGGATCAGGATATCCAGTCCGTTTCGCAAGAAGATGAGATCAGCATTGTCCGTCACATAGCACGAAGTAGCACCGAGATGGATGATTCCAGCTGCAGCAGGAGCCTTCTGACCGTACACGTGCACGTGAGACATGACGTCGTGTCTGACGATTGCCTCCTGCTTACTGGCCTCGCTGATATCCTCATCCGTCACTGTGAGGTTGGCCTTGAGCTGCTCAATGGCTTCGTCAGTGATGGCTTCGATACCGAGCTCTTTCTCTGCCACGGCCAAAGTGTACCACAGCTTTCGCCATGTAGAGAACCGAGTTCTCAGGGAGAACAGTTCGGACATCTCCTTGGACGCATATCGTGATGACAGCGGGGTGCTGTACGAATCGTTTGACATTGTTGTGGTTTGAAGGAGACTAGTGCGATATCTGCGTGCCGATTTGTAGTTTCTCTTTTTTTTTTCAATTTGTATAATCACTGTGCATATATAGTCATAAAGTTTTACGTTACCCTGTAAGCCCAGCCAACCAGCATGGGGTGACAAGTGCGGAAGAAAACGGTTGACACCAGCAATAAAGTTGAAATATAAACCCTCACTGTTGAATGGTGTTAATTGTTGGAGTGGAACCACCTGTAAATATTCCGGTCAATTGCAATCAGTCATACATTCTAAACTTGACTTCTCAGAGCTGGCCACAGCCTACATAGCTGCCGGTCAGGTTGATTATACCACGTGACCACACGTGATATCTGTCTCTCCACGTTTAGGCGGATGTATTTAATCCAAGCCACTCATCCTCATCTTCGTCTTTCCGTCTCGTCTATTTCGACTTTCACCCCAAACACTAAAATACAAGCAGTAGAGTGGGCTCCTGTTTGTCAAAGAAATTTAAAGGTTTCTCCTCAATTCATCTAACGCTGCTCGTCCAACAAAAAAAATGCCCACCGCCCCTATCGTTCACAATCTCGGTCATGAAGCTATTGCCGACCATTCTTTCTCCGAAGATAGAAACCTGTTGGCAATTGCTCGAGAAAACACTGTTCAGTTGTTTTTCAACAATGGCAAACAATTTCAATTAGGGACAACCTTGTCGGAGCATGACAAGCTTGTGACATCTGTCGATGTGTCTCCTTCGGGCAAAATTGTAACCTGCTCGCAGGATCGAAACGCTTTGGTGTGGGAACCGCAGGTTGACGGAACCTGGAAGCCCACGCTGGTGCTTTTGCGTATCAATCGTGCTGCCACCTTTGTGCGGTGGTCGCCTGATGAGAAGAAATTCGCCGTTGGTTCGGGTGCACGCACAATTGCAGTCTGCTACTTTGAGGATGAGAATGATTGGTGGATTTCTAAGCATATCAAGAAGCCTATTAGATCGACTATCTTGTCAGTTGATTGGCATCCTAACTCGGTGCTTTTGGCAGCTGGTTCAACTGATGGACATGCCCGGGTCTTTTCCGGATTTGTCAAGGGTATCGATGAGAGGCCTGCTCCGACTGTGTGGGGTGAGAGGCTCCCCTTTCAGACTCTGTGCGGGGATTTCACTGATGCCTCGGGGGGCTGGGTCCACGATGTTAGCTTTTCTCCTTCTGGAGATGCTCTCGCCTTTGCTACGCATGATAGCAGCATTGTTGTTGCATATCCATCGGGTCCCGATCAGCCGCCTCGCGCTGTGGTATCGGTGTCCACATCGTACCTGCCGTTCCGAAGCTTGATCTTTTTGAATGAGAATGAGATTGTTACTGCCGGCCATGACTGCCACCCAGTTGTCTTTAGTGGTGATGAAAATGGCTGGAAGTTTTCTCATGCCATCGATGACCCTTCAAAGGCTGCCAAGCAGGAGCAGAGGGAGTCCTCAGCGTTGAACATGTTTAGACAGTTGGATCTAAAGGGAGCGGAAGATACTGGAAACACTGATCTTGCTACTATTCACCAGAACACTATCACTGCAGTGCGACCGTATGCCAGTAGTGGTGGGCGAGTATCGAAGTTTTCGACTTCTGGGGTCGATGGTCGATTAGTTATTTTCACTGTGTAAAATAGTACTAGTTCAAGGCGGACCGTTTGGGTGAACGTAGAGAGCTGCCATTGTATAACTCTTGACAGAGCTTGACTAGACGGTTTACATCTCGTAACAGTATCCGTATCTGCTACGGTCAGCCCCATAGGACCCCGTAGCTCTGCGAAGGAATTGAAGGGATTGTGCGAAGCGCGCAACAACCTTCCACGGAGTGGCCCAAGCGGAGGCAGGATCGATACATACAGCTATTTTAACGACTTGTAGACAGTAGCAAAAGAACTAAAATATTTCAATCTCTTATCTTTTAAATCTTTAATATAGCGTTGGGTGAACTGCCGATCTTATGCAGGTACACATTTTTTATATGGAGATGGATATACGACTGACAGTACGTTGTGGTAAAAGAGAAGCTCTGGATAGTTATGCTGTATTTTTATATTTGCGGGCTATAATTATACATAAATGTGCGTGTTCGTCGTTCGTTAATGTTTATTTTGCGAAAAATGCTTGTTAAGCGTAAATTACTTTTATCTCGTATGAATTTCTTCAATATGTCAGCTAACTGTCTTACATATACTCAACCGATAAACCGGACACTAACGTGACTACCATAAAGACAGCTGCAGCAAAAGACCGAAATCCAGCAAAGAAACGACCAGGTGACCAGACAACACTTCTAAACCATCAAAGATCCAAATACAGATTCTTATACCCCCAAGGTTGGCACTCTAAGGTCGCTTAAGGATTTACCCTAATACACACACTCTCCAATATATCTGCAAATCCACACTTCTTCCATTTTATACACGCACAAACAGCTAATATGGCCCAAGATGACATGGAAATAGAAGAGACCAATACCGAGGGAGTTATTGAAGAGGGTAGGAACACGATGCAATAAAAGATAAATATATGTTTATATCACAGCTAACGAGGAACCACAAAAGCAGTAAAACCACGATTCGAAGTGCGGAAGGTTAGTAATGCTGCAAAGCTCGGGGGGATCAATCATTGAGAAGTTAGGAAAAGCGCAATCTAAGAAACATAATCTAACAAGTGGAGTGCAGTGGCGTTTTGGTCTTGGGGTGAGTGTGTTCTGAACAAGACACGGTCCACCCGACTCTCGCAGCTAACAAGATATCGTCGTAGACACATGTGCAATCTGTAGGAATCACATTATGGACGTGTGTATTGACTGTCAGGCAAACCAGAATGGACCAACCAACGAGGACTGTAGAGTGGCCTGGGGAATGTGCAACCACGCTTTTCACTTTCACTGCATCTCGCGATGGCTCAAGTCTCGACCAGTATGTCCATTAGATAACAGGGAGTGGGAGTTTCAAAAGTACGGTTATTAGAAGAGAGATTTGCAGCAGAAAGCTTACACGTCCATTATTTATAGTATGCTATATTTAAACGATAGTATCGTGGTTCGTCAAATGGTAATTTTTAAAAAACAACAGAGGGAAAGAAAGTCTCTCGCATGCTACTTCACTCCATATGGCCAGAAAAAGAGACGCTAGAATGCCTACTTCACTGCACCGGGCCAGACAAAGTCTCTTGTGTGCCTCTTGTGTGTGTCTTGTATGTTGCTTCACCCCACCCGGATGGCCGCGGGTTCCTTTCACTGAACCTGAAACCATCCCGCTTCGCGGGACCACCCTCCGCGAAAAGGCCCGCCGGATGCGAGATCACATAGTACACGTCTCCACACTAATGGCTCCCCACCAGCTCAAACGATCCGATCACTGTAAACTCGTGAGCTATTGTAGCCAATTCCTCAAGTGCCTCCACAATTGAACTATCATCTCGATGTCCAGACACCTCTATAAAAAACACATATGTCCACTGTTCCTCCCCCGATGGCCGGGACATGATCCAGTTCAGATTGACATTCCGGTTGGCAAATACACCCAGGCAGCCACACAGAGTGCCTGGTAGAGACTTTTCAATGGAAAAGCACAGTAAGGTCCGGTACTGTCGTGAAAGTTCTTTGGGAGGATATCGTTCATATTCTGGGGAAATTTTAGTCAACACTAGGAATCTCGTAGAGTTGTCGTCTGTATTTGAAATATTATTGACAACGACGGGTACTCCATGTAGTTTCCCAGCAGCAGCACTGGCTATCGCTGCACTTTCAGGGTCATTTTTGACTAATTCCACTGCCTGTGATGTTGAGGTTGCATCCACTTTGGAGACTTCTGCAAAGTGCTCTTTAAACCATACATCGCACTGTCCCCATACTTGAGGATGAGAGTATACTCTTTTAATACCACTCAGGTTGGGATTTCCCGTGGTCATGACGCAATGGCGGATTTTCACAACCTGCTCGGCTACTACCTGGATCTGACGGTAAGTTCGGTCATCCCGGTAGTAGAGATCTCGGAAAACATCGAGAGTAAATACCACGGAGCCATTGGTAGAATTTTCCCAAGGGATCACACAGTAGTCGACTGTGTCATTTTTTAGACATTGGACGCATTCTGGTTAGCATAGGCCAAGACGTTTTCAAGTCAAACTATAGTAAAGATTCTGATTTACTATGTAAATTCACCCCATCCGCATAACACACATGACGGCAATTAAAAAGCCGAAACAACATACCGGGAATTGTTGAGCATGGGACCAATTGGTTATTGGACAGATCGAAAGTTAAGTCACAGGCCTGGTTAGAAATTTTTAACACCATCGTCCATGACATAAAATTAGCCTAAACACAGATGAGCTCACTGACCTCGTGGGTGTAGGTTCCTAGGGGACCCAAGAATCCAATCTTTTTAGCTTTGACCGGAATCATAGAGTCAATTATATAGAAGGAGTCTGTATTATAGACAGCAGTGCATAAAGTAATATTTAATGTTTAAACGTCTTTTAGTGTAATATCGGACGATTTAGCTCGATCGATGCACCGTGCTTCCCCACGCAAGCAACAACTGTACAGATCTGGCTGAACCAACTCCCGCATACAGTTCTCAGTAAAATGGAGATTGAGAAAGATTTCTCGTATCGACAAGAAGCTCGGTCCACAAAAAACACAGTAAAATATATACATTGTTTATATACAGATATTATTACTTCGACTCCGAAGTAGCGGAGCGTAGGCTCAGTTTTTCAATCTACCTTTTCACACTCTTCAACCAGTTGATCCAACCCAAAGTCTTCCTTCCCAGAAGTAAATGATTCCAACAACTTTGTCTTTTCTAATCCCCGAGGGGTAGACTCGTCTGCTCCGTAAAACCTCTGCACTTGCAAAGCCAGAAGAGTGGCCCCGTCCATTCCAATATTGTTGGCGTCATTCTCCAGCGTACCGTTCATCAACACCATTTCTTTATTGGCCAATAGATCAGAGTGGAAAATCAGTGTAGTGTGCGGAGATGCAAACTCCTGATGAAGCTTGTACTCGGCCAGCGAGGTAATGATGCAATGCAAGGTAGTGGGACTAGCCAGATTCCACTGGACATAGTGTAGCTCAAACCCCTGTTCGGGGACAGGTAAAGGAAGTAAAAATACGGGATACTTGAGAGCGTTCTTGTAGATACGGCTGAACGTAACTCCGTTAACAGCACCACACAGAGCGTTCTTCTTGCTCGCGAACCGGGCTTTCCATATCAACTCGATATCCTTGGCCTCGTGCAAAGAGAGCTTTTCGACGTCGACGAAGCTGCTTAGGTTTTTAATGTCCGGGTTACCAGAGGAGCGAGGTCTAGCTGCCGAAGCTGAGTGAGGTTCAGTTGTCTTTGACTCTACGGACTGCGTGTTCGTGTTCGCAGTTTCATCCTGCACCTCATTTTGTTCACCCTTTTCGGTTCTGGCTTTTGTGCTAAACTCCGTTCCAGCTTTCCTTAGTGCAGCAAGTGGATCCAACTGATTGAATTCCTTAGTTTTCCTTTCAATTTCGTCTTTGAATTTACCTTTCAGTTCCTCAATTGAATTGAGTCCTTCCCTGGGTTAGCCTTTTTTCGTAACCGAACTGAATATCCAGCCTCAAATGGATAGAAATCACAAAAATATATAAGTGTTTTAACATACTCTCGGGCTTTCTTCTCGAGTTTCTCTCTGTACTTCTCAATTGGATCTTCGCTAGAAGTGCTAAGGCATGCGCGGTGATGCACTACCAGTGCCCCGGGAACAACCCTCGGATTGCTGAATTTTGATCCAAGTCTTGAGTAGAGCCTCGAGCTAAATCTAGTGTTGAGTCTGGACAGCATCTTATTGCTAAAGCAAGATGTTTAATCCGAATGTGAAACTTCTGCGAAGCTCACCACACCGTTCTGGGAATTACGTCAGGTGTACCTCTGGGTACTGCTGGCTGGCCCCGGGATATCAAAAGATTGTGCCATGTGCCCTCAGAGGGAATTCTAGCGGTAAAGATGCATCAGTCGTAACCAGTAATATCGTCGTTATCCACTGTAGCTTCCTCAATGCCTTCAATTCTTTGTTCATTCTGCAAGAGCACGCTGTATACCGACGATTTCAGGAGCGTAGAAACGAGGGCCGTTTTGGATTCCAGGGCCTGCAATGTTTCGAGAATCTGGGGAGTAGGAGACGCACAAAGATCATTTATCTTTTCCGATAACTTTTTGTTAGCATTGGTGTTCGGGACAGAGTCCTGTTCGGGACAGAGTCCACCTATCAATTTATCTAATGTTCGTACGTACCTCGTGGAGATTCACAGCCAACGACTGATATTCGCAAAGTAGATCACACTCGATCTTTGAAAGTCCACTCACACTGCGATAATCTGCTTTCCTTGCTTCTGCCCGTTTTGCCTGGACATCGTTCAGGTCTGCCATATTTTATGTCTTTCTGTCAAATGACTGAGTGTCGTCAGTTACAATGCGAGACGCGTTTAAGTTTGGTTGAAGGTGGGGCAAAACGCGTCAAGTCAGTGTCCGCCACACTGTAAAAGCTAAAACTACCACACCACAAACACTTAACTCTGAACTCTCCAACATGACGAATAAACGGACGAGGCCTTACGGTCCGATTCACGCATCAAAGTTGGTCAATCTAGCAGCAGCTGGATTCCTGGCGTTGACCAAGGTCTATGCGGAAGGCTCCACCGCGATTCCTGGTTTTGACCAGAAATTACCAGAAAAATACGAGGCGGGGTCGTCTTCAACAATGCCAACATCGGCATCTTCGTCATCCTCGGTATGGACATCGAGTTTCACATACGGGCTCATTGTGGGCCAGCTGAGCGTACTGCTGGTATTTATTCTATTTATTCGGTTTTTCATATTTGCTGATCCACCACAGCATAGGAAGGACTACCCTTCGCATATCCGTGAACAGAGACAGGCCAAAATACTGCCGAGTTCGTCGGGAAACGTGGGAACAATCCTGGAAAAGACGTACTACAACGTTGAGACGCACACAGCAGAGTCCCTAGACTGGTTCACGGTGCTCATTGCCCAGGCAGTCACGCATTTGAGGGACGATGCCAGAAGGGATGACAACATCTTGAAAAGTTTGGATGCCATTCTCAATGGTGAAAAAATCCCAGATTTCATCGACACTATCAAGGTGACAGAGTTGAACATTGGCGATGACTACCCGATTTTCAGCAATTGCCGAATTATTTCTGGAGAGGGAGACGGACTCGAGGCTCATATAGATGTCGACTTGACCGACACGCTTACTCTGGGCATCGAGACAAAAGTGTTGCTGAATTTCCCTAAGTCTCTATTTGCCTTCCTGCCTGTATCTCTTTCTGTGAGCATCGTGAGATTTTCAGGCAAACTGACGGTCACTATAAAAGATCTTCCGGTAGAAGAGGCTGGCTTGCCCTTAGATCATCATCGTAGGTCTGACAGACAGCAGCCACACCTTCACGATACAACCGGTCAATCGGCTCGCCGAACCTACTTGGTTCTGTCGTTCTCTCCTGATTACCGCCTTGAATTCAATGTGAAAAGCCTTGTGGGAGCTCGTTCAAGGCTGCAGGATGTTCCCAAAATCGGGCAGCTCGTTGAATCGCGATTGCGCCGGTACTTTAACGATCGCATGGTGGCACCACACTTTCTGAAACTACCTCTGCCGACGTTGTGGAAGGCGACTGTTGCTGAGAATAGTAACTCTCAATCAGAAGCACAACCAATAGTAGGTCTGCAGTCTGTTGCGACCCCAGTTTCAGGCAGTCCAAGTTCTAAACCAAAACCTCGCGCACCACTTACCTCTACACCTAGGAGGGCGAGTGCTCTTGAAGAAAGGCCCGCACTGCGGCAGAGATAGTTTTCCCAACTGAAAATAAAAAAAATCTAAAAATGAACTTTTATTAATATATAATATATAATCAAGGGCAATGTACCAAATGCATCAGTCCTTGAAATTAATGCATATAGTTAATTCAAATGTCACCATCATTCATTTTTGCCTCCGGCGGCCCCTCCCTGAGAGGGTTAGTTCTGCTTCGCAGAAGCCATCCACCGTAGGCCAACTCATCCAGCTCTGGAACCTACAATACTTTGAGTATACACTTTCTGCGCAGCAGAACCAACCCTCTGCAGGATCATATTCGGGGGTTATACCACCAACGGATTCCCACGTCGGCTAGGGTCTGGCTCAGCTCTCCTGACAACATTTCCCACAACTGGACCTCCAGGTACTGTTGCTCGGCTGTTACCAGATCCGAGTACGCCGGTCCTCGAAAGAGCGATGCCGTCAAATTCAGCCATCGTTCAAAGTCTTCAACTGCTGAGAATGGAAGAGCATGGATCAGGCAGTTTACCAAAACAGACCGCTTAGTAGGTGGCTGCTGTTGCCCGACGAGAGAAGACTCTGAATGTTTAGACGATTCCACAGCAGTACCAGGTAGAGTTGTTTTGGATCTTACAAAAAGCTTATCCATAAATTCATTCAGAAGAGTAGCGTCCTGTGCAACGGCTCGCACAACTGCACCAATGGCCAGACTGAACTGTACTGGCACCAGAACGTCGGGGAACAAGCTGAGAGCAACGTCGAAATAGTCACGGATAACATTAGCCGGGCGTGGCTTAGAAGATAGATAGGCCAGCATGACTGAATGTGCCGATTCTAAAACGCTCACTTCCTGCTGGGACGCAGAATTAGTCGCATGAGCCACCACAGACACTTTTGGTATGTATGAACGGGGGGTCAAGAACCGCCTAGTGATAGGCACAATTGTGTTATCTACAAGAGTATCGTCGCACTTTGGCAATACGGTTTCAAAGAAGTCCAGCAGGTAGGTGATCCGAGAAACCTGTATTGGGTCGACAGCACCCAGGTTGCATTTTCCGCACAAAAAGGCGACAGCGTCGGTCGGATCGTCCAGAGTGTCTACACACACATTATACACAAACTGGTAGCTGTCAAAGTCGCCCTGCCCGAGCGCAGTGATGATGAAATAAAAGGGAGACAGGACTCTCAGTGTTTTGGTTGCAAAATACCTCGTCGATGGCCGGAAATGGTGGTTATGCAGCATAAGGTCGGCTAGTCCTTCCAGCTGGAGACATACGCCGAAGAGTGTGGTTTTCAGCTTTGTCCATGCAAGTTCATTGGATGACAGAGACACTTGTGAGCACCATGTATTAAGCGTCTCGCCGTATGATTCAATGTGATTCAGCAGATCGTCTATGCGATATGGGGTAGAGGACGTCTCCACCGCTAGTTTAATGACATGGGAAAGTCCGCTTAGATTTTGGAAAACGATGTCTTTTTCGGCAGACTCCAGGGGCCCCAAAAACACTAGAGCGACTGCTATATTCAGCAGAGCATCGGAAATAACAATGCGTTGTTTCTGTTGCTGCTCTAGCGACCTAATTACCCTCGACAATACAGTGCAGGCTAGCTTACTGATGGGGGATGCTGCTTCTACAGCATGGGCATTAACAGCAGCGAGCAGCAGGTTTCCCGCGATCTCAGTATTTCGACGGCTCATCGCATGGGCCTGTAAGAGCCCCCCAAGCACTGGAACCGTCCTCCAGTTGTCGGCAACTGCCATGCTGCTACACAAAGTCAGCAGGCTGAAAGCCCACTCTTCTGGGGGTACAGTAGCATTGCTGATCTCGACCTTGCGCTTAATAGCAGCAGAAAACGCATCTGTGAGGTATAACCCTTTTTCGAGAGTTGATAATTCATCCACAGGCAGCGTTATAGGACTGCTTATCAACTCAAACGCTAGCAGGTTTACATTACGCTCGTTTTTGATCGAAGGCAGATAAAACACTGCTCTGCCCACTAGCTCTTTAGCCGAAGCAGCCGTCTGAACCTGTCCCCGCAGGCATCTCACCAGGTGGTCCAAATCACGGGTTATATCCAACGACATCGCATGCCCCCGTATTAACCTCGGTTGTGGAGAAAGAAGTCATCGTCGGAGAGAGCATAGCTTGCATGTGATGCGGCGGAACGCCGCAGATTTTGCGGTGGAACCTCGCCGAGGGAGCGGCCCTTCCAGGGAGGGAAGTTCCGCTTCGCGGAATGGCTGGCAGGGCAAGAGAGAGTAAGGGTACATACAACAGTATCGTCTGCTAGTGAGTGGGGCGCCAATTCACTGCGTTTTGCTACGTTTTTGACTTTACGAGCCATACTGTGTTTAGGGCGCATTTGAGGTCAATACGAGTGTGCGGCTGGATGTCAAGCGAAAGCAGTTTTGGCTGAATAGTTATATTGTTTACATTAGTTACACTCGGATGAGTCGACCTACGATAGATAGTAGCAAAAATAGATCACTCTCATCGACTTTGAACGAGTCCAATCATCACCATCGTCCTGAAACAACTCAATTGGCAAAATTAGTGACAGGTACGAGTACGAGCGCGCGGAATTGTGGGGAATGGGAACGTTTTAGCCTCATCGCATCCACCAGGTGGGAGGAAAAGATCAACTAAGCACTGAATGCAATTAACTAGTGTGGGGTTAAATAAGATTCTCTTAGACAGAACTGATACTATCTAACAGAGAAATACTGCAATAATATGACACATAATAACAAAAAATAGTTACATAATAGTTTCGTGTAATATGAGTAACATATAGTGACGTTAATTGTTTAATGTCTGCAAAAGAGCTGGAACGACCCCTGGGACGTTTGTTCGGTCTCAGAGCTCGGGCCACACCGATCCATCGTCGTATAATAAACAGTGCAACAGTGCAATAGAGCAGTAGTGTAAGGGTGGCAACCGTCTAACCGGACTGGTTTTCCACCAGAGTGACCCATTTAGAATATCTCCTCTATAGTAGAGCCATCCGGTCGTTTGCTGATTTCGACACAAGAGCACCGTCATAAGCGGATCTCTTGTGGCTCTTGGGTAGCCTTCTGTCTCGTTCCATCTGTTCTTTAACCTCAGGGGAGATGGCAAAAAAGTTCTTCACTTTTGACTTTAGGGACGAAGAGTGCGATTGCGAGTGTGATTGAGCAGTTTCTGAACTCAGGATAGAACCAACCTCGACGGTTGTTTCCGAAGACTCAAGTTTCAGTTTTTCAGAGTGCATTGTTTGTTAGATTGTTCAGTAGATTGCTTTTGCAATTGACACAAGGGACACTATACGCCCCTTTTATACATTTTTAGAATTCCAATCCTCCATTGAGTAATACACACTCGAAACGATTTTTTAGTTTGCGCCGAACGCTTTTTCCAATGGCCCATTATCAGCGGGACACCAGCGTCCGGATCTGCATGCATAAATCCAGTAATTTTCGCGTCACTCATCTGACTTCCTCTGACTCAGAGTGACAACCAAAATACCAAACGATAGTAGAACAGTAGCCTTCTGAGTTTACCCCTGTCGAACGAGTCACTGAGTGTAGGTCACACGGCAGCGCTTCCAGATGCCTCCGGAGGGAGGGTTGGTTCTGCTTCGCAGAAAGCGTAGAACTGTGAGATGTAACTCTGTAACTGTTATGTACAGCTCGGATAATCAATGCGCTTTTTAATGCACAGTGTGCGTAAAACAAATCTACTATTGACCACATGGGATAGGACCCTTCCAGGCAGGACTCATTTGAGTCTATAGCTAACCAGAGTTAACTATCTATGTAAATAATGTTAATTGATACTGTGCTATCTAACATAGATCGATCCATCAGCCGTGCAATGTTTTAATCTATCGTTGGAGTGTGCTCTTCTGCGAAGCAGAACCTATCAACCGTGCGGTCGACTCATCGAGCTGGAGCCGTTTAATTGCAGTCATACATGCTTTAACTTGCCGTCCAGTATACGCTTTCCGCGAAGCAGAACCAACCCTCCTCCCGGCGAGGGGGCGGGGGCGCCGGAGGTAGCTGGAGAACACCCTCTCCTTACGACCTCCACAATGCTATTCTCCACCCCTTGCCAGGGATTATTTCGTTGTGAATCAGAGTAGCCACGATCCAGCCCACACACGCAGATACTAGGCTGCCTGGCAATGACCCTAATGCTAGTTGTAGCCCAATGCCGTACACGAAAACCTTGTCGGATAGCAGTAGTTTCCCGCCCGACATGCCTAGGGAAACCTGGAACTTGTAGACCACGGGCACGAGACTGTAGTACAGCTGGAGGAGACCAAACAGGAGCCCAGTCTGGCCCGGACTCACTTTATTCCACTCAAGCCACGGCACAACGTGCACGGCGTACAACAGTATCATTATGACTATGGTGCTCAACCCGTACATGAGAATCATGAAAGACAGGTACTTGCGCGAGCCGAGCAGCCGCTCGAGCACACGCAAGTTGTATGCAAGCAGGAGGGATAGAAGAACCTCGCCTTGTCCCAGATACACCATCTGGTTGCCCGGAATTCGCCAATACTGGTGCCATAGCAGTAGGTGAGGAGAAAGCTGGAGATCCAGCAGGTAGTGGGCTTCCATCAGTGACACAGCCAGGGGTACAATGATGGTGAATGCTATAAAGTACTTGGTGACAGGAGCATCTTTAAACCCTGCCGGAGTGCTGGCAAACATCAAGACGAGACGACAACAGCGACAACAACCTCAACCTGTGGTGTTTTTCAGTTGGACGAGAGCCAACTATATTCGCCTACGAGTTGACATTTGGGGGTAATGTGGAAACCTAACCCTGGAGTGGGTTAAGCGGGGGCTATCGGAGTGTCTCGCCAGTTCTTCGGTGGTCGAGGCCGGGGCCGTTGGTTTGCAGAAATCACCCGGCGACAAGACGGCCTCTCTACTCCGATGGGGGTTGGCCCAATGGTGTATATATTTATATCTAGACGTAACTTCATAACAGTTAAAATGACAGCTAGGTATCTTTTCTATACCTACCCCTAAGCAAAGTGGTGTGAATAACATTGCAGCAGACTTATGTCAGACCGAGACTGACACTGGACTGATATTGATCGAGTAAAAAGCTTCCTCTTCTGAGGAAACTCTCTGCTTACCGCAAAGAGGGGCCGCCGGAGACAGCTGCGCGGTCTCAGAAGACCAGCCCAACCAGCTGGAAATGGACTTTCAGAGAAGGAGAGTAATCCGCGGGAGCTGCTGCTCCGCCGGTTTGCTCGTCGCCTCGAGGAGCCATGTAAGCCACAATCGTGAGCACTACGGTGCCAAAGTTGCCAATGATGTCCTCGAGGGTCCACTCTTTGACGAGTTTGGAGGACAGGCCGCCGGAGTAGATAGGAAACAGAACTCGCGCAATGAGAAAGTTGCGCTCAGCGAGGTTGTCCCACTCAAACATGATGCCACTGCCATCGGTGTACAGCTGAGGCAGCGACTGCATGTCAATTGAGTAGTCTTCGGGCTGCTTGAGAATCTGCTTGACTCTGAGCTGCCAGCCGTGACACTTCTTGAACTGAGGGAACCCCATGAAGTACCTGTGGTAGTGAGGCGACACCACTCTGATTATCTGACTGACGGTGGTGTAGTGGTCTGAAGCGCCAAACAGACCTGTCAAGTTCTCAATAAAGTGTTTGGCAGCAAGCGCCCTGGCGACAACGTGAGGCCCGAACTTGGTTTTCACGGGTTTGAGAATGAGTTCAGCACGCGAGATCGAGCTCTCGGACTTGCAAGAACAGGCAATTCTGACAGAGTCCATCAGCCTGTCAGAAATCGACCCGTACCGAAGAGGTCTGTTCTTAGGCTGGACTACGTGAGTAGAAACGGAGGGACCCTCTAGAGCTGGCTCCATCGAAACGCATGAATTAAAATTTGGGGTTCTATTGTGCGGACCTTCTAACGTCGATTCACGTAAAACAAAACGGCGGTAGCTCTTGGGATATTCAACTCTATTCAGGGTTTGCCGGAACCTTCTTGCGTGCGACTTTGCAAATCTAGTTGAAGATTTAGCTTTCTTAATTAGTGAAAGATAAAGGGCTTAATTCGTTTGAATAGGACCTGTAATATTTGGCAACCCACAACCTCAAAACCGTTTTAATGATCGTCATCCGATCAGCGATGGGCCTGACGATCTTGGATGAGCGGCTTCAAACTGCGAGCAGAGTCAACTGTCAACCAACAAACCGTCAGCAAGAGAACTCAAGTTTGAAGGGTGAATAGCTCGCCCCAAGCAGGGCTCCTCCGGAGGGCTGGCTCTGCCTCGCTGAATACCCGATTTGCTCTGCTATAACTATGCGTGATATATAAGTGATACTGTCTCCTCTCTCGCTCCTGGTTGAAGACAGCAGAAAACAAACTATCGCCAATTATGAAAAGACCGTCGTCCTCACCATAAATAGTGCAAAATCATAAAATCCATATTCCTACCATGGATTGGGATAAGGAGTTATAGAAAGCTCTTGGTAAAGATCCTAACAAACACTTTGATCTTCTTCCATGCCTTGATAGCTATTGAAACAGGAAGGTAAATGAATGATTGGGTTGTAAATGGCGATATTTTCTGTGCCAAGTACTGTCTCATTTGCACGTACAATCTACTATAACTTTTGGATTCATGTAGACTGAGGATCGCACGGGGCTTTGTCAAGCAGAATAGGATACTTTGTTGCTTCGCTACTTGTATCAATAACAGACACGGAGAGCGTGACCATAGAAGGTAGAATGAGCCAGTAGATGGACAGCCTTTACAATAAGCAGAACATACAAATCAAAATTCTGAACAAGTCAGTTGAGACGTGAGACAGAGATGATGCTTTCTCATCTTGAAATATCCCATTTTGAAAGGTTTCATTGTAGACTCAAGTTAGTAACAGAGTTGAAATCTCTATCACAGGTAAAAGAGATCCAAAAGCTACGCGAGATTGAGAGAGAGTAAGTGAGTGTCTAGGTAAAAGCTAGCTTTGAAAGGAGATATCCCTCATATTTCGCAAAGGGGTTCAGTTCAGTACTAGCTTCTCCTGTTCTCAAGTAACTCAGTCATACTTCGCTTATCGTTCATCGTTCGCTTGCACCACCTTAGTACAGTACCCCCATTCTGGTACCCCCATCTAACCGCGGCACTCGCTAACCCCATCTAGAGCATCTATAACTTGTACAGATATTTTTTCTGTTCATCAAACTTTCTTTTTACCCCCACAATTTTTAAGAAGAAAAAAAACATCTGATATTTTTATCTTTCTGATGCTAATCGCAGTCTTAGACCTGCATGCCGTTCCTCATCGTCGCAGTCATCTCCCCGTTCGCTTTGCCCCGCTTTTTCGGGCGGGATCTTCTTGACCCGCCCCGCCTACAGTATCGGCCGCTCACACTTTGCAAGGAGATCTAATTGAACACACTCTTAGGTGCGACAACTGGCATAACATAAAATGATATAAAGGATGGACAAAAGCATGTGTATAGAAGTCCAGAAATCAGAAGAAGAATAAGAATAAGAAGGTCCTATTCTATTCATTCTGTAGACAATTTGAAAAAATACTTCAACTGCCATGAAATTCTCTACAGACAACCTTGGCTTGGAAGGGCGAACCCTTAAGAGCGTTATTCCTGAGCGAGACAGACTGTGGATCTTCTATCCAAACTTGCTGAAGCTCAATGTGCTGATGATTGGAGCCATCGTCACAGACGTCACTAATGGATACGACGGTTCTATGCTCAACGGTCTGCAGAGTATTCCTGTGTGGGCTTCGTACTTTGACAACCCTGAAGGATCACGACTGGGAGTCATCACCAATGGAAACCGATTCGGTCAAATTGGAGCTCTGTTTATTGCAAGTTGGCTGGCAACCAAGTATGGTAGACGTATCCCGATTGTCATTGGGTCTCTCATCCTCCTGGTAGGCGTGGGACTGCAAGCTGGTGCCCGAAACTTGGCAATGTTTGTTGTCGGTCGAGTCCTTATTGGGTTTGGCAACACAATTCAGAGCACTGTATGTCCCATTTTGATATCAGAACTAGCATTCCCCTCTCAGCGAACGCAGATTGTTGGTATCGCCAACACCACTGGGTCCTTGGGTAGTCTGATGGCTGCCTGGATTACATATGGTACTGCATTTATGGTTCCCAGCAGCTGGAGTTGGCGACTGGCTTCTCTTCTGCAAGCTGTCTCCTCTATCATCCAGATTATTTTCAGCTTTCTTGTTCCTGAATCCCCTCGATGGCTCGTATATAACGGGAGACGAGAGGAGGCACACCGGATCCTGGCCAAGTACCACGTCGAACGAGGCGAAGACGACACACTGCTTGAATTTGAAATGGCCGAGATTGATTTGGCCATCGAGGCTGAGAAGATGCAGTCGCAGTCATCGTGGCTAGACTGGTTCCGAACACCCAGCAACAGATTCCGATTTTTCCTTATTTTGTCTCTCGCTTTCATTATCCAGTGGTGCGGAAATTCTCTCATCTCGTACTACCTTCACCTGATGTTGAACTCCATGGGCATTACCGACTCCAAGACTCAGCTTCTCATCAACGGGGCCACAAATATTTCTGGATTTTTCTTCGGAAACTTCTGGTCGCTCTTCATTGAGCGAATGGGTAGACGGCCTATGATGCTCGGTGGCATGGCAGGCATGTTTGTATCGTTCCTCTTGCTGACCATTTTGACAGCTGTGGGTACATCCAACGACTTTGCCAACAAGCCCATGGGCAGTGCTACGGTTGCGATGATTTTCTTCTTTGGGGTTTTCTACAAAATGGCCGGACCTGTCATTCCTTCCTACACCGCCGAGCTCAGCCCTTATCATTTGCGAGCAAAGGCATTTGTTGTCAGTGGCTGGGGCGACGTGTGTGCAAATGTGTTTTCCAACTTTGCAAATCCGGTTGCTCTTGATGCCATTGGATGGAAGTACTACATAGTCTGGTGTGTCGTGTTGGTGACCAACTTCCTATTCATCTACTTCTTATGTCCCGAGACCAAGGGCCTGTCTCTTGAGGAGGTTGGCCAGAAACTTGATCACAAGTTCGGAGTCGAGGCTATGGGTGAGGACGATGAGGTCAATGAGAAGAGCGAAGTCCGTATGGTTGAACATGCCGTCTGAATGGTTTAGTTTAGTAAAAGTATATCAGTAGTGAACAAGAGATTCTTTTTTTTTAATCCAAACACAATGTGCAACGTGGACATGCTCCCGGCGGCCCCTTCCGGGGAGGGTTGGTTCTGCTTCCTCTACACCTTGATTTCTGACTTTCAATAGTATTTCCATTCAGTGTCTATTATATATATTTATCCTAATCGCAGCTTATTTCAACATAGTACGTAGGCTCAATTATTCAGTTCCTCATGTTAAAAGAAGAAGTATTCGACTAGAGCCTAAAACCTAGGTTGAAAGTATCCTTAAAAAAGAACTGATAAGCAATCTAAAAATCAATCTAACAAGCAATTACCTGACCCCTGATCCATCTCGATGATAAGTAAAATTCAACGAAAGATTCACGTGCTAAGAAGTCGGGCCCTCCTCGACAGGGGACAGGTGGTCGCTGTGAACCCCGACGGATGCTTAAAAGCTGGGATAAATTCCCAACAGCCTATTTCCAGTTTCTATAAAGTAGTAGTCGGCATAGACCAACCCCACATCGGAAACAGCTTCGGCCACAGCATCTGGGTTATTATTAACGGTGCTATGCAGCAGAATGGTATCACTATCTTTCCCAGCCTGGGCGTCTTGCTCTACTCGAGCCAGGATCCTATCGACTGCTCTTCGGTAGCTGACTGAAGGGTCTATATGTTCCAACAATAGCATACCTGAAGTTGCAATCATAGCAGCAGATACATCCCAATAAGTAGGTCGCGGACAGTCAAAGTCCCAGTAGACAATGTCGGTGTCACTGAGACGCGAAACAAAGTAATTGGTAAATTTGTGCGCAGCCTGCAAGAATTCAGGGCGCTTGGTATAGTGGTAAGCTATGGTATACCCGTGTAGTACCCAAGCTTGTCCACGAGACCAACAGCTGCTGTCTTGGTAACCCTGGTGGGTCCGACGGTGTTTGACTTTACCAGTCTTAGTGTCATACACCACCAGGTGATAGGAAGAGCCGTCTGGCCTGAACTGATTCTTGAGGGTCGTCAGTGCGTGTTGGGTAGCAATGTCAGCATATTTCGGGTTTCCTGTTTTAGCAGAAACATAGTACAACAATTCCAAGTTCATTAGATTGTCAACAATGACCAAGAAATCTTCGTTGGGATCTAGACAGGAGTAAGCCTTATTCTGCTGGGCGTCCCAAGACCGAATGCACCCTACCGTGGCATTGAACCGGGTGCTGAGAGACTCTGCTGTCTGGATCAAAACATCCAGGCTATCTTTACGGCCAGTCAGCTCGTAATCCCGTCGAAAGGAAGGCATCATGAGAAACCCGACATCGTGGGTTTTCGTATTATACTGTTGCTCTACAATACCGGACTGCCACTTTCGGCAAGCTTCGAGAAGCTCCCTTTCAGGAACAACCCACTGGCCAGTGTGTTTGCTTCTCTGATACAGGGCCCACAGCGAGCCCACAAAGAAGCCTGAAGTCCATCTATGTGCCGGGTAGTAAAAGTACTTGGTTGTGCCTGGGATAGTATAATGAGGGAACTCAGTAGGAGGTTCCTCTTTCTCCAAAGCAGGCCGAGCTACTTTCAAGATGGTCTCGTAAATGTCAGGAGAGTAAAGGAAAGAGTTAGACGGAGATCTTTTCTCGCTAGTCCTGACCGGATCAAGTTTGACGGTTATGATTTGGTCCAAATCGTTCAGATCTTTTTGGTGTTCAAGAGGGTTGTCATTAGACACAAGTTGGAACACTGTAGACATTTCTATTTGTAAGGATTGATGCTAACAGTTTCTGTCCAAGGTTGTTGGTGGTCTTGGATCTTAGGTCTTAGGCCGTCAAAAATCTCCAAAAATCGTAAATCGAACCGTTTCAAAAGAGTGTGACGTCCTTGGGCATATTTAAACTCACGTTGTAGCAAAAGATAAAAGAGTTAAATTCATAGGGATCGGCCCTTCAGAACATCCGGGCTCACACGGTATCGGTAATTGGGGGTCCATTAGTGTCCAGTTTCGGGCTTCGGTCCTGCCACTCACCGCTCTCGAAGATTTGCACTCAACAGTAGTAGGCAAAGTTTAGGTAGGCGGAAGCATATGAGACCGACGGCGGACATCGGGAGATCGACCCGCCGTGCATTGCATATACAACGCTCGACAAGTTAACCTTAAATTGATTGCGATGGGCGTGGGGTAAAACTTCATGGGGAAAAGTTGGCGAGCTCCCCGACAACATCTATTAGCAAGATAAAAGTCTATAGGCAAAAGCTGTTGAAGAAATTGTTGAGCTACTGTGACTTTGACCTCAGATTACCTTCTCCTCATTCCTCATTTCTAAGAGAGCTCAAAAGCAATGAAAACAACTATCGTATTGGACCGTTTGGGCCGTTCCAGGAGGGCAATTCAATCAGGTAAAGTCCCGCGAGGATGGCCGGAGCTTCAGAGTGAATCAGATCAAAATCTGAATGGTCCTTCGTTCTCTGTTACCGACAAGAAACTGAGCCCTGCAAGTGGCGATAAACACGATTACCTCAGTCTGGGAGCATACTGGTGGCCAGACCCGTCGAAACCAGACGGACTGCCCTTTATCCAAAGAGACGGACAGTTCTATCCTCCGTCTCGGTCGTACGATGTTGATTCAGTCCGACTCAAGGACTTTTGCCATGCCGTAGACGGCTATTCTTTGGCATACTACTTGACGTCTAAACCCGAATACGGTGCAAAAGCCGTCAGTCTGTTAGACGCATGGTTCTTGAACACAGAAACTCGTATGAACCCTCACTTGGAATACGCTCAGGCTCGAGGAGGGATAAGTGACGGCTGGGGTATCGGTATCATTGACGCTTCTCATTTGTACATGGTAGTCGATGGGATTCAATTAGTTGCTCCACTGCTGTCTGACGTTCAGTCCCAAGGACTCCGTGACTGGTTTTCTCAATTCCTTGAGTGGCTACTCACTAGCAGCCATGGCCAAGAAGAACGCCTCCACCACAACAATCACGGCACATTCTACGCAGCATGCGTCTGTAGCATAGCTCTGTACCTGGGCAAAGTCGCAATTGTCAAAGAGCTTTTGGCGCACGAGATTGATTTCAGATTGGCCCTGCATTTCAACCCAGATGGTCAGCAACCCAAAGAGCTCACGCGCACAAGACCTTTCCACTATTCTGTCTACAATCTCATGGCACATTATAGACTGGCCAGGTACGGAGATATTGTCGGAGTAGACATATGGCATGTCTGTCCGGACTCACCAATGAGTGATGCCTCCGGCGGCCCCTCCCGGGGAGGGGTGGTTCCGCTTCGCGGAAATACCAAAGTGCCATATCTCCAAGCAGCAATTGATTTCTTACTGCCTTACATAGTGGAACCGGAAACTTGGCCATATCCAGATATCAGTGGTGTCGAAATGCTTTCGTACATCAATGACGGGGTTTTGAGCCTATTATTACAGTACAAAGAGGTTTATGGAACGAGTCAACTGCTCGAAGAAGCAATCCTGGTCGGACGAACACAGCTAGGTGGGAAAAGAGATTGGCTGATAGAAGGCGTAATCAATTAGTTGTGACCTGGGTTGAGAGCTAGGGATGTACGTAATGTTAGCTTCGTGGAATTTGTCTTTCTTTCTTGAACGACTGCCATGGTTTCATGATTCATCTCTACGTTCTGTAACCATATGATACTATTCTCTCGACTCCAACCAAGGGCAGAAGATCAAATTGGCGAGCGGAGTCAACCGCTCAAGTATTATCATCTGAATTATTTCTGAATTATCAATTGAAATGATCATCAGTAATAATAAAATAATAATAACTCAAACTTCCGTCTGACTACCTCGTTGGTAAACTACAATTCGAAAAAAAACACCATCTCGTAGTTCTTCCTCGTATACATGTTCCGTTCACTTTATGTCTCACGTGCGCAACGTTAAATCAATCTTACCTTCTGCATCTCCCAACGGTATTCGCGTATCTTAACTATCTGGGCCCGCCGCCGCCGCCGCCTCCGCCTCTATATAGAGATAATTTACTTGCGTGGGGATGCTATGGTGGATCAACCCACTTGACCGCGCTCCGACGTGAGCCAGCTCAAAAGACTTGGAAAATCCAACCTTAAAAATGTGTGGAGGTTGTCGTTTCGTGGATCATTGTACGGGACTGTGTAGTATAGAGAGATTGTACAAGTTCCAAAATACAAGTGACTGAATACAAGTGCCTGAATACAAGTGCCTGAATACAAGTTCCCGATTTAGTTTTATGATGATCGATTCTAGTGTGGTTCCCCAGGACCAATTCAATCCTATATCAGGCAACCCTTTGAAAACCCGTGAAGATGTAATACAGGCATGTAATTCAGTCTTCGAACCCCTGCTACCCTTTTTCTCTGAAGGTGACGCTCGAGTCCAGCTTGATAGCTCAGGAGCAACATGTGACCGGGCGGCATGCGACCTAGAAGGTTTCGCAAGATCTTTATTTGGAATCGCTCCTATGGCATATGGAGGTACTCATTTTGACCACTGGGAGAAATTTCGCAGAGGACTCTCCAACGGGGTCGATCCCAATCATCCTGAGTACTGGGGTGCTATAGAATCCATGGATCAAAGACAGGTGGAAATGGCTGCAGTCGGGTTCGGACTGTTGCTTTGCCCTAAACAATTGTGGGACCCTTTGGCTACAGAAGCAAAGCAGAACCTGGCGACATTTCTTCTCAAAAGCAGGAATGCAGAACACCATTCCAACAACCACAAGTTTTTCCGGGTTATGGTAGACCTAGGACTAGAACAGGTAGGCGTCAAGGTAGACCAATCCATGACTGAGCAATATCTCGCGGATATGGACGACCTATACATCAAGGACGGGTGGTACCGCGATGGAAACGATCCTCACGATACTGCTCGGATCGATTACTATAACCCCTTTGCCATGCACTTTTACGGGCTGATATACGCAATCTTCCGCCCTCAGGACCCTCGAAGTGCCAGGTTCAAAGAACGAGCGGCGAGGTTTGCGCGCGAATACGTTCATTTTTTTGCTGCTTCTAGTGGGGCCAACGTCCCGTACGGTAGAAGTCTCTGCTACAGATTTGCCGTGACGAGCTACTGGGGTGCGTTGGCCCTAGCAGGCATAGAAGCGGTGCCTTGGGGGGTTATGAAGGGGTTATACCTGAGAAATCTGCGGTGGTGGAGCCAGCAGCCCGTTTCTCGAGCGAGAGATGGGATCCTTACCGTTGGCTATGCGTACCCGAACCAGTTCATGGCAGAGAGGTACAACTCAACAGGGTCTCCATACTGGGCCATGAAAGGGTTCATGGCGCTTGCAGTACCCGCAGACCACCCGTTCTGGACATCTGAAGAGCTTCCTATCGCTGATTATCGACCAGATATCCACGCCAGCCAGATAACCGGTCTCATATTCAGCCATGTTAAAGACCACACTGTCTTGACAGTCTCGGGCCCTAGCACCGCTCAGAGTATGAGATGGGTGCCTGAGAAATACAACAAGTTTGCTTATTCCAGTCGATTCGGTTTTAGTGTGGAAAGCGACCACTTGGGGTTTGCAACGGGCAGCTTCGACAACATGATTGCGTTCTCCGATGATGGCAAGCATTATAGAGTAAGGGAGGAGTGTGTTGAAGCCTCCATTGCCGACAACGTGCTCTATTCCAAATGGAACCCTTTCAGTGACGTGGAAGTAGACACATGGCTTATACCCTCGGGAGCTTGGAGCGTAAGAGTACACCGAGTGAAAACGCCGCGTGCTCTTCAGACAGCAGAGGGAGGGTTTGCTGCTCCAAGGACGGATTTTGAACGAGACGCCAAGTCGGTTGAAGGCACCAAGAAGAGCTTTGCCCACAGTGTGACTGGGGATTTCAGCGGCATTGTTGATTTTTCACCTCAGCATCCTCGACAGGCTCGAATCCAAGTGCCCCATGGTAATACGAGTCTGATGTTTCCCAGGACCCTGATCCCGCAACTGCGCGGCCAAATCCCAGTAGGGGAGACCGTTCTAATCTGCGCGGCTCTAGCTCACCCAGACGGCGAGTTCGCACTCACGCAATGGGACCACCTTCCCCGTATCCCTAGCATTGAAGAGCTGGAGAATCTCTTCAAGCAGAAGGGTCAACAAGTGGAGGTTATGAAGCAGTTTCCTTGAAGTACTACCACGGGACATCGCCTCCGGCGCGGCCACTCCGTGGAGGTTTGTCCCGCTTCGCGGGATTTGTTCACCAAGTATTCTTATTTACAATGGCAAGTTACTCCCATTGGCATTGTATCGTAGATTAATCTATTTCCGCGTGTTGCACATTGTGCGAAGCAGGAGAGACTGATGATGACGCATATCATTCAAAGTACATTCAAAGTATATGTGGCGATCTAAGTATATCTAAACAATCTGACGCTAATCTATCGTAGGTTGACTCGTCCAGTTACGGGGCTGTTTAATTGTACAGCAGTTACACTGATCTACTCTCGAGTTGTTTCTCTTTCTGCGAAGCAGAGCCGAAGGCGGTCTCACCTACTCGCCTCACCGGTGGTCATTACCAACTATTTGACGTTTCCAATCTGTTCTTCTTAACTGCGACAAAGCAGAGCTACTAAGATGGAAGAATTGCCGCTTCACAGAGCTGCCATTGAGGGCCAGCCGCTGCTCTTCCGTTCGCTGCTGGAGAAAACCCCCCAGGATGTCAATGTTAAGGACGCAGACGGGAGAACGCCGTTGATTTGGGCCATTTCTAGCAGACAGGACGAAATAGCGTCGATGATCTTGAAAGCTGCCAAGGACGGCAACGTCAAGAAGTTCGACGTAGACGAGCAGGACAGCGCGGGATGGACCGCTCTGCACGTTGCCGCATCCATTGGTGACCTGGAAATGGTCACACAGCTGATAGATGCCGGCGCAGACGTAAACATGAAAACCACGAATGGCGTCACCCCAGTGCAACTCTCAGTGTCGCACGATGATACTGACGTGCTGAAGTATCTCGTGGCGCACGGAGGGAGTTCGCGCACCAAAGACAGCCTGCAGCGGAGCGCGTTGCACCGGGCTTCAGCAGGTGGGTTCACGGAAGCGGCCCAAGTTTTAGTGGAGGCCGGTGCTCCACTTTCCGCTACGGATCAAGACGGCTGGACGGCACTGCATCACGCATGTGCCGAGCAGTTCATCGATACCGCTCTCTACCTTGTTCGAGCTGGTGCCAGTCTCGAGGCCGTCGACAAGGAGGGCCAGACCCCGTTAGACGTAGCCGACGACAAGGTCAGGCACGCTTTGAGGAACATGTGAGCACATCCCCCATTGTCTCCGGCAGCCCCGGGACTGCCACGCTCTAGCGTTGCCACCACTGCTTTACTCTCGGGTCACTTCAACCAAGAAGCATGCGATACAGATCGGTTCTATTTTCCGCGAAGCTGGACAGCTGCTGGGGCCAGCCCCAGACCCCGTAGCTCTGCTTCGCAGAGATGACCATAGGGAATACTGATTATCTTCAACATCTCAGAAGGTGGTGCCATTCGACCTTGAAGCGTGCTATATGTTAGGACGGGTCGAGACCATGCCAGGATAAGTGCAAAGATGTTACCTGTAAGTAGGTATAGCGACATAACTATTTACACACCTGATATCATTTCCTATAGCATTCCTCCATCATGAGATGCACAGAAGCCTGGCTTTATCCAGGTCCTGATTGTGTCAGAGTCGCTGGGTATATACTCTTTAAGAACAGCGAATGATGCCAAGGTCAAACGTCGTCAGAACTGGTTCAAACGCCGGAGTTCATCTCTGCGAAGCAGAGCTACGGGGTCTGGGGCTGGCCCCAGCAGCGTCCCGGTTCAACTAAGTGATTTAACTTGTTTTTCGAATCCTCGATCTGACCGACATCAAAGCGAGCAAGTACAAAAATGATCGGGTACTATACCTGTTATTTATCTACTTTCTTATGATGGAAATTGGCGTTTTTCCGCGAAGCGGAACCAAGGCCACCCCGGCAGGGGCCGCCGGAGGCAGCTGGACACTCTACGATACAGCATAATCCAATCATTATGATTTACCTAGTAAATACATACAATCTACACAGATTGTGAAAAAATGCCAGAGAAAGGTCGGGGATTCCACAACTTTTTTTTGTAAGTCTTGATTATTTTGAGTCGTCATGTTTCGTGTTTTCGACGTCACCTTCGCTTAGACCTTGAATCCTCTGCTTCTTCTTCGTCCTCGGGCCCGCTCAAACTTTCGTCCGGTAGACAGGATTCGAGGAGCCTTGCCCTTGTGGGGACCCATGCCAAAGTGTCGCACAGCCTCCCGGGAGTTTCGGGGTCCTCGCAGGATGACAGTGTTCTGTCCGTTGGGGGCCCGTCGGGCAAGCTGGTCGAGGGTGATGACCTCACCGCCGGCCTTGATGATTCGGGCTCGGGCGGTCTCAGTGAATCGCAGACCGGCAACGGTGACCTTGGGCAGCTCCAGCAGTCGCGAGTCGTCGGTCACAGTTCCAACAACCACGAAGGTCTTGTCGGCAGAGCCAGCAGACTTGGCAGCTCGCGCAATTCGGGCAACAGACACAGGAGGTCGGTTGACTTTGGACAGGAAAAGCGACTTGAGAATCACCTTGTTGAACTTCGAGTCAGTTCGTCGGGCCAGGAACCGATACAGCTTGACAAGCAGCTGGAGGTACACGTTGTCCGACTTAGGGGCCTCTCGGTGGCCGCTTCGGGCGTGCTCTTTGGAGAACGAATCTTTTCCCATAGTTGTTGTGTGGATGTGGTCGAAGTGTGGATTGGAGATTTGCGAGAGTGAAAAGTTAGAAGTATGCTGGGCCGATCATTTACCTTTCGGGACGGTGTGACTGCTGTTTTTCAATTTGGCGCACCGCGAATGGTGCGGCGGTAGCCATTGAGAGAGTTCAATCTCTCATATCACGTGGTTCACGTGATATCCTTTCCCCGCTCCTCCGAGATTGCCCTTATCTCTCTGTGCAAGGCACTTCCTTACCCATGCCCTTTTGGGGTTTCTTAGGAACCACGACAAATCACTTGATATCTGGGGTGCAGTTCTTCTCATCTCCAATGCGCTGTGCTTGGCTCTTCTAACTCACTAAAAAATGCTTTATTACAAACCACACTGATACCCAGTTTGGAGTTCAGTCCCGCTTCGCGGGATTCACACAACATTAGAGACATTATTACTGCTGTCTTCTTCAGGTATCCTCACCATTAGAGAGATACTACAGTGCTACTGCTGTTTGTCAAGGCAGTTGTCTACAAGTTGTCTGAGCAAACCCACCTGTCGTTATCTATGTATACTCATAAATACATAGTTATGGATAAATATAATAATAATGATGACTGAAAGCCGAGCCTTTTGCTTGCTGGTTGGCTCGACCTGTATGCAATAATGTGAAAGTAGACAGTTACAACTTTCGAACCAAAGGGCGAGTCTCTGTTGAATGTCTTTTCATAGAGTCCTTCGTTAGCCTTCTCCTTTCTCTTTTCTCTTTCCCCGCCGGAGGCGAGCGTTCTACGCGTGAACTCAGTCTCGAAGGTTGGTTCTACGGCGCAGAAAACACACGGAACTATTTTCATATTTATTATTCGAAATGGGGTGACAAACTCGTCAAAGAGTGAAATAAAACTGCTCGTCTTTCACATAGGTTTCCTCTAAGTGGAAATGTCAAACTCGTGTAGAACTCGATTCTATATATACTCTCTAACTTATTTCATCGCTCAACTTCCACTCTCAAAATTCCTGCATTTCACTCGCTCGCCTAATTTAATAATCTAAATCATTAATTAGGTCATTTTTCATCTTCTCCAAGTCAGCCGCTTCGTACAAGACCTGAATGGTCAGACTACAGCTTGGACATGTGGCGCCAGCACAGTTCGACTCTGACAGTTGACGGTATTTCGTTGGTCGTGTGTTTTCTGCGAAGCAGAACCAGGGCCTCCCCGGCAGGGGCCGGCGGAGGCAGGTGGACATTGCCTCCGGCGGCCCCTGCCGGGGAGGCCCTGGTTCTGCTTCGCAGAAACGTATCCTCGATAACAGCTGTGTGCTCACTACAAAGTGTGGTGAATAACAAATGACATATATGTGCAAACCAGGTGAACCTGAATACTTTCAGGATCTTTAGGAAGTTATCGATACAAAAGAAGGGTGTAGGATGTCGGAGCGCAGTGCTGTGTCGGTAGAAACGAACCCTCGGGGTATTCCGCGTGCCCCGTTTGTCGAGAATGTGTCGGAGTTTGTCAAATCAAGAGACGAGGTCGAGTCGGTTCTCAAATCATTCCAGGAAATGCTGCAAAAATACAAATATATGGAAGGAAACACTAGCCAGCGGACGCAGGGGCTGCGAGAAAAGATTCCCGAGATCGAGAAGACGCTCGACATGGTCCGGTTTCTGAAAAGCAAGCCTGGCGACCCGGTGACGACCAACTACGAGCTGAACGACACTCTGTACGCTAAAGCAGTAGTGACGCCCGGCGAAACTGTATATATATGGCTGGGCGCCAACGTGATGCTGGAATACACCGTCCCGGAGGCAATTGAGCTGCTGGAATCCAAGCTCAAGACGGCCAAAGAGTCGCTCGCCGTGTGCGAGGAGGATCTCGAGTTCCTGCGTGAAAACATAACCGTCGTCGAAGTCAACACGGCTCGAATATACAACTGGGACGTACAAGAGCGGAGGAAGGAGGCAGCGAAGTGATAGCGTCTCCAGCTGCCTCCGGCGGCCCCTGCCGGGTGGGGCAAGGGGGCTGGTTCTGCTTCGCAGAAAGGCGTACTCCGTAGGGCCAAAATCCTCTTGACGACCTTGTAATAATAAGATTCTGATAACTAGTATATCTACACATTCGCATAATACACCCGTGTTCTGGCAGTCGTTTGCTTGCCTCTGGCCGCCCCTACGGCTACGCATAGTTAGTGGTACGAGTAGGGAGTGTTGGCATTTCTGCGAAGCAGAACCAAGGCCTTCCCGGCAGGGGCCGCCGGAGGCAGCTGGAGACGACGTTGTCACAATGCTTTATTTACAGAAAAATACAATACGCACAGCTATATATAACAGAGGGGCCGTTTTCACTTTTTGTTTCTGGTGTCTGAGACGACGTTTAGTAGCAGCGAGTCGTTGTCGAGGATGACACGGTTGCCAGACTTGCTCAGAATGTGGGCGACCTCTCGAGCAGTGTCAATTCTCTTCAGCTCAACGTAGTCCTTGGACTTCTTGATAGCGTCACCAATCAGCTCAGCAGACTTGGCTTCTCCCTGAGCCAGGACGATGGTCCCCTGCTTCTCCTGCCTCGCACGGTCCACAATGAAAGCAGCCCGCTGGGCCTCCTGCTGTGCAATCTGCTTGGCCTCAACCGCCTGCGTGAACTCGGGGCTGAAAGTCATGTAGGTGATGGACACGTCGTCCAGCAGGATGTTGAACTTGGCAGCCCGCTTGACTAAGCTGTCTCTGACCATTCGCGACACACGTTCTCGCTGCGTGATGAGCTGCGAGGCATTGAACTGGGCCACCACGGCCTTCAGCACCTCGTTGACAATCGACGGCAGCACGCGCTCATCGTAGTCCGATCCCAGCGTCCGGTAAATCGTCGCCAGAGACTCTACTCGGGGCCGGGACAGAACTCGGCACGTGATGTTCACCATCTGTAAGTCCTTGGTGCCCGTCAGCGAGGCGACGTTGCGTGGCTTGGCCCGCACGTCGTAGATGATGGGCGACTCAATGAATGGAATCGCAAAGTGTGTTCCCTCGTTGTAGATTGTGGGCCTCACTCCGCCGAATCTCGAGTAGATAATTGCCCGGTGTCCTCCGTCGACATTGAACAATGCCTGCGACAAAGCGAGCGCGCCGACTCCCAAAAGCACGATTCCGCCCAGTCCGCCAGCAGCGCCTTTAGGCGCACCTCTCGTCTGCTTCTGCAGTTGTTTAATCACTCGGTTCCAGTCCTGCCGGGATGCCATTTTTTGGTTCTTAGTGATAATATATCAAAGTATCAATCCTAAGAGCAAAAGAATGGTGGCACTTTCCCTAACCCGGATAGTCGTGAAGCTCCAGAAAAACCGGGTAATCGAGAGAGCAGGCTTACAAAGAGTGTGAGCTCGCCTCCAGCGGGGCCACTCCGTGGAGGTTGGTTCCGCTTCGCGGAATTCATACAGAGGTAGTTAGAGATTCGTACAAAGAGCTATGTCTGTTAATATAAATCCACAATGACAATGACAGAGCAACTGCACTTTTAAGTGAGCCAGTCCCTAGTCATGAAGGACTCCACGAAGTGGACCGAACCCTGAGACACCTCACTGCTTCACTATATGAACTTTCCGCGAAGCGGAACATGGGCCTCCCCGGCAGGGGCCGCCGGAGGCAGCTGGATGTTGCCTCCGGCGGCCCCTGCCGGGGAGGCCCATGTTCCGCTTCGCGGAAAGTTCATATAGTGAAGCAGTGAGGTGTCTCGGAAAGTTATAATGGCACAGAACACCGGTATCGTTATACGTTCGTATATGTAGAAGAGTATTGAAGTATTGCAGTAATCTTACAATATGCACGAAGAACCGGATCTGCTAGGAACATGTATTTCTGTTTCTATACTCTAGCAAGCAGTTACTACGGTTAGCTACATGCCACGAAGTCACTCAGTAGACAACCAGTAGACAAGCCAGTGCAATTGTTAATAGGCTTCTCAGGCCTGTTGACTTCAGTTCTTACTCCTCGGTTGCTGGCTCACTGAGAAGTGTGTTCGATAATAAATGTTTTAGCGTAGAGATGCCAGAGCACTTGTACGGTATACGGTATACAAAACTCGCGTCCATTCCGCGAAGCGGAACAACCCTCCCCGGGAGGGGTCCCGCCGAAGGCGAGCCAGCGATGGTGGCAGCATTCCCAGTTTCAATACGCCTGGTAGTGAAGCCTGCTGCTGGTGTGCCCATCGGTGTGGCGTTGGCGCACTGATGATCAGCCCACCGGGAAGGAGGTGTGTCCCAAACCCTGGTGTGCGACGTGTGACTGTTAATTCCCAAAAGATTGCAAATCCTCTCTAAATTTCATCCTTCACCAAAAACTCTGTGGATTTCATCTGTACCGAAACAAACTCGACACCGTACAACACACGTAAACCCCAGACAAGATCTAAAAAAAATGCCCGGAGTTTCAGTCAGAGACGTTCCTGCTCAGCAGTTCATCGACGCCTACGCTTCCTTCCTCCAGCGACAGGGAAAGCTCGACGTGCCCGGATACGTCGAGCTCGTCAAGACCTCGTCTGGAAACGAGCTTCCTCCCCAGGACGCTGAGGGATGGTTTTACAAGCGATCCGCTTCTATTGCCCGACACATCTATTTAAGAAAGGACATTGGTGTTGGCCGATTAAATAAGCGATACGGCAACGCTAAGAACCGGGGATTCCGACCCTCGCACCACAAAGATGCCTCTGGATCTATCAACCGACGAGTTCTGCAGGCCCTCGAGAAGATTGGTGTTGTTGAGCAGTCTGCCACCAACGGCGGACGACGAATCAGCGAGAACGGACAGCGAGACTTGGACCGAATTGCTCAGCAGACTCTCGAGGTTGAGGAGGACGACGAGTAAATGTGTGCGCAAAAGCACCAAAAGAAGAAGAGGTATTATGCAAAACAGGAGGCCAGCTGTGTGTTAGAAACTCAGCAGAGTGTGGACGAGGCACTACTGTACAAATAATGTGAAAAGATTCAATAGCAGGCATTACTATGTATTGAATGAATGATGTGTTTTTATCTGGGCTTTTCCAGTCGGCGAAACCGTAGGTTGACTTCGTAGACGTCGAGTTTGCCTCCGGCGGCCCCTCCCGGGGGAGGGTTGGTTCAGCTTCGCTGAAAACTGCTGCCTGCTCGTGTCAGAGTGGACGGCCATGAGTAGATTGAGTCCACGCGCAGTAGATAATAAGCTGACGTACGGCAGATTAAGAGACCTACAGTAGATAATAGCTCTGACTCATGCTAGATAATGAGCTGGCATATAGCAGCTAACGAGTCCACTTCGCTAGATACTGAGGTGGGCTACAGTAGACTATGTTCGCTTGGGTAGATAATTAGTAGAGTTGACCTACAGGTAGAGAGTATCAAACCTCTTTACAAAGACTCTAAATGAGGCTAGTCCTCATTACCTATAGCAATGGCAAGGAGTTGAAGTGAACGCTTAATGTTCCATTAAGTACTTGATTGCAAGTAGATGCTTACAAATGGATGCTCAAGTCGCAAGAAGATACTCAATTTGCACGTGAATTACTCAAATTACAAGAGGACAGTGAGCTGCAAGGCAATAAAAATACTCTAAGTTGCAAGGGAAGGCCGTCCAGATGCCACATTGTGTGAACATGACTGAGATGAACGGGTATATTCTCAAAACGGCCTTGAGAGCTTCACCGGGATAGATTACCACATGTTGGAGATATCCAAACCAAAGTGTTGGTAATTTGGGTTTAACCACATGTTGTAGAGTCCCATGTTGGAGGTCGCTACATCTTGAATACATCTGCACTCAGCGCAAAGACGAGTAAGAAAGTTGTTATACGCGCGTTTCGTGGTACAAGATCCACTACTGAAATATATGCTACGAACTATAAAATCTAGCCTTGCAAACTCTACAAACGCAAGTAGTAACTGCGGTCGTTATATTATTAGTTCTGAAAAGAGCAGTGTAACTGGATAAAGGAGCGTTCACTCCATGCACCTTTCCGCGAAGCGGAACCAAACCTCCCCGGTAGGGGCCCCGCCGGAGGCGAGCTCGAGAGCAGCAAAGAGCAGCGTAGAGTAGTAGTTCGACGAAGTATTGAGTTGTTTCGACTTGGGTGGAAGGTATGCATGTGAAGCTGTATTGGGCAACAGATCGGCAGATGAGGATTGACGGACGGATTGCCAGGGTAACTTACCAAAGTGGAAACGTATAAACAGAGTGGAGGAAGAGAACTTGAGCATTTATAGTGGTATATAGATCAAGTATTTCTCCTAACTATCAGATCATACACTATTACACGCCATGTCAGACGAGCCCACCATTCAGCCTTTGCACCGACTTCCCAAGCATGCTGCCTTGAGGCAGGCCATGAAGTAAGTAGAAGTTACAAGAGGAGGCTCTTTTAGATAGTGGTCTATAAGGTTTAGTATAGTGGCCTTAGTCCTGATAGTAGTCTATAGGGTTTACTATACAGGCTTTACTCCTGATAGTAGTCTATAGATTTTACCCCTATAGATTCACTATACAGGCTCTACTCCTGATAGTACTCTATGGATTTCTCTCCTATAGACTTCTCACTCTCTATGTATATTGTTGGGATACAGAAGATAACTAACTAACCAGCAATCCTAGCAGCTTTGCATCTCCCACTGATAGCCTGATGTCTCCATGCACTGCAAAGCTCCAGTCGCACAAGAGCAAGTACCTGGCACGCTCAATGCTGGGCCGAGCCAACTCTGCTCGCCCTACTGCTCGAGCTCTGTTCTCATCTGAAAACAAGGAGAACTGATCTTTTATTTTAAATGAACTTGGTGGACCAAACACAAACAGTACAAACACAAACCGGACAAAACACAAACAGGAAAGCTACAGGAAAGACCAAAAGTCATATAGTATAGAATACCAATGCATTTAGATTGTACAAACTGACTCTCAACGATCGTAACGAATGTCCAGCTGCCTCCGGCGGCGCCTCCCGGCGAGGGTTGATTCTGCTTCGCAGAAAGCGTTAGCTCTAACTATAAATCTCACCCTATTACCAGTACAGTTTACGGCTGCCGTTTTTCGCGTGTTTTCTGCGAAGCAGACTAAGCCTCCCGCTGGGAGGCCGCTGGGAGGGGTCGCCTGAGAGGCCACCCACCACGGTGTGTTGCACACGCATAGTTTCACCCCCTACCCTCTCGCGCCTCGCGGGGCTTCTGAGCCGCCTCCCTAATTGGACTTTTTTTGGAGCTCGATTTCCACTTAACGTCCCATCGACATTGCCAGCACTACATAGGTCCCCCTCCCCCCGCTTTTTTCTTGTAATTTTATAAACCGTGTCGGCAATTATACAACTGGAGCACTGCACAAACCGAGAGCCTGTCGAGGAAATACACGCTTGTGCTAATATCGGAATACTCAGATATCCGTGTGGCTATTTCTCACCGGGTCGCAGGCCAACCGAATCGTCATAACATCCGTGTGTCCAAAAATATCCCAAAAAGTCCCTGAGCTGAACCGCAGTGAACAAGTTGCGCAAAACGAGTAGGAGGAAATAAAACAAGAATCACAAACTAAGATAAAGCTATGAAACAGTTTATCAACTCGGTGCAGTCGTTTGTGCACTCTGTCACCACAAACGACAGATACGCGTCGTACGGATCGCAGTACGGAAGCTCGAAACACACAGATCAGAGAGCGCGAGACCAGGCAAGCGCGGGGCTCGTAGGCGGCGCAGCAGCGAGCTCTGACGGGTTCACCCCGATTGGAATCTTCCACAATAACACTTCTACTACGTCTGTTGATGGGCTGAACGCGTCGTCGTCGCGCCGTTCGAGCGCTAGCGTGGGCCGAGAGCAGTCGTCACAGCCACAGCCGGGCGCCGAGGCGACTTCTTCCCGCAGTTCCAGAGACAGACCCGCTTACACTCCCGGGATGCGTTCGAACCAGGTCGGCAACGGCGGCATTCAACTCCAGGAGTACTCTGACGGTCTGCCTCCTGCCCCGCATGCGAACTTATCGTGGGCGAGAATCGACCGATGGCTAGACTCGCACTACCCTGAACTGAACGACCAGGTCAACATGGGCGTGACTGCCGCAGATCTCAACGAGCTGGAGTCGGACCTGGACTGCACGCTGCCCCTGGATGTGCGTGACTCGTACTTGGTGCACGACGGGCAAGAGCGGGGCGGGAAACCTACAGGCATTATTTTTGGCATCACTCTTTTAGATCTCGAGAGCGTGTGCGAAGAGTGGACGCATTGGAAAAACACGGCCATACGGCTGAACAAGGTGCAGAGGGACGCGTCTGGCAGCAACCAGAAGAGCAGTTCTTCTGGGCCAGGTCCGTCGTCTGCTACCTCGAGCAGTAAGAGACAGCCTAGCGGGGGCCAAAGTCAGGCCCCTCACAACAGTCGCCAGCCCGCATCTTTCCTCGACAGACAGGAGTCTGTGCCTGCCGGGTCCATTCAGAGAGTTTACGCGCACCCGGGCTGGATCCCGTTGGCCTGCGACCTCGAAGGTAATAACATTGCGGTGGATCTGGCGCCCGGGCCACGAGGCAGATGGGGGCAGGTCATTTTGTTTGGTAGAGATTTTGACAGAAAATACGTGGTTGCGCCCTCGTGGTCAGCGTTCCTGGCCATTCTTGCTGACGATTTAGAGGCCGGTGACCATTTGGTGGACGAGGACATTGACAACGGCCAGCTGATGTTCCGCGCACCGTCGGGTCGTCTGGTGCCTTATTTTGATGTGCTGAGGGGCAGGGTAGACAGAGCTATAAGGCATGCGAGGGCTGCCAGAGTGGCCCCAGCTTCTTCACAGAAACCTCCCTCTTCTTCGAGGCCCTCGTCCCAGCCTTCGTCGCGACCAGGAACACCGGGGTCTGGGCCCACGAGAAAAATATCCCCTTCTTCGCATCAAACAAACGGTGAACCGAGTCTGATTTCTCCCAACGGCTCAGTGTCTAATCTGCCCGCCATTGGCTTACCCAAAGAGCAGAAAAAGTCGGTTGATGTGTTGACTCCAGCGGAAGAAGAACAGCGCAAGTCAAAGGCTGACGAGTCAAGGGCCAGCAACACCAGCTCTGCCAAACCTGACACGACCGCCGCTTTGGCAGAACCGGTCGACAAAAAAGACGACCCTGTATTACTTAAACAACAACAATCGGACACATCCAAGTCCGTTTCCGGCAGCCACGACGGTGAAGCTGATGAAGTAGACAAGCTGAACGAAGAACTGGCTGATGTAGAGATATAGTAGGATACACCAAATGCAATTTTTTTTGTAATCACAAAGTGGGCATTTGGCATGCCTCCGGCGGCCCCTACCGGGGAGGTGTTGTTCTGCTTCGCAGAAAAACGAGACCGGCCTCCATTTGTAGAGTATGCAATGCTATAAGGTACTTAAACTAATTGGTGCAGTTCGTGACTGCCACAGATCCAGCAAGGTTTTGTTTCTTCTGCTGCCTACTGTAGGTCGACCCACAACCTTTGATCTATCGTTGAGCGTACAGTTTCTGCGAATCAGAACCAAGCCTCCCTGATAGGGGCCGCCGGAGGCATAATCACCACATGAACCTCTGGAGAACTCCTGGCTCGTGACTCCATTCAAAAGGCTTGTAGGCAAATATGTACGTTGTGGCAACGTTGATGGCTGTGTACCATGCAAACTCAGCCAAAGCGCGGTACGGACTGGCCTTCCTGGTATTGGATTTCACCACCAGAGCTCTCCAAATAATGTACGGAACGATGTAGTACCTGGGCTCGAACAACGGGCTGGGCACCAGAGTAGCACAAGTACACACAACATAGAGGATAAGTGTGATGGGCGACACTGCCGTCTTCAGAGAACTTAAAATGCGCCAAAGGCCGAAATGATACACAGGGACTAAGAGATACTTGGCATTGGCGTTCCAAGACGGTTGAATCAGCCGACGCCATATGTAAAAAGTGTAATGGCGATTATCAGCCAGGATAAAAGGGTGGACCACCGTGAAGTTGCGAATAATGGCAACAATGACCAAGATCTCTATTGCTACGACGTACCACTGCTGTACGACTCGGGTCAGGTATCTTCGTACCAGACGAGGACTAATCCAAGCTGGCCATGACAAGAACAGCGCGAAAAGCGCAAAGTAGAGAACCTGAGCTCCGTGCAGCCCGACACTGTGATTCTCTTTGTCTCCCATAGTTATTCCTTCGTTCCAGTAGACAAACGCTGCGAATAGCGAGCCTACCAGGCCGTACAACGCAACTACGTCCCAGTTCTTAGGCACGGACTGAATGCACTCGTAAAACTCTTCCACCAAAGGGACGTCAGGTGTTGTTGTTGTGTCCAAACGCTGGATCACTGTGTAGCCAGCACTGAAAACTGCCCAAATCACATTGGTCTGCCGGAAAGTCATACTGACGGCAGCTAAAATCGCACCCAGTACTGTGCTTTTACTATTTGCAGCTAGCGAGCCCAAGATCAGGACAGTTGACCACACATCCGTGTAGTACAAGCTGGCAAAGAACCATATTATGGGGACATTCGCAAGCACAACCCCATAGTAGAGGGTAGTAGTAGTAGTAGTACCGCGATACCATCCACCGCTGACCACAACTGTCAGAATCAGAGGGAGGACAAAATGGCATCCCACTACATTCAGACTCCTCAATATCACAACGTTGCACTTTTGCCCAATCAGCTTAGCATACGCGTATCCCAGGACATACAGGCCCGGGGGAGTAGTAATTTTCGAGTCCCAGTGCCAAAACTCGCCGGCGCAGTACCGATATGTCTGGGGAATGTGAAATATTTCATCGAGGTAGGTCTCTGGCACTTTGCTGGCAACCAGATCGAAAGTCCACAGCCCAATTGAGATTGACACTATCCACAGTAGCACCCACGATATGGACGACGGCATCATCCGCGACTTCGACGTAATTCCTGATCAATTGGGCTGGCTACAAAGAAGAGAGTAAGAGAAGAAAGCCACGCGCAACACGCAACTGGCAGAACATCAAAAGCTTAGCAGTTCGTGGGGTAAACGTCTGATTAGAAGTGTTAATTGTGTAAATTACAAAAGAGTGGGCTGAGTTGAATACTGTTATAGAGATCACGACGCGTACAACGTGGACTTTTTCTCTTAGGGCAGAAAGCAGTTATGGAGAGCATCCGCTGCAACGATGGAGACTCCGGAATATGTGCATCCCTGCCGTCTTACCTTTCCACAGCCCAGCAATCCCAAAGAGACGTCTCATTCAATGTGTCGATAGCACAAAACTTGTATCTCGGGATTGACCTGACTACAACGGTATTTCAAACTTATGGATATACGACTTCGGCATTGCAATACGTGGAAGATATTCTAGACCTTGGTTACCAGTCTCTGTACTCCCAAATATACTGGAATGAAGCTACAGGGCTGTGGCAGTTGTGTCCTTCCGTGCTCCCTGGCTCAGCCCAAGACGGAGAAACTTATGTGACGGTAAACCACCTAAACCAGACCGTGCAATGTCAAACCAACGTCACTATCACAGACCTCTATAACAGTATTATGAACTATGTCTCTGTGTCAGACACCGATGTTGCCGCTGAGATCATCGTGGTCAACCTGGGTCTGTCTACGGTGGTTTCCGAGACTGCCATCAAAGCATCCAACATGTTGCATTTTGGAACTACAAACCTCACGGGTCCTCTGCAGTCGGAGTTTAGCAGCCGATTGTACACTCCGTCTGACTTGGCATCAGATAGGCTCAGTGGAGATGTCTCGTTTCTCGGATCAGACTCGCGAGTCGAGAAGGATGCTTTTCCGTCTGCATCGGCATTTCTGCTGGACGATAAGAAGAGAGTCATTGCCAAGGCATTCTATAAAGACATTGATCCTCGTTCCATAAGCTACAATTTCTCTATTGGAGACAGCTCGTATCTGTTTTTGGCAGGACCTGTACCGCACTCGCCTTTTACCACGATTACTACCAGCAATACCAATACCGCCAACAGTACTCTAGCTGGCGGTAATACTCCAGGAGACTGCTCTTGGGAGGATGTTGTAAAATCAGCCAATCAGACATGGAGAGCAGTAAGCGAGTCTAATGATAACCAGTTCACAAACGATACTCTTCAGGGCTATGCTAATTGCGGTTATGGCCCAGTCATAAATCGTAGCATTGACGACATCAGCGACCTGGTTTCACCACTTTTGAACTCTTTCTGGAGCTGGGCACCAGGGCAGCCATTTGTATCCAATTCCTCCAAGACTTCCCAGAACTCAGGCCCGATCGCTTTCCAGTGCGCTCTACTTTTTGCTGATGGCTGGCGAGTGAGTAACTGCTACGATTCTCATGCGGTTCTCTGTCGGCAGAATTCAACCGAGCTCGGCTGGACTGTAGGCCAAGGATCTTTCTCCTATTTTGAAGCTGCTGCTGCCTGTAGCGGCGATGCCTACTTTTCTGTGCCTGACACTGCGCTGGAAAATTCGGTTTCTAGGATGGTAGTCCAAAACAATAGTGCTACGGAGTTCCCTGTTTGGATAGATCTGAATGACATTTCTATATCAGGATGTTGGGTTACCGGTGGGCCCTATGCTACGTGCCCTTACCATTCATTTGTGGCAAACAGAAACGGAGTGGCTCTCATCTCTATTGCCGCAGCTGTGGCTGCCTTGCTATTGGGAATCATGTTCCTGCTCACTTTGGATACCATTCCGCTAAGAAGGAATCAGGGAAGATTGAGAAGGTTAGTTGCCAAATACTCAGAAGTTCAGTATGAGGGAGTTCCTTCTTAGATGAACACTCACCAGAGGCTACCTCTAGCGGCCCCTCCTTGGGAGAGTTGCTTCTGCTTCGCAGAAGACTTTTAAGTGATATCGATCATCATCATCTCAAGGTGGTATCCAATAAGATGTCTTTTCCCTCCTCCATTTCCAATAATTGACTCCCCAAAATTGGCAGTGGGAACTTTCTGGGTACCCCGTCTGTACTCCACAAATGATATATCTTGACTGTTTCGTCATTTGCAGCAACTGCTAAAGTGCCTGCATCAGGAGATAAAACTGCCGACAATGCTCGGAGTTCTGGATGACCCGGAAATTGTTTGACGAGCTTGGAGTTTGGGAATGTATATACCGCAGCGAAAAGGATACTTTCACTGGAACCAAATCCAAACGTAGCAGCTATTTGGCTATAATGCAACGACCAGTTCAAGGATGTCACTTGCTCTTTGACATCTAGCGATTCCAGAAGCGTACCGGAGTGGGTATGCCAGAATCGTATTCTCCTATCCATTGCTCCACCTCCCGTGGCCAGGAGAGCCGATGACCACGGGCAGTACTGCAAAGCCCTAACAGCAGCTTTGTGACTCAGTTTGAACAGAAGTGCAGGTTTGGCTTTATTGCTAATATTCCAGATTGTGACTAGGTTATCATTTCCCCCTACTGCCATTTGTTTCGCATCTGGCGAGAAGCATATCCCTGGTTAGTAATTATTTTATTGTATTTATTCTATATTTTTGACCGCTTGTTGCCTTGCAATTCCACACATCACACATCCACGCACCGCAAATTTGTTGAGTATGGAAGTGAAGCATAGTTTGCTTTTCCAGAGTTAGAGGAAATTGGACGGTGGATCTAGCAGTGACTGATAAAAATGCTACGCTGCCCTTGTCGTCTCCTATGAAAAGGTCAGTTTTGCTGTTCGTGACCCATGCAACATGGCACACAGAGCATTCGACATGAATGAATACAGCCAAGACTTTCAGAGAGATCTCGTCTATGAGTGACACAGAGCCGTCTTTTCTAGCAATGGCAAGAGTGTGATTCGTGTTGTAGGCGAGTGCTGTTATACGAGAGTCATCATGAGGAAGCTCTGCTATTAGCTCACGGCGAGTGGATGACCAAAGGTATACTTCATTTTGGAGACCTATTGCTAGAAGATTGGAGACGGGAGACCAAGAAATGAGGCTGGAATAAAAGTCGTTGCGAAGCTCCGGGGCTTCGATATAATGGGATAAAGGTTGTATCGGTACATCTAATGTTCTGGCCATAGTTGGTATAACAGAAGGGAAGGCCGTGTTGTCCTCTTCTTTTACTTCAATAGCTTGCTCTAAATTATGAGTTCTGGTCTTCGGCAGGTCTCTCTTATAACGGAGGATATTTTGAGATATTCTCAAGCCGAGAGCGTGGGCCAGTAGGTGTTGAAAATGATGTTCACCAGGGAATGGCTCCTTGATGTTTTCCATACTTTTGTTCAGTCCAAAATTGTTTCTCGCCGTTGGATATGGAATATATCTGTCGGTCTGGCGGATCTGGCTCCTGTGACTACGAACAGTGGGCATTTTCTGCCTCCCGTGATGCAAAAACGGTAAATAGACGAACGACAATATATATATACATATATATTTGTCACTTTAGGCTACGAGGTTGATGTGCTTCTTTTTGGTTGATGAGGAATGCAGTCGGGCCAAAATTTGTGAAGATAAGTTAAGACTGTGCAGAGTGACAGGTTACTATTTTGAAAGAATTTGGGACGTTTTCATTAAAGACTAGGAGAATAAAAATATTGAGTTGAGAATAAGAATATTGAATTTGTCAGATTTATGAGACCTGTGTAATGCTCTGTTAAAGAATAACAATTCGTATACATATTCTTAATCTAATATTGTTAAATCAATGATATCTGCTTAGCAAATGTGTAATATTTTGATATACTGTAGCATGATACGGATTTATATCGCCGAGCAGAAACCATCATAGGCTCTCAGAAAGTTTCGTCTTTGGCTATCTCATATACGTTACTTTATTACCTATAGAATCAAGAGTCTCTAGAACTTTTCTATATATATTCATATAGTTTCTATAATGTAAATTGTTCTTGATGAAAAGAAAATCCATTGTTTAATGCCCATTTTTGAGAGTCACGCACCAGATGCTTGTTTCCAGCCGAAATCACCCATGCTCCATATTTGTCCTGAGGAACCACCGTGCTCAGTTGATCCACGCAACAGCAGCGTCCATTGTCAGTTGAAAGGCCACATAGCCAGCTCTTCACGCGCAAGCTGAGAACAGGGCGACTGCTGTAGAGTACTGAACCGTATGTGGCCACGACATCTGTCATAGAAAGAGTTGAATTATAGTTAGATTTCCGACTGGAAAGTAGAGGGGAAGCCTCCTCCAATGGGGCATCCATGCAACAGTCATCGTTAATGCCTATGTCAAGCTCATCGTCTTGGTCGTACTGCTCTTTTGAATCCATCTGAGCCTCAAGAGACGACAAATTATGAGTTCCACGTGTTACGTAAATCTCTACCTCGTGGCTCATAGCAGCACCATGAAGAAGCAAAGGTTTTAATACCTTGGCATCCTGAGGGTCTCTGATGGCCCACATTAGCTTGACCTGAACGCCCATGCTCTTCAAATACCGGAGGAGTGGTGCTCCATAGGAAATTCCAGCTCCTCCAATTACCAAAAGTGCCCTTTTGATCTCTCCGTTATTAGCAGCATGCAAGAAATCATTCGTCAGTGACTTATACGGCCCACATACTGAATAGACGTTTCTCAGCCTTATCGAGAACCGGGTTTTCCTGATTGCGAGCAGGAAATTCTCATCGGTTTGCAAAGATGCAATGGTATACGGGTGGGAAGATTGCAGCCACGTTGAAGGCTTCCACAGAGCATCTGATACTCTGACATGCGAACCCGGCAGAAAAAAATGCAGCCGTCGGGGGATGGTGGATTTAGGAATGCAGATTAACAACAGGGTCGATGACACATACTGGACAGGAAAACGCATCTGCACGGTCCTGTAAAGCCTCATGGTGAGTTGAATTACCAGCAGAGCAAAACACGCGCCCATGTACTCGTTGCTTGGGGGTCGTGAGTGATACCAAACCAACCCGACTACCAGCCAGGTGCTGATGTAGTGGATCCCGTAGAAGAGTGAGTACTGTCTCCGTCGGACCCGAGCAAGCGACGTAACTGCTATCACTAAGAAGAGCACGAGCGCAAATATGCCAGCTATGTTTTGCAATTGCCACAACTTCCCCAGCTTGCCCGTTACGGTGTATACATAGAGATATAATGCCCCGTGTGCCAGCGCCAAAAGTACCACAATCCTCGAAAGCCATTTGTGCAGAAGCAAGAGATCAAGATACAAGACGGTTGGGAGCAGACTCGGCCTCATTGTCAGAAAGTAAATCGGTGGCATTAAGGCCACGCAGATTCTTCCCAGCCTTTTCACAAGGAACATGACATCGTGGTGAGTGTCTGAGAAAATAAAATAGCACAGGCACCCGGACCAAAAGACAATAGTCAGCGAACGTCTGTGTTCTAGTCTCCATTCCAGGAGCCACCTAGCTCTACTATTGAGTCGGCGCTTCCGTGACCATTCATTGAAAATCAGCTGGACGACTGCCAGTGCGACAAATACTACCACGGCGAAAACCAGAGTTCTGACTCCATAGAGGTGAGTTACTTGCTTTCGATACTTCTTCCATTCAGGAGGTATCTGATCTGGGACATGCCATTCGTACCATGCTTCTTCGCTCATGGTTTTGAGGAGAGAGTCTTAAGAAGCTAAAGCAAAAGTCACAGCAAAGCACTCTGGGCTTTTTTTTCCCTTGGGTTCACTCGGCAGTGTTTTTTTTTCCTTCAAAAAGTCTTCAAAAAGTCGTATTTGCTTTCAAAACGCAAAGCCCATGTTATAAGTACGTGCCAAGTGGGGGAATCCTTGGCGGTCATAAGGCGCCAATTTAGGATTTATCAGATCCGATTGTCGTTCGGATCAACCTAAATTTTAGCGGTCTGTGGTAACTGCTGGGGTTTGAACCGGGTAATGACAGTGCCGTAGAGTAAATTAAGCGCTGTGAAAATTACACGTGCTTCTTCAAGTACGTTTAAATATGTCAAACACGTACCTGTAAATAGCCTCTTTTTACAAGAGGATACTTAGCATCCGGTGGGGCCTTTTCCAGATTGAGAGTGTGGTTGTTCTTTTCGGAAGAAGATCTAAAATTTCATTTGCTGCCCTTCGCTAGAGAGCAGTCATAGCGTTCCGACAATATAGATCATTGTGGTTAGAATATTATTATATGTCATGCAGGGGGTGTCTTTAAAAGTTAACATGAGGCGAGAGTTGACTTGACGGCTGTTTTGCTTAGCACAAAGTTATTTTTTTACTCTCTGTACTTTTAAAGGTGTTTGTAGCTTTTCCAGTATGTGGTCCTTTGCAATGTACTACGGGTGTTTCTGCTTTTCAATGTCTGTACGGCCGGAAGATCATAGCTTTTCTGTCGTAACTATCGAAATTGTGTAGAGGCAGACATTTATATCCTTCGACTAAGGTGTGTGTACTCTCCAGATAAATACCAGGCAATAGACATCTGTCAGCTATAGTAGTGGCTTCATCTAACCGGCACTCCTAGCTCTATAAAGCTCTTTCATGGGATTTAATGAAATTTTGGGGCAATTTATATCTATGCAAGTTGTGGGGCTCAGTAATATTTTTTTAAGAAAACGAAAAAAAAAATCAGGATAAATTTATTTGTTCGAGTAAACTCGAGATCGCATTCGCTATAAATACGTCACACTACAATGGCGAGAAAGAAGAGTGCTCTTAAGAAAGCAAGAGAGGAGGGTCTGTTAAAAGAGCAGACTGCTAGAAGTGCTCAGAAAAGCAAGAAAGCACTCGACTTGGATAGCAGCAGTGATGAAGCAGCAGATGATCTGGTCATCAACGAGAAGTTTGCTGCCAGGTTTGAGCATAATAAGAAGAGAGAGGAAATTGATAGGCTGAAAGAGAAATACAGGGATGTGGACTTGGATGACTCTGATGACCAAAGTGGGAGCTCTGACGAAGAAGAGGACGATTTCGGGGAGCTACTTACTGAGGATGTGGACCGAGGAATCAACGAAGTTTTGAAGACCATTCGGGAAAACCCCTCGGCTTTGCTGAGCAAAGACAAGAAGTTCTTTGGAGACGCAGGTGATGATACACCCGGATCTGTTTCCAAGAAAGAAAAGCCAATGCTACTAAAGGATTACCACCGAAAGAACTACCTTGAAGCTGGTGAAACAGAGGAAACAGAGGAAACAGAAAAGGTTGTGGATCCAGATATGACATATGCCGAACGTCAGAAGGAAGAGCATAAGGATTTAATTGCTGCAATAAATGCGGAGGAAGAAGAAGAAGAAGAAGATTTAGATGATGAGGATGGCGATGGGTTTCTGCAGAAACGAAAGGTAGAACGAGTTATTCAGCCCGCCGAGCTCCCTGATCCTGCGTCCGATGAAAAGGGGTTCTTAGAAGCATTTGTCAACAATAAAGCATGGATTCCTCCCAACGTGGACAAGTCCACTGGTAAAGCTGCCCTCCCCACCTACGACGATATTGTAGAAGAGGATGACGAAGAGTTTGACGATATCGCGGATCAGTTTGAGAGTGCATACAACTTCAGGTTCGAGGATCCAAACGCTGCAGAGCTTGTGAGCTACGCTCGAGACCAAAACACCATGCGGCGAAATCAGCAGAATTCACGAAAGAAGCAGAGAGATCAGAAGAGGGAAGAGAAAGAAGTCCAGCAGAAGAAGAGAAATGAAGAGATCTCTAAGCTGAAAAAGAATAAAGTCAAGGAAGTTGCCTCAAAGTTTGAAAAACTGAAGGAAATCATTGGAGATGACGATATTTTGGCCAAGTTTAATGAAAATGACCTGAATGGTGACTTTGACGACACAGAGTGGGACAGAAAAATGATGGAAGTATTTAATGAGGAGTTTTATGCCAAAGACGATAAGAAGCCAAAATGGGAAGAGGACCCAAGCGACGATGATGAACCAGAAGAAAATGAAGATGGCAAGGAGGAGGAGAATGCTGAATCCAATTCTGCCAAATCCAAGAAGAAGCAAAAGAAGCAAGAAAAGATGGCTCAGAAAACAGAAAAGCAAGAGTTGCTCTCCAAGGCTGAGCAGTTTGTGGAGCAAAACTTGGACCTGGCCCTGAAGGAGGCTGATATCGAAGAATTCCCAGAACAGCCGAGATTTAGGTACCGAGAGGTCTCCCCCGACAGCTATGGCTTAACAGCGAGAGATATCTTGCTGGCAGATGACAAGGATTTGAACGAATACGTTGGTCTCAAAAAGCTGGCTTCATTTAGGCCCGAGGACAAGAAGTTGAAGGACAAGAAAAAATATGCCAAGAACCGAAGATTGCGGGAATGGCGTAAGAGTGTATTTAATAAAGAAGACGAACCGTCGGATGAGGCTGTGGTTCAAGCATTGGCAACGGAAAGCGAGCCTCCTAAGAAGAAGAGAAAGGGGGCCCGTAAGCAATAAAATGTACATACATATATATGTGTTAATTATATATATAAATAATATCATGATACAAAAGGGATGGCACAGAGAGGAAGATCGAAATAGCGCTAAGAAGCACCAACTCTTTCAGCGAAATCTCTTTTCCAATAATTTAGAGGGTCCTACTTCTTGGTACTCTTGCTTTGATATCCACAGCTGATGAAACGTTCCCAGGCTGGCTAGAATGCTGCCGCCGATCCAAGAAGAATACTTTCTTTCCAGCGTGTTTCCGGGGGCATGGATTCGAATCTTCAGTCCCGACAAAGCCTGCGTAAGATCGTTGAATGTTCGATCAGTCAGACCCTGTACCAGTGACGAACCACCTGTAATAACGATATGATTGGCCAGGTTGGCCTGAATATCAACATCGCATTTAGTGATGGACTCAACGATGAGGTCCGATAGTCCGTGCTGGCTAAAGTCGCTTGTGGTTCTATCAGTGTACAACAGTGACGCGGTTATCTCCTCTTCACGCTCTTTCTTCTCGGCATCAGTCTCTGCCTTGGATTTGGCTTTAGCTTCGCCCTCTTCAGAGCCCTTGCCATTTTCAGCCCCCGCCGGTGCAGCGACAGGCTCTTTGGGGCGCGTAGGATCTGGGTTGAACAGGTATTCTCCGACTTGATATCTTTCAATGCCCAGATTATAATTTGCACCATTTGGAAGTTCGAATTTCCGTAAACTGTAAGAATTCTCTTCACTCGATCCGTTTTCGTTTCCTTCGCCAGAATCGCCGCCATTGCCTTGGCTGGGAGGGGGCATGGGAGATTCGGTAATTTGCACCTGGGACTCTTTGAAGTCATCAAACACTCTCGAGACCTGATATTCATGATAGCTTGCAGAAAGGGGCGAGGCAAATGCCCTGGGGACAAACTTAGCGGGGGACCCCACAGGAACTGCTTCTTTTGACCCGATCATGTAGTACGGCACGACTTCTATATTCAGTTTCTTAAACAGGTCAGCCGTCTTTTGGCGAAGAAAGTTACCAGCAAACTTTGTTCTCCGCGAGTTCTTGAAAAGAACTAGTCCGTCTAAAATAGGAGTCACAGTTGTGATATCAGCACCCACGTCTACTACCAGCCCACTGCCTTTACCGCTGGCAAAGAGAGAGCATACTGGGCTCTTGACTGTGTAGCATGCGGGGGCTTGAAACTCTTCAAATGCGAGCTCCATAACCTTTTCTCGATTCGAATCTGGATTCCATATCTGCTCCGTGAAGAGCATAGGGCTGTCCTTTACATCAGTTTGCATTATATTATTCAAGCAGTAGTTCCAAATATTGGATACTGCATCCCAGTCTTGGACAATCCCGTCTTTTACTGGATTGGAGATATCCATCCCGGGCCGTGGATAGTTCAACTCACTGTCTCCATAGTAGTATGATTTTTTGGAGCCATGTGCTGCGGGTCCGTCTGCGTCGGGCAATTCCTCTTCGTCTCCAGTTATTTTAGTGCCATAGTAAGTCGGGACTACAGCTCTGGGCGAGTCTTCTCCCGCGAATCCGACACGAGTCCAGTGACTGCCGGTGTCGAAGACAAGAGCAGATACTTCGTCTCCTCCGTATACTGCAGGCGCAGGATTGGCGGTGGACATTGATGGCAATGTGTGTGTGCTGGGAAATTTCACGCTCCCTCTTTTTTGATTCGTTATAAACGCGATTTTGGAAAAGTGATATTCTTCATCCTTTTTAGTCTTGAAGTTACCTTTCAAGCCGCTTGGTTATGCGGCTTAGTGGTCAAGGGTTTTTTTCGGCCGGTAACTAACCCTACCCTCGTTCATTGGCCAGCCAGTCAGATCAGCCTTGAAATATTATATCGAAAGGGTCTCTTCGCGAGAGAAGTGCTAAATCAACAATAATCAGATGCTAGCGAGATCTATACGACTTCCCAACAGAACGCTTGGATATCGAGGAATCTCCTCTTCTGTAAGTAATTGATCCCATCTGGGACGCGTATATACTGTTTCTGCTTTTTTTCACTTAGACTAACTGCTCAGATTCCAAGGTTCATTCCAGCAGTTCCTCCTGGTCAACCTGTCACTGTGAAGGCCATTCGGCCCGAACCGCCGATTGCGAGGTCGGAGCCAGTAAAAGAGCAGCCAAATCAAGACCCAAGAAAGGACCCGAAAAGGGAGAAAAAGAGTCATGGGTTTCGTAACTTTGTCCTGAGCACCGTTGGATTAGGCTCCATTGCATACGCCGGAGGAGTGTGGTATTCATTGAGAAATGACGACTTTTTCGAGATGTTCACCCAATACGTGCCCTTGGCCGACTATGTGGTTGCTAAGGTTGAAGAGAGTGAGCTGCGTAGAAAATATCGGGTGTCTCATAGCGGCGAAACCCACGAACACCCGGCTGTGAGATCTCCCAAGATCGTGGATCAGAAAGTAACAGTTTCTCGAGAAGGCATCGAGCCGAGGCCAGTGAGGCGGTCGGAAGAGAAGAAGGCTGAAACATCACGGAGTGGACAGCAGCAGAAACAGCAGCAGACATCTATGGCCCAGAAAGATATCGCGGCTTCGGAACCGGTTAAGGCCGGCTCTGACCGCAAGCTGGACGCTAAGAAGTCATCAGCAGGAGAGTCATTGTCATCATCTTCTCCTTCTTCTTCTTCTTCTGGGTTGTCGGGTTCTACTCTGCCCTTAATCACACTCTCTTCCGATTTCGACCCCCTGGTGTCCAGTGCTGTGGAAAGCCTGAACAAATTCATTCAGTCAGTTAACAACTCCAAAGCATCTGATCAATTGGTGTCTAAGATTTCCAAGGATTTGGCCAAGCTCAGTCAGTCGATCCATGCGATGAAGACTGCTCACAAGGACAACCTGCAAAGCAGCCTTGAGTCTCAGGCGTCCAAGTTTGCAGCATTGGGAGAGGCCAGAAGGAACGAGATTCGAAGTGCCATTGAGGCGGAGCAGGAAAAATGGACTCTGGAGTTTGAAAGAGAGCAGAAGCGTCTTTTGGACCTGTATAACCAGCGACTGCTAAATGAGATCCAGGCTACCAAACGGGCGGTAGTCGCATATGCTAACAACAAGCTTGCTGCCGTCAACGCTGAAAGCCAGAAGCAGTTTGCTGAGCAAGTTGCTGAGAAGGTTGAGCAGGAAAGAGCGGGCCGACTGGCTAAGATTCACGAGCTTGCCGAGAATGTCAAGCGACTGGAGCAATTGGTTCTGTCATCCGAAGAGACTTTGACGGAGACCGACAGTGCTGCAGATTTCCAAGTTGCTGTTGGAAGAGTGTCTGGTCTTTTGGCCACATCCAAAGAGCCTGTTCCCTTGCGTCCTTATTTTGAGAAAATCAAGCTTGCACTTCCTGACGACCCTTTGGTGGATGCTACATTGAAGGCTGTTCCTGAGGATGCTTACGCTTACGGAGTTTTAACTCCTGCACAGCTGAGCGCTCGATTCAAGCTTTTGGAACCAGAGTTGCAAAAGGCTAGCTTGCTTCCTCCAAATTCTGGAGTCGCTGGTCATATTGGCTCGTGGGCTTTCTCCAAGCTGCTGATGAAAAAGACTGGGAATCCCGTTGGAGACGACGTTGAGAGCGTTCTAGCCAGAGCAGAGACTGCCCTTTCTGAAGGTCGTGTCACTGACGCTGTAGCTGAGGTAAACTCATTAAAGGGATGGCCTAAGCGTTTGGCTAAGGATTGGCTTGACGAGGGTAGAAAGAGAAGTGAAGTAGAGTTCTTGGTGACAGTTCTCCAGGAAGCAGGCACGGCTTGGGGTGTTTCCAAGAACTAGAGAAAAGAAAAGCATCCGTTTGTTCTTCCTATATATATAAAACCTTTGCTACTTTTTTAGATTGTATTATGAATTTATTTTCTGATCGAGAAAATCTACTCCTCTACATTTCGCACTTACTGCACTTAATCCTCTTTATCTCCTTTTTCTCCGCATTCAGGCCGCAGTGCACATCCATCCGCGATCAAGGGTAGGGTATCGCATTCCTGTCGACTCTCCCCACTATCAAATGGATCAAGGGATTCAGGGATTATTCAGATTACTCGAACAGAATATCAATAATCCCAATGGTTCCGTAGGTATGTGCAGCTATTGGATACCATATTGTCAAAAATTAACTAGAACCCTTAGATTGCCTGCGACAGATCAAGTTATTGGGGCGAGACCCAAATGTCGCCCAAACCATCACCTTGGCCGTAAGTCTCCTTTCCATTCAAGTCTGTGCCCTTTACCATTCTTATGTGATTGCTAACGAAAGAATGTATCTACATTGAGGCATTTCTTCTTTGTATACGATTTGGAAGCAAAGTATGAAGCATACACCATACTGGCCAATGCTCTCCTACTCAACCAGTCCTTGTTAGAAGACTTCGACCCTGCCAACTACTTCGGTACGGTTCTAACAGACCTGGCCGGACGACGGCGCTCGGTTTCGGGACAATTTGACAGCAAGATCAAAGATGACAAGAGCCTCCTCTTGCTGAGACTTTTGTTCTTGTTTACATTAAAGGGTGTGGATTCTATAAATGGCCATGTCATGGCATGCTTGAATATGATATCTACGAGGATAAACGCAATAGAGCGCTCCGGTCGAATTCCCGATTCTGATACACCGCTTGTTGAGCTGCTGAAACTGCTGTTTAACCTTTTTCACAATTATTCCGACGTGGCCGTTCCCAATTTTGGCGAACGTGCCCGGGATCTGTCGGTCCTCCTCCAATTGGCTACGGTATCTTCGGACCATCACATCGTTCACAGACACATATGCAACGTTCTTCTCTGTTTACCAGTATCGCAGCTCGAAGCCCAGCTGGAAGTTGTCCAGTCAATATTTTCATATCTTCATTTATCGTTGAGGGAAGACTCTGTTTCTGATGACAGTGTGTTATCAGAGCTTAGCCTCCTTCAAAATATTGTTATGTCAACTGAAGACTCCGAAGTTGTTGCACTTTTCCGAGCCAAACTCATACCCAGTCCGGCTGATCGCACACGTGTGCTTGGAGAGTCAGGAAGTCTGATTTCTCAAATGTTGAAAGCCACTTCTATCCTGCAACTATCTCAGAGTCGTCCAATTATTTATGGTATTCTCTGGAGGGTTAGCGAAGAGTCACGTAAGTAAATTCTCCTTCTTCTTTTGTTGCCCCTTCTCCCTCTTTTGATTTTGTGCTGTTTGGCCGGTTTATTATCGCTTGGACTTTAACTAACAAGCTGAAAATTTTATTCGGAATTATGGCCTGGGCTATGCCTCTGGGTTTTTGTCATCCCTGGAATCATCGGTGTCAGCTACCGAGCCGTCCATGATCAACCCTGCAACAGGTCAATATCGACAACATGAGCCAGAGTCTTTGGACTCCATGGCCGATGAGGAGAAGCTTCAAGAAGCCGAACGGCTTTTCGTCCTTTTTGAGCGTCTTAAGAAAAACGGAATCATTCAAGTTAGCAATCCCGTGGAGCGGGCAATTCAAGAAGGAAGATTTGTGTAAAATGCAATATTGACCTGACTTGGCCTTTTGGGGAATTTTAAGCATCTCGTTCTATTCTATCCTTTTTCAGAGTTTTAACCTGAGACAGCCGACTGTCCTTTTCATCGTCGGACTCAATTTCATTCAGTATCTCTGTACCATACTCACTGTCGCTCTCACTATCACTGTCCAGATATCGCAAGCGGTCCCTGTCATTTGATAAAACACCATCGGAATCTACCTCCTCTGAATCGACTCCCTCTGACTCCTCGTAAAATTCGGTCCTTCTCTTTTTCACCTTAGTTTCATCTGCTAAGGATTTCGTTGACCTTACTGCAATATTCTTTACTTTATCAGTAGAGTCAACAAAATGGCGTGCTGGTCCATTCACTTTTAGAACATTTCCAAGAATCGATTTTCCAATTCTATGCCTGAACGAGAGCCCTTCGAGCTCGTAGCAACGAGACACTAACAACTCGTATGCACCAGCAAATGCCTTTTTGAGCCCTCGGGTGTTGAACGTTCCCCTGGTCAAGTTGTTACTTGGGTCATTGGGGTCCTGAACTGACAGCTGATATGGGTTTTGGGTTTGCAGGTCCGGGAGTTCATCTTTTGACAGGTAGCACATGTCCCCCGTCATTTTCAGGGCACATTTGTCATAATTGAAATGCTTGCCATAGAATTCAAAAAATTCTATAAGCAAGACACCCAAGTTGTCTTCAACCTCTATTTGGCCCGATGCTAATCTAGGATGGTTAGAGAAGAAAGAGACTATTAGGCATATTGTTGAAAAGCCACCCAGGCCACCAGTGTGCACCTCGTTAAGTTTCCTCCTGGCTAGGAAATGCTTCACAACAATGCAAAAAGCACGCAAGCTAGTGGGATACCTGTTTATCCACCCCTCAATTGTCTCAACTGTGAGTAAACCGTTCCTTCTCTCGAACGAGATGTCAATGTGGATCTTAGACTCCACATCAACAAACTTGATAATAGGCACCCGAGCTTTGGATATAACCTCCATTCTGCTCGCCATTCCACTTTGCCTCAGCTTTGCTGAAAGCTGGTACAGGTTGGTTTTCTTTTCTAGTCTCCCATTCGGCGATATCACCACCATGTCGATGTCAGATCCTGGCAGGTATAAATTAGTAGCGTACGAGCCAAAGACATGAGTTTCGCTATCTGGCCATAGTCCAGATATCAGGCTCCTTATGCGTCGTACGGCAGAGTTTCGAGCCAGTATTTCTTCCTCGGACGGAGACATGTACATCACAAAATCTTTGATCTCTAAAGTAAGCCAATCGGCAATTTCTTTCTCATTAGAATGGTCATGGTTGCGTATCCAGGGGAACTGGCTGTTCGTAGTAGGCCCACTTTCCTCTAAGACTCTACTCTCGTCATCCGAACCGCTGCCGTCATCTTCTGCGTCATGTAGTTCTTCTTCGAATGCCTGGAAGGTTGAATGTACTGATGGGGCGATTGATTTAGCGTCTCCATTGTCAAAATCAAAAGATATGAAATCATCGTTACCCTTGATCGAGTTTATATGCTGTTCCGTCTGATCCTCAGAGTGGACCAGGCTCTCTTCTGGTGGCTCCAACATCTCAGGGGAACTTTGCTGCACCTCGTTGCTATTTGAGAGACTAGCTAAAGTTCCCAACTTGGAAAAGGGGAATACTTTGTTGGCGACTTCGTTGATAGCATTGGTAATGCGCTGCCGTTTTCTCCGCGGACGGCTCTCCGATACGGCACCTTTCCCTGGTTTTGCATTGTTTGAACTCGGTCCTCTCCCTGAGTTTGCATTTTCAGAATTCAGTCCTTTGGAATTTGCAGCTTTAGGTCCGGCATTTGCGTTTTTCTTTCCTTTAGGCTGTGATTTAGCCGGTAGATGGTTTCCTGGGGGTGTTCGTTGCTTGCTGATATTCTCTAATCGTTCTTCATGCTGCCCATTATTCTTTTTCCTTTCCTTTACTTTCTTGGATCCTCCTGTGTCTTTTGGTCGACTTGGCACCTTTGGTGCCTTGGGTAAACTGCCAGACTTCCCATTCTTTTGATTCACCGGTGGAAGCTTGCTATCTTCCTTGACTCCTCTCTTCCTTTTGGTCCCTCTGGTCTTCTTTGCGCCTTCAGGAACCGCCATATTTGTGAATCAATCACATACTTCCTTTCAGTCGGCCTGTGCCTAATAAAATTCATAGGGCAAGGTAAAATATTTTCAGGGTACGAGGGCTGCGTGCCTAAACGGGTGCAACTGTGGAGAGATGGTGAGAAAGATGCGTGATGATGGCATGACACTCTTTACGTGGTTTCATTTTCACTGATGGGATTTGGATGTTTTAAATAAAAATAAAAGTTGCCATGTCATTGGTCGCGTTTAATGAAACGCAAGAATGGCAGGTCGTTTTGTAAGTTTTTGTTTTTGTCATGAATAAAATTACTTGTAGTCCCCCTTGCGTGATATTGACTCGATATACTAACCTAAAAGACGAGATGAAGCGAGGAAAGCCATGGTCTTGTACGACAGAAATGCTCGCAAGTTGTCCCTCGTGAGTGATCCACAACTGTGGAACCATTTCTACGGAAGTACAGCTTCTGCTGAACCGTCTCACGTAGACGGAAGACGCAATAGTCTCCTGTGCCCGCATTGTGGCCAGTATATGCCAGCCCCGAACGCTCTGCCGTCCAGATTGGGCACAGGTTTGGGTGATAGGACAGCGTCGTCATCAGGGGTTTCTACACCATCAAGAAATGGTGGAACAATCGTGAGAGATATGAATTATTTCAAGCTATTGGAATACATCGAGGGAGAAGAGACTCTACAGGAGCGCCAACAGGAAATCCGAGTAGCAGAGGATGCCAGAGCAGGAATATCAACCAGCGCACTAAGCCAGGGTTACTTTGACCGCTTTTTCGTGACTCAAGGGATATTGGGACGTGGCAGTCGGGGTGCTGTTTACTTGGTCGAGCATATTCTGGACGGCGTCTCACTGGGCATGTTTGCAATCAAAAAGGTAGCAGTGGGGAATGATCATGTATGGCTGGAAAAAGTGCTGTCCGAAGTCCAGATGCTCCGTATGGTGACACATCCTAATTTGGTCGGATACAATCATGTTTGGCTCGAGAATTCAAGACTTTCTCAGTTTGGACCTGAGGTACCTTGTGCTTATATACTACAGGAGTTCTGCGACGGAGGAACCCTTGAAGACTACTTAGAAAAGCGGCAGCAGCAAGAAGCTTCTTTGGGGCAAAATGAAAAGATCATGTCCAAGAGAGAACGGGTGCGCCAGCTATCCACGGTCGGATCTATGCGAGGACTTGATGGATCTGTACGTGCAGGTGTGTTTAATGGCCAAGAGAAAAATTTGGTTCAACTATCCCGGGAGGAAATCATCTCCTTTATGCTTGATATCAGCCGTGGTGTGAGACATTTGCATCAAAAGCAGATAGTTCACCGAGATCTGAAACCTTCCAATTGTCTTCTTGTCAACAGCAAGGTCCCCGGCGAGGTGCCTCGTGTTCTGGTGAGTGACTTTGGAGAAGGCCAATTTGAAGGGCTCAACAGATCTGCCACTGGCAGCACCGGAACTCTGGAGTACTGTGCTCCAGAACTGGTGACAGCTGATTCTGATGGCCGTTTAGCTCAATTTTCCAAAAGCACTGATATCTTTTCTCTGGGGATGATCATGCATTTGCTATGTTTCTCGCGCTTGCCGTACTCCAAAGGTTGGTGGGAGGAGCGGCAGGACATCGATAATCTAATTGAAGAGGTTAAAAATTACCGCGGCTTCGATCCACGAGATTTGAAGATGCGGGATGACCTGGGTACCACAATTTGCGAAGTGTTGTCAAAGACATTGTGTGTCGACCCTCTGAACCGACTGTCAGCAGAAGAAATTGTTCGAATACTGGAGCTGGAGGTGAGGCAGCCGTCCCATGATGAAGGAATGAGGAACCAACCTATTACTTCTTCTTCTGCTTCTACTGCGGCAACTGAACTTGACCTTGTTCCTTCTCTGTCGCATCATCAGGTTCATCACCACCAAGATCCCGTTACAAATATTCCTCTACGCTACAATCGCGGATATCATCTCATTTTTAGGCATTTAACCAAGCGGGCAGAGCGGTTGGCACTAAAAGTACTGCTTATAAGCCTCAAGGTATTTTCGCTATACCGACTTGGCACAAGTGCAAACGGTTGCTCACAGGTTCTAGTGTTGTTAATGGGAGTCGAGATACCAACGTAAGTATTGCTTTTACAGGGGTTTTTTTTTGCAAATTTATCTCGTTTGATACACACTAACTAGAATGTCTCCTAAATACTCCGTTATCTTGTTTGCAATACATTTTGCTATTGTCGGCTTGTCTTACCTAGGAGTTGGACTGTGTACTGGCCCATAGAAAAACAGCACACCCACCAATATATATAGTTAGCAGCTTATGATCCAACACTTCAAAAAATGATTAAAAAATAAAAATAAAATAAAAAGTTAATAAGACAACTCTCTAGCAATTACATCCACTGGCGGTAGTGCGTGCCGGTCGAGACAAATCAACACCCTTTACAGCGGGCCGGGTCCTATTCAAAACACTCTCAACAGGAAGCTTCTTGGCAATAGCTGTGAATAACTCAGTAACATTGTCCCCAGTTTTGGCCGATGTTTCAAAAAACAGCAGCGATGCCTCTTTGGCATATGCTTCAGCAGTGGCAGTCTCTACATCCCTCGAGGCCTCCAGGTCCAGTTTGTTACCGGCCAATGCAATCACAATGTTCTCGTTGGCCTGATGCTGGAGTTCTTTGACCCAGGCCTTTGCACGGGCCAAAGAGCCAGACTGAGTAATATCGTACACCACGACAGCACAGTTGGCGTTGCGGTAGTACATGGGGGCCAACGACTTGTATCGCTCCTGGCCCGCAGTATCCCATATCTCAAACTTGATGGTAGTATTAGCGTCCACCTGGACGGTTTGGGTTAAAAATGCAGCACCTATAGTAGACTCTCTGAAATCATCGAACTGGTCCTTGGCAAATCGGTTGACCAATGAACTCTTTCCGACCGCAGACTCTCCTAGAAGCACGAGTTTGAACTGTGCAAACCTGGTTGATGATGTCGAATCTCGGGGCGTAGACATTATTATCTATTTGAAACCAAAAAGGATATATATATATAAATTAAGAGAAAAGAGTAAGAGAAGTACGAAAAAACCAAAGCCTTGCCAATAACAACTGCGGTCTATGTTTCCTGTGTTCCAATATTAAAAAACTATTCTGATGTCAACAAATCTTCGCCTATGCTAAGTAAGGTGGTTCGGGTGTTTAAGATCTAAGTGGGTTTGTGAGAGTGTGTTTGTGTGCTCACGTTAGGTGTAGACCCAACAGTCTTAACTTACCGCAAAGCCAGCCCAGCCACCTCCCAGCGCCAAATCCCAAGCCGTGGGGAGAAAAACCAGCGTATGTTTCAGACCACTGCTCATTTAGAGCACTCAAGCTGCTGCGAGGTGATGATTGATAAAGCAAAATAAATCCAACATTATCCCTTCAATCGCGCTAAGCTGGTCAAAGCGGAATCTCAATACGGTCTCTCCTGCTCTGGTAGCGCCAGAAAGTTTCCTAAATCCCTGTATCCCTGTCCCCCTATTTTGCCTAATACCGCCAGATACCATATCCATAAACCTAACCCAGATAACCAGATCACGTGTGCACTTCCACCGACAGATAAGCTACTAGTTATCGATAAGCAAGCACACATCTATCCATCGCCTATATATACTTATACTTCTGTCAGTCTATTTCTCTTCCAGTATCAATGGCTCTCGATCAGGACTGCGCGGAAATAAAGCCTGGATTATCTCTGGGGATATTCAGTACGTATAGATAAGGAGTTTATATGCTTTTGAGGCTTATGAACTAATTTATAACTGTTAAAAAACAGAATAATACAGAGAAAACAATAATATATTAACAAACAGAATTGGGCCAGGGCCTTCAGTGTGTGCTTTCAACCGTGCGCAATAACCCAGCCAGGTTCCCCAAGATACAGATAATCTACTCTGATAGTAACCCTATCCTTTTCCCGATAGCTGTCGTACTGGTTGCGAATGGAATTAGACTGCAATTCGATGGCAAACAGCAATATCTGCGAGTTATAGAGGTGTTGGAGTGGGGCAAATTTAAACTGAGCTATCACGGCACTGAGCTGGGAAAACACGCGCCTGTCACCTTCAAGCAGATATACTCGAAAGTGTTTGGTCCAACCTACCCTGGCAAGTATCTTTGTAAGGCAGATACATACATCCTTTCGTACCCTGGGGTAGCTTTTACCTTCCCAGTACCTCGTGGTGATCCTCCAAATGCTTGCCAGGATCTCCCCGAGACTTCGGAAGGATTTATCAAATACCTGTCGAGCCAGTCCAATGTAGAATGTTCGTCCATGGCTGTCTATCAGGGCCATAGCTGGCCCGAAGCGTTTGACACACTGTTTGAGACGACTCATGGCCTGCCGAGCAAAGAGAATTTAGAAATCGACTACATTGAGGCTGATCCCAACTCAGATCGGACGTGTACGTTCCATTTTCTGAACCACCCAGACGGCATCACGGAAGCTTCCATACGCCTTCATGAGACGACTATGCAAGAGGTAATGGCGCTTTTGGGCCCCCCTGTTGAGCGATTTCTGAAACAGGACTCGAGGCTCTCGATCCACAACCCCAGCTCCACCGTGTCAGGTACACAGCTCTTCTTCAACTACTACCATCTAGGGCTCGACGCGTGCTTTGACACAACCTATCACATCCCTCGGTTGTGCAAGCTGATCATCCACGGAAACCTTCCGGGCAGTCTTGGATTCCAAAAACACAGGCGGTGTCGATGGAAGTTGCCGGACTCGGATTCTGAGACCTCTTTCTCATCCTTCTACAAATCGGAGAAGAAGCCCATGATCCTCAGCCGCTCTTTGGAAAGTCCAAGCTCGAGCATGGAGCTGGTCGGTGAGCCTGAGGTGCTCTTGGAAGACTGGGGTGGCACTTCGCTTTACGGCTCGCCTGGTTGTGTGTTTGAAGTGTTGGGAGACTGTGTGGCATCGTTGACTATTTACTAGTTTTTTTTTTGACTCTCAGGGAAAAAGAGAGTTTGCGTTTCGCTTATTTATTCTTAAATATTTATTTATATTTCTATGCATGTCTTCGAAAAGCGTGACGGGATTCAATTTTAAATGAGATCCCACATCATCAGTTTCTGCGAAGCAGAACCAACCCTCCCCGAGAGGGGCCGTGGGAGGCATCTCTACGGTGTACTGTGAGGGCAGCAGTACGTCTCTAAAAGTTCTTACTTCGCACACCCTTCAGTCTTCCCAGCGTTCTCCATCTCTTATATATCAAGGTTCTCCCTGCGTAGATGTGCAATACTTATTTCCATTTGTGATGGATGATTCCCGCGATCTGCAGTGGCTGGTCCACGTTAATTCCTTAATTAAAAAAGACGCGATCATACTCTGTCAGACCTAACAAAACCGCGTGCGTCACACTTGATTCAACAAGACGTTTCTGTTTCTGTTTGGCGCTTAGTGGGTGTTCCAAAATGGCTCCCGCGGTGAAGAAGCGCGTGGTGTTCCAGGATTCAACAGCTGGCTGCCCGGATTCTGCTTCAATTCCATCCTCAAAGGCTCCATTGAAGTCTATTTTGAAAAACGCCGACGCAGCTGCTCCCCCAGCGCGCCCGGTAGACAGTTCCAACAAAACTCTCCTGTATGATATTTATTCGTCGTCCGTCGACTTTAGCCAGTGCATCAATTTAGACGCGGTTCTGGAGGCAGCCTGCTCTGCTTTGGCTGAAAACACGCCAGGTTCACACCTGCGAATTTATGCTTCGCTTAATTCAACTTTAAGATGCAAAGACACAAATGTGTCGACTCAGTTCTTGGCCGAAAAGGCAAATCCTCTGTTGTTGTATGCCAAACGGGACTTGCAACTGTCCGAGTCGTCGACAGATCAGCTTGACGTGCGGATTGTCGTCCAGATCCTCAAGGTCGTCGATTATCTATTCTTCTCTGAAGACATCTCCATGTCTTTGGACTTCGAACTCGTCAAGTGGTTCCTGCTACGCGGATTAGAGGTCATGGAGAACAACGACTCGTCCAAGTCGGTCACTGCCGCGTACTTGCATATTTTCAACTACCAGCGACTGCCGCGCCAACTGTCCAACGATATGGCTCTGCGCCTGCTCAAATCAATCAGCAGCCGGCCCAACTTTTCGTCAGTAGGCATGTCAGCTGAGTATATTGCCACTTACAGGCTTCTGCTTCAGAGCAATCCAAGCATGATGCTCGCACACGTAGATTCGTGGCTCCCCACGACCATCATGTCCCTGGCCGACCCGAGCTCGTTGGTTCGGCAGCGGGCCCTCCAGGTGGCCCAGGACGTTAATAATCGGTTCCTGGGTAATCGGTCAATTGGTAAATGTGCCATTCAGGTTTTTGAGTCGCCGGAACCCGACAGAAAGACCTTGCTGCTGGAGGGAGAACCTGAGACCTCAAAACAACATGTCTCGGAAGAATCAGACGATGCATCTTCGGCGGCGCGCCCCTATATTGAAACGTTCGCCGGCCGTCTTATTTCTCTTCTGTCAGCTCAGGGGGAAGGTAAGATGGCCATGAGTACGTGGTCTTGTGTGGTTCTGATGATCAACTGCTGGGGTCCCAGTCCGGACGACCGAATAGAACGCTGGGAGCACGTTGGGAAGCTCTTGGAAGTTTGCAAGATGGGCTTCAATTCGCCATTCTTGTCTACGAAAACCGCAACCATCAATGTTTGGAGAACAGTTGTCTATACTTGGACGGCCCAAGCGTTTTCCCAGTATCCATCTCAGTCAGGGCTGTTGGCGTCGGAGTCTCTTTCTAGAAACATCGCCTTTCTTTTGCATCCATTCTCCAGACTCCAGGACAGCCGACCAATAGTTGCTAAACCATTACTCTCGTCTTACTACTCCCTACTTAATGTCTGTATGCGAGCTCCCTCACCCTCCCTCCAAGACCGACAGTGGGATATCACCTGGGAGTTGGTACTGCTGCCAGTCATAAAAAGAATTCTCGACAATCCGCACCAGGAAATCCGCCAAGAGGCAGCTAAAATTTTGGGACACCTGATAGAGGTGAGACCACCGAGTCCCAAAAGCTCTAGTGCTCGAAGCCGTCTGTTGATGAACGGGACTGTAGCGTTAGCCGAAGTCTCTTGTTTTTCGGGCAAGTGGATAAAAGGAAAGTCTTCGCAAATATTGAATCTTCTGTTGACAATGGTGAAAAAAGGTTGTACCTGGGACCTTTGTGACAAAGCTTGGATGGCCTTCCTCCGATCCGCAAAGCTGGTGATGCAAAGAGAAATTCATACGTCTCAGGAGACGATGAACCAAGTCACTGCCATTTGCAATTTTGTTCACAACTGCTGTGAATCCAAACGAGTCAACTACTCTAATATTGCATATCTCATACACACATCTATTGACAGTATTGGGGCGATCCCCTTTTGCGAGGAGGGTGTTCGCCTATCGGACGACGGCAATTTGTACTATCAAAAGGGAACCAAAAAGCTGTTGAATAACAGGATCGATCCAAACAGCTCCATTTTTTTCTTATGGGACTGGCTTCTTTCTGCCAAGCTGGAAAATGATCAGGGCTCGAAAGAGGTTTCTGACAAATTGGGAGAAGAATTCCTAAAATTTATGTCAGGGAGAATTTCAACGCGAAGCAAAGTGTTGAATTTCCTAGCCAATATACAGCAAGCCTCTGACCAGTCCGAGACACTGTGGAAAGCTATTATCGATGAAGCTCATGCGCAATTCTCAAGCGCTTCGAACGAAGTTCGATCCGCCAGAGACTTTGATCTTAACGATGCTTTTGCAATTTTAGGCGGAATTTCTCGGTAAGTATCATAAAAAGGAGAAAAGGCGGCAATTTTTGTTACGTACTAACCAGTCAAAGTAGTCCCATTTCTGAGGATGTTTGGAATATGTGGACTGGCCTTCTGGAGGGTGCCTGTCTAGAAGTGTGTGGTGGTGGATTCATGTCCGACGTTGACACTTGCTTGGATCAATTCGTAACAGACGTTCTGCAAGTAAACGGTGATTTGAGTTTTGTAAACCGGATTGCATCAGAACTTTTGAGGTTGAAAGCTAAACTACCGACAACTTCAAAAGGTTCATTGTTCAAGCCCAACGCGTCTTGGTGAGTATTATAAGGCTTTTTCTCTATCAGTTGCGGATTGTTCTAACTAGGATTCACACATTGGCTAAGCTGATCAAGGAGGTTCTGGATATACCGTGCGATACTAGACTTCGATCTAGTCTTAAGGAGTTTTTAACCTCTCCTCTAGTCGACTATGATCTAAAAGTGTCGGTGCTACATGTCATCTTCGACTGGCTACCTAGTGAGATGATTTGTGAAGACAGCAAGGTGATGTCTTTACTGGAATTCTTGAAATTTCTCCTGGAGGCAAGCCAGAAAGCAGTTAATAAAGCTGACCTTCTGTCTCTATGGACGGCGACAATGGTGGCAGGCCTGAACCTGCAGTCCGGTCCAATTTTCACGGAGAGTTTGAAAATCTGGAATTCAACTTTCCCCAAAAAGGGAGCAGTATATGAACCGTTTTCTCGCGAACTTGTGGACGTGATCAATTTTATCAGGAGAGAGACTCGCCTCAAAGTCAAAGTTCCCAAACAATTTCCTTTATATGCTACTAGAACTTCTTCTCGACTCGGATCGCGAAGTTCAAGAAGTCCAGTGGCAACTAAAACACAGGATACCATCTCCCTTGGAAATTCGCCTCCTGGTAGTGACAACTCTGAGGACTCACCTTATACCAAACGTAGCAAAATTGCTATATTGGATTCCAACGGCCCCAGCAGCATTTCTAGTATTATTTTAACGCCTCCTAGTCTAACTCTGGAAGCCAATGGCACGAAAGAGTCTGAACTATTTGATCCTACTAGTGAGACAAGTATTTCGTTTGCATCTACTGTCGAGCAGCCCCTTGGTGAACCGGGACATGACACCCAACTCGTGTATGAAGGAGATCGCGATGCTATGGAAATCGACATTCATGTACCACCCCGAGGTGACAATTCAATCGAAGTAGACGAGAACTGCGCGGTCAATGAGATAGTGGAAATGAATACTAGTTTTGAGCCGACTATTGCGGATGGCCACAATGGCTCGCCGCAACTGGTTGGGAACTTTGCTCCTGAATGTATTTCAACTCAATGTGACATGCAGCCTGATGAAGCCGAATCTCTGGTGGGCACCGTTCCGGATGAGCTCGTGGTACATATCGCTGAGGCTCTTGCGGATGATCCGCTGAATGGAAAGCAGGTTAGCGTCAATAAGATTTCTGACAGTGTTCATGGTATGGATACTGTTCTCGAAAGTAGTCCTGGTGGCGTTCCTGATAATAACCCCGATAATGCTACTGACAGTATGCCTGGCAGTGTTCCTGATAGCCTTCCTGATAGCGTTCCGGATAGTGTTCCTGATAGCCTTCCGGATAGTGTTCCTGATAGCCTTCCTGGTAGCCTTCCTGGTAGCCTTCCTGATAGCGTTCCGGATAGTGTTCCGGATAGCCTTCCTGCCAGTGTTTCTGCCAGTGTTTCTGCCAGTGTTTCTGCCAGTGTTTCTGCCAGTGTTTCTGCCAGTGTTTCTGCCAGTGTTTCTGCCAGTGTTTCTGCCAGTGTTTCTGCCAGTGTTTCTGCCAGTGTTTCTGACAGTGTTTCTGAAAGTGTTTCTGAAAACGTTCATGATAATTATCCTGATCATTCTTCTGATAAGGTCGTTGGCAGCTCTCATAGGATTGCCTCCGGCGATACTCCTGATCATACTTTTAAGGATGACTCTCCTGGTGGCGTTGGGGGCGCTGTTGACGTCTCGTCTGAACTTGTTTCCGATCATATCGATGATAACCAGAGCCCTTATCAAGACGTGACCAATTCATCAGGAGTTCTGGGAAGTCTGCTTGAAGGGGACCGTCAGACTTTGATTAGTGACCAAACGCTTGCCGGAGACGTGATTTCTGAAAACAAATCTCCGGATAAGACGGCTACGGTAACTAAACTATTTGAAACGGACGGTACCAGGGTTACCGAGAGTGGGGTTCTTGAATCGGCAGTTGAAGTACTCCAATCCGAAATTCCGAAAGAAGATTATCCTGTGGGTCAAAGCAGTGAGATTGCATTATCGCACAATGCTGATATTTCCAGAGATGACGTTGACGGTGACGTTCTCAGCGACGATACTACGTTGGTGAACCAATTAGAGGAGCAGTCGTCGGAAGCCTCGAAAGAAATGGCCTCTGGAATTATTGGACAAAATGATGCAGCGCTAGATGCAGTTGCAGACGTTGCGGATTCGCAGGTTGTCATCACGGCTATTGAAACTCCTCCAGACTCCAGAAGAGCCAAGAGCTTGCGCTCGTTGGAACGCTCTCGGTCCGAATGGTCATCCAGCAGATCTCCTACTCCTCTGTCTGGTGAGTATGAGGTGAAGGATCAGTCCGTGTTTCAGGCTCTTGTCCCGATCAAAGACATGCGTCGAATCGACGACGGGACGGAGTACGCTGAGGGATTCAGAAAGCGAAAGAAAGTAACTAAAAGTATGAAATCCAAGAAGAGTGGGTCGGAATCTAAAAAGAGGAGAATCGATTCGGTCGAGGATGGGCATAGATGCAATGCTGGGGACCTCCTTCGGGTACTTTCTGGGATTGATTGGACCGACAGGACAATGTTGGAAGGGTTTGATGCTGACGAGTGTTTTGAGATAGAGACATACTTGCTGGATGCATTGACGAAGGTTCGCCAGAAATCAATTGAGCGACGTACAGCCGGTGGAGGACCTGTGGCATAGCCACAGGAGACTCCTTACTATAAATGCATGATTTAAATTTGTATATATGACCTTAATGACTATGCGAAAATTGAAAGTTTTTTTTTGTAATTCTGTTGTATTTTTGTTGGTTTCTTCAATTTCTTTTAGCTTCTTTACATATTCATAACATCATACTCTCGTCTGTATAAGGGGATACTCCGCTCAGCTCTCTGATCGCACCATTCCCACAAGTATTTCTGTTCCAGCTACCACTCCATCGATAACTCTTACCTTATCCCCTAGAGCGCTTCTGATAGCATCGTCCTTGCCGGTCATACCAGCACAGCCTAATAAAATACAAGTAGCGCCCTTTGACACCGCTTCTAGTGACGCCTCGACCACCTGTTCGTTAACCAATTCCTCGGACAGGTCGTGAAGTTCAAGGACCCCCAAGCCAGTACAGAAAGTTCCAGCGTACCGTGCATGACTGCCTAACATATTGAGCACTGCCGCGTCCAGTAGCTTTTCCCACACAGCTACAGTAGTGACAATTGCAAACTTCTCACATCCGTAAGCAAGGGCCTGCAGGACGCTGGCCTGAAATATGCCCAGGACAGGTTTCTTGGTGTGTTCCCTGAGAATGTGTATTAAAGGATGGTCAGAGTAGCAAGCTACGAGAAATGCATCGTGCTGGTCTAAACATGCTAGTAGCGCCTGTGTACACGCAGCTGCGGACTCAATTTCAGTTGAATACGAGTTGATTTCAGCAGGACCATATGGTGCAGTGAAAAACTTGTATGTAAAATCAGGCGCAGGGTCTATGATCTCTTTCAAGATGTCTGTAACAGAGACAGAAGAATTAGGATTAATGATTAATATTGACGGCATGTGGAGTTGAGGCACGATGAGGTTATATGCAAGTGTTTTTAGGCGAGAGATTATGATGTAGCCGGGAATATAAAAGAATCCCGAATCAACCCCTAAGGAAGTTGTTTGAAAATGATACGGGGAAGTTGTCGTGACAGGCACCCGCAGCAGATTGCAGATGTCCATGTACTCGTGCTGGGGTGTGTACCCGGTTGTGGTAGTACCGGGTGACACCCGAGACACCTGCAGAACCAATAGAGCAGTTGGTGTGGAGTGTGGGTCGGTTTATAGTGAGTGGACTAATTAGGTAGACAGGGACTACTTAGTAGAGCTGATATGAAGTGTGCGAGTGTAGCGAATGCATATTCTACAAATATTTCCAATATAACGTTAAATGTCCATCCGCAGCAATAAGAAACATCATCGGTGTGGTGCAGCAAGCTATGTGGTGTGGTTACCAGTATCACTCCTGTACTTATACCGTATAGCAGTTTGACAGCTGGGTTTTCAGCACAAATACAGGGGAGGGGGGAGGTTGATAGCTATAAGAGGTGAAAGATGTCGGGTTTCTTTTTCTTTGCTAGGAAATAAGGTGTGACCGATATCCAATTGTCATACTTGAAACCCCAGATAAATTGCGGGTGTAATCTATATGATCCGAACTTAACATCCGTAAAGCTTTCGCAAAACCTAAGCAGAAGAATTCTATGAATAAGACATTTAACAAAAGAAGAATTGGATGTACAGCACGGTGCCAACCACATTAATGCAAAAGAAGAGAATGAGAACCGAGTAAAATTACCTGCTCGCGCTCAAAACCACGACTCAAATACTGTTAAAGCTCCCTGTCGATCTGCACGTGATTCATGCCAACTTTTTCATGTCGAGACCTAACTGTGGAATCTCTCTCGCCAATTGCACAATGGAAGACGAAGACCTTTCGTATGTAGCGAGTCGAAAATAAAGAAGTACATTGGGGAAAAAAACGAGTTATAGCTAACTAGCCTTTCTTCTGCCACCCAGGCTGCACTGCAAGAGTTTCTCAGAGAGCAGAGCCAGAGGAAAGAAGAGTTTGAAAAGTTGCACTCTCAAGCCGAAGCAGACTTCGACAATCAGTCAGCAGCTGGCATAGAAGCGTTCGAAGAAGATTGGAACCTTTCGCAATTTTGGTATAATGACAAAACTGCCAACTTACTGGCAGACGAGCTCCTAGCCGGCGCGAAAGAAGGTACAAGAATCATTATCATTAGTGCTCCGTCCGTATACGCAGCCATCAAGAAGAGGGACCAGAAACAACTGCCTACCAAGGAAATTTATTTATTAGAATTCGACGATCGATTTAAACTGCTAGGCGGCGACAAATTCTTCCATTATGACTTTGCTCGACCTCTGGAACTGCCAAAACACCTGGCAGGTACCTTTGACCGAGTACTGGTTGATCCGCCGTTTTTATCGCAGGACTGCCAGACCAAGGCATCGATAACAGCTCGCTGGCTACTGAAGAAACCCAGCTCACCTCACCACAGAACTATTATCTGCACAGGAGAGCGTATGGGCGAGTTGATCCAGAAGTTATACCCAGGCACCCATGTCACTGACTTTTTCCCGGAGCACTCCAAGGGATTGAGCAATGAGTTCCGGTGCTATGCATCATACGAGAGTATAAACTGGAAGTTTTTAGAAAGCTGATAGGGTTTGTCCATTTCGTTTCTTTGACCATAGAATAGTCCGAAATGTCAGAGCCCTTGCCCTGAGATTTAGGACTATAAAACCCTTGTGGGATTGAAAAATTTCACCTTTTCACTAATTTCATACTTTCCAGTAAGTACCAAAATAACTGCAGCAATGCCTCCAGTATTACATGATGATTCAAACATATGCATAGTTCAACTGAATTGTTCATGTTGATAAACGTAGCCATCGTCTTTCGCTCCTATCTGATGTTTTTTTCTATATTGGATTTTTACATTTTGCATTGATACATCTATCTAACGAGGAGAATTTTTTGGGTGGTACCTGGCAGTATTCAATAGGAGCCTTTCATCTATCTTCGAGTGTATAGTCACTGTGGAGCAGAACCGACCCTGCGACGAAGGAATGGGGAGACTTAGAGCATTTAATAGTAACTACAGAAAATGTAAAATAAATTTGTAACTGTAACAGCTGCCTTCAACAAGCTCATTTAGTGCAATAGCTCCTTTTTTTTTGGAAAGTAAATATAGTTACCCAAAATTGAAGTAATTCGTAAAACTCATAATCATGACCCGTACTCTGAAAAGTTCTGATCCTAGCCTCCCTTAGACTTCAAAGCATACATGCGAACAGGATACAAGTTTTTGGGCAGCCCATGCTGTAGCTGCGTAGTCACCAATTCCAAACCTGCCTCGTCGAACAATGATCGAAACTTATCATCCGTTCGCGTTACTGAGCTGTCAGTGTCATCGAAGTCATCCTCAAACATTGTGTTGTTTTCCTTGACTACTATAAACCCACCGGATTCAAGGCCATCGATACATCGCTTCAAGAACTCGACCAATGCCTTGTCTCCCAAGTGGCCGAGACACCACTGACACCAGATCAATGTGTACCTTTTCGCTTCAGGAACAAAATCCTGCATCCCGACCTCGAAGATCTCGCCTACCTTTCCTTGGCTCTTGAGATCTGCCAACTCCTCGTGGGCCTGAGCTACAAAGGGTGCTACAGGCTCTACCAGATCCACCTTATCACACACCTTGGACAAAAAATCTCGCGTAACCCGTCCTATTCCGGCTCCAATATCGAGCCCGTAACACACATGACCCTCTTCAAACGCGAGATTTAATTTTTTCACAAACCCACGCGAGCCCTTGACGTCTGTAGCGGGAAGATTTGTTTCCCCGAACCCTCCCAAAACTCCATTCACCGTGGCAGGCACATTTGACCAATACTCAATTGCATCGTTGTAGTTTATATGGCTATCTGGTGCCGGCTCCATTAGTTTAACAGACCGATTGACTGGCACACCTTAAACCACCTTTTAACTTCTCTTAACTAAAAGAAATTGGAAAAAAAAACCCCAGCTATCTGCTAACCCGCCAAATAAACACGTATTACTGTAATATATAGTTTTACAAAAAATATATTAATTTTATTTCTTATGGATGCACCGCAGACACAATCGTATATGATGAGCGCTGCTGCCGTATATAAAAGTACAAGAAAGAGACTCGTCTACACGTCGCACGGCTGTAGTACAACCCTAAACGCACTCCGCTAATCTAAGCGGCGGGTCACCCCCAATAGAACAGTGCGGAAGAGTGAGTCCTTTTTAAACCTTTTTACCCCACGTCACACTGTTACACTTCACAGACTCAAGAGGTTTTACGTTTTGCTATGAGTGGTCGACGTAAGTATTTTACCGCTGGTATTCTGGACTATTGACTCTGAATATCTTTGAGCTTCTTTTTTCAATATATCTAACGAGTTCGAATTCTTGACCTGATAAAACCATTCCTGCCAGTCCTCCCCGAAGTGGAATTGCCGTACCAAAAGGTTCTCCAGGATGAAAAATTAATCTGGACAGTCAGCTCTGGGCTGGTTTTCTTTGTACTAAGCGAGCTGCCTCTGTACGGAGCATCTGAACCCCAGGGAGGTGACCCCCTCTTTTGGCTGAGGCCCGTTTTGGCCAGCACTAGAGGTTCTCTGTTGGAAGTCGGCCTTGCTCCGGTTGTGTCTTCAGCATTTATCTTGCAACTGTTGGGAGGACTGCAGTTCATCGATGTCAACTTTGATCTCAAGAGTGACAGACAGCTGTTCCAGAGTGCCCAGAAGATCCTGGCAATTTTGCTGACCGTCGCTTCGAGCTTGGCCATCCTGTTTTCTGGCTCATACGGTAGCCCCGCCGAATTGGGTGCAAGCAAGATTTTCTTCATCCTGTACCAGTTGGTCGGTGGTGGAGTTATTCTCATCTTGATGGACGAGATCTTGCAGAAGGGCTACGGCTACTTCCCTGGAATTGGATTTTTCACTGTGCTGCACATCACTCAGCAGTTTGTGTGGAGGGCTCTGTCTCTCAGTTGGAACGACTACGGCCGGGGAGCTGAGTATTTTGGCGCAGTATCCTCGCTTGTGCATTTGGTTTACTCCAGAGGCTTTAAGTTTTCTCTTCTTGAATCTTTCTTCCGTGTCCACCTGCCCAACATGTTCGAGGTCTACGGCAGCGTGATTACTTTTGGTCTGGTTGTCTATCTCCTGCGATTCCGAGTCGATATCCCCATTAAGTCTTCTCGAGTGCGATCACCTACTACTATGTTTCCCGTTGCACTCCTCTACACTGGATGCACGCCTATTTTGGCCACCTACTCATTTTTGGCCAACCTGTTTCTCGCCAGCAGTGCTCTGTATGCCGTTCTCCCTTACAACCTCTTGGTGAGATTGTTCGGTACTTGGGACTTGAGAGAGGGCACGTCCCACTTGGTTGCTACCTCCGGATTAGCATACTATCTACAGCCTCCATTCAGCCTCACACAGGCTCTTTGGGATCCTATCAAGACATTGGTGTTTGTGTCTTTCATGATAATTTCTTCGTCTGTTCTCGCAAAGGCATGGGCTGACATGTCTGGATCATCTCCTAAAGATATTGCCAAGCTATTCAAAGAGCAGGGCATCGTCATCGTTGGACACAGAGACGTATCTGTCCTGAAGGAGCTGAAGAGAATCATCCCCGCTGCTGCATCTATCGGTGGAGCTACCGTTGCTGCTCTGGCTGTTTTGTCTGACATCCTAGGTGGAGATGGCCGAGGAGCTGCCATTCTTGTAGCAACTATCTCCATGTTCAATTCATTTGAGATTTTGGCTCAGGAGACTGGAAACTCAAGCTTCAACATCTAAAGCAGAAAAGCAGAAAAATGGAGAAACCAAGAAAAAATAAACTGTCAGGGGAATACTATCAAGAAAAAAAATGTGTATATGTAAACCTAGTGTACCTATAGACCGCTCATTGTGTCAATTAACATAATAAAGGGACCATTAAGCTTTTCTTCACAATCATATTGAACCCGTATTACAGCTACAATTAGAAACATTATACTCGTCAATTAATAATTAATAAAATAGAACCATTTGTTATCGTTATGTCATTATCATACTGCGACACTCTCGAGCCAACCCAACAAGTCCGTGCTTGTCAACACTGGTCCTGAGCATCTTTATAGTACCATCAGAAGGAGCATACTGCGGTTCTCCGTACACCATTGCAGCCGCAATATCATCAACTTCGAGGTTTTGCCCCAGAGAGAATACCACCCTCAGCTTGGTTGGGGACTTGGCATGCTCCAAAAGTAGATTTAGCGAAACTCTCAGTCTGTCAGTTAAATGTTCTTCATCTGACACAAACTGCAGCTTCAATAAATCCCATTGATTCTTCAGCCTCATCACTCCGTACCAATATTTGTGTAGCGAAGCGACTTGCACTTGCCATGTCTCTCCAGTATAGTTAATCGCATTGTGGTAAAAGTTTAAGAAAGAGTCAGAGCAGTTCACCAGATCAGCATCTACCCGATGGTTCTCAAGATCTATAGATACTTGGAGATGATCCAAAAAAATATAGCGGGCAGTAAAAGGACTAATAGCTTTCATGTGCTGTGCCCCACTACTTAGACTGGCCCACTCACTGTGCTGCTTTAACCTGTTCAGATCAGAATTGCTGAAATCCGAATCATCATGCAGCAGCTTCTCCAGATGTTGAACTTTCACTCGAAGATTTGTCTTAGAGGAGAGGTTCTCTTCTATGCCGGATTCTAAGCTCTCTCTCTGTTCAGTCAAAGATTGGAAAGACTGCTTTGATTTACTAATGAGAGCTTTCTGTTCTGTCAGCCTTGAGTGCAACGCCATCACTTCATCCTTATTATAAGTTTTTAAGCCAGCAAGGCTCTTCCGGCCATCTTCAATTCGTTGTAAAATTGCCTCCTTCCTTTGACGAAGGTCACTCAGGAGTGGCTGTAAAGTAGCATTTTTGTCTTCAATTATCTTCTCATCAGCTTCTAGTTTAGAGTTCTGTTCTTGAAGCCCCCTGTAAAGACCCTCGGTAAGTTGATACCGCCAGTGATACCAATCCCCCTTTGCCTTCTCACGTGAGAAGCTCTTGAGCAACTTAAACTGAGAATTCATGATCTTTTTCGTATCAGCAGAAGCATCCAGGTATTCTTGAAAAAGAGCAGGCGTTTCACGATGAGTATCCTCTTCCCACTGGCTGTAGAAAGCAGACTCGATATCGATGTTCTCTCTTAGTTGGTTGGACCCGTGCTTGTACATATCGAAATGCAGCAGTCTCTGGAATCCTACCACGTAGTCTGACAGCACAGCATCCTCTACTGGCTCATTGCTTATGCCAAACGAGCTATGTCCCCGTGTGTTCTTCAGAAACTCGTTCATAAAGTCAATCGATATCATCGAGAGGAATTCCTTTAAGACAATGTAGCCATCGCCATTTTCTTTACGCATAGATGGACGAGAAGGAGTCCTGCCCGGTATGAGTACATTTCTAGGAGTAAGGCGAGACACTGAAAAATCCGACATTAGCCTAGTCGGGGATCTGAGAGCAGGGCCAAGTTTCTTAATTGGGGTACGGCTTGATTTCCGTGGACTCATGGAGAGTATCTTTTCTCGAGTGATATGTGAAGTGGTTGGCGCGGGCACAAGTTGCTGAATCAGCTGCTTCTGAGGCGTCTTGATTCCACTTGGACGAGGCTCAGTTTTGGGAGTCCTCAGATTCCCGATATTTCGACTGAGAGGTGCTGTGACATCCATCTCTTCTTCTTCATCACCATCTGAAGCGTCTCTTCCCGCAAGAGTAGAAGCTTGGAAACTTTTCGACAGCTTGGCCGACTTCTCGAAGCTTTCGAGGCCCCTGGGCTCTGGTCTATTGCCGAATGCCTGTGTGATTTCCATGGAGACTTCTCCATCCTCATTCTCTTCTGTAGGGGGTGCTAAAAGGATATTACCTACTGGTTTGGTCATTTCCATAGTAAGATAGCTCTTCCTTGATCGAACCGTGCGAGCAGGAGATGTATAGATATGCCCAACTATACTGGTCATATCCATCGTTTCATCATTTTCAACCGCGGCCTGCTGTTTCAGAGGATTGGTTTCATAGATTCTGCCTAAAGACTTCGTCATTTCCATTGTTTGATCATTCTCAGTTTGATCTGGAGATGGCCCGGAGCTGGTTAAAGCAAAGGGCCTCTTTCTCGAAGGACTGACTCTGGGTAAAATATCACCAACTGATCTCGTCATCTCCATCGTCGCGTCACGTTCAGGGCTCAGACCACTATATATTTTCCCTACAGGGGCAGTCAAATTCATAGTCTGCCCGGGACTTTGCTGCACCTCCGTGCTATAAACGTCCTGATTAGACTTAGTGAAATCCATAGCTGGTGGGCGATGTGGACTTCCAGAGTAAATCTTCCCTATCACGCCCGTCATATCCATAGAGATATCTGGTCCCAAGCTCGGTCTGTTCAATCTTGCCTCTCCAGCATTACTCACAACTCTCTGTGATGTCCCAAAGACAGTAGTGAGCTCCATTGTTTCGTTTTCATCATCCACATTGTTATCGCCGAAAAGCAAGTCAGGAGGCACAGGCGCGTCTAACAGACCACCAATGATATTAGTCTGTTCCATGGTATCTCCCCCATAACTAGTACGTGCAGCAGCAGAGGAAGGAGTAGCCCTTACGGGAGAGTCTAAACTGATGAGAATGTCATCTTTCTGTGACTGAGGTTGGAGTGCCTGCCGTTGTGCACTGGGCCTTTGAACGTCAGTAATATCCATATCGCTCTCGGAGTGTTCGGAAATTTCAGAGTTCCGATTCTCATCCTCCTCAACCAATTGCTGTTCCCGCATCTGCTGTTCACGCATTTTCTTCAGTCGCGGGCTTTGACGCACCGGAGACGTCTCTCTCGCAACAGAATCGCTCTTCTTTGGAGGAGAGACAATAAATGAAGCTTTGGGTCTTCTGGATTGATGCCCTCCTCGGTCAACGGCACCGTCAAGATTGGTTTTCCACACAGTGGCATTCTGCGCAAAGCTGACCCTTCTTTTTTGCATAACTTCAGTGGTATCTTCCTGATCGTTCAGGTTCATTACTCCGATAACGGTGTTATTATCATCGTACATCGACGTTTTCAAGATACCTCGCGCTGGTGCAAACGATAATCTTGATGGACGCATCGGCTGCCGAGAAGGTATCCCATTCTCTTTATCTGGGCCAGCTGAGGCAGGCATAGACTTTCGTCTTGGTGACCTTCTGGGAGATGCTCGCGCCTGTTCGCGATCCATTGTTTATTGTCGTTGTAATGTATGTTTACTAAATGTTCGCGTCTTGAACGTGTTAAGCAAACCCTAACATCCAAGGTTTTGGCTCGACGGGCGGCAGTGTCTTTAACATTTGGTTGCGCATTTTACACTCTAAAAATTAAAATTTAACAGATGCTAGATACTATAGTTGCAATTTGAACACATTGTTAATTTAGAAAATAGGCTATGAATGTAAAAAAGAATCATGAATCAAACGACAGAGGTGATTCTCCGCCGTGCCGGTGGTGATTCAAAGACTCAACCAAGTATCTAACCACGTACTCTAGAGCTTCTTCTTTGCTTTGTGCCTTTTCTGTGGACAATTCTCTTTTGATTCGCAGGATAGTGCCTCTCAGAAACGTGATTTTATGCTAGAAGATGGCGTGTAAAATATTCGATGCTATTTCACGCAAAATAATTTTTCATTTCAAGGTACTAAAGCGACATCTGAGTCCGATCCGTGGAGATAGAGAAGAGAGTGGCATTAATCGTGCTAGTAGTATTTGGTGAGTAAAATTAGACTTAATCTCACTCTAAATTATTATTCTTGATTTGCCTTTCAAGATTTCCGAATTAAAAAATATGTTTTTTAAAAGCAGAAAATTAAAACTAGAGATTAGAGGGAATAAGATGTGAAATGAAGAAGAAGTATTATCCACAATGGAAAATAATATTTAAAGCCAGCTCAGAAGGACATGCGAGAGACAAGTATCACAGTGAGATTTCGAGCTCATAGCCTTCTTTTTCTCTATACATTTGTGCCTTTCGAAACAAAATCATCTGTTCTCTTTCTGTCATGAAGAACTCACCTTGTGCCGCTTCTTTTCTTGCGCTGGCAGGAGCCATGGCCCATGGAGCCCACGCAACATTTTGGAAAATGGGCGGAGACGGCAGTGCTAACTGCCCTAGTGCTGCACTGACAGACACTTGCTGGCAGTCATGCCAACAGGCTATTACAGAGAATACATTTTGCATGGACATAGTTCAAAATGTTAATACTGGAGATTGTACAGCTTGCTATCATTCTGCCAAAGCAGGCGACATTAAGCTAAACTTGGAAGGATCGGAAATGTTTAACGATGAGGATCACTTCAACCACGTTGTGGAGAATACGTTTTTCCCTTTCGTTTCAGGATGTGGTCACGACACTGGAGCTTGCCACTGGAGCTTGCCAGCCTCCTACAGTCTCCTCAATTATTACTCCCGACGGAGGAGACTCTGCCACCGATACCCCAGTTGCGACTTCGCCTCCGTCACCAACAATTCCCGTAGCTGAGCATACCACAGTGACAATCACAGCTGGTGAGACAACAGTTACTGTCCCTGTAGTACCTGCATCACCTTTTAGTGTTCCCACGTCTTTTGTCACTGTGGCACCGCCAGCTTCCCCGCAAGTTCACACCATTTACGTGACTCTCCCTCCTCGACCTGGGCAAACAACTGATATCGTGACCACTTCTATTGTGACTCTACCTTCTGCAACAGGGCCCGCTTCTGTTGTGACTCTGCCTCCTCCTGGACCAGCAGATCAAACTTCTTTTTCAAACCTCGGTCCCCTGAATGACCATGCTTTCACGGAAGCTCCTCCTGGGGCCTTCCCAGTGTCGACTGACTATGTAACAGTTCCTCCACTCATTTCCACACACTACGTGACTATAACAATTCCGGCGCCGATCGCTGGTGCTTCAAGTACTCTTGGCATTTAAAGAACGGAAAAAGATTATAAAACTGTGTATAAAGGCTAGATTGATTATATCTAAAGAGAGCTAAATAGACAATAAATAACATCCACTCGTTAATTGTATCTCGAATTTGTGTAAAACTCCCGTGATTACGTTATAGTTTCTCAGAAGAATCTTTATATTAGTTTACTGTTTCTCAGTCATTATTACTATTGACCACACCCAAAGTATGGTAAGATAAGATAAAGATTTTTTGATTGACATAAAAAAGAATGAAATTTTATGTATGACCTCACTCCAGTCTAAACATGTCGCGGTTAGAGGTAAGTAGGGATAACCCACATACTTTCGTATACACACTAACACGTACCTGAACCATTGGGGCACTGTAACTGCTTTACAGTTCCGGGGATCAGTTTTATATGTCGGGGAAGGACCGCAGATCAAACGTTATGACTGGAAAACTGGAACTTTTCTAGGGAAAACAAAGGTATTCTCTCGAAACAAAGTCCATGGCATAGTGTGCACTGAAAATTGTATAGTGGCATATGGGGGCCGCTCATTATCTATTCTAGATATTGGATCAGTAGACTGGGACCAGACCCAAGCTCCAGGCGAATTACAGCTCAATGATTGGATTACGTCCGTTGCGTTCGGCAAGTCCGACGTGGACGTGTTGTACGTTCAGACAGCTCACAATACTGTGGTTGCAATAGATATACCCACTAAGCGGGTTGTTGAGATATGCGAGTGTGTTGAGAACAGCATCCTTTACTCGGGCACTATGCTCTGCCTCCATGACCGCACACTTGTGGCAGCTGGTACGGTTCTAGGAGGGGTTGCTGTGTGGGACTTGACCAGTCGCCGAGTGCTGAATCAAATGACGGGTCATGAGGGATCAATATTTGGAGTATGCTTCTCTCCTGATGGCAAATATCTGGCTAGTTGTTCAGATGACAGATCTATAAGGATTTGGGACGTCCAAACGGGCAAAGAACTGGCCGTTGGCTGGGGACACCATGCTCGTATATGGCAGCTAATATTTGAGGGGAGTGAAGAGTCAGATATGAGACTAATCAGCGTCTCTGAAGACTGCTCCGCTCGAACGTGGGTGTTTCAAGGATCAGAGCTTCGCTGTACAGAGGTACTTGAAGGACACCAAGGGCGAAACGCTTGGTGTTGTGCGCTGCAATCAGAGTTCAACATTTTAGCCACTGGTGGAGGCGACGGAAAAATTCGTTTGTGGGATCTGGACTTGAGATCCACCATCATTAAGACAAAGGAAACGTGGTTGGTAGATCAAATTCCCGCCTTCTCCAAAGGTGAAACATTCAAAGAATATGCCAAACTCGATCACATACTAGTAGCTACCACTTCAAAGGGTCGCGTTCTTTACAGTGATAGTAAAACGAAAAAGTGGTTGCAAGTTCCCGATATTCAACTAGATTCCTACTCTGTTGTGCGGAATTTTAACGGCACTATGACGGCGGCTGTTGCAGACAGGAACGGGCAGGTTTTTTTCCTAAGCTTTGAAAATAATACCGTTAAGATAAAGAAGCATAACATTGAATTCAAGGGCAAGCTTTCAGACATCGTCACTGTTGATCTGGCAGACGGAATGTATGTGTTGGGTCAAACTCTGAACCCAGCAGATCCCTATATTCTCATATCAACCGAGGGAAAGAAGCTTCAGCTCACACCTCCTGCAACTTTTAACGTCACGAGTTCTTATTATGACAGGTCCGATGACATGCTGTATCTCGGCTCCAGGCACGGAGCCGTTGCACTATATGACCTTTCGAACGACCTTGCTGGGGATCATATCGGCTGCTGGCGACGGGTCATGTCTGAGGATACGATAACCTCTATTTCTAGAAAAGAAAACGGGGTGATTGTGCTTACAAGCAGGGCGGGCTATTTTGCGTCTGTACATATAAGCAGTATTCCACATCTTACTGTCCTTGGTTTGAACAAGCTCATTAAAGGAAGCATTGAGGGGTGTATTATTATCAATGAAGAAGTTGTTCTCTACGGATTTAGAAATGACCTTTTCTTCATTTGGAGCGAAACACAGGAGTCCGAGCTTCTTGTCGAAAAATGTGGCGGTCCTCATAGGACCTGGGAATTGCAGTACAACCACCAGGACGACGGGCACCGCGAGTTTACTTTTATCTATACCAAAGTTTCTCAAATTTCTTGCATTCGGGCGGATATAAATGCCAAATTTGATAGATACCTACTCCAGCGGGGGTTCCATGGTAGGGAGGTTCGGTCCATTGCCATCTGCCCCACTCCAGTTGTTGACAACTGTAGCGTTGTGGCTACTGGCTCTGAAGACACGACGGTCAGATTCAGCGTCTTTGACGCCAAAGGCAATGTCATGAGCTCAATTGGTCAGAGAAAGCATGTATCCGGAATTCAAGCGTCTCACTGGACGGCTGATGGGAATTTTTATCTGAGCAGCTCTGCTCGTGAGGAACTTGTGGCTTGGAAAGTATCAAATGTGGGAACCGATATTTACGCATACTCACTGATGCAGCTTCCTGTTAGCAGCGATTTGCCGGACCTCAGAATCATGGATTTCGGGGTGTGCAAGGTAGAAGGCAGCTCGGGATATCTATTGGCTACGGTTTATTCGGACTCTACTATTAAGCTTTGGACAATGGATGTAGAGCAGCTGCAATTTGTTTTACTGGCTTCCACAAGGTATAGGGAGTGCTGTCTGTTGAATTGTGACTTAATTGTAAATGAGAGGTCTACGCACCTCGTGGTCAGTTCGACGGATGGCCATGTTGCAGTTTGGGATATCACTGATGTTGTTTGTGCTCATTCTGGCAGGAGCAACTCGTCTCCTAAAACTGCACAACTTCAACTTGGAAGCTGGGCAGTGAGGATACCTGTGCATCAATCTGGTATTAAATCTTCATATATTGTGGAATCAACAGCCAAGGCAGGGAGTTATTTGCATGTTTCTGTGGGCGATGACAATGCCTTATGTCTAGTAAGCCTCGAACTTGCGCCTGGACAGGAACGTGGCCAGGTTATCCACTCTGTTCCAAGTGCTCATTCGTGTACTATAACAGATATTGCAAGGATCTCTGGGACCGAGGAATTCCTTACAACAAGCACCGACCAGAACGTTCGAAGATGGGCCATTGTGGATGAGACTACGATTGAATTACAGGAAAGCATCTACACCACAGTCGCAGATACTGGATGTTTGGATATAGCAAGGCTGCATGGCGCAGAATCCCAGGCACATGTATTAATAGGAGGATCTGGAATATCCTCATTATCTGTATAATAGAATTTATCTAAACTGTATAGTAGAATTTGAATGAACTGTTAATAGAAAATCAATTCAAGATCCTTCGGTAAAAACGCAGATCTCTGCATAAGTCATAATGAGGCTCAAGTTTTTTTTGATAACTTTCACAGTGCGTTTAGACCTAAGAAGCCAGGAAAAAAAATGAGTTCGCTGGCCAGCCAGTTGTCGGCCATTCGAACTGACAATGAGTCTATCTTAGACAAGAAGAAGAGAAAGAAAATTCATTCTGTATCGCTAGTGTATGAGCCCCAGGTTGCTGTAAACCAAGACTATGAGACAATCTACAATGCGTCTCTCGAAGCTCTTAAGGAATTAGAACTGCTGGATCCCAGGCTATCGACTTTTGAGAACAGTTTATTTTCAGACGCGTCTATATCAGTGGATAGACAAGTACAGGTAAGTTGGTTTTGTACCTACAAAGAGCCAAAAAAGTATCGAACTCTAACCAGACCTCTGAACAGAACGCTTTATTGGACAAAGCTATCCAAAGCTTTTTGACGTTGATTTCTCCTCGACTAAACCTCCAGCCTGCTATTGTCGCACTAGAATGGCTTGTAAGGCGATTTCAGTACGTATATAAACAGCACTGTACCCTTGATGAACTATATGAACTAACAAGAATCCATGTTTACAATGCTGTGCCATTTGTTTTGGCCGCTTTGCCTTACTACGCCAGCCCTGTTTTCGTTCGAGTCTTAGACGTCATAGCACTACCGCCAATTTTCTCTTTCCTTTCAAACTCCAAGAAGCAAGCTAAGAACCCGGGTAAAAATTTGATAGTGCGAGCGCTGTCGTCTGACTCTCAGCTGGCCGAACTAGTGAACAGATATATCACTGAAGCAATCTCGTTGCAGAGGGATTTTTACGAGATGCTCGCTTTCTGGTCTTCGACCTCTATTTGGGCTATGGTAGCCTTGAAGGAAAATAACGTCTCCGACGAAGAGATCATAACAAGATATCTGCCTTCTGTCTCCAGTGTTATTACCGAGAGGAAGAGTTCCGATGCACAGGTCGCTGCGTACATGATCCTAGCCGTGATAGCATCACAGTTCCGGCTGGACGAAGATATTTTGGAAGCCTCGATACAGAGCATTGCTTTGAACTGGACCAAACGAACTGTCCTGAGTGGACTGTCGTGCATTACCCAGCTTGTTAAAGGGCGAGAGAATCTTAAACCTTTGCCCAAAGAAGCATATGCCGCGATTAATCGAATCAAGAATGTAGAGCAGGAAATTATTGCTTTACGTGAAAAGTATGACGTTGGGCAATTTGTTGTAGTGTGGTTTGTCTCGACGCTACAGTACGAGCCTGAGAAGGTGGATTCTTTAACAGCACTGGCTACTACTCATTCCATTCTATCTGAAGACTCGGAGAAGATCTTCAAAGCGGCTATTAACCGGGCAGTGAACAGCGATGTTGATGCTAATGTCAAAACTTCGCTGGCCCACTTCTTTGAAAGTATGCTGAGCACTGCTGAATATGAAGAGCCATTTGCTGCTGCGCTTCGGTTGTCCAAAGTGACTTTCGAGATTTTAGAGCTTAGTCTGCAGTCATCGCTCAAGGTCAGTAAGTCATTAAATGCTGAAAATGAGATTAATAACGATGTGGAAATGACCGATGTTGCTATAGCGCTGGAGACTGAAAGTAACAGCGGTCCATCGCGTGAAGAACTTTTAGAAGAAGTCTCTAAGCTGGCTCCTCTCAAGATCAAGAGTTTCCTTACTGTTAAGTCTATGGGCGAATTTTCTCCCCTTTGCAGCATTTTTTCGAATTCTCTCAATGTTAAAACTGATGTGGATCTACTTTCTAAACTCACGCCAGAGGGCCAAGTTTCGTTTTTGTGCCGGATACTCACAGGGGCTTATTCGACTGTTGCTCGGGTAGCATCCATAAAGCTTCTTGCTTCATTGATCAAACAGAACACTGTATTTGACCTTCAGGGAATGATCCCTTCTCTACTCATAGGCTTAACTGATTCTTCAGAAAAAGTGCGACGTCAGTGCGGTGCTTGCATTAAGCTAATGGCCGAGGATACTAGAAAAAAGACGAACGTGTGGGGACTCGATTATTTATATGGAGAGAAATTAAGCAGTGATTTGAAATGGATGAGCAGCTCTGAGGTTCGAAAATTATTTCAATCTGGCCTCATTCCAGATTTAGAGGAATGCTATTTGGACGAAACTCATATAATAGGTTGTTTGAGGAAACTCGCGACGTTTAAGGAGTTGAAAACAGTTTCCAGTTCCCTTGCAACGTGCTTGGCAAGCCATGCTCTTGCTGTGGAGCTTCCTCACTATAAAACTGTTCTTATAAAAATGGTCAATGTCCTTGAAAAATCGAATTCAAAAACTCTATATCCCTTACTTGAGAGTTGGATGGAACACAGAAATGATGTAGAAGCTCTGTGTAAGCTTGAGAAGGCGTCATTCGAAGAATTGGAAATGGCTATCATGGATATCATATCTGCAGGTGACAAATTGAATATCAAGTTTTTGGAAACTTGTATAAGACAAGGCGCAGAAGTATCAATTAGTGAAAAGGCAGGCAAAAAGATAGTTGAAATATTTGGAGCTTCAAAACCCGAATTCCAACTGGGCCTTGTTCGTTTTCTCATAGACGTGGGCGTCGATGACTCCATACCGTTCGATTCTCTGGAGATTTTGAATCAATTAAAGATCAACACGCCTACATTTGCGGTCCTTCTTGACGACATTCAACTTGAAAAAGAAACTGGGTCTACTGCGAATAGTGTTGCAAAGCGTCGCCGGCGAAGCAGTACGATGACCCGACAACAGTTCCAAGAGGGTAGCCAACTGGCTAGCTACGCAGAGAAGCACTTGCGTAAGCTCACTATTGTTCTAGAGCTTTTTGAACACACCAAGCCTGAGGCAAACTCGAAGATTCTTTCTCAACTTTTCATTATCCTGGGAGAAGTTTTATCAATTGAGTCCGACTCAAACTTGCCAGTGCTGTATACAGAGCAGGTTCTTTCGAATTGTATGATCAACGTTGTGGAAAATCTCAAATCCCAGAGAACGGTTAAGATTGACTCCAACTCGATCCGAGTAGATATCATTGTCTCTTGTATTCGATCATCATCTGTTCCTCAAGTTCAAAATCGATTTTTGCTGTTGGTCGCCCACTTGGCCAGTTTGGCACCACAAGTTGTTCTTCATAGTGTGATGCCAATTTTCACATTTATGGGAGCGAACACCGTTCGTCAGGACGATGATTTCTCGTCCCATGTTATCGAGCAGACCATATCTCATGTAGTGCCCGCTTTGCTGGATGTTCAAACGGGTGATGAGAGTGAAGAGATCGATTTCTTGTTATTGAGTTTCATTGCAGCTTTTGTGCATATCCCGCGACATCGCCGGGTTAAGCTTTTCAGTGCATTAGTTAGAACGCTCGGTCCTGACGCAAGCCTGCACAAATTATTGATACTACTAGCCAAGAAGGGCATGGACGCAAAGATGAGAAGGAAAGTTGCAGAAGTAAAATCATACTACTCATTCGGGGAGTCTTTCTTGCGATCTTTTTCTGTTGTGGATCAAATCACTGCGTTGAACAATTACTTGATCCTGTGCAATGACATTGCAACGCAAGAATCTGGCAAAATCATCCCAAATCAGCTTCTTGGGGTTACAGCTGAAAGTGATCTTTCGCAGTTGATCACCATGAAAACTGAGCTCTATGAGTATATCTCGACCATTGTCGGCAATGAGGACATGGTTTCTGGGTTGATGACACTCAAGGTTAAGGTCATGTTGGCCATAAATGAAAGTCGTGACAAAGAAACTAGCGACGTTATAATGTCAGCATGCTCCAGCATGATTTCTGGGCTCATGCGAACTCGAGTTGATCAAAAGGGTGTTTCCGCTGAGCTCGACCAATCCATATTGAATGCCTTGAAAGTGGTATTAGAAATACTACCCATCGAGAGTTTTGTTGAGGTTTCGTCTGGTTTGGTTATGACCTCGACCGATGCGGAAGTCGTTAAGCAGACTGCAATTCTAATTAGAACCAAGTTTGATGGTGAGTCCCATGGCGACTTTAGCTCGCATAATGCAGCTACGGTACTTGTTAGGAGCTTGACCAGTCATCTGAAGGATAACAGCCTGCAGCCTCAAATTGCTCAGCTTTTGATCGATGCCCTGGAAATAGCCATTACAAAATTCAGTCGGTATATTGAGCATGAGCTACTTCTTAATTTGCTGGACGTGTTAACAGGCGTTCAGGGTTTGAAGAGTTCGGATACGTCTGTTTTAATTTCTGCCATAAGCAGTGTTAACGCGATTTGCAGTGAACTCGGGGCTCGCATGATTGGGTATTACCCCAAGATCGTTCCGGTTCTATTTGCTCGGTTCGGGACAGCATTGAAGGATTCAGATGAGACCTCAAAACTTGTCCAGCTGGCAGTATTTGGTCTGCTTTCTGGATTATACAAGAGGATTCCCGCTTTCATGATCACCTCACTGAATAGAACATTTGAGCTTTTGTTTATCTCCACAGCCGATATTTCTATTCGAAGCAGATTGGTTGCCGTAATTGTGGAAACTATGGAAACGAAGGATGTGATTGCCTCGTTGTCTGGAACGTGGAAATATGCTAAGAACACAATGGAATCCATTGATTTGTTCATTGAATGCTTTGACCTGTTAATCAGCCAGTCTTCTAAGAAGGTAGTGTCTGCAGAGGCCGGAGTTCTTGTTGACATTATTCTTCAATCTTTTGCTGTACGCCAGGAGAAAGTATTTGACAACAATGATACCAACCGAGTGGAAGCTAAAGTCATCAATAGTTCTCTGGCGATGGTCATGAAGTTGAATGACAAAGCATTCAGACCACAGTTTATTCGCATGGTCAGCTGGATGTCAAGTGTGCCCACCAGTGGCATGTTGGCGAGGTACGCTGTATTTTTCAAGTTTTTGGTACGACTACTCAGCACTCTCAAGTCTATTGTAACCAACTACTACGGCTATATCATCGATTTTGTGTGTGACTTTTTGGACACTAGGGCAGACGACAAGGGAGAGCGAGAAGTCGTCAAGAGGTCGATGATTAATTCGTTGATCATATCATTTCAGTATGATAGAGATGAGTTCTGGCAATCCCAGGCTCGCTTCGACAAGATTTCGCATTCTCTACAGCTTCAGGTTCCTGTGATTGCCAATTCTCTTGGACCTCTTTTGGTGCGAAGTATTGTGGGTCTGGCCGAGTCATGTGGCTCACCAGACAACTATAAGAAGATAAATGATGGGCTGCTAGTATATCTGAAGCCTGATAATAAGGCACACGATAAGCTTTGGGCAATTCGATCACTGAAAGGGCTTTACGAGAAGATTGGAGAAGAGTGGATCACCATGCTTCCTCAACTGGTTCCTTTGATCGCGGAGCTGCTTGAAGACGACGAGGAGTCTGTTGAGATGGAGGTGCGAAGGAAGTTGATTCCTGCGATCGAAGAACAGCTGGGAGAGTCTCTTGACAGATATTTGTCTTAGAATAGAGAGAGAAAATAGTTATATAAAGTGAAAAAGATTATAAAACATTAGATACTGCGTCCATTAAAGAATTGTTCTCTCAACCCTAGAAAACGAAGCCTACAGGGGCAAAACAATAGCCATAAGGATTCATTACTTCCGCCCCTTATATGAAAACTACCGTTCGTGTCTATTTACATAAGTTAATATTTACAAAAAAGAAGAATTAACTATCCTTGTCGCTGCTTGTGCTTGGGATTCGATTTACAGCAAACGTAAACTCGGCCTTTTCGTTTGACAATCTTTGTTAGAACAGCTAATATTCACAAACCTGATATTCACAAAGCCAGAAATGAAAGCATGAAGGGAGAGAAATTAGAGAAGGAATACTTACATAGCAGTCAGGGCAAAACCTCTTAACTGACGAACGCACTTTCATGCCTCTGGTCTGTGAGATAACTGAGCGACCAGAGATGAACGCACCTTCTCGAGCTGCCAGAGTGGTAGGTCGAGCCGACAGAATGCCAGTAGTAGGCCGCAACGTGGTCCGTGCAAGTAGATTTAGACCCGTTATTATCCTGAGCATGGGTGTAATGTGTTAGGCAGTTGTAGTTTTAACTGTGGGACTTCACAGATTGCACATACATTTCAGATTTTCACCACCACGAAGATAAAAAATATTACCCGGAAGATATAAGCTCCAGTTTTCTGGTGTTCGCATTTCCGGCCTAACGCAGAGAGGACCCGCCAACCCCACGCCAATCTCGTGGCGACGGCACACATTCAAAAACGCCTAGAAGAATTGAGCCTTTTTGTCTCTCTGAGCCACAATTTTGATATTTGAGCGATCGGGAATCCCACCGGAAAGGCGGGACTTTTTTGAAAAGAGAGAAAGCAGCCTTTGGTGAGATTGGATATTAGAGTCATCCTGTTGGAGCCTGTGATAGCTTTTTTTTTTTGATTTCGGCAATTGACTTTTGAGGGAAAATAAAGCATAAACAAGAGAGAAGGATCTAAGCAAGTCTGATAAGGAAGAAGAAAAAACAAGGCGAGAGACCAGGTTATTTTCCAAAGAAAAATGAGTTGGAAAGGAATTCAAAAGGGGGTTGCGAGGGCACCCCAACAATTCAAGGCTAAGTTCAACATGGGCCATGTCACTAAAGACCCAGTTTACATCGATGCCGAACGACGATTCAAAGAACTCGAAGATGAGACCAAGAAACTGCATACCGAGTCGAAGAAGTACTCCGAGGCAGTCAACGGAATGCTTATCCATCAGATCGAATTTTCAAAAGCTGTAGAGGAGATATACAAACCTATTTCTGGCCGAATGTCGGACCCAAATTCCGTTAAGCCGGAAGGAAACCCAGACGGAATTCGGGCCTGCGAGCAGTATCGGGAGGTTGTGGCGGAGCTTCAGGCAACTCTGAAACCTGAACTTGAGATGATCGAGACGAGAATCGTGGCTCCTACAGATGAGTTGCTGAAAATCATCAAAGGAATCCGAAAGATGGCAGTAAAGAGAGACCACAAGCAACTAGACCTGGACCGACACACCAGCAGTTTGCAGAAGCTGCAGAATAAGAAAGAAAGATCGATCAAGGATGAGAAGGGAATGTACCAGGCGGAGAATAGCCTTGAAATTGCCACGCAGGAGTACGAGTATTTCAACAATATGCTCAAGGAGGAGCTACCTAAGCTGTTCCAGCTCGAGGCCGAGTTTATCCGGCCTCTATTCCAGAGTTTCTATTACATGCAGCTCAACATTTTTTACACTTTGTACACAAGGATGGAGGAGATGAAGATCCCGTACTTTGACTTGTCTACCGATATCGAGACCTCTTTCAACCAGAAGAGGGGCAACATTCAGGAGATGGCAGAGGCTATCCCTATTACGCATTTCCGGGTCGGACATGCCAAGTCAAAATTGGAGCTGACTCGTAAGAAGTTTGGCAAGGATGCTGACTCTGGTTCGTCTGCTCCTTCTAGCCCGATGGCTGGAGCCCCTCCACCCTATGGGCAGCAACCGGGTCAAGAGGCGTATGGACAGCAGCCTGCGTACGGGCAACAACAGCCTGCGTACGGGCAGCAGCAGCCTGCGTATGGACAGCAACAACCTGCGTATGGACAGCAACAACCTGCTTACGGACAGCCAGCCCAACCAGCTTACGGCCAACAGCAGCCAGCGTATGGACAGCAGGCTTCGGGATATCCGGTTGAGAAGCAAGAATATCAGCCTCAGCCAGCTGCTGGCTCTCCCGCCACTGAGTACTGCACTGCATTGTACGAATACCAGCCTCAGGCCCAGGGGGATCTTGCCATTAGGGCCGGAGACCGGATCGAGATTGTACAGAGAACCGCTGACGTGAATGGATGGTGGACAGGTCGGCTGAATGGCCAGGTTGGAGTGTTTCCTGGAAATTACGTTCAGTTGGGTTAAGCGTACGGGTGTTACATAACTAAGGAATGTTTTTTGAATGGCATCATTGAGTATATTACGACAGTAGGAATCCCAGCATTCTGCAAAAGCATTAGCATCATTTTCGTATAGTAGCGCCCACCTGCCTCCGGCGGCCCCGTCCTAAATACTCTGTGCTGTGCTATTCACGGAGAGAATCCCTTGAACCTAAGCCCCATTCCTAATTGGAAACGGAAGGTCCAACAGAAAATGTAGTATGCAATAGTTACGTGCCCATACATGTACTCAAGTACTGGATTATAAACTTTGAATTTACAACGTAGACTATGAAACACTCAGCTACGCCAAGTAGCTCCTATTGAGTGTAAACTGTTGTTATACTTTAGCAGCATAGTTAAAGCCTGTGAGCGTTAGTCAAGCACGCGAGTTAGCTGATCGACGCCATTGGATTACATTATCATGCGAGTCTAAGTTCAGCCCTGTAATCTAAATTTAGACAGTTCCTAGATAGAGATAGAGATAACCATCCTTAAGAGATAGACTGAATATATAAATATATAAATATATAAGCATTATATTGCTAGTTAAGTTGAAGCTTGCCACGGTCAGCAGTTGTGAACCAAAGACGTGTTAATCTAAGCCACCTCTTGTCGCGTTGCTTGACTCCGGCAGATCATGCTGGGGAGGTTTGTTCAGCTTCGCTGAAAACTATGCTTGAAGTTGCCAGCAGAACGCATGACCGTAGGGATAAACAGCTTTAGCCCTGAGTTTACAGTCCACAGGTACGTATATATATATATATATTAGGGTGTTTTGGAGACTTAAGGATGTAAAAGCATCCCGTAGAAAAGACCCGTTGAGAGACTCGTGATAGTGTGCCATTTATAGATCAGGTAAAATGCATCGCTGTACCTCCCGAGTGACGGCAGATGACAGCAACAATGAAGTCTACGCTGTTAAGGAGGGCATGGCCACTATGACTCGTACACGCCCCCAGCCTCTAATCATCCATGTAAGTGCTCGCTGCTGCTCTGATAGGTAGATGGGCCAAACTGCCTACGCTTTGCTTTACTTGCTTTCTCTACAACCGAACGATCTTCATCTGCACCCCAGACTCTTCTAAACATTGCCACTCCAAATGACTATTAGCATCGAAGTAGCATTAGAAGAATAGAAGCAATTTTAGTTTCTGTGGTTACAAAAATAGATGACATCCATTTGCCCATCTGCGCACAAGTAAAAAATATTAAATACAAAACTCAAAAATCTTATTATTGGCAGCTGCCACCTAACGTCATTTTTTCCAGTCATCCCCCAGTGTGCGCTCAGTTGCCAATTCAGTCTCAAACCCAACTCAACCCCTGTCTCTTCTTGGCACCTTTCTCCCAATCTCGTTGCTCTCCTCCCCCGCTTCTATCTATCCTGTCAAAAATTTTATAATTGTTTTAAGCCGCTCATCGTTCTGGATGGCACAACACATTGCATTTGTAGACTTTTAGAGCAAACACTACGTACGGGTGAGTTAACGGTCGATTGTGTTTTTCCCTTAGCGCATTGCCTTGTTAACGAGAAGTTTTTGTTGACTTTTATCTCTTTCCACAGCGCCAAAAGTTCAATTCCTCTCCACAACCCAGACACAAAGAAGGAAGAAGGAAGAGCCCTGGTGTTTAAAATAAGAACTCACATTGAATCCTTACCAAAATAAAAGACCATACCCCATTGAATTAATTTTGTTTTCCGCCACAACCCAAAGCCCTGGTTAACTACTAGGAAATACAAGAAGAAAGGACATCCCCATCATCTGACAGCCGAAAACAGTTCTTTGGTCGGGCGTATATCTTGTTCCATCAACCTGGGTGTTATCTTATTTCCCCCCCTACCCCCGACGCTATCAAGAGAAATAGATCGAAACCTTATTTTATAAGTTGGCTGGCTGAATCTGCCGACAACCGTTGAAAATCAGTGGTTTTGGCGACTAAAGTTCTACAACAACACGCAGATTTGGGAAGCTCTGTTTCCCTGCCTTTTTTTTTCTCAACTAAGGCTTCGTCAATTGAAAACTGTGCTTTCGACTATAAGAGAAAAACGCTTTCCTTCCACGCTACCTGCTCTCTTGGAGAAATATATAAAAAAAAAACAGATTAGGATATACCAAGCAAAAATCTTTAAAAAGGATAAGGAAAAGGAAACCAAAATAGAGAACCAGACTATTATTCATCGTCCTTCTTGAGTTGTAAGACAAGCAATCATCATCATCGGTCTCTGTGATATACATTATAAAAACGGGCCCTCCTCCGTTTTTATAAGTTGAAAATTCACACCCACCACCACCCACCATGAGCGACTTTGGAGGGTCGTCTCCTCCGACTAAAACGTCTTTAGCTTCGTGGTGGAGACAGTTCAAACTTAAGCAGCAGGGCAACCATCCTGAAGATGAGCAGCTAGAGGACCAATACAGACCTTTTCCATCTCTGCGTCCGAACCTAAGGCACATGTCCCATTCTTCTGGACATGTCGACACCGTCAGTTCGACCAATGGCAGCGGTGGAGCAGGGCCCCAGATTCCCTCAGACCTCAAAGCTAGTCCTATTTTTGGCGTCGACTTGAAACGCTCAATCCAGTACGCCAACGTTTCTATCTCGCTGTCTGACCCGTCGGGAGAGCAGTTTGTGTATGGATACATCCCCGTTGTGGTTGCCAAATGTGGAGTGTTTTTGAAGAAGAACGCCACCTCGGTAGAGGGTATCTTCCGACTGAGCGGGTCGGCGAGGCGAATCAAGGACTTACAGACAGCGTTCAACTCGCCACCAAAGTTCGGCAAGGGCCTGGACTGGACAGGCTACAACGTACACGATGCTGCAGCAGTTCTACGGCGCTATCTAAACAACCTACCTGAGCCCATAATCCCTTTACAGTTTTACGAGCAGTTTAGAGATCCTCTGAGGGCGTATCCTAGCATTGTGGAATATCTTGATGCACAGGCCCGGACAGTTACTTCTGCAACGTCTGCCAACTCAGCAGATCCGAAGGAGGAGGAGAAACCAATAGAGGAACGAGGTGAACAGAGAGTAGTGCCAGGTGACGAGGGCCTGGAAAAAAACGAAAAGAAGACGGGAGAAGCAGAACATGTCGAAGAACACCAAGACAAGCGCGGAGGCAACAGTGAGGATAGCACGGCAGAGTCAAACGAACAAACACAGGGTCCTGAACAGGGCGAGGTCCCGAAGGACGTTGTTGAAGAGCAGTCTGAAGCTCAACAAAGTTCAAAATCTTCCTCCTCGCCTTCTGAGACACCTGCCGCAACCATGTCAAACACTGGGTTTAAAGTCGAACCCGGCACCCAACTCTACGACGACATAAATGCAGCGGTAGACCGATACCAGCTCCTTATTTCCCAGCTTCCTCTTCTAAATCGCCAATTGCTAATGTACATCCTCGATCTGCTTTCGATTTTTGCCGCAAAGTCTGATCAAAATCTCATGCCAGCTCCCAATCTTGCCGCCATTTTCCAGCCTAGCATACTCTCGCACCCTATCCACGACATGGCTCCCGATGAGTATCCACTATCCCGGGCTGCTGTGGAATTTCTGGTTCAGCACAGCAACAAGTTCCTATCACATATTGAAAGTATAGCCATTCAGGAACACGAGAGGAAAAAGAAGCTGCGTAACAGCGATGTTGAGCGTCTTGAGAATGGTAAAGACTCCCCTACTTCGCATTCGAGAAGTAGTCACAATCATCTTCATGCTCCTCGGAGAAAACACAGCAAGAGTCTGAGTAGTGTGGGAGTGCCGGATTCGGTCAACCAAATACTTCCTGCGCCCTCTTCTGCACGAGTTGCTGCTGTTGATCCTCACCATTCTACTCATTCCTCTCAGCAGCTAACAACTTCGGACTCTGGTCACAGTTCGAAACGTTCACCTGTGCCAGCACCTGATCAAAGGGAGAGCCCTGCTCTGTCTGTCGTAGAGCAAGAAGGTCACCATGGAGGGTTTCTATCCAACCTGCGGAGAAGCGTCAGCTTCAATCGCAAAATGTCTCCTCAGAATAGATCTGTGTCGGGATCTTCTACCTCGTCATCTGTCTCACGGGCCATTAACTACAAAAGTAAAACTGGCTCTCCAACCGACGAGAGGGAAAGCCCCTTCCTGTCTTCTCCTACCAGTGGCGCCATTCCTTCTATAACTACGCAAAAAGTCCCTGAGAATGCAGGGCTACTAGCGACCGATGCTGACCACCATGAGCAAATAATTCCGGACCAGCCTCGATCCCTAAGCGCGTTATCCGGGTTGTTCACACGACGATCAAAGTCTCCTGGAGGCTCTGAGACTAGACAGGGTTTCCCCTATGAAGGCAACCTCAACCTAGGGGTGTCTAACTTGTCAATTGATCAAGCTTTGGCGACTTCTCCGCCTCTCAGTGCAACTTCCTCGGAGGTGAATCACATGACCAATTCTCCAAGGTTTCAAGCCTTCAATGCTGTGTTTTCAGGAAATCACAACAACGAGTCTAACTCAAGCTTGAACAAAACTTTATCTGAGTCTTCGCTGGGCGATGAGTCAGACGAAGAACTGTCTGGTCCCGCAAATGGTGAGACCGCCAGCTCTCCGAGAAAAAATATATCCAAATGGAGACGTTCCCTGCTGATATTTGGTACCAACAATGGTGAGAGCAATAGCGATTTGCTGGCAGCCACAGCCAGCGATGGGCTCTCACCGTCGAGCTCCACTGGGATAGCTCAAAGTCCGAGTCGGACCAATTGGTTCAAGAAGATTGCCGCAAAAACTCCTAGTGAAGCTGGCGATGACCAAAGTCAACAACCCCAGCACCAAGCACCACCGGAGCAGCGGTAGCATACAGTTTCGCATCCATTATCATTCTGGGCATTCTGAGCATTTTTTTAGAATTTGCACTACATTTTTTATTATATTTTTCTTTCTTTGCTATGAGTCTGTGTTTTATTATGTTTATATTTCTTTTGTCTATCTATATATGTCTATACATACATCCTTTGAGTGTATTTCACCGCCGTTTACCCCTTTCCGAAGCCGGATTTCCAGATTTGCTTGCGTCGCATTACCCCAGTTTTTTTGTAACTTAGCTTCACCGAACGAGGCTTAACCGGGTAATAAAATCACCTGCATTACACACTTCCATCTCCTTTATCACGAAGAATAGTAATATTGAAACTCGTGTGTCAAGTCCACATGCAATAATAGTGCTTATAGAGGTGATTCAGCTTTAGCCATAATGTCACAGGCGATAGTTGGATCTACTCCAATTCTGAACACGCGAGTGTTCAGTTGGGTGTTCCTGGTCGATTGGATCATGACCGCAGTAGTAACTATATTTGTGATATTCTACTTCAACCGTCTCGTAGGATGGTTCCTATCTCTGGTGTTCAAATGGTACCTATGGCATTCGTACCATGCAGAAGTTAAAGTAGAGTCTCTTCAGCTGGCGCTTTTGGGAGGTCGCATCTTCTTCAAGAATCTCGTATACGTGGGCCGAAACGAGTCTATTACTATACTACAGGGGAGCTTTACGTGGAGATACTGGCTGTACAGATGGCGTATATCGGAGTTGGATGAAAATCGTGGTGCGAACGACAAGATCCGAGAGGCCGACACCAGGCTGGTACTGCACGCCAAGGGCCTCGAGTGGTTTGTGTATAACCGGACTCCGGCCTACGACGCGATAGTCGACACTTTCCTTAAGCGCGACAAGAGTGCGACCTCCTCTGAAGGCCAAGCAGAGGAGAAAACATCATGGGATAGAGACACTACCAGCACGGCTGCTGGTCCTGGATCGCCAGCTAATAATACCAGGGTGCCCGTTGACAATCCCACATTCTCAACGACGGCGGGATTATCCACTCGCAGCAGTGAATCGTCATTGTCTCCGATTGAGAAGTCTTTTTTCATGCGGTTGCTGCCAATTATGGTCGAATGCAACAAAGGTGCCGTAGTGATTGGCAATAAAGATACACCACATCTCATGGTCTTCCACATTGCATCTGGGAAGTGTGTGATTGATGCCAGCCGTTCAAAGTCGCGACTGGATGTTTGTAAAGTCAAATATCGCAGTCAGGTAGTCAAGCCAGTGCTGGAATTTAAGCCGAATATGGACTACGTGAGTCCCGAAGCCTTTCCACAGACTCCTTTTACCAATACCACTGAAGAGCTTGAGCATTCTTCGTTCTCGCTCAAGTGGCTCTTATGGCCTTTAATGGTAGTATTTAGGCTGTTTAAACGTCGCAGACAGGGTGTCGAAGTAACTCCAGAAAAGGTTGACTGGCATGGATTGTCTCGATATGACTTCAACTCCAACGACAGACAGGATCCAGGTGATCGTGACGACCGCGTGCCTGACGAGCTCGAGGAGGAGTACGGTAAGTACTCCACAATTCTAGATGCTCCTGAGGCGCTTATCGTGTACTTTTATGACATCCCAGGTGTAGTTCCACCCAACCCACTAGCAACGAGAGAAGAAGATGGCCCTGACGTGGGCAATAGCGGTGCACCCCCGGAATGGGGTGTGGATATCGTGTTTGATGAATGCACTATTCATTATGGTCCGTGGGCTGAAAGGCAACGAACGCCCCTTCAAAATATGCTCATACCGCGAAATTGTTCTGATTTTTCACCTGAACAGAAGCGTACGGCAGGACAATCCAGAATATATACGACCTTCTGCTTAAACATGAAGTTTAAAGATAACTTAATTTGGCGGATCCCCACAAGGGAGGCCAGCAAGAATAATCAGTTTTACGCCCAATTTCGGGAGAACCAAGAGTTGCATCCGTTTAGGCCGTTTGGTTGGATTGAGTTAAAAGCTCAAAATGACTCTAGTATTTCGCTTATTAGTGGGCTTGTCAATGGCCAAGAAGGCTGGCGAAATGAGGTTTTGTTTAACTTGGAAAGAGCACAGCTCCGTTCCAGTGTGAATCATGGCCTCCTGTTTGAAGCTGATAATCACATTATGAAAGCTGCCATTAAAAGCCCTTTGAAATGGAATGGCTGTCAACAGTGGGATTTTGCGAACTATTCGAGAGAGATCAAAACTTTCTTTCTCAGAGAACATGTGACGCTACTATCTGATATATTGAACGATTTTTCCGAGGGTCCCCCAGTTCCATATAATCTCTTCACCCCCTATCGGATGGATATAACCTGGGAAATCTTGGATTATGGAATATTCCTGAATGTAAACGATTTAAACATTATCAATAACCCAAGTGATTTTGATGATAACATATTCGTTTCATTCCAGGGAGAAAAGCTATTTATTGATGTTCATGTACCGATGGAGCAGGTTGCCGTGATCAAGAACAAGATTGATTTCAGCATAGAGGTGGGTATTTTAATTATCAGCTATGTCTCGGGTTTTTTTGGATATTAACTAGACTCCCCGGTTCGATCTGGTGATAGATGCACCCCCATGGCATACAGTGGAGAACTTTCTCGATTCTTCAGGCACTGGAAGAGCGTATGATTTCGAATTGAACGGTACATACACCTACTACAAGGACACCGCGGATTTTAACACCGATCAGATAGTGCTTGAAGCTACTGGGTCCGATGCGACTCTGATTCTCTACGGCTTTGTTTTGAAGGATATAATTAAGATACGAGAGAACTATTTCGGGCTGACTACTCACTTTCAGACTCTCGAGGAATATACAACAAATCCTCGAAGTCTAGAAGTTGAATTTGAGCACACAAAGGTAAGGAATATGTAATATTTGAGGAATATTCTAACAAGTCTGACAACGACCTGGATCTGATGCTGTGTGTTTATGTAAAAAATGGCACTCTCCTATTGCCAGCAAATATCTACGGAGCAGAAGAGAACGTTCGGCTTGATTTTGCTACCCTGGATATTGACGTTAGATTCACCAATTATTATATGGGTACGAGACATTGTACTGATATTGATATATTTAGCTTTAAGACTGACCAGATTTGCAAGCGAATACATCTCCTATCAAAGGGCGCTATAATAATCGCATCGAGAATACTAAGCTTTTGGATATGGCTCGGTTGTACGATGAATTTGAACCTGAAATATTTCTGGAGGGATTAGTTATCTGCGGAAACCGCTTGTTTGGATTGCCACCTTCGGAGCCTACATATTTCTGCAAGTGGGACTTTACCCTCGGTGATGCTCTATTAAATGGCCCATTAGAACTGCTTGAGGTACTCGGTAGAGCAGTTCAGTGCCTTGCGTATACATTTGAAGATTCGGAGAATGCGGTGCTGTTAACTGAACCTCCTCTTTATGACGTTACTTTTGTTCATGTTAATGTGGCATCCATCAAATTTCAGTTCAACGCAGAGGACTGTGCGCTGGAGTTAGTAACGAGCAGTCTAACATTTTCGTTTAATGATCTGGCAAACGAGAGGTATTCAGCAAGAATTTCTTTGGAACTTCCTTTGGCAAGCCTGTCCATTTTGGGAAAAGCTGATAAAAATGGAAAACAACCTCTAATTGCTCTCTTTAAGACCTCCGTAATGTTTACAGACTTCGTTCAAAAGAGGGATTTCGAAGAACGCCGTAGTCTTCAACAGGAACATATTTCGAAGCATGATGCCCCTTTCAAGCGCTGTTCTTTTATTCTGAATGAGAAAGTACGGAATGGGAACGAATATAAGCAGGCAGGAAAGTTAGGGCCTTATCCCTCTGTTCCGCTAAACACGATTCCTCCACCTATAACCAGAGAGACCCTACTTCTAATAGACCCCAACCTCAACGAAAAGGAGCTTCTGGGTGAAGGAGATGATCAGTCGTCATTATCTTCTAAGAGTAGATTGTCTTCATCTCTTTTTGATAGTGATGTTTCGTCCCTGTCGAGTTCTGAAAGAGCTCTTCGCCCAGCTAAGAACATGCATGAATGTGACAGCTATGAGATCCTCGATAATTCCGATATTACGGAAAGCGATTATCTTCCCCCTCTGAGTTGGCACATTTTTCCTGCAATTTCTAAGGAGTTTCGATCCGTCAAGACGGAGTTTGACCTCTCTCCAACCTGCCATTATAGCTCCGATGAAGCTATTCTTCCTAGGAATCCAATCGATAAAAGTAAAGAGTATGACAACCTTATTATTCAGCTCGGACCTATTGAAGGTTTCATAAGCCCTCCTGCTTTAACTGCCAGCAAAATAATTTTGGATACTGTCGAAACAGGAAATCTGGAAGCCACGGTTGACAGATTGCAACTGGGACTATTGAAGCGGCTACGATTGCGACATAATTTCTCCATTGAACCATGCGTCATTAACATCCGAGCAATTATTCCTTCTGTCAAGATCAAATATGCAAGTGAAGTTCAGCTACTTCGAAAAACGGAAGGTTCTCAGGACGTGCCAGATAATCACATATACTTTGATTGTCGAGGCATAAATTTTGTCATGAGGCTGTCCGATGATGCCAGTATTCCTTTGGATGAATTGATGCGGATTGAAGCTGTTCCTACACAGAAGACTATCTATTTTGATATTGATAACCTGTCTTTCGGAATTCGAAGAGGCGAACATTTTCAGGAAGGCCAAGAATACAATCCGATGATATTTCAATTAGATAAATCGGAATTTTGGTGGTATGAAGGACAAGAGAGTTTTGGGTCTCTGAGAGTGAAGATCGTCGACCTTTTTATAATGAAAGATCAGGTTGATTGGCTGGGAAAGTTTCTGGATTCCAATATAGCCCAAGTGATGGAACTTGTGCAAAATCAAGAGATTCCTTCCAAGCGGCATCAACACAAGTTGGAGTACGCTATTTACCAATTATCATTGGCTGGTGAGTCTTACAAAATAGAGCACGACCCCTCAGTCTTGACGAGACCTTCCTATGTTATTCAATCACCACTGCATGTGAGAGCTAGTAATAGTTGGCGATTACTAGTTCGGCTGAGGCATATTCTTCGATCTGTTCCTGAGGAATGGAAAGCAAATCAGTCCAAGCTACTTAGTAGTAACAAATTTGAACTACCAAATAATGTCAGGGATCGTGTTCGCAATCTTTTGTCGAGATGGAGAAGTTGGGAAATCAGTAACATTGAAGACACATATTTTTTCAAGTACAGTTTTCTGCAGAGTTCTCTGAGAGAACATATTATCTCTATAACAACTCACTCGACACTAGATATTGAGAGCATCGGCTTGCGTTTGCAATATGCAGATGACGAGGACTTTCTTTGCTTCGACTACATAAAGTTGCTGGTCAGTTGGAAAGCTTCTTCCCATGTTATGCAATCCCAGGAATCATTGGGAAAGAAATCTGGGCTACTGAGCGTAGATTCTACTTTGAGTTGTTCTAACATTAGGAGCCGTTTGAGTCAAAATCTAATTGAGGTAGCTGAAAGTCTGAACACTATAGCGGCATCATCGTCACTGGCCACATCACACCGTCCATATGATACCCAGAGTCTCGAGGTTTCGAGTTCTCAATCTCTTACAGATGATCCCACACTTGGTATATGCTTCAATATGGTTGTAAGAGACGTATCAATCGTCGTTGTGACGCCGTCAGTGAAAAGTGAACTCGCCGCTTCGGACATCAAATTGGCAATACTTGTAGAGCAGATTGACAGGATGGATCGTGAAAACATTATATTTACAATGGTGTCTAGCTTCAAAGAGTTTAGTCTACGACTTCTTGATAGAGAGAACTCTGACGAAGCTGCCAGATCGTTTGTCAATGGCGTGCAAATATCAGTCACTTTTAAGGGTAGACCTGACTCTTGCCCTAAAGATGTTGACATTCATGCAGATGAGTTGTTTGGATCTGTGATGTACGATCTGACTCAGCTGTTGAGCTTGTGTTCACGCCTCATTGACAATGAGTACCATCTTTTTGATCGGTACATAAAGGATAAGGTTCCGGTTAGATCTATTGAGAATACGGAAAAGTTGGAAAAGTTGACATCTATTCCGTTTTATGGCCAACTGTCAGTGAAGCTATCTTCCTCTACCACGGCCTTTAATTTGAAGCTTTTACCTTCTCTTCTTCTGCTATATCAAACCAAATCTGCGGAGTTCCAATTTGTTCGCGGAACTGCCAATTCTCTATTTTCGTCAGTCGATGTTGGCGGCCAGACTATCAATCTAAAGTTACTTGGCAATCTTGAATCAAAGAGCCTAGTACGCGGCCATCTTGCCGGACTTAGCGCGGTTGCACGGATTGGTTTCAATATGAAGCCAAGTGCTGACTCGGACGATATTCCTGTTTCCTTGGAAATAATAAGTAAGGCTGAGCAGCTGGAGATCAAGACCGGAGTACTTGTAGAGAACATGGCTGGGGCTGTAAATGAGTTGTCAAAACAGCTTGACCCTGTTAAAGGGCTTATTAATAGCTTCAGCAAGAAGTATCGCGAAGAAGTGTTTCACGAACCGCTTCCAGATACAGATGACCGCCTCAAAATTATTCCTCTTGTCAAAGCGCGTTTCAATCTCGAAAGATACAGTGTTCATATTCCTTTTATCGAAGAGGTCATAGCTCTAGAAGGTGGAAATTTCTGGTATGAGTACAACGCTTTTGATTGGCAAGACGGAGTTGCCGAAAAGCAAGCAACTAGGCTAGGAGTTTCAACAAACTTGGTTCAGATGTACTTATACGCCGCTTCTTCTGAAAAATATTCAACACCATTCCTGGGTCTTCAGGGTTCCCTTTTTATTCGCCAGACTAATGACGAAAAATGGACTTGTGAGGTCAAGAGTGATTTCACCAAAGTACTTCTCTATCCTGAAATTATCTCTCGTTTAAAAATTGTTACATATTCTGTAACAAGGGAGTTAGATTTAATTGTGGGTTCAAAGAAGCAGACTATGGCGAAACCGGAAATGTGGAAAGATATGTACGACCCTATTAGAAGTTTTTTTGAAAGAGTGTTCTTCCGAATGATTATAGCAGATTTTGCTATAGCATGGGTGTTCCATGATCCGTTGATAAACGGCGAGGGCCTTCTGTTCGGATATCAATTGTTAGAGATCACGACGGAATCATCCGAAGCACGAATGAAGCTAACGGACGTTTATCTCACCAGTTCTGCGGGCGAACAAATATTCTTGACTGAATACAGACAAGACACTCCTAACACTGCCATACTTCCAAATATTGGACTTAACGTAAAATGTGTCTGGGAGATGCCTGAGCCACTTATAGTATTGCGTCTATTCGGAGATTCATTGAGAGTCACTCTATTGCCCTCGATGGTTGGCACAATTTCGCAATTAATCGGATCATTTGACGAGTTACGCTTGTTAAACGAACGCTTCAATGATGTCATACGGGATACTAGATCTCAGGACGCTCAATTGACATCGGCGAATATCACAAAAAAATCAACTCCTCTTCAACTGCCGTTCTCATTAAACTTGGCACTTGAGTTCGAAGCAGCTATGATCACTTTATGGAATGATGAGAACTTTGAGCAGATTGCAGCTGAGAAGCGTTTGGCTGCCGCTGCGAAGTATGCTTCTCAGAAAGAAATCCCACAACAGTACTCCATGGATTTCTCTGATCTTTTGTTACAAACGCCGGGTATCAAGGCTTCAGTTGCTTACAAGAGAAATTCTCTTATGACGCAGGATACCTTGAATGTGGAAATACTTATCACTTCGTCCTCTAACACTATATATTCCAAAGCGGTTCCCGTGGCACTCCAGCTCACGAAAACAGTTAACAATGCTATGAGAGAAAGGCACCAAAGCAAGTCCTCACGACAGAGTATTTCGCAGATTCAGCCAGAAGACGTGGATACCCTGTTTGCAAATATTGATATTAACTGTGCTTTGCGGTTTGAAAAGCAGGAACTTTCTCTAAGTTGCCTCCCAACTGCGAAAGTAGCAGCCACTGTTTCGATCGGAAATTCCGCTTTGGGGGTCAACACTTACAGAGATGCGGCCGGCAATCGATATGTTTGTGCTAGTGCTAACGTTTCTCAACTTGGAGCCTACTTACAGCATATTTACTCTCGAGAGTACAGCTTTTCTGTGAAAGTAAGTGATATTATTGTAGTTGGTGCGAAGGGCCATACTTCTTCAGATCTTGATCCTGTTCGCATTAGTGGGAAGTTATCTGATATCCTGTTCGAGTTAAATATGAAGCAAATGCAGGATCTGGAATTGTTCCAAGACATATGGATGCCTACTGGAGCTTTGCGAGGGCCTGAAAATGGAGAGCCGGATTCCACGCAAGAAGAAGATAGTGAAAACAGCGAGGGCTTGGTAATCAAGTACCATAAAGTATCTACCACCCTGGCGATTCCTTGGTCTGTTGATCTAGCTATTTTAAATGTTAATGGAGACGTTGACCTGGGTTCAAGTGTTGGCAAGATGAAAATGTCCCTCGACCGATTTTGGGTGTCGAGCAGGAAGTCTTCTGGCTGGGAGCAAAATCTTTCGCTTGAGTTTCATACTTTTATTCTCCAGTCTCAAGGAAGGCTAGGTGGGAAGCTTCTGCTTCAAAAAATGAGAACACGTACAGCAATTCTATGGCAGAGCAACGATCAAAAGGGAACGTTAAGCATTCCATTGATTCAACTGATTATTGGACTGGATGCTTGTGAAGCCAAAGTCTCACTTGACTATCATTACTTTGCACTGGCATCCATCTCTGGCTTGAATATGAGTATGTCGAATCAGCGCGATAAATTTGGTCTGCTGGAGGACAGGTTGTTTGCCGTCGGTGAATGTATATCGTTTAGAGTTTATTTCACAGGATTGGCAGCTTCAAAGTTTTTGGACATATATTACATATTGAAGCGAATCAGGCTTGCGAGCAACGTATCGTACGATGCTATTCTGCAAGATTCATCAAAAGACACAGGAAAGCAGAAGATGGAGAAGTCAACGACTGGTAAGCCGAAGTCTCTTGATAAGGTGATTGCCCGTCTGCGTACGACACTAGATATACAGTTGGATCTATTTGAACTTTTGGTATTTCCTAACGATTTTTCAGATTCAGTTGCTCTAGTGGGTCACATCGACAAAGCTTTTGTCAAGTATTCGCAAGAACAGCGTGAGAAAAGCATGTACTCAACACTACGACTGAAGATGACATCATTCGGAGTCGCATTATCAAGCATCAAGAAGCCTTTTCTGGATGATATAGGCTTGAGTCCACTTCCGTCATTTCTGGCGTTTGTCACAGAGAACGTTAAAGGGGGTACCATTATTAATGTGCCAGTATTCGTTATTTCTATGGACACTTGGCAGGGGGTTGGTTCGCACATAGTGGAATATGTGTTTAATAGTTACTTGGGCGGCCGCGTTGATATTGGTTGGAATTTGGGTTCCATCAATCTCATTAGAGAGATATGGGAGAACCATGCGAGGGCCTTCACTGCTAGGAAGGATGAATATGCTTTGCCATTTGGAAACAATATGCTCACAGCAATGAAATTAGACGAGAATCTAAAGGATGTGAAGCTGGACAACACTTATTCTTATATTGCGAGAGAACCTCCCGTCATAGCAACCCCTCAGTTGAGAGATATGGGTGAAGCCACACCACCTATTGAATGGATCGGGCTACATCGTCAAAGGCTTCCAGGGTTGACACATCAAGTCGCAATTCAAGGCTTGCAGAGCTTGGCTAGAGATGTGGATCTTTTATATACCCGGGTCTTGGGTCGCTCGTAAATGTTCAACTATTTATTAATATGCATCTAATGGAAAATCCAGTATAAATAACTTAAACGTACTGATAAGAATCACCATCAACCCTCTCTAGATAATCCCTCTCGATGAGCTTCTCGATATCCCGTTTAATTTCTTGGGCATCTAGGGTGCCTCTTGCCTTCGTCAAATCAATAGTCTGCTGTACCAACTCGACATGAGACAATGTTTTCCGGGACTTCATAACACGTATAATAGCTGCCTGTATTTCCATGTGACGGTCTCGCAACACTTCTTCATGGACAGATTTGGATTCCTGGGCCTCTGACTTGGCTTGTAGTTGATTGATTTTGAGTTTAAAAGACTTTTCCTTCAGCTTATCATTGATCGAAAAGACATCCCTATTTCCGATTTCTTTTCCTTTCGGGGTCTTCACCAACACTTTGATTTTGCCACAAGCCAACGATTGTAACGTTCGCTTTAAATTCCCATCTTCCAAGCCCGAACCTGCTTTGATTTCCCTGTAAGTAAGGTTCTCTGGGTTCTCGTTGAACAATAGTAAAACAATACATTGTAAGAAACTGATGTTTAGCTCTTTGGCCCCCAGAGGAAAATCAGCTTTGACGATACAGTTACCAAGAGAATGGTACCAGGAAATCTTCCTACCGCCGTATTTCTCCACATAGTATTTTTCAAATCCATTCAAACACTTTTGAAAATCGTCTGGAACCCTGCAGGATATTTGTGGGAAAGTGGGCCAGTGACCTTGGGTGAGTACATGAGGACGAAAGCTAATAGATTCAGACTTGTAATAATCCGACCTGGAATTTTGAAAATCGGTGGTAGTGGTATCCGAGATGTCCATATCCTTGAGCATCGTTTCCAATTTGTGGGTGAAAGCAGATCCACACTCGATTTTGAGCTTGGCGACCATGAGCTTTTCATTATCAATGCTTGTTGTCTTACCTTGGAGCAGTCGTTTAGAAAGATCTTTCTTGTAGAAGACCTCAAAAACATCCTTACCGTCAATGTACTGAAATAACCTGATGATATCCGCCATGGAGGTTTCATAAGACAATTCGAGGGTATCGGCTTTGTTGGTACCCCGTAGCAACTCATCCGCATATTTAGACAGCTTTTCCAACAGAAATGATGAATTATCTTTATTCAAAAACGTCTGAAAACCCGATCTCATAGGCTTCAATAGGCCCAATTCAGGGTGTGCCGGTGAAGCCGGTGCAACAGAAGCAAAGTCACTACATTTTCTGTGGAAATCAATCAGTGATGCTATGATCTCGGTTCCTTTACTTTTTTGTTGGGTTAATTCAGCACCATGCTCAACAATATAGTTTTGGAATGATTCCTGGAAATGAGAATGCAAGAAAACCTCAATAGACAATTGATATAGCTGGTCGAACAGGCCCTTTTCGTTTTGCTCGAGAAAGGCGCCCATTTTGGGGAACACCTCCGAGTAAGATCTTGACAGCAACAGACTATGAACAAGAACTTGGAGGTCTATGGCCATGCGCTGTGGAATACTCAATTCCGCCAGTAGATGGATCTCAATCTTTGATTGCCTGGAAACATATCTTGCGAAGGCAACAACGTCCGAAGGATCGCAAGGAGTAGCATAGAACTTGTTGGCTGAAGTCAGCATGAGGTTTTTCATGTTACTATCGCCGTCTGGCAACGACGCCACCATAGAAAATATGTCCTTGAGTAAAAACAAAGAGTAGTCACTGGCCTTTCTTGCTTGCTGCAATTCCGAGATAATGCCGTTCTGGATAAGATCGTGGAGAGCCGCGTTCTGAATGATGCCATTGTAAAACAAGGAGATCCCCACTTCCCAGACTGTGCTCTGCGAGGGGTTAGGCAATAAATAACTTCTATCAAGATAAAATATGACGTTGCGAATCATGGTCACTTTCGTAGACCAGGTCAACCATGCATTGCACAACTCCTTGAAGAACAGCTCTTGATTATACCTGAGAGTCAGTTCCTTGAAACGCGCGATCATGGTGTCCATATGGCGCGACATGGCATCGTAACAAATCTCCCACAGTTCCAGAGCCTTGTCGTACCGACACAGATTCTCTACTCCGCGGTAGAGCTCCTCCTGTGATATACGCGTTTGCGTGTCCGACAAAATAGCGTCAACAGCAGTTCTCAATCTACTGCTGACTTCGTCAAAATACTTCTGAGCCGAAGCCGATGTAGCGCCACCCGCAGAGCCGGTGGCCGTGACACCGCTGCTGGCAGGACCGCCCTTCCCGCCTTTAATGACAAGCTTTCTAGGTTTGGAACGAAGCAATAACCGTCCGCTCTTAGCTGGGGGCTGCAAGCCGTGGCTCACCCCCGAACCAACTATGTTCAGATCAGTACCTGGGAAAGGAGCCATGGCTTCTAGAGATAGCTCGCGTTGTTGGGAAGATATCTTAGATTCGCGTTCTGCCGTAGCTTTTGAAAAGAGAGCCGAGATGCTGTGATTACTATCACTGTTACTAGCTGTGGAGGTAGCCCTCAGATTGGATGCCTTGTGTCGCTTGGTCGAATGCTTTGAAGGAGTATTACTACCTTGGCTTGGACCGGCAGGTGAATTTTCCGGGTCCGCAGTCCGATTGGAGGGCGTTCTTCTGGGCATTCACTTTGTAGATGGGAAGGTTGACGTCAGATGTGAATGTGGGACTGATAATGGAGATACGGCCTTGGCATGGGAGATACCATAGGTGTGTTCCAAAATAGAATATTAACTAGCACACTTTACCGAAGTATTATTGGTGTGCTTAAACTTGGCTGGTGCATTCAGCGGTATAACGAGTGTTGGACGATTCTGCGAAGCGGAATCAGTTGGGGCCGGCCCCAGACCCCATAGCTCTGCTTCGCAGAGATTCCCTAGAGAGAGCAAGCGTCAGATCTCACAGTACTGATTGACTGTGTCTCCAGATCCTTACATGCTCTCATCCAGAAGACATAGTTATAAACCAAGAGTATATTACAGAAATAAGCACATGGCCAATATAAGAATTTTTTTATATAGTTGTCTTGATGATTTACAAGTGGAAATGTTTTCACGGTCTACACACGTAAAAAGATCTTTTTCGTCAAGTCGTTTTTGGTCGGCATTTGGTCGTTCCTTCCTTCGTTCGTTCGTTTCTTTTAGATTGCAAACTTTAAAAGAACTCAAAACCTCCCGCTTAGTCGAAAAGACCCATTCCCATGTCTCCATCAGACTCCTCCTCTTCAGCCTCCTCCTCAACGGCCTCCTCAGCAGCAGCACCACCAGTAGCGGCAGCAGCACCACCGGCAGCAGGGGCGGCTCCTCCAGTAGGAACAGAAGCAAGCTTCTCAGTTCCCTCAGCAATCAACTCAGAGACGTCCTTTCCAGAGAGCTCCTTCAACAGAGCCTCGACTCGGTCGTCCTCGACCTCGATTCCAACAGAAGACAGAAGAGTCTTGATGTCGGCAGCAGAGGGCGAAGAGTTTCCTCCGGCGTTAAGCAACAAGTAAGCGGCAAGGTACTTCACTGGTTAGCACTGTAAACAATAATAGATACAATAGAGAGCTCTGAAGCCGTCTTGGATTCTAAACATACTTGTGAAATAATCAATTTAAGCTGTTTGTATAAGCGGACTATTCCTTGAGAGAAGAGAAAGAAAATCAAAAACGTTTGAAGTAGTTTTTGGGTCTAGGGAATTTTCAGGGCAGAGGGTTACATAATAGCTCTCACGCAGTTAGGGTGCATTAGGAGAGAGCGTGCTATGCGTAGTTGTCAGACCGGGTGAAAGACACGGTTTTTCCTAATACGGGCAGGAGTGTCCCAATAGGGTAGAAACCAGGTCCAAGCCAAATTGTGGGATTGGATTTTTCAAACATCGTTTAAACACTCTGTCACTGTAACTCTTAAGTCAACTTACGACACCACCAACCACATACACATACACAACATGGCTGACGTTCAACAACCTGAAGGAGGACGAAAGAGATCGTTCAAGAAGTTCTCGTACCGAGGCGTCGACCTCAAGGACCTTCTGGAGCTGAAGCCCGAGGACCTCACTGAGCTTGTGCACGCCAGAGCCCGAAGAAGATTCAACCACGGGCTTAAGAGCAAGCCCATGGGACTGATGAAGAAGCTGCGAGCTGCTAAGCTTGCTGCTGGACCCAACGAGAAGCCCGAGGTTGTTAAGACCCACTTGCGAAACATGATTGTCGTCCCCGAGATGATTGGGTCTGTTGTTGGAGTTTACAACGGAAAGGTCTTCAACCAGGTTGAGGTCAAGCCCGAGATGGTCGGACACTACCTTGGAGAGTTTTCTATCACATACCGACCTGTTGCACACAAGCGACCTGGTGCTGGAGCCACCAACTCCAGTCGATTCATTCCCTTGAAATAATCGAAAGGGTGCAATAAAAAAAAGAATTTGACATGTTTTAATGTATTTGATGTAATTGCAAAACACCGTGCTTTGGCGATTTTTGTAGACTGAAAGACCCGCGAGAAGGCTCTCTGTCTGGGCTGAGGAAAAGGTTTGGTTCTGCTTTTAGTTTTCCGGAATGACAGGCAACTGGTAACAAAACCGAAACCAGCTCTCCAATGCCGCGAAGCGGAAAACTGGCTTCCACTTGGGAGGAGGCATAGAAAACTGTAAATTCGCACCTTGCACTAGTAAATGTCGCCCTATTAGAGTTTGTCACGACATTGATACGAAATGCCTCACCGTTCACTGACAAAATTAATACACTTGGTCTTCTGGTATATATTACAATCTCTCTTGAACGTTTACTAAGTTTAATTCGTATTCCCAACTTTAACTACTGTTTTTACCGTGCTACCCCCATCTTTAAAGGCACTCTTGAAGTACAGAAGTGGGACCGTTTCCCCCCCATAAAAGACATGCTGGTTAAATATTAAACATTAATGCCGATTATGCAAGTTCCACGCGAAGAGCTACCGGAAAAACTATCAATCACATCATCGTGTAGGAATGTGATCATATACCCTGTTGGAGAGATGTATTTAAGGCAGCTGGTTTAATGCCCTGATCCTGGTCATCGTGCCAGGCTCACTTCTACCCTCGACGGATCATACACCCTTCTCCGCGATAAAATGGCGCCTTGGTGGATTCCACATCTGAGACTCGTTGGAGATGAAATCTCCGCCAGAAACTCAGAAGATCCGAGTGGTCTTCCGGCCGAAACCGCAATTGACACTTCCAATGATTCCTCGAATGAAAAATCAAACATATTCTCCGGTAACACAGAAGTTGAGATTGCTGTTGTATACGAGTACCGAGACGAGGCCAAGCGTCCGTGGTGGAGATTCTTCGACGAATACGAGTATCGCACTACCACTAGGGCCAAAAATATTCATAGATGGTGGAAATGGTTTGAGGATTCCGACACTCCATCCGAAAGAAAGCTGATCTGGAAGCTGGACATTACTCTGTGCTTCTACTCATTTGTGCTTTACTGGATAAAGTACTTGGATCAATCGAACTTGAGTAAGTGACACAACCTGCATTGTTTTTATTTTGGATTCTCCAAAAAAGAATACTAACGAGACAATGCCTACACCAGTGGAATGAAACAGGACGTAGGCTTCACAGGCGATGATTTGGTCATCGTGCAAGCCATGTACACTGTGGGATCCATCATCTTCCAGCTCCCTTTCATGTATCTATTCGTCAGGGTTCCAATTAATATCACACTGCCTATGATGGACATGGGATGGGGAATATTCACCTTACTCCTCTATAGAGTACAAACAGTTGGCGAAGTCAAAGCATATAGATTCATGGTAGGAGTCTTTGAGTCTTCCTTTTATCCCGCCGTTCATTACCTCTTTGCTTCTTGGTACAAGCCTGCAGAATATGGAAGGAGGGGAGGCATTTTTTATTTCGGCCAAATGCTGGGTATCCTAACGGCAGGCCTGATACAATCTGCTGCATCCCGAACTCTTGATGGAGTGAATGGTTTGGAAGGATGGCGGTGGATGTATATCATCAATGCTATAATAACTTTTCCTCTTGGAATAGTTGGCTTTTGGATGCTGCCGGGAACACCTGAAAAGTGTTATGCGATTTTTCTCAGTGATGACGAAATTCGCTTGGCCAGGAAGAGACTACACGACGCTGGTATTTCCACAGTGCAAGAGCCGAAATTTTTCAATAAGAAATTGTGGATTAAGATCTTGTCGGACTGGAAAATCTATATGTTGAGTATTTGGGGCATATTATTATGGAATAATTCGAATGGAACATCTGGTGCTTACCTTCTGTGGCTAGAATCGCTCAACCGCTACACTGCGGGAAAGCGAAATAACTTGGCAGCTATTTCACCTGCTTTAGGGATATTATGGATTTTCTTAACATGCACAGGAGCTGACATATTTCGGAGCCGGCTGGGGGCCATCATGTTTTCTCAGATTTTCAACGTGATAGGCAACACTGTTTTGGCAGTGTGGGACGTCCCAGAAAGAGCAAAATGGTTTGGATTTATGCTCCAGTACTTTGGTTGGGCCGTTTCTTCTGTAATGTACGGATGGATAGGAGATATCTGTCGACATGACAACCAGGTCCGTGCTGTCATTCTTGTCTTTGTCAATGTGCTATCTCAGTCCACAACTGCTTGGATTAGCGTCTTGGTATGGCCTACAGTAGAAGCGCCACGATTCCTAAAGGGATTCTCACTGACGGCTACTTCTGCATTTTTGCTTATCATTTGGTCATTCCCAGTCTTGTGGTTTTACAAAAGAGAAGAAAGAACTCGGGCCCTTGAAAATGGTATCGTATTGTACAATAGTGAAACAGGAGATACCCCAGAAGAAGTGCGGACTGGCAGCTCTGTCGAAGAACAGAAATCACAATTACAGGACCCTCAGCAAATATTACGGCCCTAACATTATATGAATAAGGACAATGGAAGGGGGCACACAGTGAGAACCCTCCCAGATATAGATATGGTTAAATAGCATGAAAACAATCTTACACCAATATGATATTTTTTATTCTGCATCGAAGATGATATAGGCATTCAAGAGCACTGTCTCAATGATTTTGCCCTGTAGTGCCATTTCGCCAACATTGCTATAATCAGTCGCCATCAAAGTTGGTCCCCAAACAATGCCCAGATTCACAATGGACATCCTATTGATGGCTTCTCGCTCTTGGACTCTGTACAAATGGAAAATCAGATATCTCAAAGTAGTGTAGTTGGGGTCCGGAAGTTTGTTGATGGTCGCGTGTATAGCGTCACGCCTCTGCACGTCATTGTCAATCTTGGCGGCTGCCAAAAATTCTTTATGAAACTCCTTGGTCAATAAAGGATCTGGGAGTTCTCGGAAATACAATTTGAGGGCTGCAGCCACACTGTGAATATCATTGAGGTTCTGATTAGGCCGCAACAAATCCACCGACGTAGAATCAAGATCAAACAGTCTCTTGATTTCCTGCACCTGCGCCGTGTTTCCATTTGCCCGATAGATGCCCTCGACCTCTAAACCAAAGCTATCAACTGCCTGGATACACTGGTAGACAACTCTAGGCACGGTGCCCTCTTCATAGTCTAACAACTCTTCCAATGGAACACCAAATACTGGCATTGAGTTTTTAGTTCCCGGGGGGAAAGCTGCCGTGCCGGGAACGTCAGGCGACATAACAGAGTTATTTGTAACAGCTGGAGTCAGTTCGTTATCATTAACAGTTGCAGCTGTCATACCGCTTACACCACTAACACTCCTCTGCTGTCCATTCCCTGACACTTGTGGTTGGTTATTCAGATTAGGACTAGCCGATGTAGGGGTCTGGTAGGAGCTCGGTATGCTGCCACTATGGGGAAAACTTGAGTTGGTAGTTGAAAGAGGAGTCAGAGAGGGCGCCCCACTGCTCGTTGTAGATGCAAGGGAAGCGCCGACACCACCGACTGCAGCTCCAGCTACCGCAGCAGTAGCACCACCTGAAAACCCACCTGAAAATGTACCACCAGTAGAACCGCCAGTGGTACCTCCAGAGGTACCTGAATTAAGGAAGGACGGCTGCTTGGATGGGTAAGCGCCCGCCAAGGTGTGGTGCTGCTGGAACTTGATCTGGGGTCGATTGAGACGAGCCGACTTGGGAATAGCAATGACAAAGTTATAGAAGTCAAGCTCATTATCCACCTTGGATGACAGATCTTTCATGCTAAGTGCCGGTGCAGCAGCACCTCCCTGGGGTTTCACAGGCGAGATGATGAATCCTCTGTTGAGCGCAAGATTCTCGTTAAGATTGGCATATTTCTGCATCTGCAAAGATATTCCCGCGTCGATTTCTAGGATGAGATCCTTGAGCTGCTTGACACTTGCTGGACGAAGTTTTGTCAAGAGGTCCCTTCGCATTCTCTGGTTGGTGTCAACCCTTTGTTGGAATTCAGCTTCTGCCCCGCTAACCTTCTTGTGTAGCTCCTCTTCGTGTTGCGGGGTGCGACTCTGCTTAAATCCAAATTTGTTCTTGGTAGGGTCTCCCACCCTCATCTTTTCGTACTCTTCGCACATTGAATTGTACTTGGACTGTGCCTTCTCGACGGCCTGCTCTGCCTCTACCACATTCTTTTCGTTGCGTATGCAAGTCTCCTTGACTGACTTTCGAGACTTTTCAACGGCTTTTGCCAGTTCACTGAGTTCATCGTGCATGATATGCAGAGCAGCCACGTAAGTATTCCCCACGTCGCAAAGCCGTTCGTTCACTCGAACAACTTCGTTGAACTGAGTGACAAATGTGCCCTGACGCGACTCGGGTCGCTTAATCGCATCCCGGGTCGCACGGGCGTGCTTTTTCAGCGAGCTGAGATGCTCACTTTCCGATATAGCAGATTTCTTGACAAAAGTTGAGAATTCCTTAGCTGCTACAATACTCTGCTTCAGTCTGGCAAGCAGAGCATTGGGCCCAGCGTCGGACAAAAGGATCTCATTCAGTTTGGGATCATTGAGCAGGGCAGCTGATTTGGAGTAAGATTGTTTGGGCAGGGGAGTGCCAGTAGTGGTGGTAGGGGCACTGCCACCTGTAGAAACACTTGCCCCTGATGGACTTCCGCCATTGTTACTGGGCGTATTAGCATTACTGCCACTATCCGGCTGTGACGGAGCAGCCGGAGAAGAGGCACTCTTTGGCTGAATAACCGGTCCTGTTTTGGCAGAGGATTCCATTTTGCTAGTCGATTGTGAATAGAACTATATTGGCTGATACAGCTTTTAATTCACGCGGGAAAATGGCTAGGACGGTGCACAAACCAACCAAGAGACTGCCTAAATTGCAGAACAATATAATTTACAAAACCCGAAAAAAGGGGATTAAAAGAGAACACCGGTTATCTGTGGGCGCAAACCAAAGTCCTCTCTTATTTTTTTTTTTAAGTTTGTCTATTTCGTTCTCTCTCTATTTGTTAGCCAAAGGTGAGTCTACCAGCAGTGGGATTCTAAGCTTACCCAATTGATGAGAATAATTTAGTTACCTAGTGAAGAGTAATACTCCTCGTTTGACAAGAAACTTAAAACCACTAACGGATTGTTTGGTGGCTTTGGGTTCGTCAACGTGGAGAGAGACCTAATTTAAGATCATGAGGCGCGGCGGCGGTCAGGTGACTAGGGTAGTGGACGCGTTACTACTGAAAAGGTGAGTACGATGTGCCTGTTAGTGGATGTTAAGTCATAACTATATAAGATGTAATCAGGGTATGCGAAAGGAAAGAGTGCCGCTGGAGGAAGGGTGGTTAATGTGTGAATTAAGTGCTTAGCTTAACCGAGATTCCAGTGTCTGATATAGATGCTTAGCTCTTACTATCAGCAATATGATACAAAATAAGGTTTTGCTGAACCGTCAATGTATTCGAACCGATTCGCGAGGGGAACTGTGGTAGTAGTCAGACTGCGAACAGCGTAGTGTAGAAATGCCAATTTTGGCTAGGTAAGTTAGGATATCGCCTCCGGGGGTGCCCCTCCCGGGGAGGGTTGATTCGGCTTTGCAGAGATATGACTGTCCGAGAAGTGTTCGACGAAAGATAGTCAGGTGCTATAGTAGTATTAACTGTCGCAAATTTGACTTAACTGACTCGCTACGCTATATAAATACCCCCAATACAGTGTCACTACCACCCTTCTCTTCTTTTTATTGCATGCAAGCGAGCTGTTCATACCATACCAGTACCGTTAGAGACGAGAGAACTCTACCAAGAACTACGCGCTGAAACCTTGCTTCAGGACAGTATTGGGGGACAGAGATAAATCTCACCTCACCATACGAGGCTGTGAGACATCTCCAGAGATATATAAGCCGCTATGGACACATGATGCAGAGATGTTTGGGTGTTATTCCTTAAAGCAATAACAAAGGAATATCGAACAAGATTCTTACATGCTTCCAGATATTTTGTGACACTTTCTATGGCAGCCACAGAATTGTTGAAGTCAATCTCAACAAAAACTGTCAATTCAATAACTTCAAAGAAACTAAAAACAGGGTTACAATCAATATTAATCAACTAATAGACAGCAGTAATGTTAATTTCATCTCCTTTGTGGATGCTAGATTGATCTATGCGGTGGAGTAACACTTTAAGATGATCACCCCACTGCTCTCTGACCTTGATTAAATTACAACCCAAATCTCGAGCCAGTCTGTAATGTTACTGCTATGAGCTTCGCGCTCTAACTCTATCACACAGTGGTTTCCTAAGCTCTGACTCCCTGTCATCAAAGGACCCCCATATAAGCTTCTTAGCTAAGAAAGCCCTTACTGGTGATCGACAGTGTTTAATTTATCAATTAATGCAAAACATATTCTCATCTGTTTCAGATAGGAGCTTGAGACTGCGAATGGTGGTTGAGACCGTAAAAGTCCTTCGTCGAAGCTGTCCATCTCGGAAGTAGTAGGTATTCCTTCCGTCAATTGAGTGGTATGCCTTTGCGCGGTTTCCGTCCTGTTACTCGTCAGTTACTCGTCCTCAAGGACACTTAGGATTTTTGACCCCCGCCCTTTCCCCTTCCTGCAAAATTAAACATATTACCCTACTGGCGGACCTAGTTTTACTATCACAATATTAGCCGGGGTGATTTTCCATCCTATCATTCAGGGGAGGTGTTTAAATCACTAGCCAAGGTACCGGAAAGCACGCAGATTCAAGCGATATAGAAACCAAGCCGAAAACAGATTTGTTGGCTCTCAGAAAAGGATTATTGTCTAGTATATGCTCAAAGTTTGCAAAGGAAACAGACTAGCCCTCTACACTCGGAGATTACATATTGACAGTTTTGAACGCCTTGGACCTAAATCACTCGACGTAGACCACAACAATCCAACAAAAAAACAGCTGATAAGCTAGTATCTGACGTTTTATTATAGAGATATTGGAAGGCAAAGGAACTTTGCAGTGAAGAAGTTTAGCGCGCACAGAAGAGGATTAAGAAGAGAGATAATACACGACAGGACTTTTTGGTTGAGCATTGCATTTTTACGACCGTTTTTGTGAAGATAGAAATATTCCTGTGCACAAACTTGACTTTTTGTTGCACGTCTGACCTTTTTGTTTTACCTTCATTATCTCGAACTATTTCATTCTTTATTTGGATAAATCTTAATGCAAAGCATAAAGTGCGTCGTGACCGGCGATGGTGCCGTGGGAAAAACATGTATGTTGATATCCTACACAACCAACGCGTTTCCCGGCGAGTACATACCTACGGTATTTGACAACTACTCGGCTACCGTCATGGTTGACTCTCAGCCTATAAACCTCGGTCTGTGGGATACTGCGGGTCAGGAAGATTACGACAGATTACGACCTCTATCTTACCCTCAAACAGGCGTGTTCCTCATCTGCTTCTCGTTGGTGTCACCTCCGTCATTCGAAAACGTCAAGACCAAGTGGTATCCCGAGATCACCCATCATGCCCCCAATACTCCTATAATACTGGTTGGGACCAAGCTCGATCTGCGAGAAGATCGAGAAACAGTTGAAAAATTGAGAGAGAAACGTCAAAGCCCAGTCACATATTCGCAGGGATTGCAGGTAGCAAAGGAAATCAACGCTGTGAAGTATCTTGAGTGCTCGGCTTTAACTCAGAAGGGACTCAAGGCTGTGTTTGATGAAGCTATCCATGCTGTACTATCACCGCAACAACTGAAAAAGAAGAAGAAGAACTGTGTAATTGTTTAAAGGACATGATTACTCTCTTAAAGCCGTGCTGCTCGTATGTGTGTCTATGCGTGAGTCAATGTTTTATGGTTGTGAGCAAGGAAGGGCTTTCTCAAAAGTCTCTCAAAGCTGCGACGTAATTTTTTTATCTGCACATCCCTGGAATGTAAAAAGGGGTTGTTGAGCTAACTAGCCTCAAAAGTTTAGCTACGTTAGATCAATAGGTTTTTGAATGAGCGTTTTTTTTTGTATTGCTCCTTTTATTCTTAGGTATTTTTGCTCTCAGATTCAGACTTCAATGAGATCAGCCCTCAATATCAGCTTCTGCGAAGCAGAACCAACCCTCGCTAGGAGGGGCCTCGCCGGAGGTGATGGGCCAAATTATTCCTTATCGTATTGAACTCATAAACTCATTTATATTAAAGCATTTTGCCATGTATTATACATCGTTTTTAATATATCATCTCACAAAATTCCTTCGTGATGGATGAATACCCGAATCGTCAGATGCTCCTACAGCGATGGCATTGCCCCCAGACAACTTCTTCTTGACATTGTTCTTATCATACTTTGCGGCCTTTCTCTCCTTCTTGGCTTGAGCTTCGCCTTTCTCTATCCGTTCTTGCTCTTCTTTGCTAATCCTCATAGCTTGCTCCTTTCGCAATGCATCATTCTTCTCCTTGAGCTTCTGTCGTCGCTTGACAGAATTGCCTCCTCCTCCGGCAGTAAGCTCGACATTCAGCTTACGCCCTTTCATGACCGTGTGATGCATCCGCAAGGCAACGTTCAAATTACTGGTAGCCAGGTCTCCCGCAAATTCCAAAAATGCATAGCCTTTTCGGGTCCTGACGGCAGACGGACAAGCTGCCTCAAAATGCATTTCAATATCTTTCTTGGTACATCCGTGTGGAAGGTTCCCCACAAACAGAATGAAGCGAGTCTTTTTCTTTTCTTTCTTTTCTTTCTTTGCTTTCTTCTTATCAGGCTCTTCACTGCCGTCTTCACCTTCTTCTTGAACATCGCCCTCTTTGTCTTCACTGTCTGACTCTCGTTCTCGTTTCTTAGAGTTTGAGACCTCATGTGTTTGATCCTCTTTTTCTTCTTCGTCACCGTCTTTCTTATCTTCTTTCTTGCTACCTTTGGACTTTTTCTTTTCTCTAAACTCTTTGGCCTTTTTCTCTTTTTTGCTCAGCTTCTTCTCTCCCTTCTTCTCCTTCAGTCCCTTCTTTGGCTTCTCCACATCTTCAACATCGGACTTATCTAAAATTTCTGGGATCTCTGCCGCCTGCTCCTCCTTCACAGTAGCATCCTTTTCTTCTTTCTTAATGGACTTTTCCTTTTTACTTTTTGACATCTTTCTTTGAAGTTTTGTAGGTCTTGTGTATCTCGTTTATGTATATTTTCTTCGAGGTATCTTTCGAAAATGTATCTATTTTATATGTAATATTTTTCAAAAAATATTTTAGTCTACGATCTTCCTGCAGTGCGCTGCGAATCACCCTGCTGCCAGTAGGCACCTCCGCCGGCCGTTAACCTCTGTGCGAGTGCAGTTTTGAATGTCGAGAAGGAAAGGTTCAATAGTCGACTAACTGAATGCACCCATAGGTTTATTCAAAGATTTAAATAGCGTTAGATAAATAAATATCATACCGCTGGTTTATTACCAACTAACATTGGATTCTATATATACTGTATCTTCTGCAATTCATTGACTAACTGTCAAAAGCCATCGCTCCGTTAAAACGTACCAAGTCTATATGCCACATCCGGGTAATAAACACTCCAGATTGATCACTAAATAAACATCTTCAATACACGACGACGCTTCCAAAAACACGTTAAATACACGGTTCCATCAAAGACATGGCCCAGCGCCTGAAATTTCTGAGCGAGAACCGCGGTGGTGCTCCAGGAAAGAAGGAAATAGAAAACTGGGATGCCGACTTTGGCGACGACGTAGGAGAGCTGAATTTTACATCATCTGTTTCCTCGGTAGGCAGCACTACACGCGTGGGTGGTGAGCAACCACTGCGTGGAGAAAAGCTACTCCGTTCCTTCAGCGAAGATATAAGCGATGATATGGACTTTGAAGATTATAATCTGACTGCTAAAGTCTCAAGATTAAACCTGGGTCGCCCGCAGCACGTCCAACATGTGGTCAACCTTGACGATATGGGTGATGACGATGATGATACCATTGAGGCTCGGCCGGCTGGGGGTGCCGCCGGTGCGGACGACTCTAAGCTCCGTAAGAGAGCTTCCAGAATGACTATCCGAGTGGCTAGAAATGCAGGAATACGAATACCGTCGGACGTGCCCGAGTCTGCCTTGGTTGGAGGAACCATTAAACGCCTAGGCGGTAAAAAGCAGTCGAAGAAGGCGTCTCCCGTAGATGATTATTCAGATGATCTCGCGCTGGATAAATATGCCGACGAAGAGGATGCTTTTAATACTATCCGAGTGTCGTCATCACGGCAGATGTCAGCGCATTTCGAAGGAGACTCGCATGAAAACAGCCTGATCTCAGGTTCTCTCTATGAGCCACCCTCAGAACCTAGTAATCATAGTAACCACAAATCACATTCTGAGAAGAAGCACAGAACACCAAAGATATCAGAGTCGGGCAATAATTCTCAGCTGCGTTTCGCGGACACTGAAGACGACATTGAGACAGGATTCGACTTGGAAACAGGCCCCCTGACCCTCCGAAGGAAGCCCCAAGTGTTTGCAGACGATCTGGACTCGATTGCAGATGAAAGCCTTGGGTTCCGTGCATCCTCCCAACTCTCGCAGGTCTCGTCTTATTCAGAGACAACCACCAGTGAAAGCGAGTCTGAGGTGGACCGCGATTTTGCCATCGGGTTTGCCGATGTGCCCGAATCTGCCGATGATTTTAGGCATAAATTAGAACTGCAAAAGCGCAAGGCTCGAGAAAGTGCTAAAAAGGACATGGAGATACTAACCTTGCGGCGCGCTCCTGATGCCATCAAACAATCGAGTTTGAGCAAGCAGGCCAGAGTGCGATACGGTAGCGAACCACCCGAACTCGACGACGAGCTGCTCGATGGAATAGACTTGGGAGATACCGATAATGTCTTCATGGGATCCAAAAACACTGTCCATAAAAACGTTGTGGTCAAAAACACCGTTCGCTTTGCCGAACCCAAGAGATTTAGACAACAATCTGACGTATCTATGCAATTTGTCTCTGACAGGATGCTTTCTCCGGCCAAATCGTCTGCGAATCTTCGAAAAGTATCGGCGAAACACTCGACACCTCAGCTCGATGCTCTGAGGTCAAAAATGTCTATGCCTGCGTTGCGGCAAGAAAAGCGACAAGAAACTAATACGGAAAGGCCATCCGAGGCAACAATGAGGCGAATTCCGTCGCTGGTCCCATCTACTTCTACTCCGCACATGAACAGAATAGTCATGGAAGGTCCTGAATCGCCCACAAAGAGAAATACCAATCTGGTAAACCCGAGACTCCGACCAGCGCAATCGATGCTCAACCTTAAACCAACATCTTCATCTGCATCTCAGCAGTTCCCCCAGACTCCGTTCATTAGAGAGGCCAGGCCCAAATACTCGAAAGGAAGAACCGCTGGAAGGGTGTTTGGTGATGGGTCAGAACTAGAAGCTCTGGATGAACTGCCTATAAACCACAGTAAAGAGAGGATGTATACCATCACTCCCAGAATGAAACCGGTAGCAGCAGCTGCTCAGCACACTAACACAAAAAAGGCGCTAGACACGTATCGTGAGAAAGCTGAAAAGGTGTCCAAGCATCGGAAACCTGCTGCTAATGCAGCTGCCGCAGCCAAGTCTAGTGCCAATGGCGGCAAAAGGAAAAAGCGAGTCGAAAATAAAGGCCCCAGTTTGATCCGACAACTGGGTCCCGCAGCTGCAACCACAATGGATGGCGTAGATGGTGAGATGCATTTCAATCCTACCAAGCTGGTCTGGGAAGGTAATGACATTGAACTGAAGAAGTTTGACAATATCACGCCCAAAGCTCCTGGCCTAATTGCATTTATTTCGGATAAAGGAGTTCAAGTGGTGGGCGATATGGTTTTTGATCAGGAAAAACTGTGCTGGAAAAGCGCAGTAGACGACGAGTCCACCGATCCCTTTGAGGGTCTAGAGGATCTAGAGGTTTCTATGAGCAGTAATTCGTCTACGGCGTCCATCCCAAGAAGTTCATCTACTGTTGGAGAGTTTACAGTAGGTAATGAGTTCACTGTGACGGAACAGCTGCTCCATGAACTGCGGCATGAAGAAGAGCGATGGCAGCGCAAGGTCAAGGGCTGGTTTTCTCCAAGCGAGCCATTTGAAAGAAGCTATTTATATGAGATTCGGCACATGATCATGAAAAGGACCTGATAGTTATTTATTGAATTTATCTAATATCTGAACAACAATACGATGATTCCCCTCATATCATAGTGTAACCTTCCGAGATGCTCACGTCCAGTGGCCCCTGCCGGTGAGAGTTGGTAAAGCTTCGCAGAGAGTATACACTCAATGATGATTATAGGTTCAACACCTGAATGAGTTGACAAACGTAGAACAAGCACACCTTATTTCTCCAAGAGGTGTTCTGGGGAAGAATTGCTTATAATTTGAGAAGTTCTTCCAGCTCGCTTGCATAATACGGTTACTAGAGAGACAGTTATTCCTGGTTTCTTCCAGTGACTTTGCAATCTCCATATTCGTTACCCCGGATTGTATCCGTTCATGTCGGACCGCTTCGTGTGACCCCCACTTCTCAAGAATGTATCTCCGAGTTGTAATATAAATACATATATTGTAACATCGCATGTTGAAGAGAAACTTTAAAGCATTTAAAGTAAGCTAAGCGAATATACGAAAGATACATCAAAAAATGGTCCAAACGGTTTCAATTACAGAGCAATTCCTAAGTCCCCACAATAGATTGGGCGAAGGGCCTCTGTATGACTCAAGATCCGATATCTTTGCATGGGTCGATATCACAGGAGAAAAAGTTCACTGGGTCGATTACTCCAAAGGTACTTCAGATGAGATCTGGAAGACCCACAAGTGTGTGTCTACAGGAGTGCCAATTGGAGTGCTGGGGTTGACAAAAACACCGTTGAAATACGTAGCAGCTTCCCGATGGGGGTTCTGTACAATTGATCTCACTCAAGCGGCTGGAAAAGGCGAGAAGGTAGAGCCAAAATTACTGAAGGAAATAAATGGGCCTGAATCAAGAGTCAGGTTTAATGATGGTATAGTTGATCCTCAAGGGAAATTCATTGCTGGGACAATGCTCTACACTGGCTCATCGGAAACTCCACAAGGAAAGCTATACAGATACTCGGCCGACGGCAAGCTAGAAGTCATTGTAGACAGTGCTCGGACTCCAAATGGAATTGGGTTCTCTCCAGACCTCAAATACATGTATTGGACTGACACACCTCTGGAAACCGTGTTTAGATTTGACTATGATGAAAAGACTGGCCAGTTAACCAACCGACATCCATGGCTGAAGCCTAAGATCGAAGGTCACAGCAAGGTCAACCCAGATGGCCTGTGCGTTTCTCAGGACGGAGATGTCTGGATCGCCTTTTGGGGTGGTAACTCAGTCAGAAGATATTCTGACAGTGGTGAACTTAAAGAAATCTATGAAATTCCAGCTGAGCGATGCTCGTGTCCTACCTTTGCAGGTAAAGAGCTAGACGAATTGGTGATAACCAGTGCCAGTTTGCGATTAGGAGACCCCGACTTTAAACACATTGAAGGAGAGAAAGACAAGGGTGGTGAGGTGTTTAGATTAAAAATTCCTGGCGTCAAGGGTGTGGATCGTTTTGTGTTTCCGATCGAATGATTGATAAATTGAAGAACAATATTTTCCATCACTTAAATTAGACTTAGGACCTTTTGAACAAATTCTTCTACTTGCTCATTCTGCTCCCTTCCTCCTGCCCGTAGTTCTCGCAGCTTTTTGAGTGCCACAGAGCGACGTCCTTCAGTAGTGTTTTCTTTAGCAACGGATGGATCCGTCAATAACGAGTGTATAGTTTGAAGGTGGAATCGTAGGCTCGAAGACTGCAGGTAGTCTTGGATACTGGGATCGTTTAATACCTTAATGAATTTGTTGGATGCTTCGTCTGGCTGCTCTTTTCCCAGACTGTTGAACCCGTCTGCTACTTCTTCGTCATTTCCTGCTAAGGGCTTTTCACCTGGCTCTGAGATGCAAGCTGATTTATGTTCTTTGTAGCACGCGACACTGCAGTAACCACTCGAGCAAGTGGGACACTTGTACCGTGCCTCTGATTGGTTGCAAACCACGCAAACCCCCGCCACTTTTTACCAATTAGTTTTGCCAGAGAAATCTCTCTGATGAAGCTTTTTTCACTTCTCTCATATAACTTCAGATGAAGTTTCAGCCCCACCACCCGATAACGCGGCTCGGCTTGCCGATAGTATATCCGGGCATAACTTACTTAAAAAAAAACATATAGAGTATTTCAATTGTCGCCAGATGAGTCTGTGGAAACCATGTATAGACGTTGTGTATCGAGTGGTCGCATCCTCAGGCGATTTAGATCTACCATAGAATCATGTCCAGAGCCTACCACCGACACTGGATGTACCTACTGTTCGCCAGGAGAGAATATATTGAATTCTTTGGAAAGAGGCAAACTTCCTCCGGCTCCTTTTCATGTCAAACATTTAATTGTACCCACAGGTGACACAGGTATGGTTGTAGTAGCCACGATGATGCGTTGCACACATTGTTGGACCTGCGGACCCTGACTAACAAGATTGGCCCAGCAAAATAGAAAATCACGAGTCGGCATTGGTAAAGGCAATTCAAGGATCTCGAAGACGGCTGATGAGTGTAAGTTAAGATAGTTTTTCAAAGTGGAGTGAAAAATATTTAACCAGGCCAGTTTTCCAACCCTCATCACACTGTCAGACGTTGGCCCCCAAGGAGGAGCTCTTTTATATCCCGACAATTTGGCATTCCCAAACATCGATCCAGATAAAGTGCCAGACCTGTTTTCTCACTATTTGAGTGGTTCTGAAATTGGGAAATCAGGACTCTCAACCGCGCACTCTTTCAGTCCCACACCATTTGGACCACTAATACTCATCTGTGGACACGCTTCGAGAGACGCGAGATGTGGAGAAATGGCACCGCTGTTAGTTAACGAGTTCAAACAAGTTTTGGCATCACGAGGAATTCTGCACCACCCTGAAACCTGTCCTGAGGGAGTGCGAATCGGCATAACGTCGCACGTTGGCGGGCACGCGTTTGCAGGGAATATTATCTATTACAATGGGAAACCAGGTTACCCTGGAATCTGGTACGGACAGGTTTTTCCTCGCCATGTTCAGGGAATTGTCGAGACAACAGTTTTAAAAGACATTGTGATCTCTCAACTGTTTCGTGGACAGACCATTACGACGGTTGGAAGAGGTAGTTGACCGCGTCGGGTTGACAATCAGTACCCCTAAAACTACTACACTACTCTCTGGTTATGTATATATATATTTAGATTCTCTAGACTGTAAAAATTATCCCCGACTTTTAAAACTAAGTAGGCATCATTCTTCTAAAAGAGTTTTTGTGCCCATGATAATAAACTCGCCGATCTGTATATATATACGAGAGATCCGCCGATCTTCCAACGGGCCATTATAAGGCCCTGCGGACATACGACATAGGCGTATATATCAGCACACACAAGACACGCCAGATTTGCCAAGGTTAAAGTCCCTGTGCCCCAAGGAGATATATAGCATTTAGGTTTAATGTCACATATTTATCTAGATTTAAAATCTTTTTTAGATAGGCGATCCTGTTTTTCTCATTGGTATCGTCCACCAGCAGCTACCTCGTACTATCCCGCTTGACGCTCGCGTCTGTGCTCTACTGTTCCTCTCCTCTATCTATCATCCACGTGATCTCTATCGGTCCCCACTTTCCCTAAACTGTGTGTGGGTTGTGCGGCAGGCAGCCCCATAGTAAATCTCTAAGGTTCTCTGTAATCTCGTCGCAAGGGCGTGCAACTTACCTCTCTCTGGACGAGAAATCCAAGGTTGAACGGGCCAGTGTATTTTAGTCCGATTTGAAGTACAGGTTCTCAAGGTTCCATATTTGCCTTTAAACCGCCCTCTGGACCTTTATCTCGCACAGCCTTGGCTTATCAGGGCAGATACTTTCCTAATTAATTTGTGCGTCTTTTTGCGTGCTCAAGAAGCCCAGTTGGCACGCTAACATCAAAGGTTTTTTTTTTCGCTGTGCTAGAAGGACACACAATATAAGCTCGCACGGATAAAAATAAAAATAAATCAGAGGACTACTCTTTTGAATGCTGAAGCCACCACTATGAGTTTAGGACATCCCGCTGCGGGAATAATAAACTCCAGCCTGGGCGAGTGGTCGCAATTTTTGGAGTCTCTGGAATCCCAACTATGCGGAATATCAGACCATAGCATCCTGTCTTGCGGTTGCATCCTGTCTGAAAAGAAAACCCCTGCCGGCAGAGACACAGCGATGGTCTGTCCTGTGTGTGGCAGCAACTGCTACTATGTGGGACCTTTGGGGCCACTGCGTAATATCACCAAGCTTCTCGATTCGAAACGGCAGGCTCTGGGACTTAGCATCCTGGCTGCTGGTAACTCAGACGATCCACATGATCCCCTCATAGGCCGGTCTGACTCGACAGTAAGCGATATCAGCCTCGTTTCGAGCGTAGCAGACTATGCATCGAACGGCACGAGCCATACGAACCTGGACATGTCTCTAGTACAATCATTCGAGGAATCTACCATTGGTAAGGGAAGAGGTAGCGAAACCAAGGTGGGTCTCTTAGGGTTACTGCGTTCGGCAGCAGACTCTATTTCTCTAGACCAACTTACATCGAGTGTGGGGACGACTACTTCAACCGCAGCAGAAAATGGTCGTACACCAAGTATTAGTGGTGGAGATTCAATGACCAAAGCTGTATCCACAACGTCCCCCAACTCTGTTGAGCTTTCGAGGGAAGTGGAAGACTGGATGTCAGGACTAGATCCATCCGTCCCTACAAACGTGTCCACAGCCAACTCAGAGATTCGAGAGTTCAATTTTTACAAGTGCTTCCCTATATATCGGAAGAAATTTCTACATAATACCCAAACGCGTGGTTTGCTGCAACGGACAAACAAAAATCCCATCTTGGCCACTGCCCTCTCCCCAGATTGCACCAAGTTTGTACTTATCGGGAAGCTCAAGTGGTTGATATACGCTATCCCGCCGGACTTTAACGACGTCCCGATTTTAATACACACTATCGACCCGCTCGAAATCCTCGTAAAAGATGGACACTCATGGTCTAATCCCATGGTCGCCATGACAAACTCTTTGGTGTGCATTGCCTCAGCCTCGGGACTGCTCCGTGTCTATGAAATCTCAAATACAGGCGTCCATATCGTTCATGACCAGCAGTCGGATTTTGGCATTCACTGCATGGCTGTTTCACCTCTCGGGAATATGTTGGCCTATGCTATCATCGGCCGTGACAAGAGTCATAATGACACCCAACCTATGATTGTTCTGAAGACGCTTGGGATGGCAGGTATATCCAGTCCAAGTGGGAAAAGAGCAATGTCGTTCAATTCGACGTCTTCTGTTTCCTCTGTTCAGTCCACTTCTTCGCGCTTTGAGTCCGGCAAGTCAATAACCGTGACTAGCCCTTATCGAGACCCGATAAGTACGTTATCATTTTCGCAGGACGAATGCTACTTGACTTGTTCGACGTACTCAGAATCGAGATTTCTGGTCATCTCTGTCGTCAACCCGGCAGAGCCCAGAATGGTTCTCAAATCATCGCGCAGGGTAGACCCGGACGAAGATTACGAAGGAATCACCAGTGTGAAACTTTTCCCAGATAATAGCCGATATATGGCTGTGACGTCTTCCGCGGTTGCCTCTCCTCCAATAATCCTCGACACCAAAATCGCTCATACTTCATCTGCTGTGTCTGATCATTCAACTTTGACGCGGCCCTCGCTTCTTATGAGAGTCGATAAGATAGGCACTCAAATTCATTCCTGTGAAATATCTCCGCGCGGAGATGCAATCGCCTTTTTGGATAAAAATGGTTTAATTTATATTATGCATTCGCCTGGCATGTCCTTGGATACCCGTAGAACGACCATCGTTACCGAGGTGGATGACAGTCCCTCGTACAAGCAAGCAGCTTCGATGAAGTTTTCTCCTAATGGACAAGTTCTGTATGCCGTTGATAAGCGAGGAAATTTGCATATTGAGGACTTTGCGGCCGGACTTCCCCATCACGCCGGCGTTGGCAAGTGCCGTATTCTCGCATGAAGAAAGAAGGAGTGCTGAATCTTTTTCCTATTTTTTAAAGAATTTGTACAGTTTTTTGCATATACGATTGAACGAAATCTTTTTGTTTTGAATTTCAAAATTTCATGAACCGTTAGATTGTTACATTATTTAAATAGTTTTGTATATTACATAGTAACCGATGAACTCTCCGTGTAAGTCTAAAATACAGTTCTGGTTCGTAGATCCGCTACTTTTCTTTCTATTTCGCGAACCGTTCTATCCAGCTCGTTTGCTATGCTCTCCTGCTTTTCTTGCGATAGCAGCTCGAATCGCTCACACAGGTCCCCGTCTATAGTAGCCTTAACTGGGGCATAGTAGCTTCTATATGCCATGTGGTCTCTCCCCGCCAATGGTGCATCTTCCTGACGCATTAAACTCTCTAGCTGCTGAAAGAACGCTGCATCCTCTTTAGTGGCAAAAGGAATCAACGCACCAATAGTCCCTTGCAAACCCGTGTAGACTATTACTTGAGGTCCTCCAACAACCATACTGGTACGCGTCACAGAAGTAGGTATGTCCTCACAGTAGAATTGGCTGGTCAGCTCAAGCTTGCTACCAGTTCCGTTCAACTTTTGAACTTGAGTTGATAGTGCTATTCCATGTTCGTCCTCATCTGCTGTCTCCGAAATCTGTCTGGAGCATCGCATAATGAAAAGATTGCCAAATCTGTCGCCCGCCACAGTTGTGTCATAATCCAGCATAGTACTGCAGGTAACGTGTCGCGCAACTACGTCATCAACAAAGGGGATCAGAGAATTCTCTTTCTCCTTATAAACAATGTAAAATAGTGAGTTCTTGATGTCGCTGAGAATAACCCTGTTCCCCTGAGTACTGAGAGAAGTGATCGAGCTAATGTATTCCATTGTTACCTCTGTCTTGCGTAAAAGTTGCTTCAGTCCAAGATCATAAATTCTGAGAGAATTACCAATCCCCACCAGGAGCCTTCCCTGGAACTCGATCATAGCCAAAGGTGCTTCTTCAATCGCGGTTTTGTGAAAAAGCTGCAAGCTTTGCCCGTCATTTACGTATTCATAAACGTGTAGAAAAGCACCGGAGCAGGATTTTGGATTCATGACTTGATCTCTAGCTGTACCCACAATTAGATACTCCTGGTCGCGAGTCTCAAATCTGCAGTTTGCAATACTGAAAGCAGCTTCGTTCTCCTGCAGCACTATCTGGCCTACGGTAGCGAGCTCCACAGGATCTATTACTTGGATCACGCTGGCCCACGCATTTTTCTGGTGCAAATACCCAAACTGCTTTTGAAAATCCAAATCTATATTATCGTAGTCCTCAAGAGGAACTGTACCATTTTCGGCGCATGCAACGTAGAAGTAGGATGAAAAGGAATTTTGGGTCATCCTCCGAGGGGTATGAAACAGCGCCACCGATTGCTGCTTGATTTTCTCTCCAAGTCTATCCAAAAAAAATATTCGCAAATTGTTATTCTCAACTGCGACGATACCATTGTGTATATCTTCAGAAGAAAAGGACCAAGCATAGTTGAGGGTTGGATAGGACAGAGGCGCCATCTCAAACGCTAAGCCGCGTACATAGCCGACCCATGTCTTTGTGCACAGAGCTACAATTACGTCCTGTTTCTCTTCCCCAACTTTGGCTGCTACAAGCTTGATCGGTTTCGGACCGAGAAATCTTGTGCGAGTATCTGATAGCTGGCCGGTTATGTTGTCCATGACAGACACAATATAAACTCCCGTGTTTAAGCCAATGTGGAGGTGGAGGGTTGGTGCCTGACCCGGTCCACTGGTCATGTTCATTATCTTGATATCACTTGGAGCAGCAGTCAGAGCTTGGACGCTAAGAGGCTCCAGGGTATTCCCCAGATCCAAAGAAAATATACGGATGGTGGAATCGGCGCAGCCAATAGCCAAGAAAGAACTTCGCAACCGCCCGGATGGTACGTCTCCGATTGATATACAAACAGGATTGCCGGGAATTTCTCTGTGTTCGTCGTATTCACTCAATTGGCCATCTTCGTCCACCTCAAAGTACACAATCTCATGGTTGGAAAGAATAATGGCTACCTGGTAGTTATTTGTAGATGCAGCAGTGATGTATGTATGATTTGGGGCGCTCCATTCGTTGACCTCTTTGTTTGCCGCGATGTGCCTAATTCCATTTCCGTGAATTTGTACCAGAGAATCGTCCCCAAGCTGCTGCACAGCCACAGTAGGCACTGTTGAAAGAAACCCCGAGTCTGTGACTTCTTCAACACTGTCGCCAATAGACAAAACCAGAGTTTCATTAGAGAATGACAACACAATGTATTTGTCGTGTTCATCTGATGCAGCTGTTTTAGTCGTCCACACAGAGAGCGGCACGGCCGGCAGCTCGGAGGATACTACTTCGTTGACCACCATGCCATATTCTAGTGATTTGAAGGTCGAGCGAGGTCCCTGTCCTGAAATCGTGTATATCTGCGGGATATCGTCGTTGGTCAGATTGGTTACTACAGATGCCATTAGAGGGTTCAAGGCTCCCAGCGTATCTACCGGTTGGATATTCTCCAATGGACGCGGGGTGAAATAAATAGGCTCGTAGTCAGAAATGTCGCCTTTCAGATATTCTTCAGATCGAAACTCGATCTGATCGTCGTCATCGCCGAGCTTTATAAACTGATACAAGGTGTGGTCTCCTGACTCACAAGCTGCAAATAAGAACCCGAGTTTTAGGACATTTAGAGACACGCAGACGGCGATGGTGTCAAAATATTTAATCGTCATTGCGGTTACATCCGGGCCGTCATGGTCTAGGGTGACCTTAAACAGGTCGCCTAAGTCATTTTGCACGAGGAAGAAAAACTGGCCTCTCATTTTGTGCATCACTGCAGACACAATGGTGGTTGTTGCAAATGATGATGATCCAGCTCGTTTAGGGATCAATACTCGGTGGACAGGCTTTTGAGCATGACAGTACATAATGTAGTCGTTTGTTCCTACAATTACACCCGAGGGACCGTCAGGGCCTCCTGGGACCTGGACCAAGATATTAGCCTGTCTGTCAACCGGGGTACTCCATTTTTTAATGACGTGGTTCAATCCCAGATCCAACTCGTAGTAAGTCAGACGTTTAGTTACCAAAGGTTCTCCCGTGCTATCGTATTCGGCCTCTCCGTGATCCACTTCCAAAGACGCAAACAGAGGGTTTCCGTAGCCTGCGTCCAGTGCCACCATGTAATAGACGAGGATCCGCGGGGTATGAGCTTCTAACGGACTCGAGATAGTAAGATTGGTCTGAGCATCTCGGTTCAACACGTATACAAACTTGTTTTTCTCTACCGAAGCAATCATACACGCGCGTCCCTTAGGGTCCACCGCCAGATATTGGCCAGGAACGACTCTTCGCACGCCGGATCTGCCAAAACTCTCAAGATGGACCTGTACGAATGCGCTTTTTTCAACATTGAACTCAAGGATCGCGATTCTTCCCGAATCAGAGCCAACCACCACGTAGTCTTTGGAAGATCCGGCAATTCGGAAAGCCGCTATTGTCCGGAGGATTCCAAAGCAGTTGTGCGAGACCACAGAGGCTAGTTTTGCAGTCTGAGGATCCAGTCGAAACAGCTCGAGCCATGACCCACGCGCAACTATGATTTCCTGACTCTTTGAACCTGAAAACTGGCCAATTATAGATGCCAGTATGCAGCTAGGAGGCTGTAGTGTTAGATTATATAACTGCAGAGACATGGCGCCAACATATGGATGGTTTCTTTCAAAATAAGAAATCTGAAATATCTGCATTCGCATCTGATGTGGGTTTGGGCCGATCACCGTCTGGTGAGGCATCTAACAATGAAGTAGAACTGTCTTTTCCGTCTGATGGTGTGCTAGAGGCCCGTGCCGGGGAGGAGTAGTAATGTCTAACGTTATGAAATACTATTATATGCCATTTATTTGCAAATGATGCTACTTTCTATTTTCTTTCCAGTCGGTTGTAAATCTGCTGTGTGTTTGGTCTATTATTTGGGTCTACGGGTCTAGGGTGAAACGAGATGTTCAGCAGTCTTAATAGGGTTCTGTTTGTAAATAGGAACATTTTCAGAGTATAGGCTGCCAGATATGTTGCATTGGGTTCCTTTTGGCCTGTGCTAATTAAACGTTTCCTCTTTTTCTCTCTGCCCTTATTTTCTAACTAGACGTTTACATGCCTGCTGTGTATAGAACCTAAGCAATGCGCATATGTGTATGTGCAGTTTTGGTTTAGAGCTAACGCTGATAATGCTCAACTGTATATAGAATATTTTGTGACACAGAATCAATAGAGCTATAAGAATCTACTCGAGGTGGTCCACCGGCTTCATGGGAGTTGTGTTACGAAGCAGAGATGAGAGAAACGTGAGTTGCGGTTCTTAGAGATGTTAAGATCTCTAACCTTTACATTACTACGTACTCAGGTCACAGGTGGGTCAACTTAGTGGATACTACAGCAGCTGGAAATTAATGGTGGATATGTGGTCAAGCATAGTTAGAGGGGATATGGCTGTGAATAGGAAAAAGATATTAGTGTGCTAGAAGATAGCTACGACGAAGCTTTGCTGGGTTCTTGCGCGGCTGGCTGACTAGTTAAACCACAAAGTTTACAACCGTCGAACTAGAACTCGTGAACTTTCTGCGAGCTTAGATCATATAGACACATGTGCTCTTTTTTTCTTTTCATGGTGTCATTGGTCATGTACCGCAAAACTGGCCGTAGAGACGTTCCAGCACATTCCAGTAGACAGTGTTAGCGACCTTTGACTTCCCCGCACCACAAATGCGGGGGGATGTTGGGCTGTTAATGCGGGTGCAAATTGCGGGTAATTGGTCGGTGCGTGCGCAGGTCGCCCGGCCACCAAAGCGAGCCGGTGTGTGGGGAGAGAGGCACAGGTGGGTCCTCGTATTTTTTGCGGCCAAGGTGAAGGGGACTCGCTCACCAAAACGACTGTATCTTCTTATTTCAATAACTGCCAGCACACACGCATGTTGCCCCTCAAGCCCCTCCTCGTTAACCACTGACAATCCCCAACGGAGGTGCAGATCAGATCTCCAGTTGGATTCCCATTCCTGGAAGGAGGGTCTTTCCCAAACCGGTGATTCCGGCCGACCTTCGTATAGTTTTTCCACTGACACGCACAAAGTGGGTTTTACCCGGCAAACCTGGGGGTTGAGTGTGCGCGCCAGGTGTATACATCCTAAAAATGTGTGGGGGAAAGAAAAAAAGGCATTTTAGCGTTCTCAGTTATTTGCCAGCCATTGTACTGTGTGTGAACTTTGATACTTAATTCACAGGTCAGACTTTTGTGAAGCTGTAAATCATCTTTTCGACAAGAGAAAATCTCGATAGTAAGACGTGTGTCGTGTGTGTGTGGCCAGTGCCTTGCTTTTATCCAGTCGAAAACCTGAACCACCCCGGTTAAATTCCTACTATCCACCCATATAGTAGCCACACTGTTAAATCAGCTGCTCCAAAGTTAACAGAGTAACTCACAGTTCAACATTCAAGATGAGCAAAGACAGCCAGGAGAGTTCTTCCAAGGAGGAGGAGCAGCAGCAGCGAATAGATTTGTACATTAGGATGAATGAGGATTATGAAAAGGATTACTGTTTCAATGTAAAGGCTGATGGTACGTACAAAGAATGAAGGACAGTTGAGTCGTACAGGAACCGACGTTAGTTTTGACATAAATTGGGCCTTGGCTTCAAATGAGTATTGACAGTTGGATAAGTGCCTGAAGGGTTTGAGCAAGTCTTGAAGGTTTAAATTGATTCTTGACGTGAAACGGTTTTTTATGGATTAGTACGAGTCTTGATTTAAAACGAGTCTTGATCTAAACTGAAGCTTGATTTTAAACGAGTATTGATCTGAAAATCGAGCCTGAATGGTTTAAAACTGCTTGCTGTTTCAATCTGTCTGCTTCACTTTCAATGGTTTGGGTCAAATCAAACCACTAACAAGAACCTGTTTCGTCGCTAGGAAAGATCTTTGAAGCACTACCTATGGTACTATCCCCCTCTTACTTTTATCGACCTGAGCCAATTGGATTCGCTATATCGACGTACCCGGGTTTCCTGACCAGTGAGGGTGGTTTACTCTTCTCCGACGACGCCCACAAGGAGAAATTCCTGAAAAAAGTGGATCAAAATGCTCTGATCAAAGACGTGGTCTGGGAAGGCCAGCTTGTTGTCCCTATCTGGGAATACGACTATCAGAGGTCTTTGACGGTGTCCGGAGCATTAATGGTATGGCTTTACCTTGATCTGCCTGACTACATCTCGCCGACTCCCGGAACAGCTCCCATTAGTCTGCTGTTCAGGGCGATTGAGCACTTTTTCCCGTATCTCAAGGACGACAATGCATCGCCATTCGACTCGATTGGATGGCAATGGGGTTTCTTTGCGTTTCATCTTATCAAGGTGCTTTTCATCTACTTGATTATCCAGGTGGGGGGAATCAACCCAAGATCACTTAATCCTCTTAACAAATGGCGACGAGCTAAACAGGACCTCAACCGTGAGCTTCTGTTGTCAATTGGCTGGACGGGTGCACGACGAGCCACTCCTGAAGAGTGGCGTGAAGAAAACCGAAAGTTCAAGATCGAGCAGGCTGGAGGGATTGTGAAAGCATACCACGACGGTGTTCTTGAAGGGTTGGGCAGCCAGGGCGTAGTACTAGGTGCAGGAGAAGGGTTTGACTCACACTACAGTCCCAGTGACGAGGTTGACGAAGCTGCCGCAGAGCAACAGCGTCTAGAGGGCAAGTTTGCAGTTTCGAACGAATACTTCAAAGAGGTTTACCAAGGGGTTGCCAACAAGATGATGGACGAGGCCGTCAGCGTTGAAGAAAAGTCGTCACTTATCAAAGCTTTCCGACGAGCAGGCCCGCGGTTTGGTACCGAGAAACTGCAAGAATGGTACAATGCGCGCAAAGCCAAAGAGCCTGTGGACCCCAAGAAGAAGTAGAGGTAGCTCGTTTTTGGAGCCCCACTCCTGCCAGGGAACTCCACTGGAAGGAAAGGAGGCTGGACTAGCTGTAAGCAGTTGTAGTTCGAAGTAGCTCAAGCAGGTGTTAGACATGTAAAGATGATGAAAAAATCTTTTCTCACTCTTTTTTTTTGAGGCAAAAAGGGATTAAAACAATATATCTAAAGCAATATATCATTAATCAAAGAAAGAAATAGAATCACATTAGTCGTTTAATAATAAACAGGTTCTGCAATCAGTTCCTTCGAGTTTTACTGGATTGTTGTTCAAAAGCTCGAACAATACCACGAGCAGTGGGTTTTTGCGCACCACATACCCGTTCCGTGGCTTCACAGAAGCTTAAAACAATATCATTAATAAATTAGAAAATAAATAAAAAATAGTAAAATTACATGGATATCATCAATAAATAACGGGGACCGAAATTAGGTGCTCTGGGTCAGCTGGATCGTGGCCGTTTGACAGGGTGAGAAGGCCGCGAGATATGAGATCGAAGTTCCTTTGGGTTGAAGAAAGCTGGAACTTTTTATCTAGCAGAAAAGTCGGGATCCGCTCACCCACCTCGTCGCTGTCAATGGAGACTGCCCGAGGATCAATGCCTAGCAGAGGACCGTGCGCAGACTGAAGCTTGGTATAAGTTTGAACCATTCGCGACGCTGTGATCTGGGGGTCGACTATATCTATGTGGAGGAGAGAACAAAGCCTAGCACCTTCAAAGTCTTCTATATTGTGCTGCAACGCCTGTACCCAAGTGTCGTGGTTCGCTGAACTTTCCGGTACGTCCAGTGAGTAGACTTCGCACAAAAAATGCATCTGGAGGTAGTATGGAGACTCTTTGGGGACGTTGTCCATAACAGAGAATGGGTTCTTGGGTTCGAAATCGCGGACATCGAAATTAATGGGAGGTGGACGTGTTCCTCCTCCCCAGGGTGTATCTGATGCTGTTTCTTGGGGTGATTGGAGTGTATGGGGTTCTGATTGGGGAGTCGTTTCAGAAGTGCTGGCAGAGCTCGGACGCAAATAATCACTGTCGGGCCCGACAGCTTCTTCATTGAGAGTCTCTTCGTCACTAGCTACGACTCGAGAAGCCATGCTGCTGACAGCTATGTTTGTCGGACTGCTATCTGTCTTGGTCTTGTCTTTGAAGACATCAGCGTTCTTTATTACGTGGGATGGCTCCGACATATGTTGAACCTGAGCAGGGGCTGAGAGCGTTTCGCGAATGGGAGTAGATCCCGGTGACAGACGCTCATATGACGAGGAATTATAGCTCACTTTTCCGGAAGTTCTTCCTGTATGCTGAACATTCGCTCCAATTGCTCCTTCTTCGGATATATCTTTGGATTGAGAAACCGACTGGCCAGGTTTCTGGTCATCTGAAGGCATTCCGTATCCACCATGGCTCGGCGATTTCCACCGAGCATTTTGCTCCAACAAATACGACTTGTAACTTAAAGCGCCTATTTCTCCAACCTTTGGTCCTTTGGATACATCCGACCCCGTAACAGAAATAGAGCCAGCTGGTTTAATATCAGAGGCTATTTCGGGTCCAACACTGTGCGGTTCTGATTCTGAAAGAAAGCGAACCGGTCTGTAACCGGAGGCGACCTCGGATCGAAGACTGAGCGGATCCCACCAGAAAGATTGCCAGCTCAGAATACCTGGTTCTCCAGGTTTTGCAGCAGAATGATAAGCTGGTCTTATACGATTAATAGGCATCTCGTATCGAAGGCTGCGTGGTTGCCATCGGGGATTCTGCTCCTGCTTCTCTTGCTGCCGCTGAACGAACGACCTTAGTTCTTCAGACACCGAGTGGACTGAGTGGGGCGAATGGGCCGAGTTAACAGAACTATGCTTAGAAGCCATAGTTGACCCTGAGGTTTCGTGCCCAGCTGATTTGAGAGACATACCGAGGCCACTAGTAGAACTACCACTAGTAGAACGACCACTAGTAGAACGACCACTAGTAGAACGGCCACTAGTAGAACGACCACTAGTAGAACGACCACTAGTAGAACGACCACTAGTAGAACGACCACGAGTAGAATTTCCACTAGTAGAATTTCCACTGCTAGAACGACCACCAGTAGGAGTGAAACCACCACTAAGAGGAACACCACTGGTAGGACGACTAATAGTATCCCTAGTAGGACCACTAACAGGTCTCGGTGATTTGATCATTATCGGTCTCGGAGATGTAATTGATCCAGCTCTTGGTGATGCAATTGTGAAACTTGATCCAGTGGCACTTCTAGAGGACGACGATGACGTTGTCACTTTAGAAGAATGCTTATTTGCTGAAGACGGTGAATTATAGTTATATGCTGCATCGTCCAACAGACCAGATGACTCCTTTCTTCTTCTGATGCTATCCTGGGATTGCTGTTGCCGACGGTCGTTTTTCCCTAGGCCCAAAATTAGTTCTCGTTGGCGCAAATGCTGCAGCTGGTTGAACCGGCTATGTATTATTTTGCGGAGCACAAAATACGAACTCCACTCGCCTGCAAAGACTATCATTTTTGGATTGGCACTCTCCAAATTGGTGAAATCATAATTGTACATTTCTGCAAATTTCTGCGGCAGACAGCACAGGGCAAGAAACAACCATTGATGAGCCAAAACCACAGCGTAGTCAATGTGTAGAGGACCCTCGTAAACGTTTCTCAGTCTTTCCAACGAGTCGAGTTCGCGACGAATACGACCTGCGACACCTGAATGAAACGACCTCAAGGGATGCAGTTTATCAAGCTGGGACTCTACGCGGTCCGGATGTGAAGCTCGCAACAACGATGCAACTCCGTCAAAGTAGCAGCACGCCCTGACATGCTGAAGTCTCAGATTAAAAGCCGCAGTGTTTAACTCAGAGGGAGACAAGTCGTCAACTAAAATCCCCAGCATGTGTGATATGCTTTGGGGTGTCATGTAACTGCCCACTACGTCATACCCACCGCTACAGTGGACATTTTGATACAACTCACAAACCGCGTTCCCTACAACATGAGGGAACTTTGGGTTTACTTCGACGTTGAGGGTGAAATCATGCACTTGAATTCCATTTGCAAACACCAGCGCTTCTTCACTAAGATTGTATCGTACTTCTTTGTTCAAATATCGCGGAGGACTTTTGAGGAACCTTTGGTACGGCTGACACCACTGCCGTCTGAAATGTTCCTGCTGAAGGGCGGCGCGAAACCTTGTTTCCCTCGCTTCGGGCTTTTCACCACTCGGTATTTGATCATCCACCACCCTGACTGCTATAGGTGTCTCGCCCCAAAGTCCTCGAACTGCGCCTGGCGGTAATACCAGGTACGGGCAGGATATAGCCTTTCTAGTACTCCACTCGAAGTCCTCCTCGTCGTCGTCAGAGTCTGCTTTGCTGCCTGGCATCGGCATGCTCGGCGAAAGAGAAGCAGAAGAAGCGCGTGAGACAAAGAGCTGTTGATTCTGGTTGCGGTTGTGCTTGCGGTTGTGGTTGTGCTTGCGGTTGTGGTTGCGGTTGCGGTGGTTGTGGCTTTGGTATTGGTGATGGTTGGGGCCAACCATATGGTTTTGCGGATTTAACCCCTCCTGCAAATACAAACACGCTCTATTTATGTTGCTACAAGCGCGTTTTTCACCAGGTCCTATTTTTGATGTGTAGTTTAACGGTTTATAATATATAAATAAAAAAGAATATCCCATGAGCTAGAATTCCTGACCTGTCGTGCTCCTTTTATCTATTCTGTGCCTAGCCGTAATCAGTGCCATATCAGGTGCGGCAAATGCAAGGGGAAGATGCAGGATGATGAACAGTGCCGATCGACGCAACCTTATGTATAGAAGGGGCCATAGCGAAAAACGTGGTACGGTTAGAGTGAGAGCCGTAGGATGATGTTAAGTGTGAAAAGGGGAGCAGAGAAGGGCCCTTGTGATCTTTATCGTAATCCTGATATGACACAATAAGACGCAGTGTATAGATGGTCAGGGCCTTACAAGTACGACAGAGGTGTCACGTATGCTTAATCTCCATAGGAGAGAGGGTGAAGGGCGAGGTGGGGGAGGGGTGCCACAACGTTCAAGTTGTGCTAATTGATCACAAAAAGTAGATATGCCAGATATTATATACGATACATGGCACGATGCAGACTGTTTTTTTCTTTTATTGCTGCTTATTTTGCCTTTTATTATATTTTAAGTTACTTTATCCTATTTATTATCGCTCCACTTAGTTATCATATGATAGATCTGAGTATTCTTAATGTCGTGAAATGATATCATCGTCCATGCTACGCTGATGTTACACTGTGCTCACGATGGTCTTAGCATGCCTCCGGTGGCCCCTCGCGGGGAGGGTTGGCTCGCTTCGCGAGATATTTAAATGTGCTATGGCGTGTGAGACTGCTTTTTTTCTATTCGTTACTCTGCGCCTGCTACGAAGCAGAGCCACCCCTCCCAAGGAGGGGGCCGCCAGAGGCATGCTGAGGTTGTCGTGAGAATGCCGTTCATCTCGTTTAGCACTGTATATTAACTGTTATAGCTTCTTCACGGTATAGGTGGGGAGGAGGGGAAGTGCATACGGTGATCCAAACGGGCCTGCAGTGATCTCTGATAACCATGCATCTGACCCCACTCGAGCAAATGATCAGTTATGTAGGTGTGTAGGAGCGACCACGTTTTTCTAATTTATTTATGTTGCAAAGCTGAAAGCCACTGGAAAAAAGCCGGGCAGAGGCCCCGAGCAAGGACTGGGTCATCAACAGTGTATCGTGTATAGACATGATTCTTCTCGTTTCCTCAGGGAAGTCACGGGTAGGCAATATGGTAGTCTAACTAATGGCGCGGGGCACACAGCCTAACTTTCACTGCCCACCAAGACTTCACCCGGGTAACACCCATTAGGCTGCCAATCAGTGGGGCTGACCATATGCATGCGCCGGGCAATAAATCATCGTGTGAATTCCAAACTGAGATGATGAGCTCTTCCACTTAGGTTGACATAAGGTTGGATTGATTGTGTGATTCACGAAAACCTACGCTGTGCCTACCAAAAAATCGTGCTGTGTGTCGGGTAATAATTTCCGTTGTACGGCGTACCGAAAGTGTAAAATAGCGTTCACGGTCTTCAGTTTTAATCATTCGGTAGACTATCACCAAGGTAAGTAACATTGAGGCGTTGACCCGAGGTATATAAACAAGTTTTTTTTCCGTATAGTCTTGAGTTCTTCTGGAACCACGTCTTGAGTCATCCCTGATGGGAGAGTTCCTGGTATCGAACGTGTTGAGCTTTTTATCGGGGTTTCGTTATAACCTATATACGGCTTAATCTGTGATCGAATTCGAAGTAGTCTGCGATGGGATATTTAAACCCCTGAGAGGACGCCTGGTAGGTACTCCTCAATGAGCCCTGTCTATAGGAGCCATGGTAGTCCTGGGAAGGGGTTTCCTATAGTAGCATGTTGCAAAAAAGGACTGTTAGAGTACAGGTTGACCCTGAGATGCCTGACAGCACTACTGGTAGTTGTTCTGAGCCTCGGGTGGACTCGGCTTAGATTGCGCTGCTCAATTTGTGTGACTCGAATGTCGCGCTCACCAAACGGCCAGAAAACGGTTATCACCACAACAGAATACACTACTGTTAGTAAAGAGATGCTTTTTGAGAGCTTTTAACTCCGTCCAACTTTGCCCGTTGTGAAAGAGAGTACTCCGTCAGTATTCTCTCAGTATTCTCTCAGTGTTCCTAAAGATTTACCCTGTGGGTAAGTCAGTGAGGTTAAAGACACCAATTTACTCCTGTAAGGTGAGGTGTCCAACAAACACAGACATGTTAAATAGAAGCATTCTTTTTCAACAAACGACACAAAAACGTACCCTTTGACAGAGGATTACTTTGGACTAAAGGGGCGGTTTCTTTTTTTGCGGGGTGGATCCATGGACTCAAGACAGTATAGAAACCCACCTACTAACTGGCAGCCCGGAAACTCGGGTCCGAGGTTGTTCCCCAGCGCTAAGCCTGGGGTTCGAAAACTGAGTCGAGCCAACATGGCCTCGGCGGTGTCGAACCCGCTGAGCGCTTACAAGGCTCGCAAAGACAAAGAACGGCTTAAAGTACTGGATCGCTACGAGATCGTAGGGTACATCGCGGCAGGAACTTATGGGCGCGTCTACAAGGCGAAGTCCAAAGTAGTGTAAGCAGCATCGGGACATTGTTTTGCGCGAAGCGCAACTAACCTCCACGGAGTGGCCCCGCCGGAGGAGAGCTCCACTTGGCTCCCGGCAGCTATTCTGTGGAGGCTGATTCGCGCAAATCGTACAAGTCTAACCAGGTCGAACAAGGTTTGTGCAATCAAGAAGTTTAAGATTGATAAAGAGGGCGAAGTCACGCATTATACCGGAATTTCTCAGTCGGCGTGCCGAGAAATGGCTCTGTGCCGTGAACTGAGCCACAAGAACGTGATAGAGCTGGTGGAAATCATTTTAGAGGATAAAAGCATCTATATGGTGTTTGACTATGCTGAGCACGACTTGTTGCAAGTCATACACTACCACTCGCACCCGGAACGCAAGCCGATTCCCGAGTCGGTGGTCAAATCGGTACTGTGGCAGCTACTCAACGGTGTGTCGTATTTGCACCAAAACTGGGTTCTGCACAGAGACCTGAAGCCGGCGAACATCATGCTTTCGGCCCAGGGAGTAGTGAAAATAGGCGACCTGGGCCTTGCACGGCTGTTCAGCGACCCACTGCAGTCGTTCTTCTCCGGCGATAAAGTGGTCGTCACTATTTGGTACCGTGCTCCCGAGCTACTGCTAGGAGGACGCCATTATACTCCTGCTATTGATCTGTGGGCCGTGGGCTGCATCTTTGCCGAATTGCTCGCTCTGAGGCCCATATTCAAAGGAGAGGAGGCCAAAATGGACAACAAGAAAAACGTCCCGTTTCAACGCAACCAGACGCAAAAAGTGGTAGAGATTTTGGGCACCCCAACGCTTGACAAATGGCCTTCGTTGGTTAAATATCCCGAATACTCGAGTCTCCAGGCCATGAAAGTGTACCCACCCAACCTGGAGGCCTGGTATCTGTCGATTGGCGGATCAAACCACAAGGGGTTCCAGCTGCTGTCCAGTCTGCTCGAGTACGACCCCAGCAAACGAATCACAGCTGACGAGGCCCTCCTACATCCTTACTTTTCAGAATCGCCAAAAGCAGGCCAAAATGCTTTTGAGGGCCAGTCCTATACGTACCCCATCCGGCGCATCTCTAACGAGGACAATGACATCCGGGCTAGCTCGTATCCAGGCTCTAAGAGGAGCGGGGTAGAAGACAGCCTTCAGCCCCGAAAGAAACAAAAGTGATGACTACGGTACGTTCTCAGGCGGCCTCTGGCGGTCGCTACCGGGGCGGGGTAGTCCTGCTTCGCAGGAAATCCTTCATCTTTAGAAGTTTGTGTCCATTATTCACACACCTGCAGTGAGTCTCGAACTTTGAGCAACGCTGTTTGACATCCTGCACAAGGGAACCGTCATCCTAAACAATATTGCAAGCCAGACAACCTGAACCCTTTGTCCGTTATTTTGGTTTCCAACTCTCTATACATGTAGTGAGTTCTGTTCTTCCAATCCTGTTCATTGCAACACAGTTCGATATCCTTCCCGCGCGACCCAGTCATCGCAAGGAATGATTCCCACAGAGTGTGTTACGAGGCAGGAATACGAACCAGTGTCTGTTTTAGGCCATGTGTAGTGAGTCTTGGTCACTGCTCTGGGTTCTCTCTATGTTCTACAAAGTGCATAACAAAAAACACAAAAAACCCGACCTTTTGTAACTACTACCACTGGACACCATTGGACAGGCTAGGTCCGCTTTGACTCAGCCTATAATCTGGTACACCTACGGGGTTTGACCAGAACCCTGAATTTTGCACCGGACCAGGCACTGCAATAGTCAGCCCATAGATCTCCTGGACGACCTACAGAGATTTTTTTGGATGCTGTGCATGCAGCTGGCAAGATGATTGTGCTTCCTTAGCGTGTGCATCGCTTTTTGGTGTCTTTCTTGATACTTTGTGGTTTCCTGTTTGCCTACAGTTGACTACGAGCCGGAACCGGACCTTCACATGACATGAGAGGGCAGAAGTTTTGAGACATCTAGAGAGAGAATTGATAGAATCTTTCGTTTGATTGCTCTACTGTTTGGATGGGTTCGACCTGCCCCTTTCACCAGCCGTGCACCAGCCGCTTACTGCTGTATGTGGACAATCAGGAATGGATCGGATCTGTTTGATATAAAAATATGGATCTGGTTTGATAGATATGTGCAGCTAATCTTCCATGTGGACTACCTAGATAGGGTCGAGGATATGTGAGACGCCTTTTGTGTTATCTGTATCTATTTAATCGTTTTGGCAAGTATAGTGAGACCGTTGGGAGTGAAGATCTAGCGATGACTACCAATCCGCACCCTTGATAGAATGCGCTAAGCAGTTCACTAACTTGGTGCGATGGGAGTTGCATGCTTGTACGTTTATATCAAGCTAATAGGGTCTTGCCTGGTTTGGAGTGGAGGAAGGAGGTTCATACACCAGGAGGTGTCGACAGCTGCCTCCAGCGACCCTTCCCGATGAGGGTGGGTTCTGCTTCGCAGACGCCGATAATTGGTCTCATTAAAGTCTACGTAATTCAACTATGGGGCCGTTTAAATTGCAATTGTACATTGCACACAACCGTTAATCTACCACCGTTTGTTTTCTGCGAAGCAGAACTAACCCCTCCCCGGTAGGGGCCGCCGGACGCAACGTGTGACCGCTGCTCAAAGTAGGGTAGTAAGACGGTGTACGTGGTTAGACACGCAAGCAAGTCGCCCGTTGTTACTATCTTTCTCCTTACTTCGTAGATTATCCTAGGTTAAATGTGGGGTATCGTCGTGTATTCTGTGAATGCAACCCTTAAATGCGGCCAGTTGCGTTTGCATACAATAAAGCAAAGTGGTTAGGGCTTTCGGTGGGGCATTTCAACGCCCGTTATTGGCTTATTATTTGCAGTAATTTCTTAACTGCAAAGATAACGGAAGTAAAAACGGATGTGTGCGTTGTGGGGCGACACAGCCAACCAACCCAACCAAGACGGTGTGTGTGCTTTTGCGTTAAAACAGACAGGGCGTGTATGTGAATGACAGACGTCCTGCTTCTGCTTCTGCTTCCTGCTTCCTGCTTCTGCTTTATTTTTTGTTTATTTGTTTTTGAACCATGCCGGTGGTTGCCAAATCCTCGTCTCTTTTGCTGAGCAATCCGGCCTTTTACACTTTGCTCTAAAACAATGGTGATGCAAGGTTTGAAGAAACTCCATCCGAAACAGGCGATTGGTCGAGATCGTACTATATGCGGTCGAACAGCCCACCGTTATTTCGACTGGTCTTTTGTGTCGTCCTGAAAAAAGGCAACTGCGCAACAGTTAAACAGCTAATGACCAAAAAAGCTGGTTGAGAAAAAGGGAGGAAGCCTTGGCAGAGAAACCAAGCCAAGTGTCCCCAATCCAACCCCGCATATTGCACAATATGTGCTACAGCTAGCTGACAATTGTGAGATTCACGAATGAATATAGCACGATTACGATCCCGTACTTTTTGGAGAAGAAGCATAAAAATTCACAGGGCAGGGCCCACAGTTTCTTGAACTGTCGTCATTGTTCAAAAAAAAAAGGATCTAAGTTAAGAAAACTTAGGGTTTAAGGCGGTATTGTGCCCACGATTTTTTACGACTTCGTGTCCGCCTTGAAGAGTCCAAAAGGCTTGAAAAAGAAGGAAAATCTATACAGCACCGAAATACCGAGTACGTTAGGGGCCTCTATACATGTACAAACGAACGTGATCATGAATCACGAGAAGCGAAAAGGGCCTATCTGCTGAGATGTACACGCTCTTTATCTACAACGGTATTGGACACTCATGTAATCTTGGCGGCAAAATCACGCCAGAGTCCAGAGTGGACAGCAACGAGAGTCGGTCGAGCGGGGCATGGCATATGAGTTAAATATATGCGAGTGGTGGTCCAGTTGTTACAAAAAAGTGGTTCGATATTGCTTTGGAGAGGGAGGAGGGACTCTTTTGGGCATGTTCTCGGGATATCTTGAGCTATCTTGTTCTATCTTGTTGAACTATCTTTCGACGGATCCTTTTGTTACACACCCTTTTAGGGATGTTTTCGAAATCATTTTGGGGAAACATGTGTCTTAACTGGGTTTGAGCACTTGGGGATCGAGATCTCTCACAGTGTGTGCACTTGGTAAAGAGAGCTAGCCTTGAGCTTAGTGCTGAGCTAACACCATTTACTCCGAAACTACACAAAGCTGTGCTAAGAACTACTCTCTCAACTTGTTCTCCGCGACACGCCAACATACAACTACACGCTTGTTATGCTCACGCTATGCGTTTCAGCCCGCAGTTTATAATGAGGTATCATTTACGGTAACTATCATTTAGGATTTAGTATCGTATCACTTTGCAGTGTATCACTCAACTGATATTTTAGGTATATTTTAAGAGTTGATTAGGGTTTTATCGGCTCGCGTTCAAGCGAGATTTGCACTGCATTTGTTATCCAGAGTGCGCGGCTGGGCGCACATTTTGCCACGCGCGCGTTGAAGGCTGCAGGTGGCTGGATGGTGATTGGCTGAATCTGCACTCAACCAAACTTGACTCCCACGGGTTCCAAGCTTCATGCGCTTAAAACAAATGTACAGCACCAAACAGGACAGGTGTGGGCTTGCTTTTTGTTTTATGGGCTACCTGCTTTGCTTTTCCCTCCTACATACCGTTTATTTTTTTTGTGTGCTCTGCGATCATTTTACTTTTTGCCGACACTCCCTTTTCTCGCTTTTCTGCCTGGATACGTACCCCGCACTAGTCTTAGATAACGGTTTGAGTAACTCAATAGTGAAAACTCTTTTTCGGCGCATGAAACTCTCTGGCAACTTTACGCGTGTGGAGTTGCCTTCAGCGGCCCCTCTGGGGCAGGACTGGTTGTGCTTGGCGGTGTGTACTCTTCTGCGAAGCACACCTCCAGCGACCTTATGCCGGCCGGTGAGCTTCTGGCTGATATCAAGAGATCGTGTCTGTAGGGTAGGGGCCCTGAGAGGGGTACGCAGGGAGGGGTTCGGGAGGAGGGGGTGTGGGAAGCGTGCGGCTCAGAATGAGGCTCACGGTCAAGTTTTTCTGAGCCTTCTTTAGAGTTATCTTAAGAGGTTTTCAGCATGTTTTTCAAAGTATTTCGACTCAGAACACTCCATTCTCGACTCCTAAAGCTAAACATATCATGTGTGCTTGTACGAAGCTCAACTAACCACCACGGAGTGGCCCCGCCGAAGGCAAGCGCCCCCTTCGTACTCCCCAGACTCCCAGATTTTACCCTGCCACGCCTGTGATCGGCGACTGATAGTCGATCACTCTATGCTTGATTCAGGCTGGATCGCCAAGCCTGCACATAGCCCATTTAGGCTATCAAATACTTGGCCGAAAAGAAACGTGATTATCTGCAGGTATATCGGAAGCAAACGTGCGTCTGGTCTATCCATACAGATGTATGCATGTACATAGTTTAACATAGAGATATATATATCGTGAGAGTCACTCAGAAGGAGACAACTTGATTCGCAAAAAAAAGAAGAGCCCTTTTTAACGGTTGGAAGAAGTTGACAAAAAAACCAGACGCGTCCAGGAAAGAAGGACACAAGGGGAAGCACGGACGTAACTGGAATAATAATCGTTGCCTGTTGGTTCCACAAGTTCACAGCCTCCTCTCAAATCAAATCACTGATCTCACTCTAAACCTTTTTCCTCACTCTTAATATCATATTTTGCGTCTTTATTTTGGTCTACTTTCTCTCACATTGCCCTGCTCTCTCGTTTTCTTTTCTTCCTTCTCCCTCCGAGATTCTAATATTATCACAACACATTTTTCAGTTATCATGGCTACGGAAGGACAGTTCAACACCGACATGATGGCCAGCTGGCTACACCTGGATTACCCATCTCCATCCCCATACTTGGGCGAGGAGGAAGAAGCTTCACAAGGTATTAGCAGTACAAATAGCTTCTCCACCGCCTCAACCCAAGATTATTTATTGGCTATGCCCGTCGACATTTCTACCGACGAGGCTGCTGCTTTTCTCAACACGAGATACTCCTTCAACAATAACACCTCCTCCGATAACAGCAATTTCGTCTTCGACAGTGATGGAAGCAGCAGTGCAAACCCTCTCGACATGACGTTTGACTACCCCAACCACGACGGAGCCCTGTCGTCGGATTCTTCTCCTCTGATGCCTACCACACCTGGAATCCTCCATCACCAACAGCATCAGCTGATGTCACCTCCCATCCCCACCACAAACTACAAAAGCTCCTATTGGGCTGTGCCCTACCGGTCTTCGTCTGTAAACGACCATCCTGTTAGCATTCACGATCCCCACGACTATACACCGGCTGGTACCGGAACCCGGGACCCTCGATTCGCCTTCAGCAGCCCCCCGCTTAATACGCTGCCTTACGGCCACTCTAACGTACACACTGGAGTCTCTGGGCCTTCCGGACCCTCGGGCAGTCCAGGGTCCCCGCCGAAAGTTCTCCGAAAGCAGTCAGAGTCGCGCATCTCGCTACCCGAGCTGTACCACCGGATGGGACTCGGACACGACCACGAGGAGGCGCGAATCCGAGAACAAAGAACGCTCAACATTCTACGGGAGCAAGGCTTCAGGCTGGGCGAAAAGACGTGGATTCGCGACACAACCGACCAGGTCCGCAAGGACATCATCGAGGAGATATATCGACAGACCTACCCCGACTACGGCTATTCTCGAGAAATGCTAGAAGTGATAGTACGTCGAGGTTCATACTACCTGATGCAGGGACGACTACGACGAATCAGACGATCCAAAAAAGCACAGCAACTGGCCCAGGCTCGAGCCTCTGTGTCATCATAGTGTTTTATGTTAGTTTTTTTGTCTATTTAACGCATAAGTTTTATGTTCACTTCGAGGTCTCCAGCTCGCCTCCGGCGGGGCCACTCCGTGGGGGTTTGTTCTGCTTCGCAGAAACTCACTCTGGGAAAGTAAGCGCCCGTGTAAGCTTCTGCGAAGCAGAACAAACCTCCACGGAGTGGCCCCGCCGGAGGCGAGCTGGAGACCTCGACGAAGAGACAGAAGGACGGAGATACGAAGACAACAAGCCATCTGCCGCTTGGCAGATCTGCATGCAAGATCCGCCATTGTGCATAGCCGCGCTGGTAGATAAACCCAGGTGACCTATTCTGGCGATTGCAGGGCTACGCAAGGCTGGGTGTGTGCAATAAAAGGGCCAAGTCTGTGAAGTGGCATTCTGGATACGAGCACAGCGTAGCACATTGTCGTTTTTTATTGTTTTGGACGAGACCACTGCGTGGAGGTGGTTTGGCTAAGCAGAAAACTGGACTCATGCGGAATGCTGGCTGACCTTCGTTCTTCATATGTATATATCGAACGATATATTACTACTGTATAATGAACTTAATCGGGAATGACCCTGACCCTTTTCTCTAACCCTTTGCCCCTACGTTCAAGCATACCATTCAGTGTCGTCAGAAGCTCTTAGTTTTGCATCGCCCCATCCCCTAGACTCCTCTCTGCTAGACCCTCTCTGCTAGACCCTCTCCTGGTTTGGCCTTCTGCCTCGCCTTTTCTCCACACTTTTTCTACGACTATCGGAAAACCCCCCAATCCCTTTCCAGTCTGTGAGTGGGGCGATCAAACTGCCCATACTTACTATCTATAGTTACTACACTGTAATCACTGCCTGGTTTACAGTTATAGCAGGTATATACGAAAAAAAAGAATGCCATATACTGTGAACCACGAACATACATTATTGTGAATATCAGAAAAGTCTTGGCTCCGTTTGAGAGTTGCCTACCGCAAATGAGGACTACTAAACCTAGCCAGGAAATGAGAACATCTGAGACTACCCTTATGTGCCGATATCATACTAGTTAGCTAAGGATAGGGTTTCAGCCAATAGGAAATCGCTATTACAACTATCGTTCGATCTAGCATTTTCAGCCTCTCAGCCCCCAGGTGTGCACGTTTTCTTTCGCGTCTGATTTCACTTGCTGCCGGATATCACGGCAGTTCACCTATACTCGCATTGTGGGCAGGGTCTTGCGTACTCGCGTGGGGAACGTGCACACTGTAACTTCCCTACGTAGTAATTTTCCCCTACTTCATACTTGTGTTACGCTATCAACGATAATAGAGTTTAATGTATCTCCTTAAACCAAGGATCTGAAACTTTTTTATTTAGAATTTTCAAGGCACTAGCTTAACCTACTCTACTGGTTTACTGCGAACCACCGGACGATATGTAGAACTGCTGGGGCCAGCCTTAGACCCCGTAGCTCTGCTTCACAGAGATGACCATGGTGTGATTTAGCTTGTAGTAACGTTAGTATTAGTTTAACTTAACTACTAACTACACTACCACGCTTAACTGCTACGCTACATGTTTAACTTAATGCTACCTAGTAGCTGGCACAAATAGGCGGCCCTCGTAAGGGCAAAACAGACTGTACATCTCATTACGCGAACATTAGCCGTTTAAACATTAAGATCACTGGGTAAATAACTAAGGAATGCTCACCCACTTTTGCTCAACATTAAACAAAACGTAAAACATAAAACAAAATCTCCTATCTATTTCTCTTGTGGGCGTCCCGATCGTCCGTGTCGTGCTCGTCCTGTTGTGCCTTGTCCTTTTTTGTCAGTGTCGATAACGCCCAACATGAGTTTCACAGCCTTTCTCACTGTACAATCAACGCTCGCCGGTAAAACCTCGGAGCTTAGCAGAACCAACCCTCCCCGCGAGAGGGGCCTCGCCGGAGGCGAGTAGACACCCCCTAACGCCCGAACAGACCCAGGGGCACTGTGTCTCCCAGCCCTTCCACCAACTTGTCGCGGCGAAGCCATTCCAGATCTAGTAATGCAAAGGCAATGTTGAGATATCGAGGCTTGTTGCTAGCCTGCTTCTCACGATCCATTAGTGCGAGCACCGTGAAAACGAGGCACGCCGCTTCGTCCTCGGCCAGCTGCTCGTGCCGAACCAGTCGCTCGTACATATGGGCGCTGATGGGCGTGGAGGTCGATGCCGCCGTCCCCACACTCAGCGTGAACTGGCGCGTCCGTTGGTACAGGGCAACCACGCCGTGTTTAACCCGTACCAGTTCGCGTACGGCTAGCTGATCCTCGCTCGACGACGACTCGAGCTTCTCGTCTACGAGTCGATCAAGATGGACAGTGAAACTTGCCAGTTGCAGCGTGTTGGAACTTGCGTCAGTGATCATTCGTTTAAACGACGACGACGACGTGATGGGCAGTTTCGACGTCCTGGGGCCCGTGCTCAGTCCCTCGGTGGTCGTTGTCATGATGGTCGACCCGCTTACCCGCCGTCGTCGTTCAGACGAGGATCGAGACGAAGAAGAGACGGACATCCACTCTGACTCTGTGGGCGAGCTGGGATTTTTGTTGTTACGCAACACCTCGAGGTCTGCCACGTCTTTATCCAACTCACGTTTGGTCGTAATGTCCTGAGACGTAGACCGTACGTAAGATCCCAGGAATGCAATGGATGAATCTCGCAAGTCTGGATACAATCGACCACTCGAAGCAGAAGGCTCTAAACTGTTGTTTATTGCACTGTTGTCCTGGTCACCCACCAGGCCGGCCAAGTACGCAAAGTCATCTTCGAACCTGATGGTATCTACAGTGTTGGCCGTGGCATCCTCAGCCCACGAAGGTGTCGAGTTGTAGCCCTTGGGGTGAAGAAGTAATCCAGTAGGATCATCCTTCTCAGATGTAGCATACTTTTTAGCTACCTGTAGTTCTTGATCTTCTTCTGTTGTGTACAAATCAAACGTTTGACTTCCAAACCTCTGACCGCCGGGTCCCAGACCCTTTCCAAGCTGTTTAGCGGGGTATTTGTAACCTCTGGAATCGTTGTGCTCTTCTTCTTCTTCTTCAAAGTCGCTCTCATCATCGTCACCTAAAGACAAATCTGTATTGAGCGACTCACTGTCGTCCTCATTGATGCTCTGATACCATGCAGAAACGTCTCGCTGTTGCTGCTTTTCATCCACGTCCGAATCAGAGGTTACCTCGAGGTCGTCGAAACTGCTGGTCGGAGAAGGTGGTGCTACCATAACCGCTGAAGCCATGGAGGACTCATTTCGCGCATGTCCTGCCGACACAGACTGAGACACAGACATAGATTGGCTGAACTCGGAAGACATATCTTCCCACTCGGCGTATTCTTCGTCATCGCTCGCGACGTTACCATGACGGGCACGCAGCTCATTGAACGATTTGACATTGCGGAGGACTCTTTCAGGCACCTCTGCGGGCTCTGGAGTTGGAGGGGTTCTAATGGGAAACTCAAACGTGGGCGGTGCAGACTTGGGTGTCTTGTTAGAGTTGTTAAAATTGAACTCTGGGATTGGAGTAGCCACTGCAGAGTTTGTAAGAGTCTGTTGTTGCGGCTTGTTATCCTTATTCTTATCGTTATTCTTATCCTCATTCTCATCCACCACTGGTTCCATCTCCACTGTAGCAGACCTCTCTTTGACCCTGATGAACCTGAACGATTTCTTGTTCATCTTGGGGTCTTTCCCTCCTGAAGCCACACTCTGAGTCAGCTCATCGGGCGATCCTCGTCGCTTGACAGGCTCTTCCTCTACAATGGGTTGTACAGCAGGCTTGAACGATACATGTCTGTCGCCAGGGGTGTACGGCCTACCTCCACCTGGCGTATGCATTCGGCCACGAGCTGTCATGTTAGACTGCTGAGTAGTCGTGGATGGCGAAGTTGCATACGACAATAAAGACGAAGACAACTTTTGGTTAATCGAGAGACTCTGGTTTTGAGACAGGTACAAGGTATAAATGTGAGCCAGCTCAGCAGTGATGAGACGGTTGAACTCAGATTTGGCAACAGTCCTCTCAAATTCGTACCCAAGATGCGAAAACAACGTCATGGTAACAGACGTAGAATCGACAAACTCCACCTTGAAACATGCCTGCAAGTCATTAGCAACGAGAACCTCTCGCGACACGTCCACGTTGAGAAAAACTGCAATGGGCGTCTTTCGAATCTCCTGAGCGTATGCTGCTAGTTCATGGACCGGCGTGTACACCATCAGATCTGGCTTGGCAATCTTGAACAAATGGAACGGCTGGGTTTTGTTCATCACTTTGGCCTTGGCAAGCAGCTCGACGATTTTAGTCGCTGAGTTATCGGGGCGAATCAACTGGTAAACCTGGACGTGCTGGTTATCGCCCTGATTGGTATGCAGACCCTTTTCTGACGAATAGATGGCAAGGTTGCGCGATTTCGAGTATTCTGCAAAGTGAATGTTAGAGATATCGCTCCACTTGATGACCTGCAATTCCGGCAAAGCCTGAACAGGGCTTTCGTTTATCAGCGAGTGCATCAAGATATCGGCAATAGACGGCTTGTGGAGCCCAGAAGCGCTCACCATGGCAATGGGCTCTGCGGGCCGTAGGATGACTAGGTAGTCGGTGAAAAGAATGATGATGTGGTGGGGTTCATTTTCAGGAGCCATGATATCTTTGGAATCAAAGATAGTTACCACCCGGCGGTTGATCCACCCGTATTCGAGCTCTCTGGGCCAACCGGTAGCAATTTCTACCAATATTTTCCCCGTGGGCGTGAAAATGCGTCGGTTATACGGTGTCACTACGTCCTCTTTGCCAAAAGCATCAATGGTGCCCACTGCAGAGTTATAGAATTCCATCACGTAAACCTTCTGGTTGGGAGCCCATTCTTTCGCCTTGATGAGTCGGTCCAGGATGAGTTTGACTTTGGTTAGATGGATGCTGGCGTGGATGATAGATTCAATTTTTCGAGGAGTATAGGCTGCCGCATTCTTCTTCTTGCTGTTGTAGTTCTTCATGCCGCCCAGTGTGCGCTCGTAGTGGTAATTGAACGATCGAGAAAAGTTCTTGGTAGCAGCTTCGTGGCGCATACACGCCTTGTAAAAATACGGAATAGTCATACCACACGCACGCATGATTTCAAAACTGCCGTAGGGGTATGCCTGGCGCAGCGAGTCGTAGAAGATGTTGTTGATGCGCACAATCTCGTCAATGGTTGGCGGGAATATGCTATTGAGCTTGCGGATGTTGAGATTGGGGATTTCTCCACCCAACACTTTAACTCGCAATGGTATCAAGAAATCCTGCAAGAAATCAATCAGCTCGGAACGAAGGTTGCTTTGGAGAGCATACAGCTCTTCGCATATGGTCTTTACATCGTCCGGGTCGTCGTCGAGAGTTGCGTATGAATCAGTGGGTGGAGTGTAGGAAAGCTCTGTAGATTCTGGCGAGTATTCGGCCAAAGGATCAAACAGTTGCTCCATCTGATCTCCCAGCAGATACACCAACTCGTTATTTTTGTCTATTGTCGTGTCCGAGTCTTCGTAGACTACGTCTACAGTGGTCGACTTGACCAGTTTCGGCTCAATGCAGCCAATGTCCACGAGCAGTTTGCCAATTTCGGCCGGATATTTGCCGTCGGCCAGTTTCATTCGCGCTGCCATGCTTCCCGCCATTGTCTCGTCCCAGTCTACCATGGATTTGGTCAGAAGAGACGATTGCTTTGTGAGATTGTCTCGGGTTGCCGGATCCATAGTCGCGTAGCTACGCAGACAGGTGATGGCCAAGGCCTGTCGAACAATACTGTTTCGATGCTCTTCGGGTAGGTTAAGTGACGCACAGTGATATCTTGACCGCGGTCCTATGGTTATGTTGAGGAAACCGCTTGTCCCATGGCGGCTGAGGAGAAGGGTGGAGAGTGAACTTTTGTGACTCGGACTCTTTCCGGTGGGCTTGTTTCTGTACACTATAGCTAGGCACTGGCCGAATAGGGGGTCGTCTCCGATCATGTATACGGCGTCTGGTTAGAATTTGCGTTCCCGGCGGGCGAAAATATGTGAGCTTTTCAAATTGTGCCTGCCATTTTCAAAGGGTCATTTTTCACGTAGATAAGTGGCCCTTGCACAATTAATCTCTCACTTACCAGCCATGTTGCCAGCTCCAAAGTTCACGTAATACGGGGACAGCGAGTCCACCATTATAGGTCGAGGAGACGGGTCTTCAAGGGAAGAGACCATTTTTATTAGTTATTATATTAAATTTTGAAGGAGTGTAAGGTATTAAGTATTCTAGTTAGTTAGACAATGTTAACTCAATGCCATTGAACTAAACATCATTCATCATCCATAAACTCACAAGAAAATCAAAAATTGCGCAAAGTTAACGAGTATTCAAAGCAAAGAAAGACAAAAAAAAAAGTGAACGACTTAGGTCAGGTTTAAAGGAATGTGATTAGAGTTAGGAGGAGAGATATTATAGAGTTTTCTTCAAACCGAGAGCCTCCAGCAGAATAACACGCAGCTTCAGCTTTTCGATAGAGTCCCAAAATATCTAGCGATCAAAAGAACAAAAACATTAGTTAGTGATCGAGAGCAAAAGAAGTCTCGCTGAGCTGTTGTTAGGGCGTGTGTTACGGGCCGCTTTCTTTGGAATGAAAGTCGGTCGGTCCAAATTCGGGAACACGAAGAATGTAAATCGGAAAGGTGACGTGGGGCAACGCGTCAGGACGCGCCAGACGTAGTTACGCGTGTTTTGCGCGAGACAGCAGAGAAGAGAACGTACGGCTGTGCTAATTAGTGACGATCGAATTTACGTGACACTTTAGACTTTTATCAACGTTAGTAGAGCCTATATAATATAGAAGGAAACACCGAAAAAATCTACTATCTATCCACTCCAGCAGCCATGATATCACTCGGATCAAGCATTGACCCGAACCAGCAGTATCGTCTGCTCGAGCTGTCACCCGCCCTTCTCCGTGAACTGGAGGATGAGAATGACAACACCGGATCAATCAAGATCAAAGCTTCTGGGATTAAATCCGAAGTAGCAATTTGTACAAAGTCCAAAACGTTCAGACTACGCCAGATCAACCAGTCCAACACACTTATGCTGGTCAACGCTGGCAACGAGGAAGGAGAAATCACAGCGTTTGGCACAGCTTCTAGTTTTCTGGAAGCTGTCGAAACGGTCGGATCGATGGATCTATCGTCCGTCCCGACTTACCAAGGTGATGGCGAGATTACCGTGAGAGAAAGCGACGTAACTGAGAATGTCGAGTCATTGCGTTCTAGGTCACCTATCAGTGATGATGAGTTTGACGTGCTGTGGACACGGAACCTCGGCGTAGAAATAGAGGGCGTGGCATGTTTGCTGGAATCTCAGCTGGCATCAGCACTGCTAACTGATATACTTCTGACCGCCGTTTCGAAGAAAATGGCACTAGAAAACATAGACAGTCAGGTGATTGTCGCCAACAAGTCTGTTGATGAAGATGATTCAGTATTCCTCCAGGTCTTGAAGCGCTTCACTAAGGAGGACCGCACGTCCTCCTCCCCAAAGTTGTCATTTATCGTCCAGGACATAGCCCAGTGGTACGGAATACAGCTTCTGAGACAGAAAGCCAGGTCGAGCAACCTGAACATAAAAGTTTTTCTGACCCTCTGGCGCGAGACAATCCCCATAGACTTGGGCATTGAGCTCAGTACCGACATGCTCGTTGGTCACTTTGTCATCCCAAGCCAAAACACTATTCGCTACTTCACGGCGAGCCTTCTGTCCGACAAACCCAAAACCAGATTCCAACAACTCTTCAGCATCAAGTCAACTTGGGACTTGGACGAAATCGTTCCCTTTATTGAGGATATCCGCAACAAAAGTGTCAAAATGGAGAGCTTTATAATGAAATTTGCTCGCAAAAAGACTGTGGGAAAGGGGGCGGTGGTTGTCACTGCGAGGTGAGCAAGTGTCCCCATGCCTCCGTCGGCCCCGGGTTGGTTCTGCTTCGCAGAAAGTGTACACCCAAATTTTGAGCAGATTTTATGGATGAACATGCTGTTGAAGCCAGGTTGATCGTGCATTTCAAGATTATTTTACTAAGCTTCATTTCAGTCGTGTTTTGAAGCCTGGTGGTCATTAAAATCATGCATTTGATTATTATTTATACATAGCATCATTTCAGTTCTGCGACGCAGAAACATCACTCCCTGGTGGCGATACTCAGAGCAGCTGGCTGATGGTGTCCTTGGCTACTTCATACACGCCAAGGAAGACGGCCCCTCCAGCTGATATCCACATTACTCGAGGCCCGATACCCTTGAGCAACGTCCGTGGCCCTTCTTCTCGGATCATGGTTTTAAATACAGTACCTATCGACACTCTTTCTTTATTGAGCATCAGTCTTGTTTTGAGAACGTCAAGAGGGTTGGTCAGAGCAGCTGCGACTCCTCCAGCAATCGATCCACATACGGCTCCTTCTTTAGGTGTGACCTTTTTACGGTCTGTCTTGTCAGCCCATATCTGCTTCAGAAACTCGTACAGTGGGAACTGGATCATGGTAAAGGGAATTTCCCGTAAGATGGTTGTCCCCCAGCCTCGGTACAAGCCGAGCCATATTCCTTCCCCATGCTCGTTTCTCAGAATTGATCTCAGAGCCTGCCACGAATTGGCATGTTGGGCTGTCTGAACTCGCTGCTTGACGACTTCGCTAGGCACACGGACTGAGCAAGCAGCTATCTCGCCAATTGTGGCTCCCAACATGTGGATCAGCCCGTCGTTGATGGTCTTGTTGCTCACAACCCTGTAGGGGGCCAGATAATGCTTGCTGAGCTCATAGGAGAGGAAGAACAAGCTTGCTGGTTAGCGCTAGCCGTTTGTCGTGTTTTTTTTTCTTTTTGGCAACTACTAGACGAAGGAATAGTAGAGTAGTCCCGTATGCAGGTGTTGGATTGGACCTTGTATAAAAGCATTCAATGTCACAGCCTCATACTTCGCAGAAGAAGACTCTAAGTATCTGCTTCACTTTTTTTTTTCACTACTGACCTCCTGGAGCCGATGCGACAATTGGACTAGCAACTCCTTTATAGATGCCACTCCATCCTCCGTTTTTGAAAAACCCTCCTTTAGCTTGAAGACGGGTCCTCAGGGTATCTACCGGATAGAAAACGAGGTCCGTCACTGTGCCAGCTGCCCCTCCACTCTTGGTTAGAAAAGAGATATAATTAAAAAAATGTAGCAGAGATCAAAAATTGAAAATCCTAAAACGTACCAAAAGTGATAGAGCCACCAGGTTTTCGGCCATGATCTTGTATGTTATGTTTCGATATATACTCTGAACTGCTCCGTTGCTCTCAATGTTATGCTCTCGTGCTGCTGTTCTATTTGTTTATGAAATCTAATGTTTGGAGACACTGAATCTTACAGTAGTATCGCGGTATCGGTAATCGATCTGCGTTTTTCACCCCACCCGGATCCGGTGTCGGAGCCGCGGAACAATCTCAAAGTCCGGGTAACTTTTGTGATTTCAAACGTTCTTTTGAGTCTCGCCCTGACTAACAAAAATACGAAAAGTTGCGAAAATCCGAACGCATTGATAGCAAAAAGAGCATCATTGTATTTGATATTTGGCACTGCTTTAGCACCACTAGTTTTAAGTACTGCTACCCTTGACTGCGTTTGACTACGCTTGACTATTTGCCAACTATCTAGCTGGATCACACACTGGCAAACGCAATGCAATCCATACAAAGAATCGCAGCCAAAAGAGCTGTGGCAAGGTCGTGGACCACCAAAAGAAGCTTTGCTTGTATTCATGCCAGGCAGAGACCGATAGTGGAGCACTCATCCAGTAGCAATGTGGCTGCTGCGCTTTCCGGAGCTGCTTCTCGCGGTCTTAACGCCTCCGGAGATGTGACGAGTACAATAGTTCCTCCTGCTGGATCCTTTGTTAGCGAGGCCCTAAAAGACTCCAAGTTGGCTGAAGTTGCGTCTCCTGGGGGTGTCACTCAACCGGGGAAGCCTATATATCTTGATATGCAAGCCACGACTCCGCTTGATCCGCGGGTTCTTGATTTCATGATGCAATTCTACACTGGCATGTATGGCAACCCTCATTCGCGAACTCATGCTTACGGGTGGGAGACGGACAATGCCGTGGAAACTGCTCGAGAGCACGTTGCCAGCGTTATTGGAGCTGACCCGAAAGAGATCATTTTCACCTCTGGCGCCACCGAATCCAACAACATGTCTCTGAAAGGAGTGGCCCGGTTCTACAAAAAGACAAAGAAACATGTCATTACCACCCAGACCGAGCACAAATGCGTCCTAGACTCGTGTAGGCACTTGCAGGAGGAAGGTTTTGATGTCACCTATCTTCCAGTCAAGCCCAACGGACTTATTGATCTCGAGGAGCTAGAAAAAGCCATCCGACCGGATACGGCCATTGTGTCGGTGATGTTCGTCAACAATGAGATTGGAGTGATCCAGCCGATTGAGGAGATTGGAAAAATATGTCGCAAGCACAAGGTGTTTTTCCACACCGACGCGGCACAGGCTTATGGGAAAGTACCCATCGACGTGAATAAACTCAACATCGATCTGATGAGTATTTCGGGTCATAAGATATACGGGCCCAAGGGCATTGGAGCATGTTATGTTCGACGTCGACCCAGAGTGAGATTGGACCCTCTTATAAACGGGGGTGGACAGGAACGAGGATTGCGAAGCGGCACTTTGGCCCCAGCCTTGGTGGCCGGATTTGGAGAAGCATGCAGATTGATGAAGAGTGAGATGGAGGTAAGTTAAGAAAATTGAGAGAAGCCAAAAAGAATAGCTGGATCCGCTCGCCCCCGGCGTGGCCCTTCCAGGGAGGGCGGTTGCGCTAAAAGTTTTATTATGATGACCTAAGAAAAACACTACGAACTACTGTCTTTTTTTCTTTGTGACGGTTTGGTCATGAAAACAATATTTATGCAGGGGTCTGAGCTCGCTACGGTCGTATTTTATTCTGGCCGTGTTCTATTTTGACATTTTAGTTTTATTTTGGATTAACTTCAAGACTAACAAGTATGACCTCCAGCATGTATCACGATTGTCCAAAAAACTCACTGATGGTATATTGGCTCTCGAACACACCGTTTTGAACGGTGACCCAGACGCTCATTACGCTGGATGTGTCAATATCTCGTTTGCATATATCGAGGGTGAGTCCCTGCTGATGGCTCTGAATGACGTGGCTCTCAGTTCGGGATCGGCTTGCACTTCAGCTTCGTTGGAGCCTTCATACGTTCTTCATGCTCTCGGAGCTGACGATGCCCTGGCCCACTCCAGCATTCGATTTGGAATTGGACGATTCACAACCGACGCCGAGATTGATTACGTTTTACAGACTGTTGTCGAGAAGGTGCAGCGTTTGCGTAATCTGTCTCCGTTGTGGGAGATGGTCCAAGAAGGAATTGACTTGAGTACTATTCAGTGGTCTCAACATTAGTTATTTAGGATATTAGGTGTACATACAAATACTATCGTTGAATTCGCGTGTTATGCTCGTATGGTGAGGGCTTGTTCTACTTCGCAGAAAGAGCACACTCAACGATAGATAGATGGTATTATATCAGATTCTTCTCAATCTCAGACCGCCCATATTGATTCCTGCGGAAACCTGGCGATCATGGAACACTACCGCTCACCTGGTTAAAGCCATATGTGTGCAACGAAAAGGTTGCTTTCCGATTCCAGACTAATACTTGAAAGACTGAATGACGATGAACAGGAAATATAGACTTGATCTATAGAACAGTCGTGTACCGAGCAGCAACCAAGCCTTTTGGAGATCGAAAACAGCGCAGATCTGCTTGTTACTTCTGCTTCGCAGGACCTAGCTCCATAGCCCAGATTGCTGTGGCATCGGAATTGCTACATTGACTAAACTAACAAGAAGGCCCTGGTTACCAAATAAGGTGGTGAAATTCCCACCGTAATTTAGACTGGCACCATGGCACCAAACTGATGTTGATCATCAACACCCTGCGTGAAATGCAAAGACCCATTTGAGTAGACAACATAGGCACAGTACAGTGTACTAGAAAGAAATATCGCTTGGCATAACGAGTGAGAGAAAAGAAAAACTACACGCAGCAATAGTTAGAGTCAGATCAAAAAGCAAGCTCGAGGCAGAACGAGTCGAGTTGACCACCCAGTCGAGTCAATGCGGCTCTGCATTTCGGTCCCGAAGTTTTAGTTTTTCAAAAAAAAATTAATCCCACAAACTCCTTCTATAGCCGAACCCCTAAACTTCAGATCTCCCCGAGCTCCCTTAAAATTACAATGTATCAGAGCCAACCTCTGAACCAAATCAAGCCCCTTCATCAAAGTCAGTATGAGCGTATTCCTGGAGTGTCGACAATTTTATCCCGGACCGGAAATGACCAAGACTTAGCTGGTCAACCACAGTATGGTCCTCCGCCACCTTTGAACCCGTCTTTAGTAAACGTGCAGGGAAGCAAAGTCGATAAAGGACAGCTGTTTCGCCGGTCATACAAGGCGTGCAGTAACTGCCGTAAGCGAAAAGTGAAATGCGATTTCGGAGACGTTCTGAACCCTTCGGGTCCTCCTTGCTTGAGGTGTCGTAGAGAGGGCAAGACCTGCGTGTTCACTGAGTCGAGGCGAGGCGGGATCAAGAATGTCCTGCTCGGCAGGGAGCGCAAAATGGCATCATCGCCATCCTCAGATCTGTATCAAAAGACCTACCACTCTCCTTCCCCTAGTAGTCATAATAACAGTGGAAACGGAGGAGGAGACTCGTTCTCAGAGCGAGAACTTCATAATACCACTGATGCTCTTGAAATCCTCGCCCATGCTGCTAGGAATTTCCCTAAAATCACCAGCACCCCGGACGATGAGGCCGACGAAGACGACGATATTCAGGATGAAGATGAAGAAGATGAGCAAAATGAGCCCACTATGCGGTTGGTAGACAGTGATATCGTGGCAAAGTTTCAAATTTTGACTGAACAAGAAGCATTGGATTTGATAGAATATTTTTTTGCCTACCTACATCCATTTTATCCCTACATTCCAGAAGAGCTGCAGTCTGGTGACAGACTAGCAGAGATGCCTATTCTTTTGGCAGCCATCACCACGCTGGCTTCTAGATACTATATTCCCAAGGGGGTCGAAGTAGAAGGATCCGAAGCGAGGTCGTTGCGCAGCAGCCACGATTCCAAACACGACAAGTTGTGGGATTACACGCAGAGGTTGATTTCAGAGTCTGTTTGGGCGGAAGCATCTACTCGATCAATTGGGACCGTTTTCGCCTTTCTGCTATTTTCCGAGTGGAACCCCCGTGCCATACACTCACGCTGGGCGGACTATGCAAATGACCCTTCAAAGGAGAAAAACAGCGATGGTTTCAGCGCATCACGACGGAGTGATCGTATGGGGTGGATGCTGGTCGGGGTTGGGTGCCGGCTAGCACAAGACCTGGGACTCATGGACACTAATGCTAAGGTCTTTTTGGCCACGCACATGTCTGAGATTGTACTGGCGTTGCGTATGGGTAGGAAGTCTATGTTGTCACATTTTTTGCATGAACCTCTGCCCAAGGTCAGGTTTACAACCACAGAGCGGGCCATTTTATCACTTTTGCAGATAATATCCGTGGCCCATGAGACGCTATACGCCTCTCGGGACACTACGCGAGATCTTTTGCGGGACGGTAAGTACCTCAGTTTGCTGGGTCTGTTCAAGCCCCACTTGGATTCTTGGGAATCTTCATACCAGCACACTCTCAGCTTGGAGACGCTGTCAGGTAATTCCGTTCTTTTTGACTACCACTATATCCGATTGTATATTTATTCACTTGCGCTCATGCAAGATAAGGACTCATTTTCAGTGGCTCGGGTACTGCCTCTAGCACGGTATGTGGGGATTGCCATTGAAGCAGCAAAAGAGGTTCTCAACATTGCCGACCGAGTCAATAGCATGAACTGCCTAACTTTGGCACCGGTGAGATGGATTGTTCGAGTTGTGCATGCATCTGTTTTTTTGGTCAAGAGCTTGATGCTTACCCCAGCAGCAAGCCTAGTAGCCCATAGAGACACCATTAGGATAATAAGCAAGGCTGCATCGAATCTACTCAACTCGTCCCCAGATGACGTCCATCTGGCTTCTCGATATGGTACTATTTTGATGAATTTATGCTCTGAATTGAGTGAAAAGGGCGGATTAAAAGAAAGTGACGAAGGTGACGACGAAACCAAAGCTTCTACTGCCGACACCACTCAGGTCATTCCCGACGCTGTTTCGGGTCCAGTTGACAATGAAAATATTTACGATCCTTCTGTGGAGGGCGACAATGAAAATCTTCTCAGTATGCTGGACATGGACTTTGATTTCTTCATGGAGGGAACAGAAGGACTGGGATTCGTTGAGCCGTTGATGGAGGGAATTGAACAGCAACAATGGTTACAGCAGCAGCCAAAGTGATAACATAATAATTTGTCAAACTAATAATACCTATAAATTAATCAATAACAATAGTAAAAAAAAAATACTTATAAAAAGAAAGTATAAAGTTAGAAAATTAACATTATTACTACTCGTGTCGAAGAGTCTGGGGGCTGGTAGGAGGACCGTCCTCAAGATGGCCAGTAGCGGCAGCCTTTTCTTCGTCGAAATGGTGCTTTGCAGCCTGGGCAATCTCTTCATCGGTTTCGTTGGTCAGAAGATTTGCCTCTCTGCGCTCAGGACCGAAAAATGTGACAATCAAAACAAATCCAAACACACAGCCCATGAAAATAGCCATGACCTTGGCGTAGTTATACTTTCCAGGAACCTTTTGTCCGTCAGGGCCCAGCAGAGGGAACCGTTCGCCGATGGTCGACTCAATAGTAGAGGAAGCAGACGAAGCAAGGTTTCCGAGCTGGTAAGTAGTACCAACAATGAATGATCTGAATCGGGGAGGGGACAATTCCGAGATGTGGATAGGGATAACACCCCAGGCACCCTGTACCATGAACTGCAAGAAGAAAACTGCACCATTAATGCCAGTGTTACGAACAAATGCCCAAGGGTAGATAAGAGCACCTCCGAGCACGCAGCAAATCATCAGAGTCAATCGTCTGCCAGCAAATTGAGAAACGTGGCCAAAAAAAATTCCACCACACAGAGCACCAATGTTGGCAACCGAGTTGGTCACAGTAGAGGCATTGGCACTGAACTGCAGCTGTGCCGTCAACAAAGTCGGGTACAAATCCTGCGATCCATGAGACATAAAGTTCATGCCAGCCATGAGGACAACGAGGTAGACAATCATGAGCCAGTAGGTCTTGATGGATTTCTTGCCCTGCTGAATGAATTCTCGGCCAAGACTCTCCTTTTCCAGATTTTTCTGAGCCAGGTAACCCTCAGTTTCAGGAAGACATAATCTGTAGGCAATGATCAAAACTGGAGGACCAGATCCAAACCAAAACAACGATCTCCAGCCATGAGGAGTGGTGTCTACTAGTGCACGAGTGAAAACCACACATAGCAAATATCCAAAGGCGTAACCCTGTTGGACGAGCCCCGAAATGAAGCCTCGAGCTCGTACAGGGCAATCATCCAGAGCGGTGGCTGCACAGTTTCCGTACAACCCACCCATTGCGATTCCGTAAATGGCTCTGATTCCCAGAAACTGTTGGTAGGTCTGTGCAAAACCTGTGCCCATCTCGAGGGCAATAAATAGCACCAAATTGACGATAAAGGGCCATTTTCGGCCCCACTTGTCGCCGGCGAGACCAAATATCACAGCTCCAACTGATCGCAGCATAAGCACCAGGGTGATACCCCAGGTGATATCAGACACGGGACGGTTAAAAGTTTCAGCAATATCAGACGCGACGAGGGAGACTGAGAAAAAATCGAACGCATCCCAAGTCCAACCCAGGAACGCAACGCCAATGAAAAGCCATGTTTTCTTGTTGATGGTAGCAAGGGCAGGGAATGGATTAACGTTGTGCTTGGTACTATTCCAAGGTGGAGGGCGCAGAGTAGGCAGTCTAGTAGCAAAATAATTTGCAATAGCAGACGCACTGAAATCGGGGCCCTTCTCGCGGAAGATAATTTCGTCGTACTGTTCAAGGCTCATTCTGGAAAATTCTCTTCACGGAACTAGAAGAAGAATTATTAAAACAGATAAGAGAAAAGACAATTATAAGACTCCAACAATGAGTTCTTTACTTTAACTTGAAAAAAGGACTATTAATTGACAGGGCGATATAGAGCTGTGGGACAAGTATATCTGGCCAGAGGATCTCTCAGCAATCTCTTTGGTTGAGCAATATTCAAAAGAACTTTTACGTGTATCACACTTTTTGTACCTTTTTATCCAAAAAGTTAACACTCTCAAAAAACTAAAAGCGTACAACACAAAATCTGTCACACGATATATTATACTAACGGGATCTATATTGAAAAGTGCCGATAGTTCCTGTTTATATAGAAAAATTCAGATCCAGGTCAATCATGGAGGTGGTGTTTCAACGGAATATTCGTATTAGGCAATCGATCTGCCGATGCATAGTAACGCCGGTTAGAGCGCCACTCTAATGAGCTTTGGGCACCAAACAAACGCGATGGGGGGGGGTGCTAAGTGTGGAGAAGCGTGCGGAAGTGCCGAACGTGGGGTTAGCAACTCCAGCGGTACCGACAGAAACAGATCAGAAAAAAACTGGTTTTCAGCACCAGTTTAACGCTTTGAACAGTCTGCATTCTTTAATCTGTAATTTCTAACCACGATAATTGCTTAAGACTGTTGTAGATCAAATGGGTGTCCTTTGTGTCATTTAGACTTTTAAGGTTAAACCCGTCTTAGACACCCCTGCCGTTTTTGAGGAGTGGGGTAAACTATATATGAATGATTTTAAGTAGCTTTGAGTTAACTATAATGAATAGATATAGCTTTCCGATACCGAATATCGCAGCAAGACGCTAAGGGAAACTTGATGGATGGGTCTGTAGATGTCAACAATGTCTGAGTCACGCAGAGCATCTCTCCGGTCCCGAGGTGGTGAAAGAAAGGACCACGATAAAAACACGATAGAACCTTCCGAGATTTCTTTTTCATTTCTGCTTTTAATCTCTGTTTGAATTAAAGCTTGTGTGCCCCGCACGACCAAACATAAACGTAAACGGGACGCAATACACGTCCTTTCTGAGACGATATGTATCGTGCTGATTGTTGAGAGAATACGGTCCCTAACAGAGACCGGCTCCCCATATGAACCTATTGCGTGCAGAACCACTTGACGCTGTACGGGGTTTCACTCAATTGGGGGCGGGGGGAGAAAAACACTCTCCACCGAAGGCTGCATCCAAAATTTTGACTTCGTAGTTCTTGTGGGTTAAGATTAGAATCTTACGTATATGTATGTAGGAATGATTTTGAAATGTAACTACAATTGTGCGGCCATTTACGGGGTTGAAGCCAGGATAGCAGATGAAACCAATCCATCACGCTTATTAACATGTCTCGAGACATGCCATCGCGATCTCACCGGCCGTTTCATAGGTCAGGAAGCCCTCCGATATCGCTCAGCTGGTTGAAAACTTAAAACATTTGAGGCTGGGCGCGCGGGGTTGTTGCGCAGTTAAACAAAACCGAAAAAGTGGGTAAGTTACCGTGTTATCGGTGGATACTATCGAACGTATCAGAGCGCCGTATCAATCACTCAGTTATTGTTCGCGGAGCAGCCCCCGAAAATATGCAGCTTTCCCACAGGTTTTCAGCTATGCACATAATCTTTTATTTTTGAGCCTATGTTCTTTATATACTCTGCTGCTGAGATGTAGGGGGGTCACGCCACCAAAAGACTTTCCTGTTTTCTTGTTCGTCCCCGTTTCGCAATATATTACAACGAGTGCCGTTAATGCATTTCAGCTCCACATATTCTCATTCCAACTCCTCATTGACTCAAACTCTATGTATGTAGGTTCCTTATGCGTCAACCTTGTGCAATCCTCTCCACTCATTCCGCGAAGCGGAATCACCCCTCCCCGGTAGGGACCGCCGGAGGCATGTAGACGTTGCCTCCAGCGGCCCCTACCGGGAAGGTGTACTTTTGCGAAGCAGAAAGACTCTGCCGTCACATCACAGAACACTTCTCATCCTGATATCCTTCTTCACGGGACCACTTATACTTGCCCTTCTTCGAGGTCAAGCCATCAAGCTTACGTATAGGCGATGATGATCGAGAGTTCTGCGTGCTCTTGGACATCCTCTTAGACGGCGAGTGAGACCGACTGCTACTACTAGTGAACAAATCCGCCGCATTACGTCGATATCCATCTAGCGACCGTCGCTGATACTGGTATTGCAAGTCGGCTTCAGACTTGGCCGTTAATGCATCGAAGCGCTGGAACTGCATCTCATCAACTCCTGGAGCACTGGCCGCCGTCTGGGAAACAGCAAGAGAAGAACCAGAGGTATGCAATTGTAGCTCGTGCTCGTCTGTATACTCTCCATTGCTAACGTCCGCACTGCTGGGAGTCCTTGAGCGTCGTGAGCCAGACCCATTCTCATCGATAGATACCATTCTGTAAAATAATAAATATGGACATTCCCTGTCAAAGACATCGTCGAAATCGACTTCAATCACCTTCTTTCCGGGCTCCTCGAGGTTGTCAAACAGTAGCCATCGCTTTTTGATCTGCTTGTTGCTGCCGTTCGACGCCCCAAAATTCCACCGGGTAGAAGTAGAAGTCTCATCGTCAGAGGCTGCAGAACCAGAATTAGGGCTAACACCAGTTAGAGTATCAAACAATCCCGGCCTCTGTGACTTTTGTTTTCGCCGTGTCTTGACGCTCTTTGACCGCCACATCGACTTGGCTTCGCTCCTGAACTTGCTCGTTCGGCTGCCCGTCGTTGACTCTCCCTCGTAATCAATGTCTTTATTCTCACATGTGAGGGCAACGTAGTGGCCCGAATGGATGCTGGTGCCTCGGTGGAAGACTGCACTCTCGAGAACGAGTTGGAAGTTGCCAAAAATCGACCCATCCTCGGTGTCGTCCGCCACAAACGACGGCAAGTGGATGGTCTTGGGGACTACTACTTTTCTCGAGTTCCGCACAGGCTCTCCTGACTCGGTCCACGAGTATCGCTTGAGACATATGCCAAGAACCGGGCGTGCCTTTGCGAAATGCCGGGCCACTGGAGATGCATTTTCAAACGCCTGGTCCAAACCGGACTCGCTAGCGCGTGCACGCGTGTAGAACGGCAGTAGCTGGAGAAACATCCAGGCAGGGAGGGTTATCTCGTTGTTAGCTGTCCACAGAGGGTTTTTCTTAGCCGGAGGTAGCGTAGGGGGTGTCTCTTTTGAAAATACTTCTTCGTAAGTGGGCAGATTGTCATCTGCAGCACCATCGGAACTGGCGGATAAGCCAGAAGAAGTCACTGCAGTGCTCACAGTGCCAGCAGGAGACGCATTACGGTCTGTAGCAGCTGTAGTAGAGACCGTGCTGACCGAATCGGCCCGGTAAAAGATAGTCGAGCCTCGATCCCCGGCCTGTGCCGATCCTGGCGACCCTGCAGACGGAACCGGTGCTGGTCCTCCTGTCAAGGCGGTAACCGTGCCGCTGTTTAGATGAGACTCAGTTGATGTCGGCGACGGCAATTCCACCGACTCGATATGCAAAGAGTACTTTCTGCTGGAAGCACGCCGTCGTCGTGTTACATCGGCCATAGACTCGGCGAGGGACAAAGTTCGCCGTCGCTCAAGTTGCCGTGACACTTGGACATGGTTGCTGAAATAGTGCTCGAGACACTCCTCCAGAAGAATAGGCCCGTCATCAGGCGAGCCTGGGATAGGCACATGCAACAGGCTCTCGTTGATGAGCTTGTGGTCGTCAGCGGCATCAGATTTCCCGCCGTGTGCAATGTCGACTTTCAGAGTAAGCAACGGCATGTCTAGCTTTTCAGTGATGAAACTGAACAGCTCACTTGCGTCCTGCTGGTTGTACTTCGAAGTACCCGGAGTGAAGCCCGAAGCGAAAATCTGGTCGACCAGGAACTTGCCAATGTCTGTCGAAATTAGCTTCCCGCTCCGCAGCAAGTTGACGTACAGGCGCAAAAGCAGCGATAGACTGTCTCTGCTTTCGTCTGTATCGAAGGTCTTGTACAAGATGGGCTCAAAACTTTCCAGACGTGCGAACATGGCGAACAGCAGCGAATCTACGTAGCAGCTGATGCCGTTGAAGTTGTCCGAACCCTGAAGTCTGCAGTACTTAGGTCTCCCCTTGCTGTCTAACTGAGTCACGGGCGTCAAAACCCCCTCTGTGGCTTCCTGGAAGGTCACCAGCAGTTCTACTGCCTTTACAGGGTCGCCATTAGAGTAGTTGTTGCCCAGTGCCAGCTTCACATTCTCCTCGCTCGCCACTTCTTCCGGGAACCCCAAGGCTGCCATCTTGTCAGTGACGATGGCAATTGCCTGGTCCCCCGACAACTCGCTCTCTATCGGAACGTGCGGCACCATCTCTTGATCTTTGCCGCCCTTCAGCAGCGACCTCATCAGCCGGTGTCGGCGCGACTTGGGAGGATCTGGTGCTGCCATCACCATTGGTTCATGGGAACGAGGGAAAACGTGCTTGCTTCAGGAGAGGCTTAACGGGCTCAACACAAAATGCTGATTATGGAGCTCCTCAACACCAGCCAATGTTTGATCTTTTAAGTAAACGTGGGATCCCGAGGACCACTTGTTGCCAAACACTATGGCTTTCTCTCTCTTCAACAATCTACGTGGTGGCGTAGTTTTGCGTTTTTAGGTGCTACTTGGTTGTATTTTTTAATCTATCAAGTTAAGAAGGGAAGCACTAGGCTGTCAGTTAGTGCCAAGCGTTACATAAGCGCGTTCGCCAAATTGAAAAAAAAATTGTTCAGCGTGGGACTCGAACACGCGTTCTGGAGCTCGCCTCCGGCGGGGCTCTTCCAGAGGGATTGGTTCCGCTCCGCGGAAGGTAACGACATATGACACAGTACGTGAAACAGCACGTAAATTAGATCCCCTGATTATCAATTGGTTCTTCCGGATGGTCTGACTCAGCACAATAACGCTCTCAGTCCCTTCTCAGGTGTCTCGACTATGTATCTTTACGTCTTTCGTCCTGTCTCACGGGGCTGTCTCAGACCATGGTCTCAGGTCAGCAAACCAAACCAAAACAGAAGTATCCCTGGAGTAGCCGAGGCTCGTCTGTATCAATAGTGTTCTATTACAACATTGTTGTATGCTGTGCTGTCGTGTCTCAGTTTCCAGGTTTCTGTTGCACACAAGACGCAGATATCAGTGAGCTAACGCGTCTGTTTGCAATCGGCGAAATACAGCCAATAGAGACGTACAAACTTGTAGAATAATAAGGACCCAAAAATAGATTTAGAAGCTTAACAAACAGAGTTGGGCCGGCACGAAAAACAGCTATCTCGCATCGAATGTCTCACACACACACATACTTGCACTAGACCCGCACTCTAAGTTTGGCATTGTGTCGAAATCTCACCACAACTACCACAGGGTGACTCTCTCTCCCTCCATCACACATCTGAATCACAATTCTCTCTCCTGTCTCACTTGCTCTCTCGTTCCACACCTGCGTTTGACTTTCCTTCCTCCCGCACTTTGCAGCCTCGCATCGCATCTTCTGTATCTGGCCGCAACGATCAACCTACTATTACGTCACAGGCTGTGTATAGAGTAGTGTGGCACGCCCTTACCTTTACAGGCTAATCCCGGTGTGGCATCAAGTGCAACAATGGAACATACGGCGAGGACAGGCACGGCCACAGTTTGAACACATTCTGGTAACTGTAAAGGGTCAAAAAAAGTCAGCTGCGCTAATGGCAACCGGACAGACGCCACCCGTGCAATCTAACGCTGCCTCGAGCAACCAAAGCAAGCTTCAACAGTGCCACAAGTCATTGGGTAGCATTTTGGGGCACATGGTTTACGGAGTGCACAGCTAAAATTTCTCTCTATCGACCACACCGAACACATCCTCGGCTGTGCACGGCTTATCCCCCAGGTTAGTAATTTGCAGTGCGGAACAGCAGACCACATCCAACTCTAATCCTTTTGACAAATCAAAGAATAGAACTCAGTAGAAGGCACCGTTGGAAATAAGAGTAAACTAAAAGCCCAACAGGTTCAAACCGGACCGGTTAGCTCTTTAGAAAGCCACACACTTTTTTGTTCTAGCACTCTCTAGACCACTACTGCCAAACTACTACCAAGCCACCCGTATATAAAGACAGTCGGGCTGTCCCCTGGTTTTTTCCTCATTTCTGTTGATTGACATCATAGATTTTCTTTATTATTTATTGTGGTAATTGTGCGATCACCGTTTTTGGTGGGTTAGCCCTCCACGTTTAAAGTGCGTGATTTTTATAACTCCAATTTATACTAAATCCTTAGTTTGTGTATATATATCATCAGAGAACAAAAAGAGGAGAGACTTCAAAGACAGGTTTTCTGAAAGGAAGACACCCGCAGAGAGAAAGGAAAGGTCCTAAAGGTCATCGGAAGAATATCTGTTTATTAAAAAAGTCTTTACGAAGTGCTTTAAGGTCAAATAAAAAGAGGACTTATTTTTGTACCCCAGACACAAAGCATCTTCCCCCAGACTTTGAGAATAAGGACCCGTGCTAAGCACGCACGCTAGCACAAGCACATAATACACAGTCCTGTTTGTCATATTCGGTCCTAGGATTATTATTTTTGTCTATTCTCTGCTCTATTTAACGATTATTATCCATTATTAATAATAATATCGCCCGGCTCATATGATCACGAGCATAGAGCAGCCAACTAGGGTCCGCCCAATCAATGACGAGAAGCAAACCAAACTCGAAAATGGCAGGGTCGCCGATGCTACTCCTCCTTTGACGACCAGTAATGGAGAAAATACAAGGGACTCGGTCAAGGGAACTTTGAGTCCTACAGGCAGCCCTCAGGGCCCCGAGTTATCTGCTCAGACTTCGGAAGAGACTAGAGGAAGAAGCACCCGTGAAACCACAGCACCAGGCGAAGAAGGTGCAGGCCTCAAAGCCTCGTCGCGGACCAGATCCAGCTCCGTTTTATCCGGAACCATGACCAAGCTGAAAAGCATGTTTGTTACTGAGCATCATCTTGGGGGAGTGGGAGGACCAGCACCTGGCGTCGTGGGAGTATTTGGAGGAACACCCGAGTCTGACAGTGACGGTGGTTCTACTATCAATGGCCGGAAAAACTCTGTGTCGGGTCCTACCGCTGCATCATCTCACCCACATAGAGCTCCAGCCCGTTTCCAGCTCACAGAAGATGGCCTGAGCCATACGCATTATCTAAAGCAGGCCAAGCGGCAGGAGAAAATAGGCAATCTTCTGCGAGAACTTCTGGGCGGCGGGAAGAAAGTTGCTAGAGAAGACTGGGATGATGAAAAGGAGGAGAATAACAAAGAGCAACAGGCTGGTGCTGCCACAGAAGTGAACCCAGAGGCTGCCCAGCCACTCAGTCTCATGGGTGCACTGGTCAACCAGATTAAACGAGGCGAAAAAGACGGCAGTGCTATACTCGCTCACGCCTCGTCAACCCCCACCAACACTTTCACCCAGAAGTACGGCAAGTGTCACGAAGTTATAGGTAAAGGCTCGTTTGGTATTGTGCGGGTGGCTCACAAAGTCGACCCCAAGGACAGCCAAAGAGAGCAGCTGTACGCCGTTAAAGAGTTCAAGAAACGACCCCAGGAGTCGATCCAGGAGTACAACAAGCGTCTTACGTCTGAGTTTTGCATATCCTCGTCCCTGCACCACCCCAACATCATTCAAACTCTGGACCTCTTGCAGGACGAAAAGGGGGAATACTGCGAGGTCATGGAGCTTTGCGCAGGAGGTGACCTGTATTCGCTGATTCTCGCAGTCGGCAAACTAGACTATCTCGAAGCCGACTGTTTCTTCAAGCAGATTGTGCGAGGGGTCAATTACATGCATGAGATGGGCGTAGCTCATCGGGATCTGAAGCCTGAAAACATTCTTATTACCACGCGGGGAGCTATTAAGATTACCGATTTCGGCAATGGAGAATGTTTCCGGATGGCCTGGGAAGCTGACATTCATCTGTCCGATGGTTTGTGTGGTTCAGCGCCGTATATCTCGCCTGAAGAGTTCACCGGCAAGAAGTTCGATCCGCGAGCGGTAGACATATGGGCCGTTGGAGTCATTTACATGGCGATGCGGACCGGACGACATTTGTGGCGGATGGCCAAAGCAGGCGAAGATGAGTATTACGAAAAGTACCTCCAAGGACGGAAAGATGAAAAGGGCTACGATCCCATTGAGTCTCTCAAGCGAGCGCGGTGCCGTAATGTCATCTACTCCATACTGGACCCTGTACCCTCTCGGCGTATTACCGGCAAGCAGGTTCTGCGTAGTGAATGGGGCAGGGAGATAGTTGTCTGTGCTGCCGGTGAGAAGGGTCTTTAGACGGAATGTATAGTAGTAACGAAACGAAACTTTGAATGAATGCGTACACGAGAATATAGATTAATAATAAAGAAATGAAAATAATAAAAAACTAAAAAAAATCACAGACAAAATACATTAATATTGATAACTGAAGAGAACCTTAGAAAAGACGAGTGTAGACTCACCACTCTCAACAGTCGAGACGTTTTCTCATCTTTGCATCATCGTGGCTCGCTTCTTCTTGGCCTTCTTGCCGCTGCCACTTGGTGCGACCGCAGACATTATAACAAGACCGTCAATAGGATAATAATTTACAAAACCAGAACTGTCTGGCTTCTTCGTCGACACGGTACAGTGCTTAGCTCGAACCCGCGAGGGCCTGACCGGGGACGAAAGCGCCTTGGAAATAGGATTGGGGGTCCGCAACCGCGAAGCAGAGTGACTATGGCGCAAAGCCCTCGATTGTGGCGGAGCCTGATGTTGCAGAGGAACCGTAAAATGCATCGTTTCGTCGGGAAACAGGTGGTGACGGTCATACCCGGTGGGGACGAGGTCCTGGAACGAACCCAGAGGGCTTGCCGTATTGGCTGGCTCAATTGACGGAGCTGAGCGGCATCGTCTGATCTCGAAATTGTGATTATTATGATAGTATGCAAGCGGGGATTTCAGGTCAGGCTGAGCGTGAGGTGACTGGTCGTCTAGGTGGTCAATTTCTAAGCTCGAAAAGGAGCTGTCCTGATGAGCCTGGTAATTATTAAAGTGGTCAGCCTGCTGCGGGTACATGGGCCCACTGTGGGTTGAGCAAGGCTCTGATGAAGGGAATTGGTCGTACCCCGATATCCAGGACCCCGAGGAATTGGAAAGGTCGTCGTCAGTTTCATTGATGGCAGTTTGTGGGATTTGCCGATAGAATGACGACGAAACCTTAGTGGGGTAATAGGCGTAAGACTCTGCCGAAGCTAAGCTGTGGTCAGTGGGCAATTGGGCTTGCTGCACAGACACGTAGCGAGACCCACTGTCGATGGATCCCCTGGAGTACGAAAAGGCCGAGCTGTAGCCATCAATCATGATGGGAAAATGTAATGACTGTGAAGAAGAAGGCTATCCTTTGATATAAGACAGAATTTTAAAAACGGTTGCAAGCGGAGGACAATTGCAAAAAAGATACAGTCTCGGTAATTAAGACTGTATACAACAAAAAAAAGTCTACTTTCTCTGAACAGGACAACTAAAAATAAAGTCTTGTCCAGCATTGTTATCATTATATATATATGTGGAGCCCTATGGCTCCATGTGGGACTGACTCTGAGTAGATTGCTTTTTAAACGGAAGCAGTGAACCATAAATGACATCGACAGGCCTGACTGATAGAGAAAAGACTTACAGGGCAAAAGTTTAAGTTCCTCAGGTATTTGTTTTTATAGTTTTTTTTGGAAATCTGGCGGAGCAGCTCTGGTCTTATTTGGGTCAATGACTACGCAGTTTTGATTCATGAAAAAAGCCTTGGCCTCGGCCTTGAAGAAACCCAAGAGGGAATATCGAAGTTACCAATACAATGGTTACTGGGGCCAGATTAGTTCGGAGTACGGTAGTTACAGTAAAAATGGCCGGGTCGGTAGTTGTTTTGATAGGCTGCGCGACCACAATCGATATAGCCGAACGAGCATTTTGGCTCAGTTTGTATTTGAGAGAGAAATAAGAGGGCGGGGTAGGCAATTGGAGATGAGAAGAGAGTCTCTTGTGTGATAGATTGATCACACGCAAAAAAAAAAAAACAAAGACTAAGGTCCTGCCGAAAGAGAAAGAGGGGTCTGGATTGTGTTAAGGTATAGGCAGGAACCATCGTCGCGATGAAACATTTTTCAAATTCAAAAGTGCATGTGGAGAATTATATTAGCTTAAGAGTGCATAATAACCAAACGAAATATATCACTGTCTTTTTTTTTACACTTAAAAATATTAAAATTTATATTTATATAATTTTTTTATATCCAAATTCCCTTGCCAGTTGGAGTAAGTTCTTCAGAATTGAGATAATCTCCCGTCTGCTCCCCGTATTGTTAATTAGCTGCGCACATCGCATCGGGTATGATCTGATATATCAACGTTGTGTGCATGTTGTTCGAGATCATCATACAAACGGTATATAGGCAGAGATTCCAAAAAAAAAGAGATGTCAAGGAGAGAGATTCAAAGCAAAAAAAAGAAGTAGCTTGACGTAGTGATTCCCGACCAACCAACCAATTGCATAGCCGCCAAGGGGTTAAAACACGAGGGGGGTGTGCGCTGCTGCTGTAGCTGTCCTACTTTTATTGTAGTTATAGGAGTTGAAGGCTGAACTCTAACAGGAATGCTCTCTCTTGGCTCTATTAGGGCCGCGAGGAACGAAACTCAAACTTTAAAATTCCATTTTGTTAAGCGGGCCGGAAACGGAACGGGGCGAGATAATTTCAAGAAGTCGTGACAGATGATAGCTATGAGAGATATACCAACGGGGTGGTGGCAGTGGTGGTGAGACCGAGGTAAGATGATAAGAGTATACCGTTTTATGCCATTGCGTGTTTTTAGCATATGATAGATAGAGGTCTCATATTATACTCTTCTGCCTAGACACGTTTATCTTTATTTTGTTTCTGTAGTTATCACGGAATTGAACTTGGACTTTTAACGTTTTTTTAGTCGAAATTGTATAGGTATTTCTGCGCTTGTTGAAACCTTTGGCGACGGACCAATGGTCGATCCTTGGCATAGAGATGGTCAAATGGAACCTTCCATGGCGCCAACGGAGACGGCTCTTTGAAAGATGCGACATACTGCAATGCTGTTGCTACGACGAGAGAGAAGAAAGAGAGAGAAACGCCTCAGGGATCTTGTTTTTCTCAAAATACGACCTTGACAAAAAAGTTCACATAATCCACACTCAATTGAAACAAAAAAGAAATCCATCCAGCCAATGCTTCTTAGAAAAAAAAATGCACCACTATGATAATCCCACAATGAGAATCCCACAATGAGAATCCCACTATTTTCCTCAGGGTTATAAACATTTCACGGCATCCATTCTTCTCAATGTCACACACACACAAGGTCCCACAAAAAGCCATGGCTTTGGAAACTTCATTTTTTCAAAAGAATGGCCCTTCGGGTACAAATTTGGCGTTTCGGTCATAATGAACTACAATCCCCGGTGTATTGCATAACGGGCGCATGTTGGCATATAAACGAAGCCCAGACGGGCAAATGATAGTCAGGTAAAAGCTCTTTCTTTTCCAACTTTGAATAATCGTACCACGGAGTCTGACCTGACTGATACCTTAAACTGCACACAACACAATGTCATCGGGAGGGAGGCGTCGCCGTGCAATTTGGACAAGTCTCAGTTGTCATTCGACTTACAGTTCCTCGCCTACAGCTCACCGCCCGGTTGCTGCCGCGCCCGGTCTCTGCCGACTACATATCTTTATATCTCCTGTTTTTTAAACTCTCGTGTTTGAAAAGAACTGCAGGAAATATGTGAGCACTATGTGCACACATGTGGGTTGCAGTAGGAAGAAGCAGCTTCGGGTGAATCGAACCTCCGGGTAGCGAGGTTAAGTTTAAGTTTAGGTCTCTCAATTTACCCTACAGTTCGGGTAAGCTACGTGTGCCGGACTCACGCGGCAGTGGCTAAGCTTTTGGGAGTTATTTTGTTAGTAAAAAAACTGGGGGCGCGGATTCTGAGAAGTCTCTCTGTGATTTGCGATTTGTAAAATCAAAGAGAGAGAGAGAGAGAAAGAAAAAAAAAGTGTGGACGACATTGTGGAAGACATTGTGAAGACATTGCAAACAGTGTCGATAACAAAATAATAACGCGTGAGAATACTTCAATATAGCACGCAACAGGCTGAGAACAAAAGTGCAACTGAACGAGTACTTATATTCCGTTGTTATCCTCAATTCGTCAAAGCACAAAGTGTATTAGTATTCGATAAGGAGTTATACAAAGGAGAGACGAAGAAGAATACTATTATTATAAGGAGATATAAGGAGAAGCAAAGCCCACAGTTATAATTTGGAATTGATTAAGCTTATAATCCAAAGAAGATACGAAGACCACAGCTAGATATCACACCAAAGTTAAACAAACCACTATTGTTTGCTATTTCATTTATTGTCTACCCTGGTTACACCTCGTTACAACACCTACCTATTAGCACCACAATGAGCTGGAATGGATTCAAAAAAGCCGTCAGTCGGGCCGGGACCCAGGTCATGATGAAAACTGGTCACGTCGAAAAGACAGTGGACAAGGAGTTTGAAATCGAGGAACGGAGATATCGGACCATGGAAAAGGCATCTCTAAGCTTACAAAAAGAGGCCAAAGGTTATCTCGACTCGCTGCGAGCCATGACTGCTTCGCAGACTCGCATTGCCGAGACCATTGATGCATTTTACGGAGACGCCGGAACCAGGGACGGTGTGTCCAAGTACTATTTAACCGCGGTGGAGGAGTTGGATTCGGAGACAGTCAAGGCTCTGGACGGTCCGTTCCGAGAAACGGTGCTCGAACCGATAACCCGGTTCTGTAACTACTTCTCAGACATCAACGAGGCCATCAAGAAGCGAAACCACAAGCTGATGGACTACGATGCCATGAGAGCCAAGGTTAAGCGGCTCACTGAGAAACCGTCTGACGATGCTACCAAGCTGCCGCGTCTCGAGAAAGAGCTGCAAATGGGCAAGGAGATTTACGAGCAGCTCAATGTGCAGCTCACCAACGAGATCCCGCAGCTTATCGACTTGCGAGTACCCTACCTGGATCCTTCGTTCGAGGCTCTGGTGAAGATCCAGCTGAGGTTTTGTACCGAGTCCTACACCCGACTGGCCCAGGTCCAGCAGTACCTCGATGCCAGCACAAGAGAGGAGTACGCCAACGGGCAGCTCGATTCTCGGGTTGAGCAGGTCCTTTTAGAGATGCGAGAGCTTTCCATTACTACTTTGGGGAACTAAACCCGCTCTTACTTGTCCCATAACACGCTATCTATCTGTTTAATCTAAGTAGCCAACATTGTAATGTAGAATCGGATTTTTTTTTTGTCCAGGTGCCTCCCGGCGGCCCCTACCAGTGAGGCCTGGTTCTGCTTCGCAGTAAGCGTACGCTCAAAGATAGATTAAAAAAAATGTGAATACAGCTAAACAGCTGTGAAACTTGACCAGCCGACCTACGACGGATAGTATCAATTAAATATATAGTATCACGTTATTTACACCGAGTTTGAATAAATCCATCATAATCCCTCAATCCTGGTCGAAAAGCTGTGCTACATAACTTTGTTGCAATGTTATTCACGCCACTTTGCCTAGAGGTCGAATTTCAGGTGCAGAGAGCTTCTACTAAGGCAGTTTTAATTCCTACTATTAGCTATCTTAATAAAATAAAATACCATTGGTCCAAATTCCCTATCATATCGAACAACTGCCCATTTAAAAGTGTCTTTTGGGTGTTGGATAACAGATCTCCGCAAAAAGGCACGTAACATTCTGCAAGGTTATTTCCAACTTACCGGCGCAGTTTAACCGTCAGAAATCTCTCGTTTGACGTGTATCTTTTATGAAGCTGGACCAACCCGATCCGGGAGAGTCTACCGGATGCATCATCCACCTGGCCTCTACCAGCCCCTGCCCGAGAGGGGGGTTAATCCCAGGAAAAATATCGCGGGATTCGTGAACACACAGTGTGTCGTGCACAGATGCACCCCACATTTACCCTCATTAGCTGGTGATCATCCCGATATCGGTGGTGACACAACAACCGTGTGCGTGACTGAAATTTTTCGGATTTAATATCGAAGAATACATTTCATAAACTTACGACAAGAGTTTTCTTCTGTTCATTTCTCCAAATTAACAGTTCCTGCCATGTCTACTAAATCAATTGTAATCCTCGGTGGTGACCACGTCGGGCCTGAATGTACCGCTGAAGCTGTCAAAGTCTTGAAAGCGATTTCGGAGGCCAGACCGTCGGTCAAGTTCAACTTCCAAGAACACCTTATTGGAGGAGCAGCCATTGACGCTGCTGGCACTGCGCTGCCTGACGAAACCCTCGAAGCCGCGAAGAAGGCAGATGCTGTGCTGCTGGGAGCAGTCGGCGGGCCTAAGTGGGGCACAGGCGCTGTGCGACCCGAGCAAGGAATCCTCAAGATCAGAAAGGAACTGAATCTGTACGCCAACTTGCGGCCCTGCAACTTTGTGAGCGAGAAGCTGCTCGGGCTGGGTCCTCTGCGGCCCGAGATCGCAAAGGGGACCGACTTCACGGTGGTCCGTGAGCTCGTTGGCGGAATCTACTTTGGAGAACGAAAAGAGGACGATGGATCAGGCGTAGCCCACGATACTGAGCAGTACTCTGTGCCCGAGGTCCAGCGCATCACGCGTATGGCTGCCTTCCTCGCTCTTCAATCTGACCCTCCTCTTCCAATTTGGAGCTTGGATAAGGCCAATGTTCTCGCCTCGAGTAGACTGTGGCGCAAAACTGTCACCGAGACCATCGAGAAAGAATTCCCGCAGCTCAAGGTGCAGCACCAGCTCATCGACTCGGCAGCCATGATCTTGGTCAAAAGCCCCACTGCTCTCAATGGAATTATTGTCACCAACAACATTTTTGGCGATATTATTTCTGACGAGGCGTCGGTGATCCCAGGCTCCTTGGGCCTTCTTCCATCGGCGTCTCTGGCTTCGTTGCCTGACACAAACTCTGCATTTGGTCTGTATGAGCCCTGTCATGGTACCGCGCCTGACTTGCCCAAAAACAAGGTCAATCCCGTAGCTACCATCCTCTCTGCTGCTATGATGCTGAGACTGTCTCTGAATCTGAAAGAGGAAGCTGATGCTGTCGAGAAAGCTGTTACCAACGTGGTCGACCGAGACATTCGTACTGCCGATTTGGGCGGTTACAACTCCACAACCGAGGTTGGAGATGCTATTGCCGCAGAAGTCAAGAAACTGTTAGCTTAAGATGAAAAATCAAAGAGGTAGGTGGACGCTGCCTCCGGCGGCTCCTCCCGGAGAGGGTTGGTTCTGCTTCGCAGAAAGTGTATACTCAACTATAAAGACAATAGATGATGTCAATGTCAAAGTCAACTAAAGAGCCAGTTATAACTAGTTTGTAAACTATAATAGTTGTCTACGAGTGTTTCTCTATGCCTCGGTTCGCCGCCTCTCTACTGTTCTGCGGAAGGAGAACCAATCTTCCCTTCTGTTTATATTAAATGTATTAGTCCTATACAGTGGTTATAAAGAATGCTTGTAGACTTTATAAATAGTAATCGGCTAGCATTTTTCTTTTCCCTATCCTCGAGTTATCACCATTCTGCCGTTCTGCGAAACCGTCAAACCCAGTAGTGACTCCTCTCGTCACTTCTTTGCTGGCTATTAGTGTAGCGTTATATATATTTAATTCCACACTCTGCTTGAAAAAGCGCTTGCAACTATGGGTGTTTTCCTTATCTTTTCGAATCATCGTCTTTCTGCGAAGTAGAACCAACGCCCCTGGAAAGGCACTGCCGGAGGCGAGCATCACGTCGTTCTGCATATTAAATGTATTAATTCTATACGGTGGTTACGGTGGTTACAACTTTGAACTACCTGAGCTGATACCTGCCCAGTCAGATTCGGCCAGTTCGACATAGCGGTTCCCCTTGAGCCAGTAGATTGTTTCTGTAGGAGACGGGATTTGCTGATTTCGATACTTGACTTTCTGGACCTTGTTGTTACCAGTTCGCTCGATCTCGTCCACGAATTTAATAAATATAGGCACAGCGTACCTGGGCAGCTCTTTCAGTAAATGCTTGGCGAGCACGTCTAATTTCAGAGGATTGCTCTTGCCTCCTAGCGGCTTGATGACTGCAAACCCGCATCGACCCTCGTGGTTGGGCACCTTGACACCCACTACCACAGACTGGTCAGTGCCCTCCAGACCGCCAATGACTTCCTCTATCTGGTTGGTAGACACGTTTTCACTCTTCCACCGGAAAGTATCTCCCATTCGGTCGACAAAGTACACCAGACCGTCGCTGCCCATGCGCAGAAGGTCTCCCGAGCGGATGTATGCGTCGCCTTTTTTGAACAGGCTTCGGACAATCTTCTTGCTGCCTGCGCCGGGGTCGTTTTTGTATCCCTGGAATGTCTTGTGCGCAGCCTCAGCATCTGCCACCCTGAAAAGCAGCTCTCCGGGCTCGTCGGTCTTTGTGGTTCGGCCGAATCCGGTCTTGGGGTCTCTCCACAACTCGTTGGGGTCCTCTTCGTCCACCGCAGCGATTTTGTATCGAATGGAAAAGAGGACAGAGGCGAGAAAGGTGCCGTAGCTGCTGACTGATCCAATGCCGTAATCACCTTCCTGCAAGTTGTGGAGTCCAGAGGGGAACTCTGTAGCCGCGTAAACTTCTCCGATGGTTTCTACGCCGAATCGTTCCTTGAATTTCACCCAAACGTCGGGTCTCATGCCGTTACCAAGCGCTTTGCGAACCCTGTGGTTCTTGTCGTCGGGCCCAGGAGGTGCATTGACCAAGTATCGGCAGGTTTCGCCAACGTACTGGACGACAGTAGCCTCACAGAGTTTACACTGCGTCCAAAACGTTCGGGTAGAAAACTTGCGGCCAACAGCAAAGGCGCCACCTTGCCACAGAATTGGCAATACTCCCAAAACGGTGGCAGTCGAGTGGTACAAAGGCATCGCTGAGTAGAACACGTCGGACCGCTTCAGTTTATTGGCGAGCCCAAAACTCGCCCCTCCGACAACAGCCTTCTGCCAACTCATAACAGCTGCTTTAGGCAGACCAGTAGTGCCAGAGGTGTAAATCAGAATCGCAGGGTCCCAAAAATGGTGGTCTGGGTTTCTCGCAGAGGGCGGAGAGCAGTAAGGCTCGGCTCTGAGCACTTTATCGTGGAAGATATCGTCCATGAAAACGACTCTTTGGCCACTTGCCTCGATCTCTGCGATGGTTTCAGGAGTGAAGCCTTCGGATTCTGGATCGGCTATGACCAAACTGCTCGAAGCAGCATTGATGCAGTGGATGAGGGCCTTTCCCGATAGATTATAGTTGATTAGAGCCGGAGTCGCCCCTAGCGACCACAGCGCGAACCACACAAACACAAACTCGTCACTGTTCAGAGCATCAAATGCCACTGTGTCTCCACGTTTGACGCCCAGTTCAAAGTGAAGGACCCGCGCGTGTTTCAGGATCATGTTGTACATTTGCCTGTACGTATATCTATCGACCTGGAATAAGCTGTCGAGAGAAGCGCCCTTGGGCAAGTCCTCGATCTCGCCGACCTGGCGAGGGTAGACCAGGGCGATGTTATTGGGGACTTTTTTCACGATTTCTTCAAACATGTTGAAGAAATTGATCTTGCCTCTGCGCTCCATGATCCTACAGTAGACATTGGTGCCTGCCAGACTATACACAGTCTGCAGGTCTTTAGTGAATCTGAGCTTTGAGTCCACATATCCAGCGGCCAAAGCAGCAGCCACTGCTATCTCCGCACTCATTTTTGTATATATATGTGTGTGTATTTGCTTTAAAAGGGAAAAAAAGCTTCAGAGTGTGAATTGAACTGGCTGATATATATGTCCTTGTATTTTGTCCCTCGGTTCAACAATTCCTCTCTCCTGTGCGAATGTGGAGATTCTTATAGGGATCGATACATTTTTGCTGGCACATGCCCTTATAGACTAGTTAAGCCGAGGAAGAACGGGAAGGTGCAGAAAAAGTGTGCCAATATCTTAGGTAATAAATGACATTAATTCAGGGTCTTAAACTATTACATGTAGTTATATATTGGCGTGGGGCGTACGACGCGTAAAGCAACAGCAGAGTAGAAAAAACAATTGACAAAATGGCCAGTCGACTGTGACAGTCGGGTGGAAAGCAGATATTGTCGATTTTGTCTTCCTATACAGCCTTTCGGGCCTAAGAGCAATTGAATGTTCGGTACCTGAGATGATCGAGCTACCGTAGTTGTCGGGTTAGGACGTATGCGCATGTGATAATGTCTGAACAACAGCCGTGCGTGATAACGTAACCAGCATACTATCAACCCGAGACTTTCGGTCAAAACGACCAAAAGCTGCCAGAGGATGGTCTGCAATGTAGAACAGCAAGTGGTCAGACGAAAACACAGGCAGCTGCAGCTGTTGGGCCCGTGGCTAAATGATCGCAGAGACAAGACACACGCCCCATACAGCTCATTTAACTCAAAATAACAATGCTGTGTTGTATCACTGGATTAACTAATAAATTCTGATAACGTTAGCATGCAAAGTGTGCTGACATTATATATTGCAAACAACCTTACATACTGCTGCTTGCATGCGACTCACTCATGCGACTTGTAAGAGTCGAAGCATGCAGAGAACCTTCGAGGACAATATTTGATCTTGCAAACTACACGACACTCAATCAGCATCCTTAGAATGAAGTGGTGCTCGCCTCCGGCGGGGCCACTCCGTGGAGGTTTGTTCCGCTTCGCGGAATCTCCCACTGCGTTGGCCCCAACCCTCACAATCCACAGGCAACACGGCCAGTTACGACCGTCTGAAGCTCAAATAACTCTGTCAGTAATGACTCCAACCACCTTCAACAATGCCCCAAGTAAAATCTAAGTCTCCAACACCGTTTAATTCTTCCGCGAAGCGGATCAAAACTCCACGAACTTGCCCAGCCGCAGGAGACCTCTATGCCCGCGGGTCCGGGTGAGCCTCACAACCTCCACCCTGCAGATAAACAAACAAAACAACCAAGCTGCATATTTCAACCATAACAAACATCGAACCTAACATTGGTTTCTGTTTGCCAATTGTTAATCGGGTTGAGTTGTTTTCCAGCCCTCTATAGACTTTTGAAAGAAACATACACCTCGGTAGGAAAGGCTGCTCGTCCTGATAGAATAGATACAAGCTGGTAAGTATGTTAAAAAAAGCCGGATCATTTTGAGTTTGGGTGGATTTCTGTATAGCCGAAGAAGCACTGTATGGTATTTCGTTTAGACATACTGTTAAAGGATGTCCTTTTCCTTTAGATATACTGTTAAACCGATGTCCATATCCTTCAGACAGACTGTTAAAGGATGTTCTTGCTTAATCCGGATATTGTCAGGGTGTTTGTTGTTTATTATTCGAACGAATACTTGATGCTCTGTTTGTTTTACAAGAACAATCAGAGGCTGTTCTTTTCGTTTATACGAATAACCGCAAGACGGTCTTTTTGTTCAGATGAATAACTCCCAATGACCTGTTTGTTCATGCGAATAGCTCCAACATGCGCTTTTTTGTTTATATGAACGATCACAGGATACTCTTTTGGTTTACCCGAATATCTCCTTGATTCTGCTTTCGTTTACCCTAAGGCTAACCAGACAAACATAAGACGACAAAATAATAATATGCTGAGACGTCAAAAGATCCCTCTTATCGAGTTTTTAAAAGGTGAGTAGTTCCTGTGTTTTCCATTCTGTTGTATATCCACTTTCTCTAACTAACAAGACCGGGTTTACCTTGGTGCTTATGATCACACTCCGGTAGACACCCCCAGCATCGTCCACTTCACCATAGACGATGCACTGCCCTATAATGCCTTTCACCACGACTTTGGTCCTCTCAACGTGGGTCATCTCTACAGATTTGCAGTGACCCTGCACGAAATCCTCGGCGAGGAAGAAAACGAGGGCAAGGCAGTGGTGCTGTACTCGCGGACCAACGCTCGAGACCGGGCAAATGCCGCCTGCGTCCTGTGCTGCTACATGGTTCTGATCCAGTCGTGGCCACCCCATATGGTCCTAGCTCCTATCACCCAGATCGATCCTCCTCTTATGCCCTTCCGCGACGCTGGGTACGCAGTCGCAGATTTCATACTGACCATTCAAGACGTCGTGTACGGAGTATGGCGGGCTAAAGAGCAAAAACTGCTTGATCTCAAGACTTTCAACCTAGAGGAGTACGAACAGTACGAGCGAGTCGACCAGGGCGACTTCAACGAGATCCCCCCTCATTTTGTAGCATTCGCATCCCCACAGCAGTCAGACTATGACAGCCCGCTGAGCTTTGCATTCACCCAGGTCCTAGACTATTTTGAGGCTCGAGACGTTAAATTGGTGGTCAGACTCAACTCCCACCTTTACAATAAAGAAGAATTTGTGAAAAGAGGCATTAAACACATTGACCTGGTGTTTGAGGACGGAACATGCCCGTCTATGCTGTTCGTGCAAGCATTTATCGGTGCAGTCGAGGGAGTCATTGCCCAGAAGGGCAAAGTCGCAGTCCACTGCAAAGCAGGTTTGGGCAGAACAGGGTGTCTAATCGGAGCCCACCTAATCTATACCTACGGATTTACGGCTGCTGAAGCCATTGGATACATGAGATTCCTGCGCCCTGGCATGGTGGTCGGACCGCAGCAGCACTGGCTATATCTCCACCAGAACGAGTTCCGAGACTGGCGAAGGACCATGACGCTGTCTAAAACACCCGACCCAAGTCTGGCGGGTTATTGCCCCTTGGTTCCTAACAGCCATGCTGATGCCACTTCGCCGAAAAGGGCCGACAATTCTCCTCCTCGCACACCGGAGAGAAGCATTCTCGGTGAGGTTGACCACACAAACTCTGCGCTGCCAGTGCCGACGCCCGGACAACCGCGTAAAAACAATAGCCCGTCCCCTGCAGGTCGTGCCAGCACAGTAGCGTCCCGAACGGCTTCATTGCGTTCCAATGGCAATGGCAATATCAATGGCAAAATCAATGCCAATGATGAAAATAACAACACCGACGCCGATACTACAATCGCAGACGACGAAGCGCAACCAGGCAATGTCACGACCATGACAAAATACGCGCCTCTATCCACCAAACAGCACCACCGCCACCAGGGTGCTATCTCTATGAACTCTGACGATGAAGACGATTTCGGCATGACGATTCCCCTCAAATCGCCTACCCGCAATGCCACAGACAGCCTCAGCCACAATCAGCAAATGCTGATGGCCCGCAAACTGCGCTCGATTTCCAACCCTTCACCTCAGCGAGTGAAGAGCAATCGTCGGTCCAGCTACCAGATGATGACGACCACCACTACCACCACTACTACGACAACAGTATCTTCGTCACCGCCAACGGGGCCTGTAGACGCTGTGGCCTCTGTTCGACGCTCTACACGACTAGCATCAGGAGGAGTTCGCAAAGTGAGCAATGGGGTTCGTCGGAAAAACTAGAACCGTCTTATCACGACAAGACGACTTACACGAACAGTGAGCATTGAGCAATGAACATATTTTTTTACGAATAGTACCTGTATAATTAACAACCATGTCTTAAACCCCTCGTACCTCTACGTAGTACCGCTCTCCATTCGCAAATAATAGTACGTGACCTATCCGAAGATGGTAGAGTTAAGATTTCTGCGAAGCAGAACCAAGCCTCCCCGGGTAGGGGCCGCCGGAGGCAATGTCCACCTGCCTCCGGCGGCCCCTACCCGGGGAGGCTTGGTTCTGCTTCGCAGAAATCAGTGATTCTTTTGGGATCCTCCTCAAGTACGGGCTATGCGAGATTTCAATATGCAGGGGCGATTTATACTGTGATGAGCTTTACTCTATGCAGCCGCTCTATCTCAGAACTCAAACGCTTCTATCTCTATCCCACTAGAAGAGCCTTGGGTGGGAGAAACATTTTGAAGTACTTGAGCTTTGGGTATTTCGCCATCTTGTTAGATGATTCTTGAGGGCATTTCAACGAAGCTATGTTTTCGTTTTGAAACGATCAGGTCGTAATCCATGTATCGGTCAGAGAATTGGACTTTGAAACTGAACTCGATTCTCCTCGCCTTACCTTGCACCATCTGAGTGGTCTTGGTGGCAGCCCTATAGGATGAAGGCTTTAACCCACTTTGCGGTTGGATATTTACTTCTCACGGTGTTACTAGCATGTTTTTAAAAACTTATAGATAAGCTGTTAAAGTAGTTCCATCGTCGACCAGAGGAGACTCAATGTGTAAGTAGGGTAATAGACTCTAGTTCGTCGTGAAAAAGGAGATCGCGCACGTGACCCCAATCCCAGTGCCTCGTTCTGCCGATCGTTAGTTTGGCTCCTTCAGCCACAGATTTATTGATTCCGGACATGTTATATATTAGGACCCTGTTGAACAATGTGGTTTGGGACCCTGCATCAGCGACGCTTTCTACTCCATCCGGGTCTATAAGTAGAGGGGTCCAAGATGACGCGTGGATGAGCGGGACGAGTCGGCCGGGCGTTCCAGCTACGTTTTTCTTTCCTAACAGACCAATTTCGTCACAGGTCGTGGCTTGGGTTTTTCACGGGGTTCGGTACATGGGTCGTGCCGTTTCACAGAACTCTTTGGGGGAAATAAGCAGGTGATCTTGACACAGAGCTTAGCTGCGCTGCGCCCTTCGAGAATGTCTAATTATAATAGTAAGCGTATAACAGGGCCCTAATTTTCTATTTTGTTTTTGTTTGTTTTTTTTGGTTGATGCGCAGTTAGGTATATATAAACTCTAAACGAGCCGGATCAACTCGGCTTTGAATACATTAGGTATATTGTAGACAGCAGTTTTATTAGGAACCCGAGAACAAATCAGATATATATTTTATTTGTGAAGGAAAAATTGTGCGCGTCTAACTGAAAGGAAGTATCCTCTTCGTTTTTGTCATTCATCGTCACCATCATTGCCATCTTAAGTTCCGGTCTTTCGTATCGGGTATCATAAGTTGTTCCGAGCCGACATTGGAAAATACAAGAATACGTGTTTTTCACCTATCACCATAATCAAACACAAAGAGTTGTGGAGGAAATTAAACTGCCATTTAGACCACACCTGAAAAAAGACACACAAAAGCGATAATGCACCGAGACCTGCTGGCAGCAGTTACTACTACTGCTGCTACAGTAGCGATAGTATGCCCCCTGCTTTTTACCACGGCAAATGCTTGGTCGCCAACAAACCAGTACGCTCCAGGACAAGTGAGTTGCCCTCAGGGTTCTTCGTTGCTTAGAACTGCAGACTCTCTGTCTCCAAACGAAACAGACTGGATCAATCAGCGACACAAGTCCACCAAGCAACCTCTAATTGACTGGCTCGATCGAGCCAATATGTCTGACTTCAAGCCCGAAGACTTTCTGTCAAACATCACCACGATCCCCATTGGACTCGCCTTTTCAGGCGGAGGTTACCGGGCTATGCTGGCAGGAGCAGGACAGTTTTCTGCGCTCGACGATCGAACCCCAAACTCTACAGATACTCGTCACCTAGGTGGGCTGGTCCAAGCTTCTACGTACCTGGCAGGCCTGTCAGGCGGCAATTGGCTTGTCGGGTCCATTGTGCTGAACAATTTTACCTCGATCAGAGATCTGCAAGGGTCCGATACTGTGTGGGACTTGGAGCACTCGCTGATTGACCCTGGTGGAGTCAACATCTTCAGTGACGCGTCTTTCTGGAACGACATTGCCAGTGACATTGACCGAAAGAGAGATGCCGGCTACAACATCTCTTTTACTGATATCTGGGGTCGTGGGCTTTCTCACCAGTTTATCGACCTCCCCAACGGAGGGCCCGCACTCACTTTTGATGACATTCGAACTTTCCCGGTGTTTCAGAACCATAGCATGCCGTTCCCGATCCACGTCGCGGACGGCCGAGCACCCGGAACGGTCATTGTGGCTGGGAACTCGACTATCTTTGAGTTCACGCCCTTTGAGCTGGGCTCCTGGGACCCGTCGCTGTACTCTTTCACTGACATTAAGTACCTCGGGACTGAAGTCAGCAACGGGAAAAACAACGGCACTTGCATCGCCGGGTTCGACAATGCCGGCTTTGTCATGGGGACCTCTTCGAGTCTTTTCAACCAGTTTATTCTGCAGCTCAATTCCTCAGGGGTTGAGGGTGTGGTGAAGAAACTCGCCCAGGACATTTTGACCGACTTGGGAGCCAAGAATGACGATATTGCAATTTACGGGCCAAATCCATTTGCGAATGATTCGCTTACCGAGACGTCTATTGAGAGTGCCGAGTATTTAGCTCTAGTCGACGGGGGAGAAGATCTCCAGAACATCCCGCTGTACCCTTTGATCCAGCCTTCTCGAGACCTCGATGTGATCCTCGCCTTTGACAACTCGGCCGACACCAACCAGTCATGGCCCAACGGAACTTCGATGGTAGCCACCTATGAGCGGCAGTTTGACCCTGCTGGCAACAACACCATATTCCCCTACGTCCCTGATTATCAGACTTTTATAGACCTCGGGTTGACCTCGCAGCCAACATTCTTTGGATGCCACGCATCTAACTTGACCAGTCTGTTCAATGACTCTGTCCCCGAAAGCGAGCGCCACATTCCTCCCTTGATTGTGTACGTCGCCAATTATCCGCACTCGTACATGTCCAACACCAGCACTTTCAAGCTGTCTTACGACCAAGATGAGGTCGCCAGCATGATTGAGAATGGGTACGAGACTGTGACTCGAAACAACGGCACGCTTGATCCCGAGTGGGCTGCATGTCTTGGGTGTGCTATTATTCAGCGAGAAACAGAGCGACGAGGAGCCAGCCAATCGGCCCAGTGCCAGGCATGTTTCTCAAAATACTGCTGGAACGGCACAATCTCTACTGGCAATGTTTCGGAGGCAGCTGAGAATCCAACTAAGTCGGTTAAAAGCTCTGCTTCTCACTTGGGTGCCTCTGGAACTGCTCTTGCTATTGCATTGCTTGGCATATTTCTCTTTCAATGATGGAAGAATGATTGTCATTTAAAATATATAAGATAATTTCCTTGAAAAATAAATATAATGTGACTTGGACGTTGCCTCCGGCGGCCCCTCCCGGGGAGGGTTAGTTCCGCTTCGCGGAAATCAGGAAGTCGAGTATTCTGCGAAGCAGAGCTACCCCTCCTCGGGAGAGGCCCCAACGGAGGTGAGCTTTACGATCTCGCAAACTCTACATAGCGGTCGACTCCCTGCATAAACCCATGAGTCCACGTCCATACCAGTTCGGAGGATCCTTTATCCTTGACATGCTCTCCGAGACGAGACCTGGCCCAGGCCTTTATACGGCCGATTTCGCTGTGGTTGAATTCGTCAAATGCACGCGCATCGTCCCAGCCAGTCTTAAACCCAGCCTCGAACCGCCACAGCTCCCAGTCCTTTTTGGGATCCTGCTGGGTCCAGTAGCCCTTGTGCTGATCCAAGGCATCTTTGGACACCTTGTCAAAAGCCTTCTTACTGTCGTCAGCAGACTTGGCAGGAGAGGAGGCAGCAGGGAATACCGGTATACACTGCTTGTCAATCATTTCTCGAAATCCCCACTCTCCTCCTGAGCCATGCTCGAATCGATACGTCCAGAAGTACGCACCTGCTCTTGCCTTGCGGTAGAAGTGGTCGTTTTGCTTGCGGCCGTACCTCATGACAATTTCGTCCCTATTGCAGTGCTCGCGGTCGTAAGAAGCCCCGTCCAGGACGCACGAATACTCGCCGACAATGACATCGACGTCCTGCGTGTCGTCAGGCACAGCACTATCTACGTCGTTGATGAGCTGCGAAGGTCCCTTGCCTTTGTCGGGATCTGAAAAGCACTTGTAAACGTGTGTGTCAATGATTACACCGGCGGAGCCGTATTTGCCTGCTTTAGCGTCCTGATCGTGCACAAACTTAGCAAAAGTGTTGAGTTGCCAGCCGTCAGAGATTATTACGGGGACGTCATCATTCACTGATCGAATTCGGGCCATTGCCTTGAGGTAGAACTTTTCCTGATCCCCCGGTCCATTTTCATAGGGAGCCTCATTGACAACCTGAATCCCGCTGACATTGTCTTTGGACGCCAGATCTTTTGCCATAAACTCTAAGACATCTAGTGCCAGAGATCTGTACTTTGAGGATGACCACAGTGCAGCCTTGCCTGTAGAGGTACCGCTGTGTTCCTGCTCATTTGCGCCACCCGGCAGGCCGTGGAGGTCAACCAGGACCGCAATGCCGTACTGCGCAGCTTTGTCAATGACCGATGACTCGTAGAGGTCCCACGCATGGCTGTACACTTGAGCATACTTTTCAAAGGGCGTATCGTGGGTGAAATGACCGTTGTTTACGTCCCAGTAACCCACTGGCGCCCGCACACCGGTAACTCCTTTGCTTTGTAGCCATTTCCAGTCATCGTCGCTCATGAACGTCTTCCAATGGTTCTCGAACTTTTTGCGAGCCTCCTCAGCTCCGCATTCTGACACGGTGTGTGTCACTGCATCGAGCTCGGAGCCCCCACCAGACGACGGCGACAGACTGTCAAAGATCCATTTTTCAATCACGAATTGGGATCCGAGATTGGGTCCGTGGTTGTACCTCGACTGAAATATCTGTCGTTTGCTAGGCTTAGACCCGGGCTTAGTCAAGGGCTCTGCGGGCTGAACATGCTCCCCACTGCTCGAAAACAATTCCTTTAACTTCATAGTAGCAACAGCAGATACCAATTGAAAAGTAACGAATTGAAATCAAGTCTGCTCAGCTAATAAAAATATAAAACTAAGATTCCCAGTTCTCACTGTCTCAAGTCGGATGCATCTCTTGCTATATGTACCTTTTAGTTGCTTGCTCATTGGGGCCAGACCCACTCCTTATTGAGCACACTGATGTTTTCCCCGCCTTCAACTCTAATCAGCCATCGTTATTTATAGTAGAATCTCTGCGAAGCAGAGCTACGGGGTCTGGGGCTGGCCCCAGCGACCCCAGCTCGCCTCCGGCGACGCCCCTTCCGGGGAGGGTTGGTTCCACTTCGCGGAAATCGTCTCGTAGAATTACAATCGTTATATTCAAGGTCGCGTAGATACAATATATAAATAATCCGCCAGCCACCAACCGACTTAGTCTATTTTGCTAGATTCTGGATTTTCGGCAGCCCAAACTTTGGCAGCCATTTTACGGGCAGAAGCAAGCTTCTCGTCTTTGGTCTTTTGACGGACCTTGAAGTCCATCCCGTTCTCTGAAAACTTGAACCGATCCTGGCTCTCTATCTTCCTCTGCATTCTCTGATAGATGCCAGAAAATGCCATGTAGCACGCGTAGCCCAAGACTGCCAGAGCAATGACTCCCATCAGAGTCACCAGCAGCGTCAGGATCGAAGTTACAGTGTGTTTGACAGTAGCAGCACCCTCTCTAACCGCGTTATGGTGCAGAGTCACGGTCTCGGTTACGAACCTGTCCACGTATTCAGTGACAGTAACAGTTTGTGCAGCCATGGTGAAGTGAAATTAAACGATGTGTGTTGAGATATATGTCAAGTTGCTAAAAAGTCGCCGCTGTTCCGACCTTGTTTTATTTTTCGCCGCGCCGACTTGCGTTTGTGCTACTGGTACACGCCTCAAAAGATTGAAAAATCCCAGTGGATATTTACGTTCAAAAGATGAGGTAAATTCTACAGATCGACCCCTGATCGGCAGAATCACTGCCCAGACAGGTCAATGATATCATTGATGCCGCTATAAGAGGCTTGGCTCACCAGTGCGAAGTTACAATGATGTAGAGTAGGTAGGAAGTGCAGCAAGAGGTGGAGAAGTGTACACTTTCTGCGAAGCAGAATCAGCACTCTCTACTTGCCTCCGGCGGCCCCTCCCTGGCAGGGTTGATTCTGCTTCGCAGAAATCGAATGCCCTCGCTACTCTATCGTATTAATATTAGTTCAACGTTTAACACACTATATCTGGTTGAAATTTCAATTGAGATACAAAGGGCTAATCCAGATTTTAGGCATAACGTTCAAACCCAAAAAGATAGGAGAAGGAAATGTATCTTCTGCCTGAACGAGTTGAAGTCTTTGAAGTAGGTAGTTACGGGACAAACGCGGGTAATAATAAAAAAAATGGCATCTCTAGTTGGTTATCATGTTTCACGATAAGTTACCTGTGAAGCAGAACAGTCCAAAGGGGTGACCGTGAGATATATTTTCTGCGAAGCAGAACCAACCCTTCCCGGGAGGGGCTGCCGGAGGCAAGTGAAGAGTGTCGCAGAAAGAATTAGATTAAGAAAGTGTTATGCAGTATAGAAAAATAGTAGACGACAAGTCTAAACGCTGGCAACAATCTCAGCTGCCTGTTGCAAACTAGCCACCATTCGCTGACACTCCTTTCTCCGATTGACGGTAAAATCGCTTTCCTTCAGAAGCTCGCCCAATATATCTGTCTTGTAGAGTTTGCCGAGTAGTTCGCGCTGCATTTCCTCCTTCGAGAACTTGACTAGATTAAGCATGATAGCCTTGGGCACCATATCAATCATGGTCCGCTTGACGATGTTGAAGTAGGACGAAATGAGCATCTTGATAACGTCGGTTTCCATTGTTTCGCGCTCCGTGAGCGTCCCTGAGGCTTTGAGCACCGATGGAGGTGGTTCCATGGCGGCCATACGTTTCTTGTTCTTAGCGCCAAAAAAGCCTGAGAAGAAGCCTGAGTTGGACTCGGGCTCGGGGGACGCTGAAGGCACGGGAGTGATGGCCTTGCCCGTTTTGGGGTCCATCTTGGTGGGATGCATTTTCTCGTGAACCACAGCCATAGCGGTATGGCCGTTGATGAAATCTGGGTGCGCGGTGTTGACGTATGATGCTTCCATGGAGACGAGGTCAGTCACCAGTTTGCTGGTAGGCTGGACGCAGGTCTTGAGAAACTGCACTATCGCGGTGTTGAGTTGTTCTTTCAGGTTGGGGTAGCGTCTATAGATGGGCTTTTGGAGAATGGCGTTGACAATGCGGACTAGTTCGTCGTAAACGAGGTCGACACACCGCAGCGAGGGTTCCTCGAACCGCTTGATTTGTTGTTTGACAATAACCTCGAAACCTTGGGTAGCGACAAACAGCGACGGGGACGAACCGGACGAGTTGTAGAGAATGGTGCGGATATCCACGTCTTTGACCTGGTCAAAGGGGTCGACGGCTTTAATTCCATTGACGTAGAGCTCGTGGAACACAAAGCTGATACGCGCACCACCAGACAGCTCATTGGTCGACAGGTCTTGAGAGTTGCCATCGAGGATCGTGCGGTATTCGTTGGCTAGCTCAGTGATGACGTTAAGAACTACGCTAGAAGGCGAACCCAGCAGCTCAGCCTCGCCGCCTAGTTCCGCCAGTTCTACCTGGTATTTCGACAAAGACGAATGGATCTTGGCCTTGATATCCGGCAGGGTAGTCTTGATATGGTGCATGAGGATCATGTTGAGTTTACGTGCCAAAAACGGCGTGCCGCAGTACTGTGCTTTCGCTCGGTACGACGGGTGGTCTTCGAAGAACTTGCGCTCAAACTCTAGCGCGTCCTTGATCCTCTTGTGCGACTCAATGTCCTTCTGACCCCGATTGATTACTGGCACGTAGCCATACCGCAGTGGGATAACTCTGCCCGCCAAAATGTCTACCACATCGGTGCCTGGGTCCATCAGATCGATTTTGGTCAGCACACCGACAGTCCTCGCGCCCTCTGGGTCCACCTCGCGTGCCAGCTTGAGTCCGTCTGAGTTTGCCAGGTCTGTGTTGGCGCCGGTCACCGATAAAATTATAGCATTTGGCTTGGAGATAAATTTCAGCACCATTTCCCGGATCTGCTTCTCAATGTCTTTCGGTTGGTCCCCCACCGGCACTTTTGTCAGCCCGGGCAGGTCCACCAACGTCAGTGTCAGCACCTGAGGCGAGTAAATCCGCAGATTGATGGGCACGGGCGAGATGCCCAAGTTCTTGCCGGTCTTGGCGTCTGTTTCTCTCACGATCTCGTTACGGATCTCGTCAAAGCTGTAGAATCTTCTCCCCGGCACGTGCAGGAACTCTCCCCATTCGTCGGCATTCTCACCCTCGTTTAGCTTGACTCCGTCTGGCACCTTATTGGACCCCGCCCTGACGTTGGTTAATTGTAGCACGAGCGGGCGCCGAGTTACGATACCGGTACCTCGCGGCAGGAAATCTCTTCCCACGATGTTTTCTAGCACCGAACTTTTCCCAGATGACTGCGATCCCACCACTGTTATCTGAGGCAAATCAATGGGGTTTGTAGTCGGTCCAAGCGTTGCAAATGCATCCTAGTTAGAGGCCATACGACTCTCTGTAGAATGGTTCTTAGCGCAATAAATAGCTCATCACGTTGAAGTTACAAATGTCAACTTGAGGGTGACAACTTCTACTGCTTCTTTATCTTCATCTTCATCTTCCTTATCCTTTTCTTCTTCTTCACCCTCTTCTTGGTCTTGATCCAAGCTTTTCCACATTTACTTACTTGGAGGCGATTAACTGTGCTGATAAGCTGCTGGTCCATTTCTGTACCCTGTGCCTGGTATCTAACGTATCTATGCTCTTATTTTCTCGTTGTTCAATCTCAAAAACACAATGTCAATACCAAGACTGCCTATTTTTTGTCCCGCTGGCTCTCTCTCTAACCTGCTCGCTCTCGTTCGTTTCAATATCTACTAGGCGGATAGCTGTTTACTTCACAGTGTCTTTTTCCCCTGGGTTATTTTGACGTGTTACTACGAGTTACCCGGTACCATCAGGTGTTGGATAGCGGCGCAGTGTGCCAAGTAGATCCCATGGGCTGGATGGCCCTACGGATTCTGCTAGAGGGTGGAATAAGCGAGGATCGAGAGAAATGAAAAAGTGTGTATGTCGCCTCAGGTGGGGCCCTCGTGCACTTAGTATCTAGGATGGAATTGGCAGCTTCTCTAGCTTGACCTAGTTGGTTGGTGTCGAGTGATATCAAATATGTACGAAACTAGATAGATATAAAACTGAATGAGTTTTAGCTTAGACCAATTACATAGACCTACCTACCTCTGTTCAACTCTTCCTGTATTAGCCTACATACACCAAACTTCTCGTTCTTCTAACTTCCAACTACGAGTACGTATGTAATATTGTCAGTCTCTGTTTAAGCTTAGAATAGTACCCAATCCTCAATTCCATCTAAGCTCTAGACGTGGTGCATCAACTAGTAGATCTTTCTTTTCTATTACTATTTACATGGCCTCTAAATAAGCTCTATCATCATCATCACATATAGTTTGTTGTTTCAGGTATGTGAGTTAAATAAGTAGTGTAGTACCTAGCCAGCTGAGAATACTAGTGACATTATTATTCAGTTAACATGATCACGTGATCCAACACCCGTCGTCGAAATTCCGCGCAGCGGAACCACCCTCCACGGAGCGGCCCCGCCGGAGGCGAGCTCTCGTTCATTTGAGCTCGTCTGAGCTCGTTTTACAGTTCGTCTTCAGTACTCACAGTGAGACGGCAGGCGGAAGAAGCCGGTCGGAGTTAAAAAGGAGGCTTTGACGCAACCCACATCACGTGGCCACGGCGGCAATTCACCAGCCCCCAAAAAAACTTCCCAGAATCTCCCAACTCCCCTTGTCAGGTAATTGTTGGACTTCCCGCCCCCCAGAGTTTTAAGATAACATACAGTTGTTTGGGACCACACCACGCAGCGGCATAGCGATTCCAGTGTTTTCAGACACATTCACGCATCAGAACCTCTGGACACAGAGGGCAAATTGGAAAGAGGCCGCGAGGGAGTGCTGAATTTGAGTGAACCCACGTTTTGTGAGCCCGGACCCCCCGCCTGTTAGTACGTGGAATTTCAAAAATCTTCTTTTTTGAAAAATAAACACTACCAACAACCAAGGGTATTGGAACAGCCCAAACCACCGCACACAATGAGTGCCAACTACCTCTCCGAAAACGACACAGTTGTGTCTGCCGAGGAACTCAAGAATGAGGTCAGGGAGCTCAAAGTACAGCTGCACAAGGCTCAATTGGAAACTACATACGAGAGACTGAGGGCAGCCCGCGAAGTCGTACGGTTAGAGAGCGACAAAAAGGACCTGAAGCAGCAGAACCTGCGTCTCCAGCAGGAGGTGCTAGCACTACGGCTGCAGGTCGAGGACAGCAAGACCAAACCGGATGACGGACGCCTTGCGCAGCTCGGGTCTGAGATTCGCCAGCTAGAGCTCCAAGTCCTCGAGCTCATGGGCGTGAGCCCCGCTAGCGGCGGCGGGGCGGCTGGTGGCGGCTTGTCCGGCCACAGCTCTATCGCCGCAATAAATACGGCCAGCACTGGCAGCAACCGCAATTCGGCAGTGGACGCGTCGTTCGTCTCGGACGACCCGCTGCACGCGGAGCTGCAGTTCACATGCCAGCAGTCCGGCATGCTGTCGGCGTACGACTACTACGAGGAGTACCACCACGGCAAGAACGGCAACAAGAGCCTGATCCAGCAGTACAACGAGGCGCGTCTTGCGCTCAAGGAGCTGCGCAACCGGTCCGACGACAAGCGCGGCACGGGCAAGTACACCATGAAGTCCATCAAGAACAACACCACGTACTCGCGCCGGTCGACGTTTGTCAACAAGATGGACAAGTTCGTGGAGGAGCAGAAGGAACTAGGCACCGGGCTGACTGCCAAAGTGCTAGCTGAGCGCATTGACCGCTACGCCGACCACCACAAGCGCACCGTGGCTGATCTGGTGCGCAACCCAGGCTGGGACGAAAACACCGTGTTTAATTATTTAGATTGACGATTGTATGAAGGTATACTGTCAAGTTTAGTTGGGGTTAACAATCCCTGAACAGTATATATATGTATTGTAGAATTAACAGTTAGTTGTTCTTAATTAGGATCGAATTATTATTAGTTATAGCTCCTTTGTCAATCGTTCAGCTGCATCCGGCGGCCCCTGCCGGGGAGGGTTGGTTCTGCTTCGCAGAAAGTCTATGCTGATATACATCTCGTACCTGATATTTGGGCATTACTGATAACTATTCCTCATCGTGAATGTTCATTACCAGGTATGATACACACAAGCACTTAAGTAGAGAAATCAGAAATAGAACCAATCGTACTGTTTCAATTGTGCCTGGCGGTCGAGATATGTCCCTTTGCAATTGATTGTGCGCTTGAAAGTGACAGTGTAAACAACCGCAGAAGTAACAGTATTGCATCTCAAGCCTCTTTTGGTATCTCATCTGTCCTGCATGGTGCAGGGGTCATCGCACGGCTGAAGTCGACTATGCAACTCACAGAGAACATTTTGACTGCGGGGTATTTAGTAGCTAAGAAAGAAATTGAAACGCACAGAAGTTCATACAGTTTTACAGAGTTATAGATCGGGAGTTTTTTCATCTTTCGATCCGGTAAGCTGAGAGCGGGTCGTATCACTCAATGAGACTGACCGTTAACTGACAGTTTTCGGATCGACCCGCAAGTGCAACTTGAAACTGTTCAAAAGAATACAAGCCATACGAAAGAAACGCTTTAATCTACCCGGAGGGGAACTATGCCGCTGTCCAACCCCAGACCCCGTTGCTCTGCTTCGCGGAGACGTTGAAGTCTCAACTTTGGACTCTAAATATACCAAGAACCGGCTCTCAGCTCTCCTATGAGTATCAGGCACGAAGAATCCAGACAGCGTATCAATTTTGGCACGCGAATACTTCGTCGCTTTCAATATGGGCAGAATATTCCTCCAGATTCTCTGCGAAGCAGAGCAACGGGGTCTGGGGCTGGCCCCAGCAGCTTCCAAGAAGCGGCGCTATGCGGCTCGGTTAATGCGGCTTAAAGGCATAAAATCGGATCTGAGGAGAATCACCGCAAGGACTTCACAAGAATCCACACAAGCCTGCCCCAATGTCGCTCATAAAGACGGTCGAGGCTATGGCCGAGACTGCCAGATACAACCGCAGACTGGTGCATCCGCGGACGGAATCTCAGCAGCCTGCTGCTCTCGAGACGGTCGAGCGAATGGACTCCCCTCTCAAGGCTATCAAAGACATAGCGAGTCTTTTCGAAGCCCACACTACAAAGATAGGCATAGCTTTCAAACCTCCGATATCAGCAGAAGCAGCTTCCAAGTGCGTGAAAGATGCTACGGAACTGCTGCCGTTGCTGGCGGCCGTCTACGTTGGAATGTCAGACAACGAAGACGGGGTTCTGATTAGAACGGAGCTGAAATTTGGGCTGGGTAATTTGTTCTCGACAGTGGAAATGCTCTGTAAGGAGCTGGTGGCTTCGGCACGAAACACTTCTTCGTCGAGTGCGACGTCATCAAACGGCCAGCTGGTGTCCATTGCTGAGGTCTGGGAGGCTTGCAAGTCTCTGCAGAAACTGGAGAGCACAGGGACTCAGGGAGTTCTTTCGGAAAAGATAGACGAGTTCACGGGCCTGCTGCGCGACGTGAAAGATGACCTAAAGGCTTGGATCGAGAGCGACGACAATCTGGGCGACTGGGATCTGTCAGACGGCGGTGACTCGGACGGAAACGTAGACGAGGAACCTCCGACAGAACCTTCTGCGGAATCTCCTTCGCGACCTAATGACGACCACAACAATAATGAAAATGAAAATGTGCATCAACCACGAGACGAGCAAGTAGAGGCTCTGGCCCACCACTGGACGGACAAGCTCACCAAGCTCGACATTTTATATCGTGCGATCCAAAAAAGGCGGATATCACTACTGGATAACAAACAAGCCACGAAACTCTACTTGCTCATGGGAGACGTCTCCAAGGCCCTCGACGACCTTGTTTCTGGGTTTCTAGAAGGGTTTGGCGAGCCTGAGCTCGACCTCCAGGCTGATTACGTTGACGACCTGGTCAAGAGACTCGTGGACCTTGTCAAACGGAACGAGCCAGACGACAAGTTCTCCATCTGGTCGTCCATGTTTGTACAAAATTTCTTCAAGACTGATATATAGCATAATCTAAGAAGTACTCTGTCTAAGCTTGCCTCCGGTAGCCCCTCTCGGGGAGCGTTGGTTCTGATTCGCAGAATGCTGCCTTGTACGTAAAATCCCGCGAAGCGGGACAACCCCTACTCGGGAGAGGCCGCCAGAGGCATGGTGGAGACCTTACCAGTCTTCGTCTTCATCCTCGTCGTCGCTAGCAGCCACCTTGGTTTTGCGAGAATGCAGCGCCTGCGCTAAAGCGTCTGCAAGGTTCACATTACCAGCTCCACCGGCTGGAGGTGGTGGGGGCGCCTCTCCGCGTGTCTCTTGGAGGATGACACTGGGCTTGTCAAGCTGTGACTTGTCAACTCTTCGCAGACTTCCCATACCTGCAGAACGAATAGACGCCAGAAGCGCGTCACGACCTCCGTCAACAGCAGGCAGGGCCGGGGCAGGACCCGAATCCCCAGCCATAGGAGGCGGTGGGGGAGGAGGAGGAGGCGGCGCACCAGCCGAGGGCGGAGGAGGCGCAAAAGATGGAGGAGGTGGCGGAGGAGGTGGAGGAGGAGCACCAGAGGAAGGTGGCGGAGGTGGCGCCTGGGCTTGCATAGGCGGTGGAGGAGGTGGCTGGGTTTGCGTGGGTGGAGGAGGCGGAGGCTGATATTGCACTGGAGGTGCAGATGGTGGTGGTGGTGGTGGTGGTGGAGGAGGAGCAGGAGGCTGTGTCTGTGCCTGCACTGGTGGCGCCTGCGGGACGAAAGTTCGAGGGGGTGGAGGCGGAGTGTAAGTACTCTGAGGTGGAGATGCAACGGGCGGTTGTGGTGGCGGTGGAGGCGGACTGTAGGGAGTCTGCTGTTGTTGTGGAGACTGAGCAGGCTGCTGATAGGTCGGTGGGGAATATGGCGATTGAGGAGACGCAGGCTGAGGAGGAGGAGGAGGAGCAGAATATGGGCTGGAAGGCGCCGGTGATGTCGGAGGAGGAGCAACTCGCTGAGGTGGTGGTGGGGGCGCCGAAGACGTCTGAGTCGCAGCCATAGCAGCAGCTACAGCTACTCTCGACGGTGGTGGAGGAGGTGGTTGAGTTGTCCTCGATGGTGGTGGCGGTGGTGGTACTCCTCCTACTGCTCCTCCAAATCGAGAAGGAGGTGGAGGGAACTGGGACGCTTGTGAAGGCGGTGGGGCACCAAACTGAGGAGCAGCATTGTTCACGGGTAGTCGTGGAGGTAGCGAGGGGGGAGGAGGAACAGGTCTGCCTTGGTTTGCTGATGGGCTGCCAAACTGAGGCGGAGGAGGGACCGCACGATTGGCCATGCCGGGTAGAGGAGAGACCGCGTTGACGCCTGCTTGGGGTGGTGGTGGTCCTGAGGCTGGTAATGGTGGTGCTGCCACTGGTGGTGGAGGACTTGGACGCTGCACGTTCTGGCCAATGAATGGCATGGCTGGCGGCACTTTGTGAGTACTTGGCGGAGTCAGCACTTTGGGACTGAGATCTTCTTCGTCAGAGTCAGATGTTGATGCAGCAGGAGCAGAACTAGAAGTTGTGGGTTTTGAGTTTGTCTTTGCTGATGATGGAGGTGCTGCTGGAGGAGGTGGAGGTGCTGCTGGGGCCGGTTTTGGCGACGGTGAAGCAGACGTCGGAGCAGTGGCAGTATTAGCAGCAGCAGATGGAGGCGGAGGAGGTGGTGGTGCTTTGTGTCGCCGTGTTGACGTCGTCGTATTTGACGACGCTTCAGAATTGGCACTAGTAGCACTGGCAACCGAGTCGGACCTCGCTCGACTGGAGTTGTGGTTCTGCTGTTGCTGCTGCGGAGCATATTTCCGAGGGATAGGAGGCTCTAGACCAACTAAAGGACCACCCTGCTGTTTGATATACTCTTTTATAAAATCGCGATTACCCGCAATCATCTCTTCTGTGATTCCTTGGCTTGCCAGCTCCGAATAAAGGGCGCGCCATTCAGCGGGAGGCTCGTCGTCGTAGTACAACGTTGGACCCTCCAAATGCAGTCTTCGGCGGATCGATCCAGTCGGATCACCTCGTGGACCTGGCGCAGCGGGTGCCGAGGGGGCCTTCTTCATGGCAATGGCTGCCTTGTTGTTCAACGTGGCCTTGGATGCATACTTTTCTTTATTGTGGACCCGTTTCAAGAAATGCGCAGCCTCAGACTCGTCCTCAAACAGAAGCCCGCCATAGCAGTCCTCGAGCTCGAACGAGTGGAAGAACGACCTGTCCTGGTTGTACTTGAAGTCGAGATACAGTTCCTGATCCCAGATGACGCCCCGGGTGCCCTGGATGTCTACCATTTTGAGGAAAAAGGTGTTTCCCACGAGATCATTCACCAACGCCACTGCGCCGGACAGTCCGGTGTAATTCCATTGGTTTGGATCTGGATGGGCGATGTACAGACGGGCTACAGTGACGTCTACGACCTTGTTGGTCTGCTTGGGGACCGCACGCTTGATTTTCTCTTTATCAGCGTCTTTGATGAGTCCCATTGTGTGTCATGTGAGCTTGGCTGGAATAAGCCTGAGCACCTATACAGAACAAAATGTACACACTACACAAAAAAGAATCCCAAAAAGTTGTTTGTTCTTCTCTTTTTTTTTTGTTTTTGGCTTGGTTTGCTTAGACCATCAAAGGCTTTCTTAAACCTTAAGTATTACCTGTGGGAATTGAATCAAAAACCCGACCAGTAACGGTTTCACCCCGAAAAAATGATATATGATTTTACTCAATGGTGCCACAGAAACCAATCCCAGATTGATTCTTCTCGCGTGTAGAACTGAAAATGCCCAAATCCAACTTCTGCTAGTTTACCTCCAATGTTAGTGGTTGAAATTGTACTCAGTGTCGAAATGCACACCTGGAGGCTGAGGTGTTCGTGGGTGCTATCAGGGGTTACCCGGTGTGTCTGATGCCTCCGGCGGGCCTCTGCTGGGGAGGGTATGGTTCTACTTCGCAGAAGGCGTACGCTCAGCGGTTGGATAGCAAAGTTAAAGGTTAGGTGTGTGACTGCAGTTAAATCACCCTACAGCTGTATAAGCTGGCTTGCCTGTAGACAGTGTCAATTGCTTGGGTACAGAGACTCGAAATACGATCAATCATCAGATCTAAACAGCCGTGCTGACATAACAATGCTGTAATGTTATTCACAACACTTTGCTGAGGGGGTCTGATTTCAGGCACAGAGCTGATATTCTGCAGTAATTTTGACCCTCGTGGACTGGTCCTGTAATAAAAATACCATTGGCCCAAAATATCGAGTCCAGAAAATCGAAACTGCCTGTTTTAAAGAATGCCCTTTAGGTGTTGAATAACAGATCCGGGATCAAACTTACGTGAGCTTCTGCGGAAGCAGAACCTAACCCTCTCTGGAAGGAGACATGGGAGAAGATAAAAATATGCAGACATTTAACATCTACAAAATACAAATCATGTCTGGACGACAAGGAGGAAAGCTAAAACGTAGGTAGCCGTAGCAGCAATAGTAATAGCAGTTCAAAACATAGAAGAAGACACATGTCTGACCAGCGCTCAAGCAGGCAAAGAAGAAGGTCAGCGAGGATGACGAGGAGGACCGAGCTTATAAGGAGAAGCAGAAGGCTGATGCTGCTGCCAGAAAAGAGATGGCTCAGAAGGCAGCCAAGGGCGGACCTCTAGTTGGAGGAGGTATCAAGAAGTACGTAGCGGTATCTGTGGTTGTTGGAGGAAATTATTTTAGTGGGAGAATGAATTGGGGCTGAAATCTAACAAGATCTGGAAAGAAATAGATTGTGTGTAGCAGTACAAGTAGTACTAATAGTAGGTGTTGAATTGCTGGTATTTGGCTTTAACGTGACGTTGGAGTGACAGTGGTAATAGTAACAGTGCTGATAGCAGGAGTACTCTAATAGTAGGAGTTCTGATAGTCGTAGTACTGACAGTTGGTGCCAATTGGCCGATATTGAATCCAAAGATGACTTTTTGAATAGCAGTACTAATACTAAATGTGAAACGCTAGTATTCAGCTTTAAGGTGGCTTTCGAGCAGGGGTACTAATAGTAGAAGTTCTAATACTGGAACACTGATGCACGTACCACTGACAATTGGTGTAAGACGTTCAGTCTTCCGCGAAGCGGAACCACCCTCCACGGAGTGGCCCCGCCGGAGGCGAGCTGCCAACGAGATTATAAAAAGCAGTTACAATTGCTACCTGTCTATGTTGCTAACGCTGTATACATGTGTCATTTCCACGTCTGTTAGACGCGGAGGGGTCGTTATTTCGTATTATTTTCGTTTCACTCGTGATCCATACCGTCCGGTGGTGGGTTCCTCCGGCGGCCCCTGCCCGGGGAGGGTTGGTTCTGCTTCGCAGAAACTAGAACCATACAAAAGAAGCTCCATAGTAGAGTTCCGAGTTGTACACCGGGGCAGGGGGAGTCTGAGGTTCAGCTGGTGGTGCAGGCTCCCTGCTAGCCAGAAGGTCTTTCACGGTGTTCATACCTTGAGAGTTCAGATAAAGCTGCAGGGCCGACTCAGACTCATTGTAGGTGGGCAGCTTGTCGTCCTCCTCCTCCCAGTTGTCGGAGTAGAGCGGCGGCAGGTGCTGCCTGATCATGTGCTCAAGATTGATGTTGGTGATGAGCTTGCGGAAGGATCTAGCCCGCTTGAAAGTGGAAAACGGGATCGAACATAGGTACTGGTCGACGTAGCCGACAAAGAAGCAGTTTTGCTGGGTCGAGGTGAGCGTTGTAGTAGAATCCAAGTCAGTGATGAGGATGGAAAACCCTTTAAGCTGGGGCTCGTCAGGCACAAAGATGATTCGCTCAGAGGTGATGTACAGAGTGCCACAGTTACTCCCCTGGGTGAGCTCCGTGTGGTCATTCTCGACCAGAAGCTTGTTCAGCGGCAGAGAGGCTGCCAGATTGCACAGAGTGCAGCCTGCACCCTCTCTGCCCTGGTTCTGGTTCTGCTGCCATCTGGAAGGTTTGTATACACACGGCTTGGACGGGAACTTCTGCAAGAGGACTTCGTTGGGCAGCAGAATGGGGAACAGGCCGCCCTCGGGCTCAGATAGGTCTGTGTCAGACTCGACGTAGAGCCCGAAAGTGTTGCGAGAGGCCCGGAAGAACCCTCGTGAAGCGGGCCTTTTCTTGGGCGCGTAGATCTCAGAGTCGGACAAGTAGGACGACTCGTTCGAATTACTGCGCGACAACTCGCTGAGACCGCCTGCAGCCAGGGAGCACGTACACACCAACCCTTGTCTCTTAGAGGGCGAGCTGCTGTTCAGTCTGAGACTGAAAGGCATGAAAGACGAGGTCATTTTAGGTCTTGCTGTTAATTAGGACTGCTTCTTATCTGGCAGATTTGTTTTCCTGTCGGATTTCTGTGTTTGATCTGACAGCTGTTAAAAAAAGTGGGGTAATATGATAGTGGGTTATCAAGTAAAAATAGGAAAGCCTTTGAGTTTGTCTGATCTGAGTAGTAGAGAGAGTCCACAGATTTAATTTCGATCTGAGAATGTCAAAAGCTGAATCTCTTCTCCGTCTTATATAGACTTTGTCTGCTCCCTGTTTTCACGGTAGTTGTTAAGTGGATAAATAGTGTGATCTTTTTTTTTGTGTTGCCGAATGAATCCACACCACTCTTTTTAACGATCAGCAGGCGATAACGCGGCAGAATGCTGATGCTTTCTTACTAGAGGATAAGTACCAGCAGCCAATCGTAGCGGTGGAAATGGGGTTAAAAGGTTAAAGTGGTGCAGCAAATCGCCTTGAAGACAAAAATAGTGGGCAAGTGACGTAACAGAATGTTAGTTCAGTAATTAAAAAACTTTTTTTAGCAGTACAACACTTAGCTTCGTGAGAAACACACTTGTGGAAAAATTGTTTCCAGCTAAAACATCCCCGTGTCACATCTTGTACGTCACATTTTTCCACATACTAGTAATTCTTCTAGTTAGTTCTTCCGTCAACTTACGGTCCAGGCCTTCAGCCTAGTCTGCTTCTTGGCCCACCAAAAAGCGCCTCACTAAAAAAAAAAACCGCGAGAGTAGTCAGGTCTGAGAAGACAATGAGAAGCTGCTGTGGGGCCAGCCCCAGATCCCGTAGCTCTTGCTTCGCAGAGTTCAATTGTAGCAGGTGGAGCAGTATACGCGAATATAGTAAGACCATGGTCGATTTGGCCCCTGTTTGAAGGAATTCCTTTCGCTTCACGATGTTGAAGGTACTTAACCTCTACAGCGGAAATTCGCCCCATGTAACATCACTATGCAGCCAGGTCCGTGCAGATCTTCCATATATCTTCAGTTAGTTAACCAACTAACTAACTTAGCATTGGGCATCAAACTTGCCCATGAGACCATCGCACGGCTCACACTAGGGTCCAGCGGATTAATAGGATCAGGTTTAGCTTGAAAAAGAACACGGCTCACACTATGGCCCGGCCGGATTAATAGGATCAATTCATGATGTTCCATCTCCGTGTACGTGTAGCATTCCTCGGAAACACATATACGTAAATAGACTAAACGAGGGGTTCGCGTAGTAGTAGAAGAAGCAGTAGAGCCAGCGCCGTCTCCACCTGTCTCCGGCGGGGAGGGTTGGTCCTACAGAATGCGTTAATACGTCCCGTGTGAAGAAGAAACCAACGCAATGACATGTTGAAAGCGCGTTCCGTCCGTCCTACGTCTTTCATTCCGTGCCAGGGCTCTACCCATCACATCCATTATTATATACACATTACTCTCATTATCTATCAGACATGCTCACATGTTAGTTATTTCATAGTTTTTGCTTACGTTTTGGCTTCCTTTGGCCCTTCTGCGAAGCTCAACTCGTCAATTCTTTTCATAGTTTCATAGTTTCAGCTTCCCTTGGTCATTCTGCTTCGCACACAACGTCAATTTCTCCTATACTTTTGGAGCCGTTCTGTTGGACGATGTACTTTGCGCACATGTCGATTCTTCCGTACTTTTAGTTTCCTATTAGCCGTCCTGCTTCACATGGAACCTCAAGCCTCTCATACTTTTGGCCGTTCAGGGTTGGTCCGTTGATTTCCTGTTGTTGTTGTGCTTCGCAGAACCAACCCTGCCCAGGAGGGGCCCGCCGGAGGGAACATCCACACCGAACGCAGGCTACAGGGCATACACCGACGACTGCCGACGCTTTCTTCGCTGTGGATTGACCCCCAGATGCTCTACATGGTGTATATGGTCGTACCAGTAGCCTGGGATGCGGGTCAGGAAGGTGCAGTACTCTGACGGACAGCGAAAGTAGCCTGCGTCGTTACGTTCTGAGCTGAGAACCGTGCCCACCTTGAACTCCTTGAAGTTGTCCGACTTGACGGGACACGAGATGGTGGAGAAATGCTTGTTGTTCTTGTGGGTCTGCCGGTCAGCTATGGAGTTGAACAGCTGGCCGCACTTGCGGCACTTGTACGTCTGTCTCTGATGACGGATCTTGTGGTGCCGGCGCAGGTCGCCTGTGTTGGAGAATTTCTCACCGCACTCGTAGCACTGGCAGGCTCCGTCTGTGCCTGGTATGGCAGCACCGGAGTTGGGGGGGCCGTGTGAGACGTTGGCGATGACGGGCTGCGAGGTGTGTCCTGAGCCATAAGAAGACGTGGTGGTCATGGGAGGGCCTGGAGGGATGTTACGAGGCCCAATAGGACCAGTAGGACCAGGAGGACCACTTTTGTAGTCGCCTTTGTAGCCGCCAGGGAGATCAAACCCTTGGGGAACGACTTGTGCCAGTGACTTGAGTGCCAGGGCAGCCATATCGTGGGCTGATTTTTCCAGCGGGTCCATTATGCCGTCCCGGGACGTCTGAGTGTGCGGAGAGTCCGAGGACGAGTTTGTTCCGTCGGTCGGTGAATGTGACTCGTACTCGGGTTTGTCATCCTCGACGCCGTTTAGCAGCTGTTTCAGCTCCACCCTGTGGTTTACATGGTTTCCATGACTGCTTTGCTCCAACATGTGCTGCGGGGGACTGTGATAAGATTTTGTGTGCTCAGAGTAGTCCTCGGGACTTGCTAAAGTCTGGCCACAGCCTTTTACTGAACATATAATAGAAGACTTGGTTAATAACTTTTGACTGTGAACTGACTGAGAGCTGGACAGAAAAACTCCAACACGCTTCAAACAACTCTAGCTTCCAGAAATAATACATACCATGGGCCCTAACTTGACCAAACCGCCATTTAGTGGAATATAAATAACAAGAATAAAAAAATAACAATAGAAACAACTCTTGAGACCACTCTATCTGGTCAAGTCGACTCGAATCACGTTTCCTGGAACTTTTCTACACTCTTAGTTTTCGATCAGGCTGAAATATGTAGAATTCTCAAAATCGAAAAAAAAAAAAAAAAAAAAAAATGAAAAATTCAAAAAAAAACCAGGGCAAGGTCACACCCTATCTTATCTTACAGATCCTCGAAAGCCCACCGGCCGAATCTCAAGCTCGCCTTCGGCGCGGGAAGTGTGAAAACTATACAAAACATCTCAGAATTATAGTAAATAAATAACCAGTTATAGGCACATGCAATCATTCGTCCTCCACGTTTTCTTGCCGAGTAGATCAGAGTTAAGCGCCCCAGCTACTTGTAGTTGTCACTCAAGCTCACCAACACAGGCACATGCAATCACTCGTTCCCCCGACTACTCGTAGTTATCACCAACCAGATGCTTTAAAAAATCGTTTGCTTTCCCACCCGTCCATAGCTATCACCAACAACTGCGTTTGAGGAACATGCCATCGTTTGTTCACAAACTACTCGTAGTTATCAAGTTCACCAACTACAGTCACCAAATGCTCGTCGTTGTCATCCCTCGGTTCGCCAACAGCTGCGTCGCAGCTACCTGTAATCATTTGTTCGACTACTTACAGTCATCTCTCAGGTTCACCGACTAATAGTGGTTGTGGCTTGGGATCAGCAACAACTGAGTTGTAGTTACATCCACTCATTTGTTGAAACGCTCCTGTTGGTTGAACTAGTTGAACGTTTTCCCTTCCGTCTACTCATCGTTGTCACTCAGTTCACCAATATTATACATGCAATCGTTCTTTATTCTAGTCCCACGCTCTCTTCGACAAGATGATGTTTAACGGTCCGCTGTTAGTCACGGACTTTCTGCGAAGCAGAACCAACCCTCCCCGGGAGGGGCCGCCGGAGGCGCGTGGAGATTACTCGTAGTTGTCGCTGAGATTCACCAACAGCTGGGCGAGACATCTCTTGGTGCCGGCGTCGTCTCGGAGAGTGTGGGAGAAAGTAGCGTCACGCAGAGGCTCGGGGAGGATCTGACGGAGGGCCTCACGGGCACGGGGGTTATCGGAGAGTCGGAGGTAGCATCGCACCACGTGTTTGAGGAGCCGTGAGGAGGAAGGGGGAAGGTCGACTAGCTGGGCGACCATGTTAGACAGGACGGTGGAGACGGCGAAAAAGCGCTCGTAGGTTTGGCACACGTAGCCGAGGCCCATGTCGTCCATGAGGATCTTCTGCACGATGAAAATTGCCACTGTTTTGGACAGCTCGGTGCCAGACTCCATTATGCGCAGACACAGCGGGATTATCTCGGTGCTGAGCAGGAAGTTGATGACTTCGGTCGAGTCGTTTTTCACCAGCGCTCCAATGACGCCGAGCGACGTCAGACGCAGATACTCGAACGACCGCGACTTGGAGCTGGTGTTGAGAAACGGGTACAAGAACAGCGGGATGTGCGCGTTCAAAAAGAGGTTTCTCGTGTCGTTGTGCGACGCCACGCACTGCAGCAGCGCGAGCGCATTGCACACCCTGTTGGATGCCGACGACGTCAGCTGCGGAGGGGAAAGCATCGGATATACGTAGATGATTTCCTGGACGAGCGCCGTCATCACGCCGAACGAGTGCCACAGGATCAGGGCAAGGTCCTCATACTGCTCTCTTTTCTTGCCCAGCTCCAGCAGCGCCTGCTCGCGGTTTGGTCCGTGCATCAGCTCCAATATCCACTGGAAGACTTTGTCGTCGCCCGACGTTTTCTGAACCACGGCGCCCGAGCCCGCTCCTCCCGCTGGCTGTGGCGGCGGAGGAGGCGGCGCCACGTTGCCCGTGGGAGGCCCATTGATGTGGCCGTACACCGCGTTGGAAGGTGCCGGCTGTTCGTACATTAGCTTCTAAGGTTGTCAGTCAGAAGAGTTGATTTTGCGTTGCAACTTCAACACTGCCGAGGGTAACTGTGGGACTGCGCGCGCAACGTGGCACGCAGTCTGCAGGCCACACCTGTGGGGAGCACTCTAACACACTGGAAAGGTAGAGCTCGCCTCCGGCGGGGCCCCTCCCGGGGAGGGGTTGTTCCCGCTACGCGGGAAGGCCAGAAATGGTGAGGGTGTGCCAACTGGGAACATTTGCAGCGGAAAATGTGCCAATTGGGCCCAGTTCTGATGCTTCTGAAGAATATGAATAGAACGTTACCTAACTGCCCGCTAGGAGAGTTACGTAACCTTCCATGTAGATCCGTTAACCAACACCCAGAAGACCTGCTCCTAGGCGGGCAGTTTTTAGCTTCCATGCTTGGTTGTTTGGCTCAATGGTGTTTTCTCTGCGCAGGAAGCCCATATGAGTCAAAACCGCTACAGAATACCTTCTCTGTACCTGAAATCAGACCCCTAAGTGAAGTGGTGCGAATAACATTACGACAATGTTATGTCATCGCATCTTTTAGCCAAAAAGCTGAATAGACGGGCTTAGAATTGGAAAACTGCCAGAAGAATTGCCTGCCCATAGACAGTGGGATCCACCAGAGAACACCAGCACGACTTTATAGGACCCCTATCTAGCGTATAATGCTAAAATATATATACGTTTATCTGTCAGCGGACCCGGTAAAAGTGCCCTATATAAGGGGGTGTTTAATAAACACAGAGTTACACCACACTTGTGTGCGGCGGTAAGCCGCTGGGGCCAGCCCCAGACCCCGTGGCTCTGCTTCGCAGAGATACTGAAGCTCGCAGAAGCAGAGCGTGCTCATCTGTAGAGAGTTTACTCTTATTTCCACTTAGCCGGTTAGAAACCTGCATTTTGAGTCCCACAGTTGGTGCTCAGGGCGAGACTAAAGATGGTTGATCTCGTTCAAAGTGAATATCTCTGCGAAGCAGAGCTACGGGGTCTGGGGCTGGCCCCAGCAGCTGTCCCGTTTGATAATTGGCTGTTTCATGGGACCAATCTAGCTGCAAGGGGCAAACCAAGCCGGTCGCACTGCGCACTAACTACAAAATGGTATACGAGTTTCCCCGATCTTCGGGATCGATCGAGGTTTTTCGCTTTTCACATATTTGGCATCGTCAGCTCAATGGAGTGTGTGAGACGAGCTGGGCTCTGTAGAACGACCCACCACAGAGTGGCCCCACTGGAGGCGAGCTGTCACTTTCCGGCGAGCCACAAACGTTGCAGTTTGCATCCTGCCGTTTTGGTTTGCCAGGAATGAAAAATTTACCTATGTGGATCAGACGCAGGCTGCGATGTTGCGATGTTTCAAAAGAGGCAATCGATGTCAGGGGCGGGGTGTGGTGAGGTACGCCGTGTCAGTGTGGTCACCACGGTTCACCGGCGGGGTCTGGAACTGCCTCCGGCGGCCCCTCCCGGGGAGGGTTGGTTCTGCTTCGCAGAAAATCCAGCTGCAACTGGCAGCTTTCATCCACGCTTTTTCTCTACTCGTTCCTGGTGAGCTGCGAGCGTCAACTCTCATATGGTCAGCTCTTCCTGCTGTATGCAGACAGGTTTTGCAATAGGAATTTTCAGTGGGTTGGGCAGGGGTGGGGGGGTGGGTAGGGGCATGGGTGAGGGCAAGGGTGAGGGCAGCAGCTGGAAGAGAGAAGGAGAAAGCTGAGGGTGAAATCGTTATCAGCTGCTTGTTTCTGTGTCCTCTCTGCGAAGCAGAGCTACGGGGTCTGGGGCTGGCCCCAGCAGCTGACCCGCGTGTCTCTGGATGCCCCGAGCTGCTCCTTGAGCCTCTTGCGAGCAAGCAGAGCTTCCTGAGCTGAGTCCTGCTGACCTAATCAGCTGTATCCGTTTGAATCATTTACAGCCGCAAACCCGCCATCCCATATATTTCTAGCATTTTTGTTGCGTTGCGTTGCGTCTTGTGACAGATCGTCAGACCAGGAGATAAGGTGACATATCGCCAGAAAATTTGCGGATGTTTAGCTTTGAACAAGCGATATGCCAAACAACCCAGTTTCCAGGACCAGCTAGAGCATGTTGCGATCTAGGACGTAACGCAGCGTGCTCTCAGCCATGGCTGTCGTCCCCGTCCTCCGCTCGCTTTCGCGTTCTCCTCACTGTTGCGTGTTTCCCCTGACCCCTGGGAAATATTTTTATTTTATTTTTGTTTGTTTGTTGTTGCTTTTGCTACAAAAATTCCCCCTACATCTCTGCGCAGATTAGTCAAACCAGAAAAAACTGATCGATTAGACAATGCTCTTCCGCCTGCTATAAATACCGCCAGATCCGCCACCAGATTAGGTTGCAATTCTGTCAAGTAGATTTGTACTAATATGTCTGAAGTAGAGGTAAGCTGAGTGACGTCTGGCTGCCTCCGGCGGGCCCTCCCGGGCAGGGGTAGTTCTGCTTCGCAGAAGCGCATTGCTAGAAGACGCACAAGTGTTTTCCAAAGTGTTTTCCAAAGTGTTTTCCCAGGTGCACCCAAGTGTTTCTGCTCCCCACTGGGATGAGTTTCTGCGAAGCAGAACCAATGCCTGCCCGGCAGGGCCCGCCGGAGGCAGCATAAACCTGCCGGTATGTCTTCTAACCAGAAACCCGTCGAACAAGCCCAGGACGCTGCTGCTCCCGTTGTCAACGAAGCCTCGACTGAGGCCCACAAAGTCGAAGAAGCCGTCGAGGCTGGGGCCCACGGCGAGACGTCTACCGCTGAGGCTGGCGCCACTTCGGCCGAACACGAGGGCGAGGGCATTGCTGCCAAGGTCGAGAAGGCCGTCGAGAAGGCTGACGCGTCGGCCCCTGATGCCATCAAGAAGAACTCGTGGTACAAGAAGGCTCTGGGAGGGGTTAAGAAGCTGGTCAACAGTGTGAACAAGTAAAGGGCCGTTTTTACTAAGGTGCGGGCTGCAGGACTGGCTGTGCACGCAGTGCCTTGCCTCAAAGCTCATTTCCGCGCCTGGCTTTTGCGTTTAGTGTCTGTTTTTTTTTGTTTAATCTTTTTTATGTTTATTAGTCTATAATCTTAATTTTTAATGTATCTGACTGCAGTCAACTGTTCTGCTGTGCCTCCGGCGGCCCCTCCCGGGGAGGGTTGGTCCTGCTTCGCAGGATCTCGCCAGCTCGCCAACTTCGTAGACTCATTGAGGCTCCCTAGAGCCTCCAGAGTCTCCAGAGTCACTTATCGTCTTGTTTCTGCTGGAACCCGCGGAGATGATGTTCTAATCTTGGGGTCTCGTGCACGTGACTCGCGTTATCTACAGCTCGATCGAAGATGTATCTTGTTTGCTCACTGAACTGAAATTGCTCAGGACCAAACGCCCGGCATATGCGTGCGCTGAGGCGCTGAGGCTCGCACGTATCTTTGCACGTATCTTTACCCCTAGCTTTACCCGTAGCTTTATACATGTCTTGCACGTACTCAATAATCCGCTTGCTGTGTATCCTGCGTCTATATATACTATATACTATACTTAGCTGCTGCGGCTTCGAGCGCATATGGGCTCCGCCGCCGACCATCAGCGCGAATATCAGTAAGTGACTACTGCTGAACCACGAGAAGAAACATGCCATAGATGCCCGTTTTCTGCGAAGCAGAACCACCCCTCCCCGGGAGGGGCCGCCGGAGGCAAACTCCACATGGCCTCCGGCCGGGCCACTCCGTGGAGGTTGGTTCCGCTTCGCGGAACATGGCCGAGACTAGTAGTCGCTTCGGCAGGCGTGGTTTTGGCTTGTAACTTAGCAGCGTTTCACTGTTATACGCACAGGTCCCATCTCTTGCCTATCCAGGTGTGTTTGTGCAGTACGAACTGACAGATCGGTAGTAGGGCAGGACAGAGATGAGTGGGGACGGACATAAAGTGGGAAGCGTAGCGCATAGAGTAGAGATAAGGTAAATAGATATACAGGAAAGAGTACTTAGCTATATATGTAGTTGAGCATTTGGCTTGATGTGGCTACTATCCCTCCCGGTATCTATCTACCCTCTATCTGTTTTGTCCCGTTTCCCACTCGTCCGTATTACACGGCGCAGTCCGAGCCAAGCCCTGATCTCCTAACCCGGCAGAAAAATATAGGCCACACAAAACCCCCCTTGCCCTCCCTTTTAACCACCGAAACCCCATTCCTAATCCCATTTTCTTCCCATATTATTGTTCTTCTTTTTTTTCCCCTCTCCTCCTTGTTGACGTGAAACCGAACGAAAGCACACCCTGTGTATTTAGCCGAGACGCCCCGCTGTTTGTCTCTGCCGCACCCAGTTTTCTTGCCTGTGGTTTTCCCGCTGAACGACTCAGGTTTCGCCGCCCCAGCTGCTTGCTGTTTTTCCTGTTTTTAGGGCCTTTTGACCGAGTTCGAAAAACAGCAAGCTTGATTTGCAATCTGCTTTCTTTCTTTGCGACGTAGGAAAGGAAAAGGAAAAACGAACGGAACGGAACTGCTGTCTTAGCGCGCACACACCGGGTTTCCTTTCCGTTGTGTGATCGGACGCAAAACGTAATCGAAATCACCATCCAAATATAGCAGAATCTCTCTTAGCATTGGAAGTGAGAGAGATAAACGTGGCTTTGACACAATCAAAGCACTCGCCCCTAAGCATACAGAGAACAATAGCACCTAGAGAGACCAGCCGCTTTTCATCTCACTGGTCTGCCACAAGCATCATATTTTGCATAGTACTTGCTGGCGTTTACATTTGAAGAGACCGAAACATCATTTGCATCGACATTTAGCATCATGGCTATGTAAGTATTCACGCATGCGCACACGTCCGTCTTCCCTCTCCGCACATGCTAACCAGGGACTTGAGAGTAGGCAAAAAGTACCGAATCGGCCGGAAAATCGGAAGTGGTTCGTTTGGTGACATTTATCTAGGTATGTAAACATTATGGACCTTTAGGTCCCGCCCAGCCCCGGGGCACACCCCGGAGCCATCGCTGCGTTGCCTCCGGCGGCCCCTCCCGGGGAGGGTTGGCCCGCTTTCGCGGGATCTCGTACGTTGCGTCTCGTTCGGTCCCGCGAAGCGGGCAAACCTTCCCAGGGATGGGCCTCGCCGAAGAGCTGGAGACGGTTCTCCCGGCAAGTCTAACAAGGAACAAACATCATATCGGGTGAAGAAGTAGCGATCAAGCTGGAAAGCGTGAGGGCAAAACATCCCCAGCTTGATTATGAGGCCAGAGTGTACCGATCTCTGGCAGGCGGGATCGGAATCCCGTTTATAAGGTGGTACGGGACCGAGTGCGACTACAACGCCATGGTGATCGATTTGCTGGGCCCGTCGCTCGAAGACCTGTTCAACTTCTGCAACCGCAAGTTCTCGTACAAGACGGTGCTGCTGCTGGCCGACCAGCTGCTATGTCGTCTCGAGTTCATCCACGCCAAGTCTTTCATCCACCGCGACATCAAACCAGATAACTTCCTCATGGGTATTGGCCGGCGAGGCAACCAGGTCAACGTGATTGACTTCGGGCTCGCCAAACGGTTCAGAGACCCCCGAACCTACCTGCACATCCCGTACCGGGAAAACAAGAACCTGACTGGTACGGCCCGGTACGCCAGTATCAACACGCACCTGGGCGTCGAGCAGTCGCGACGAGACGATCTCGAGTCGCTCGCGTACGTGCTCATCTACTTCTGCCGCGGTGCGCTGCCCTGGCAGGGCCTCAAGGCGCAGACTAAGAAGCAGAAGTACGACCGGATTATGGAGAAGAAGATGACCACGTCCACGGAAGCATTAACGCGTGGTCTGCCGTGCGAGTTTACACTGTTCCTGAACTACGCGCGATCTCTGCGATTTGACGACAAGCCGGACTACGTTTACTTGCGCCGAATGCTGAGGGATCTGTTTGTCCGGCAGGGCTACCAGTACGACTATGTGTTTGACTGGACTATTTTCAAGCATCAGCAACAGGAGCTCCAGCAGCAGCAGCAACAGCAGCAGCAGATGCAGGTGACTGGAGGAGCCAGCAGCCAGCAAGCCCAGAGGGCTTCCATTGAGCCATCCAAGGACGCGGACGACCGGAAGAAGGACCAAATGATCTCAACTAGTTATAAACCTTCCGCTAGTGGAGTCAAGATTGCTTCTAACGCCAACATGCACTCGGCCAATCCGGTAGGCCAGGCAGCTGCTGCTGCCCAGGCTGCGGTGGCCTCGTCCCGACGGGTTTCTGTCAGCGATCTGGAGGAGATTGGGCACCGTACTTTGCTCAACAAGAAGGAGATTGATATGTCCGAGTCTGCCAACAACTCTCAGGCGTCGAAGCAGGCATGGCTATAGGTTTTTTTAGAGGAAGAGCAGAGTGTGTGAGAGTGAGATGGGCGTGTGTGCTGAGAATGTAGCAAGATAGAGAGAGACTGAGAAGTGGGGAAGAGAGGAGTAGGAGCAGGAGAGCCCGAAAAGCAGGGAACGGAACGGAAATAAAGTGAGGTGGAGGGACTAACATAACATTATGTTTTGCCTTCTTTTGCTACTTTCATCGTGAAAAAAATCTCTTCTCTGGGCCCAACTAACATTTGACATAATGGGGCCCGCGCACATCATCTCGAAGCTACTTCGAATCATCCAACAACCCCGAACAACTACAACTACAAACTACAACTAAACAAACCACAACGCCTTTATATTCATATACTCCATTATTGCGCCATTTGCACTATTTGATTTTTGTTGTTATTGTTAAAAAACCTAACATAGATATAGCAGTTATTGTGGTATAAACCAAAGGCGGTATATAATCTTAATAAACGTAGCATGTTCTACTGCACTGCAACGTGGAGTTCGCCTCCGGCGAGGCCACTCCGTGGAGGTTGGTTCTGCTTCGCAGAAGGGCATGACAGTTTCAATTCTCTGCGAAGCAGAGCCACGGGGTCTGGGGCCGGCCCCAGCAGCGTCCGATTGTTCTGAAAATCCCGGATCATGTTCTAATGTGCCGGAATCAAATTCGGCGATATTAAAATGGGGGTCTATCTCCACATACCGCCTAACATTTCAACGGATTTCTTCCCGAGGTTAGAAACTCAATTCAACATTGACCGACAGACGACAGACTAAATCTCGTTGAGACAGGCTTTATATTGAAGGTACATAGCATATATCTTTTGAAGTTCTTTTTAAAGTTGAGAGTCCTTTATTCATCTTCACCAACATGAACGGACCTATTACTAAGAAATATGGCAAAGAGCCCATCAACTACTACTCTGGGTCTCCTCTCAACAGAGTGTCGTTCCTGAGAGACGACTATGCCTTTCTGCAAAAGGCCTTGTTAGCTCATAACACCAAGTTCCTTCCGTTTGTCGACAAGAATCCCTTGGTGTACGAATTTCCCAAAGAAGACAGGCCCGCTCGAAATGTATCTCATCGTTTGCACTATTTGTCATACGCTGATGTCCGAAGCTTGATCAATGTAGGCGACGACTCAGATGATCTATTTGCACTGTCTGAAGAGGAAACCATTAAAACATGGTCCTCCAAACGTGATCGTATTGGGATCAATCGAGTCTTGCTGGTATTTCTTGGGATTGACGAATCTGTACCCGGTGTGAGCTACAGGCACTACGACGGCCAGGCGTATTTTGCGGTCGACCTGACAGCGTATCACTTCACTTCCGATGTTATCGGAGAGAGGTGTAAAAAGCTGGCCGACTCACTCATTACAAGTGAGAGTTACATTTGGGCCCGTATGAGAATGGGTCCGAGGCTCGCCATGCCTGAATTTGCCATATTTGGCCAGGCAAGCATCTATCTCGACTGGAACGCCCGTAATCGTTTCTGCGGTGGTTGTGGCCGTCCCACCATGAGTGTCAACGGAGGGTGCAAGTTGCTCTGCCCGCCAACTGATGATGGAAAGGAGCTTGATCACTGCGAAACCCGGGGAGTGGTCAGCAATCTGTCGTTCCCTCGAACCGATAGCTCTGTCATCATGGCCGTTCTTAACCATACTGGCGATCGCATACTGTTGGGACGCTCCAAGCGATTCCCAGAGGGAATGTACTCGTGTCTTGCTGGGTTCCTTGAACCTGGGGAGAGTTTAGAGGACTGTGTTAGACGAGAGGTTTATGAGGAGTCGGGAGTCAAGGTTGGTCGGGTATGTATTTATTCAAGCCAGCCATGGCCGTATCCTGCCAACATAATGATTGGATGCATTGCTGAGATTGCCGACAGCAGTGAAGAGAGCCACAAGATCCATCTGGGACACGATCCAGAATTGGAAGACGCAAAATGGTTCACGTTTGAAGAAATTCGACAAGTTTTGGAAAATGCTGCAAAACCGGGCTACAATTTTTTCACTGGTACGGGAACGCGTGTTCCTCCTCGGCAGGCTATCGCTAATATATTGATTGATGCTGCTACCTCGCCAGGATTCAACTTGAAAGATGTCAAGATGTGAATGGCGTTGAATGTAGTTATATAGAGTATCCGTTAAATGAGCGTTTTCTCCAGTACGTGGAGATGCCTCCGGCGGCAGCTCCCGGGGAGGGTTGGTTCTGCTTCGCAGAATGCCAGCAGCAGTATTATATAGTCGAATTTAGAATTTTTTGTAATAGAGCCTTCTCTAATAGATCATACAGCTAGTTGGAGGGGACCCAATAATTAACACAGCCAAACGAACCTCTGTCGACTTCTTTTACCGCTGATAATTGGAGCGAATTGTAGAACATTGGAAATCTCTACTTATTTCTATTAATTTCTTCTCTGTATGTCGAGTCAACTACCACACGTAGTAACTCGAACAAATACTACGAATATTGATCACAGAGCATGCGCTGTAAACAAGCCATCTCTAACCTTTCTTGTCTAAATGTAATCCCAGCATTTTGTATTGTTTGCTTCCTCGCTTGCTTCCTCCCTTCTTTTTTATGACCCGCTCAATTTTTAGCACTCTCAGTAGGAAACTTCAAAGGTGTCACAAACCACATCATATCAGAAAAGGTAAATAGAATTTGGACCAATCCGTATACCATTGTACTCTTAAGTTGAGAGCTCCAGGACAAGACAGATGTGGAGTCAACATTACCACCAACAAGCTCCCTCTCTGAAAGTCCTTCAACAAAGTCAAAATACATCTTCGGATCATCTGTAACTATCCCATCCAGTTTCTCGGATATAGCCCATTTGAATAGTGGTATACCATTAATTGTCCATGAATAAACAGCCTTTCCCTGATTCTTGGCGTTTTTTATGAACGAGGATCCACCGGGCATGGTCAGAGCAAAATGAACAAGCGAAATCCCAGAAACCTGAGGATGAGACATAAACTTTTGAGCCAGCGTCCTCGAAACTCCAATGTGCAGAATGGGCAGCGCAGGAGCCACTTTTTCACATGCAGTTAAAACATCCAGCCTCCATACCCCGAGAACCAGTCTTTTGGCCCAGTATCCCGCCAGATCCGGGTTGACAGACTGAAATACATCAACGATTTTTTCAATAACCCAAGGTTCGTTGGAGCGTTTAATGTCCAGCATGAGGTGGGCATGCTTGAATGCGGGATCAGTCAAGAAAAGATGAGCTAGCTGCTCTAGAGTTGGCATCTTCTCGTGAAACTTGTCGTTGGTTCGCAGTTCATCCAGCACACCGTAATAAGGCGTTTCCTGGATCTTATACGGTTCTCCAAAGCATCTCTGAGTCGAAGGGTCGTGCGAAATTACTACAACCCCATCACTAGCAACCTGAACGTCTGTTTCAATTATAGTAGCGCCATTCTCCAAAGCTGCTCTCATAGACAAGATGGTGTTTTCCGGATATAATGCTTTGTAGCTTTGTTAGCTACACATATATTCTGTCTGCTTCGCAGGATACAGGAGTTTTATATTCCTTCGGAACCTTTAGGTTCCTTCAGGAATTTTATGCTCCTTTAGTTCTTTCAGAACTTTTAGTTCCTAGAAAATTCTTACTTACCCCCGGTGCCCGGCACACAACGGGACCTTTGCGTCTCCTCGGACTAAATGGCTCTTTCCGTTCATAGTAGGAGACCCAGCTGCTACACGGTCAGTAAGAACCATATAAAAATATAAGTTACAACTTCCACTCTCGAAGAAAGGTTCTTCGTTCGAGTTTCTATCAAAAATCACTCACACATTCCGTTCCCAAGGTATTTGGTTTGATATGTTTAAAACAAACCAAACCACACGCCGAACAAAACGGATCTTGAGATTTTATTTAACCTTTTATATATAATTACTACTATAGAAAAGAGTTTGCACGGCCATTAAAGAATGCCCGTCGGTCACTGCGGAGTTACCCAATGCATCGCAGCACACCCCACTGGATGATCAATACAATTGGCGCGCACGAAGTAAATTCCGTCAGAGAAGTGAGTCCGGGTACTACGGAAATAACCATGCAGACGGACCAGACGACCAGTAGAAAGCAAGTCTTCGTACACGGTCACCCGAGACACACGTTGGGGGTTAGTTAATTAAGTTAGGCACGGGTTACATTATTTGAAAGACAAACGGTTGGATGTTCGCCACGTTTACTGGAGGTTAAGGGTCCAAATGCAGGGTTCACACGCGGGAAAATGTGAACCTCCGACGTCATTGTGTTCCGTAATCAAGTACAGTAAACAGTAAAAATGATGTCAAAAAATAATATAACAATTATGAACCGAAAATCTTGAGTCCCGAGAATCCCGACCCGACCGCCACTCCCTAGAATAGCGACACACTGCCCCAGAGGCGATGGCGAATTCCCTGTTTGGTGTTCAGAACGGCTGATGACCTTCCTCAACAAGGAGTGATGATGTTTTATACACTTGGGGGCGGCGCGGGTCGACATATTCAATATGAAAGTCGGAAAATGCGAGATGTAAGAAGATGTAATGAATGGGGTCAGAAATGGTCTCAGTGTAGTAAATCAGAAGAGTAGATGTTATGTAATTAGTTTGGAATGGTAACCATGGTGAGTTAGTGGGCCTGGTTAATGATTGCCGGGTTATGTTCTGTTACAGTACTATCGTGGTTAAGTCCGTGGGATTTTTGTATGGGATCCACTATTGCGTGCTAAAAGTTATAGAGAGAAGTTGAAAAGTTCGAGGTAAGAAGGAAAATGGACAAAAGACGAGAGTAGGTGAAGTGCCAAAACTGCGTGCAACTGTTTATTGTTTATATTGGAGTATTAGCGCAGAGCTTGCCATCCAACAGACCTCGTCTTTAGAGTAGGCTATCGTAGAGCATTATATGACAGTTATACGCTTGATATATATTATTTAAATTCGAAACCCACCTGCCTATTAGCTTGAGGGACAGAACAGTACACTTCATCAATCTCCAGCGTATATCAGACTACTACTGCTACCTAGACCCACATACCGGGCAAGTAAGGTACCAGTAGAGAGCGATCAAATGTTTACATTAGTGTTTGATAGTCATGTTTTGAGAATAGGTGGATAGTTAATTAAAGCCTTGAAAACGGTCAGAAGTCACCCCCATGTAAATGCAGGTACCAATGTGCGGGAACACACCGATATTTTACATGACACCTATAGTTTACATGACATGATGCATATAGCTAATTCATTGATGGAAGAATTAGAGATTTACAAAGCGAGAGAGGTGCCACCTGTCGCGCTTGGTCAACTGTTTATAACTCAGCCTTTAATTCGATGGTTACTGATACATATGTATTTGTAAAGTGTGCCCGTTTTAAATAGAGTTGCTAGTGGTCACACTAGCGATGGTAAACTAAACTCTGTATTTAATTTTGAAGAAGAGTACGAGAATATGCTTTTCTTTAAATGATACTCTGAATTTTACAAGATGATGGCACAGTTTCGAAAAACGTTACCTAGGCAAACAACTTATACTGGAGGCGCGGTCGTAGCTCATAAACAGCTGCGCCTGCCTAAGATATGATGCGGGATATAATCGATGAAGAAAACTCTGATTACTTCAAATACTCCTTCTGTTTCGAACATAGAAAAAATGACCTTTCGGTTCAAGCCCATTACACACAGATTCCAGACGTTAAAAACACACCAGAACTCCGTCAGTAGCGTATCAGCATGGCACAAAAGCCAACAGGACAACGCGCGTTCCATATTTAGAAAACCTATAACATTCAGAGAAATATAGCCTATCTTGACCAAAGTACGTCCATTATCCTACAGCCTAAACATCTCGGTTTCACACACGCTCTTGGTATTGTCTTAAAATTCTGGTATTCATTCAGTGTTTCGGAATATGGCACACGGCTTTATCAAAAAAATATCGGGATTCAAACTTTGGTATCTTTAAACATTACTATCTGTCAGTCGGATGATTCCATACTGGCTATTTTCTCCCCAAATAAAGTCGAACCACCACCACAACAACAAACACCACTTAAGGTTACTCTCGTTGACAGAGTTACCCTTTGCTTAACGGCCTTTTAAATGGCTCAAACGACCCTTATCATCTTATCATATTAAGATAACACAAAATACGAGACGACACACGCATTGTTTCGATCGCGATTGGAAAGAATCGACCCAAATCCTCCGCTCTATGAGGAACTCTATAACGGTCAACTGGGGTAGGAGAGCCTTGCCGAGATCTGGGGTTGTATCGAATCTTTTTTTTAAAAAGAGGCTCTGACTTGATCCTTGCACGACTAGCAATTTTTGAGGTTCAAGCTCGTAACCCACACTGAGAACAATAGTTCAAAACAACCAACCCGAATTACGGACCGGACATTCCACCTAAGCAGTAGCACATCCTTCCCGCTTTCATTTAACAAAACCCCTCTTTTGTCCGACTTAAGCCTCTACGTCAGTTTAGTATAAGTCCAGTCTAGTCTCTCTCCGTCTCCCCCCCCAGATAGACCATAATTTAAAGTAAAGCGGTATCGGAATTACTCGATCGACCAATAAAAGATCGACTGATGGTAAAATAACAATCAGGCTACCGACCAATGAACTCAACAAGCAGCCATTGCGGTCCTCAATCATCCGAGAATTAGCGAGCTTAGACTCACCTTATCTCTAATGCCCAGAAACCGTTATCACAGTGCATGCCAAGATATCTGTGAGCCGAGCTTCTCATTGGCCAATTCAAACTATCAGTGTGCATATGAGCGACAATCAGAGCCGATCCTTACCGGTATAGGGAGTTTGACGTTCTTACCTGTGCTCTAAGATTGGTACGAGCGACCGTTCAGCAAAGGAGAAGCCAGCGAATTGAAGGCGAGACAGCTGGTGCTCCGCTTTTTGTGCCGAATTCCACAAATATATAAGAACCAAGGTGGGTCCCTTGGAGTTGGATTCCTGTTTTTGCATTACTTCCCCAGGTAAAGCAGTCTAAGAAAAACTGTCTCTCTCTCTCTCGGGTTGATCATCAAACACAACCGCTTCTCAAAACTGTTTTGAAAAGCCGAGGAAGTTTTTTTTGAATCACTCCTATAAATACAAATCCGTGAAAACGCTTCCACTTGGTAATTTTCACGCGTATTCGTATCCTTTGTTGGCCTTGTATATATAAACAGGGTGAGGCACATACACATAAAAGCCTTTGAACATAAGGACCTCTTAAAAGAAAACAAGTGTTAAAAAAATGGGCAATACCGGTGGAGACTCTCTGACCCAAAATCTCAATACGCCCTTCGTGGCAGCAGATATGGTCTGGGTCATGACCTCAGGCGCCCTCGTGTGGATCATGATTCCCGGCGTGGGACTTCTGTACTCTGGTCTGTCCAGAAAGAAGCACGCCCTGTCTCTGATCTGGGCTTCGATGATGGCCGTCAGTTTGGTGTCCTTCCAGTGGTTCTTCTGGGGATACACTCTGACCTTTTCGCACGAAGCTGGCAAGTTTCTCGGTAAGTTGGATAACTTTGCCATGATCAATGTTCTGGGTGCTCCCTCAGTTGTCTCCTCGCTGCCTGATATCCTCTACATGTTCTACCAGGGTATGTTCGCCGCCATTACCGGTATGATTATGGTGGGAGGAGCCCACGAGCGAGCCCGCCTGGGCCCCATGATGGTGTTCCTTTTCGTGTGGATGACTGTGGTGTACTGCCCTATTGCCGAGTGGACTTGGAACCCGGCTGGATGGATTGCTGTCATGGGAGGTTTGGATTTCGCAGGTGGTGGACCCGTCCACATGTGTTCCGGAGCCGGTGCTCTCGCCTATGCTCTGTTTTGCGGTAAGCGAAATGACCCTGTCGCCAGTGGTATCCCCGTATACAAGCCTCACAACGTTATTTCTATTGTCTTTGGCACTGTGTTCCTGTGGTTTGGATGGTTTGGCTTCAACGGAGGATCTTCTGGAAACTCCACTATCCGAGGATACTACGCCGCTGCCAACACCAATCTGGCTGCTTCGTGCGGTGCCCTGGCCTGGATGTACACTGACTACTTCCGAAAGGGAAAGAAGTGGACCACCGTCGGTCTGTGCTCGGGAGCTGTCGCAGGTCTTGTGGGTATTACACCTGCTGCTGGATTCGTCCCTATTTACACTGCCGTGCCCATTGGAGCTGTCACTGCCATTGGCTGTAACTTCGCTACTGACTTGAAGCACCTGCTGAGAATCGACGATGGTCTTGATGTGTTTGCTCTACACGGAGTTGGCGGTTTCATTGGAAGTATCATGACTGCCTTTTTCGCTGCTGACTACATTGCTGCTCTTGATGGTGCCACCGTCATCAACGGAGGATGGCTTAACCACCACTATGTTCAGCTGGGATTCCAGCTGGCTTCTGCAGTGTCCACTCTGGCTTGGTCGTTTGGTGTCACCAGTGTGATTCTCGTCATCATGAACTACATTCCCTACTTGAAGATCCGAATGAGCGCAGAAGATGAAGAGGCTGGAACTGACCACACCCAAATTGGCGAATATGCCTTTGACTGGGACGAGGCCACCGAGGACTTTAACGGGGTTCGATCCTCCGGCAACGTGTTCTCAGAAAAGGCTTCTCCTGTCATGAGTGCCGGTAAGCATGCCGCCAGCGACGAAGCTGGGACCTCTGCCAACTCAGTGATCAGCCCTAATGGTCCTACCACTCCTGCTGCTGAGGTTTAAGCTTTTAAGTCACACGTTTTAATTTTTTTTGTGTTGTTTTATTTATGTATTTTCGATAGAGTGAATGGTAATCTCGGTTTGTGAAGGAAACAACAGGTGCTACTGGGTAGCTCGCCTCCGGCGGGGCCCTTCCAGGGAGGTTGGTTGCGCTTCGCACACGGTCTAATAGAGAAGATGAAGTAAAAGTAAGTGGTGTCAGAGCAAACAAAAGAGCTTAGTTACGCCATGTCATTGTAAGACCATGGGTTTCACTATGATTTAACTTAACTTGGTTTAGGTTAACGAAACGAGTCCCCCACATCTAACTGAACAAGGATGCAACAGAAGCGATAAAAGAAGACAAAATGTGCTGTAGATACAATGTTATGAATTAACTAATAACAAGAGATTGGATAGTCTGGTCTCACTAACGCCAGTTAAGTTCTGCGAAGCAGAACCAGCCTCCACGGAGTGGTCCGGCCGAAGGCCAGCACAGCTATCGTAGTGGCCCCCATTTATTCCTGCCGAGAACCCTGACTTCGTATAATAATTCCGAGTAACGTTTGACGTTGAAGTGATATGCATACGGCATGAAATAAAACGTTCGGCAAATTTCATCCTCTTGTCCAACACCAACATGTCGAAAACAATTCACATACACAGGGCCCAGAAACATCTGAAATGGAGTAGTGCTATACCTCCAGTGCAAAGATGTCACTCAGGTGACACCATCGTCCTGGACACAATAGACGGAAGCAACGGCCAGATAACGAACGAGTCGACCGCGAAAGATCTGGCCGCTTTCCAGCTGTCTCTGGCAGACCCAGTGTTTGGTCCGGTTTACGTCGAAGAAGCAGAAGTTGGCGACGTTTTGGAAGTTGAGCTCGTAGACCTCAAAACTGCAAATTGGGGGTGGACCGCAGTGTTTCCTGGATTTGGACTGCTGGCGGAGGAGTTTGGAGACCTCTACGAACTGAAACACTGGGATCTGTCCAATGGCAAGTCCGCCATCTTCAAAGAGGGCATAGAAATCCCAGTCCGGCCCTTTATGGGCACCATTGGTATTGCTCCCGAAGATGGAGTTGAACTACCTATGATCCCTCCCCACGATGGAGGAGGAAACGTAGACTGCAAGTATCTAACCATTGGCACCAAGCTGTACTTGCCGGTCAAGGCCAAAGGAGCGCTATTCAGCTGTGGAGACGGCCACGCAGCCCAGGGTGACGGTGAAGTATGCGGGACTGCTATCGAGACGTCAATTAATGCTACAGTGAAGCTTACGGTCCACAAGGGTAAGACATATGTGAGCTCGCCTCAGTATCTGACACCCGGTGGGACAGAACCAGACCAATTGGCAAGCAGGGGATACTACTCAGTGCTTGGGATTGACCCGGACCTTGTAGAAGCATCGCGTAAAGCTCTACGCGGGTTGATTGCCTATCTCACTACCGAGTACCCTTTATCAGAAACTGAGGCTTACATGCTCAGTTCGGTGGCAGCAGATTTACAGATAGTCGAGGCTGTCGACATGCCCAACTATGCCGTAGCATGTCGGATCCCTCTGTCTATTTTCAGGTCTAAGTAACCACCTTGTACAACTACACCGGACGGATCTCTAGCTCGCCTTCGCTTTGCAGAACTGAATATCATAACTAACTGTACATTTAAACTTTAGTTATAGATTCTGATTATTAAATCTCATGTCCAGTAAACCCTTAAAATCGAACGTCAAGTTAATAAGTATTTTCTCATTATTAAACCTATTATTAAACCTCATGTCCAGTAATCGTTATAGTGGAACATTAAGTTCAACAAAGCAGGGGAAGTTTATCTGTTGTTATTTCATTTAGTTATTGTGAGCGTGGTTAAATTTCAGCAAAGTTCCGCATACAGTGTTTTTCCCCTAACCTGCCACTTTTTCTCTCTCTCTCTTCTTCACTGAAATATGACCAGCTTATGACATACAGGCTGAGTCGAATAAGGAGACCATTATTGGCGATATTGAATGGCCGACAGCTGCAAAAGTCACATATTTCCACAGACACCCGTGGTCCGGTGCCGTCAATTGGTTTTACGGACCAGGAAAAGAGCTTCTTGAAGTTCACTCCGTTACCCAATGCCAAAAGGCCCGAAATGGGCCAACAGGGGTTGGAGACGTCCAAGCGTAGGGTCAACCCCATAGCTACCTCTCACTATAGATTTGGGCTGGGAATACAAGACCTGCCAGAGAGGGAGCGGTTAGATCCAGAGTTGCTGCGGAGACTGCAGAATCCTCTGGATCAAACCTCACACTATGCGGGACCCTATTGCTGGAAGAGCTACTTCAGGCCAGGTGATGCCGTAGAAGCCAGGAAAGCAAATGGAGACGTGGTGTTTGGCGTAGTTGTGGCGTATAACCAGCAGCAGCTGTCGGTCTCAGTTTTGCAGATTCTAACGATTGATGGCGATTTGATATTTATTAAAAGACGAGACGTATTGCTCGTTCTAACAAACTTGTACAATAACGAACTACTGAAAGACGTCCTGAAGGACGGAGAAAAAAGCGTAGATGAGACTTTGAAGTTTCATTTGACGACGCACATGAAATTACTAATTCTGAGTTCCGCGGCTCTGGCTGTCAAAATAAGTCCCATACTAGAGGGATGTGTAGTAGGCCGGAGGTCGGGCTTACAGGTTGTTGGACTTTCTCACGCTGTGAGCCTAGTTAAGCGTCAGAGAGTAGTAGAAGAGAGCCCGGTGCTGCTTCTGGCGACATATTTATGCTTGACCGAGGAATTGCGATTCGGGCGACCTTCAGATACGCATCCATTTGTAAAGGTGCCGACCGATCTTTACAGTTTTATTTTAAAAGTGATGAAACGCCTTACGGCACAGGAATTGGATGATTTCGCTAGCGACATGGCTGTTGCGGAGGAGCCCAATACGATGGGTCAGCTGTCTTCACAAGGTATAAGCACAGACACAGACACAGATACACACACAGACGATACTAGTATCAGCAGCCGGGCACTCGCAGAGTTTTTACGGTTCTACGTCATAAGCCCTGATTTCAGGCTTGCAGATGCCGTCAGTGCCATAATGTCGAAAATATTCCCGATGCGTGACTCCATAGAATGGCTCACGGCACCGTCCTCGTTGCTTCAACTACTGAGAAGTACAGGCAGCGGCTCAGCACCAAGTTTTCCTTTGCTTAGCAAAGGCAGTATCGCCTGGTTACCCAGCGCTACTACCGAGCTTGATTTGCAGGTAAATAGGGCAGAATACTTTGACGGTGGACCCCCTGCTGCGGCCCTTGAGCTGATTGACGATTTGACTGATGAGATCCAATCAGCAGTTGCCGAGCTCTCAATTTCAGAAGTGGGCTGGAAACCAACATCAGAGCCCGTTTTTGTTTTGTCTGACTCGGCTGACATTGGCGTTTCAATTTCCACTACGTCGCAGCAATGGCTCTTTTCGGTTTATATACCAATGGTGGGACATAGCATAAAGCCTAGCACAGCCCTGGACAATCTGCTAAAACTCCGAGGAAAGACAACGTGCACCTCCTATGGAACGCTATCATTTTTACCAGACGGTTTAAGGAAAAAGCTGTCATTTGCCAAAGGCCAGTCAACTCCATGTGTTCGGTTCTCAGTTACGCTGGAACCGTGGGACCTGACATCCCCGTTCAACCCGGAGCTCGTTGATGTAGAGCTCGTCACCGTTGGCAACCCTATTATGATTGCTGACGGAAATCAGCTGTCGACTGAAATGGGTTGGAAGACATTGGACGACGAGCCAGTAGCCGGGCCGAGGATGCCCAACTTTTCAGTGCTCCAAGCTGAAGCAGAGGAGTTTCAGTTGAAGCAGAAGCAGAAGCAGAAGCATCAGCAACAGTCGAAGGTATCGAAGCTGTCAAATAGCAAAGGCAGCACTGGTGGGCACAATAATGTGTATAGCGGGCGTACACTCACGCAGATGCTTAACAACATAAGAGAGGTTCTACACGAGTTTTTCTGGCATAGGGTGGAATCCGGGGCACTCTATGATGCACCCCTGGGCTCTAAAACATATACTGGACTGTCAGCGGGAAAGATATTTGAGCTCAATGAGGTTATGAGAGAAGCCAGGCTGTGTGCTGGTCACATATGCGCCTTGTTTGCCAAACAGAACGATGTTTTGTTGCCCTTTCTCGGCCAAAGGCTGCTTAGTACAGGACACCCAGACGAGAAAGAGCAAGATGATGATCTGAGTAAATTGCTAGCTGGAAGAAAACTCAGCGGTGCCATTGACTCCACCGAGTTTGAATTGGCTTCGAATTTCTATGGCAAGGAGGAGGTGTTTGACGAGTCCCGACCGCACCTAGGACTAGGGCTGCAAGCTTTTGTGGGCGTCGGCCACCCTCTAGACGACTACACTCATTTGGTGACTCAATGGAGAATTAAAGACTTTTTCATGAGAGGTGGGAAGAGAGCAAAGCCACCATTCCTTCCCAAGGAACAATGGTGGACCAAGAAATATTTTGACGAAGAGATTCTGCCCCAGCATGAACTTTTAGACACTTTCAGCGACAGACTTCACAAAGTACGACAGCTGGAGATCTTGGAAAGGCAGCTCCGTGCATTGGACGGGTATCTCATATTTCGGTGTGCTTTTGTAGAGCATGGCGAGTATCCCGACATATGCCGAGCCTTTTGCGAAGAGCTTGGCGTCATTCTGGACGTAGCGCTTGCACCTAATACAAAAGTAGATGTCGGTGATCGTGTGGTGTGCACCGAGATATTGGAGCTCAATGCCCAAGACGAACTCTTTGTGCTGGGATTTTAACATTATACTAATTACATATATCATGAAACACTGTACATAGATGCATAATAGAGAAGCTTGATGCTTCAAAAAGTGAGCCTGGCGGGTACCTTTCAGAAGATTTGGAGGAAACTTGTAGATTGTAGGACTTTGGAGGCCTTTCATGCGTATTTAGTAGAGCTTCAAATGTCCTGTTACCTGATCCAAGGCTGATCTCGGAGCAGGACCTAGACCAAGCACAGTAGCTGAACCAGCAGCAATTTGAGTTCTACCTGCGTCATGAATCACACGGGCAGTTATATCCAAGGAACTAGCTATACCCTGAAGCAATTCGAGTTGTTCTTCATCTGGAACTTGCACTGTGATCTTTGCCTGGCCCATTCTACGCCAACGATCTAACAATGCCGGGTTTGATCTTGACAACGACTCATAGCAGGCGATTGCCGCATGTGCACACTGCGCTGCTACTTTGCCCTTTGACATTTTCAGATCAGTACGAATAGCTAATATCATTTTACACTCTTCTGTAGAATCTGCAAAAGCACCCTCTTTAGCATCAGCTTCTTCCTCTTCTTCTTCCTCGTCGTAGTAAGAGTCAGAGAAGAACCTCCCGGCTACAAACCCAGCAGCAGCAGCAGCTACTATAGCTGCTATGATGGGAGAATGAGCTGCTAATCTATTGAGTGATTCTATAGCCATAGTCTTCTATACGTAATCAAGCAGGTTTTTGCATATTTCACTTATCGATCCATGAAAATGATGGAGCGAGCCGATGTCAGCCGCACCATGTGGCCCGATATCATCGCCCATCTCTTTCCACCAAAGACTCTCTTTTAAGAAAGTAAGCAACCCAAGACCCACTCGTAGACGCACGCAACGTGGCCAATACCAGATGGCAGACTTCGAAGACAATAATCCGTTTGCAGGAAGCGACAGGGGAGATCATGCTGGAAGCGATTTTGGAACACTGTCTTTGAACAGTCCGCCACCCTCTGAGACGCATTATCAGGAAGAAAGCGGGGGAAGCGAGGCGGACCAGCAATCGCAGCAGCAGAAGGCACGGACGTACTCGAGCCGTGTAGAGCAGATTCTAATGTCGTCTCCGTCGACCCATATCTCCATCACTGAGGCCTCCAAGAGTCACGAGGGAAATAGTCGCGGTTTCATCGCTTACACTATCAAGATAGGCGATCTCACGGTGCGACGGAGATACTCGGAATTCGAGAGTCTGCGAACCACGCTGACACGACTGTTTCCTACGCTGATTATTCCACCTATTCCGGAGAAACACACCATGTCGGACTATGCTGCATCGCCGACCAAGGCCAAGGAAGACAGTGGAATTATTGAACACCGACAGCGGATGCTGGCTGTGTTTCTCAACCGATGCAACGCTATGGGCCAGGTAAGGGAAAGTTCTGTGTTTCAGCGATTTCTGGACCCGAACTCGAGCTGGAGCGAGGTTTTGACGAGCCCTCCGGTGTCCGACCTTCCTAAGCATATTCTCAAAGCGCCTCCTTTGGACCCTTCTCAGCCGTCGAGCGGGCACGGGTTTCTTCCCTTACCGTCGTCGTCAGCCAAGCTAAAGAATGATTCTGATAGCACGTTTGATGAAGCGGAGCAGAACGCCAAGGAATACGAAAACGTCATAGCCGGGGGTCTTGAGAAGGTCAATCGCCGAATCATCAAACGACATGCGGATCTGGCTGGGGACTATTCGGAGCTGGGCGCACGGTTCAATGCATTCAGTCTGGAGGAGAACGGTCCTTTAGCCAGTGCAGTTGAGAAAGTGGGGCAGGCTATCGACAACAATTACATCACGTCCGAGGCCCTAGTGACAGCACTGTCGCTGTCATTCAGTGAGTCTTTGGGAGAGTCGGCTCAGTTTGCTGGTGTGGTACGCAGTGTCCTGAAATACCGACGTCAAAAGGCCCTGCAGCTTGAGCTTACATCAGAAAGCTTGGCTTCCAAGTCGGCAAGTCTTGACACGCTCGAGAGGTCTGAGCAGGAAGCGCAGCGGATAAACCAGTTTTTACAGCGAGACCTGGGAGATATGACTAGTTCGCAGCAGTTGAGAGATAGTAGCAACGACAACGGTAACAATACAGGGCATGACGGACCGCCATTAGGACCGACCCACCCGGACATCCCTGCCGAGGAGTCTTTCCCACCTAGCCACGCGGATGCGGCAGCGGGCAAGCCCAAGAAATCTGGATTCAAGTTCCCAGGTATCGGCACGCTTAATCACGCTATACATGGTATCATAGATGTAGACCCCGAAGCGACAAGGAGGAGCAACATTGGCAAGACCAGAGAACAGATTAGCCAGCTAGAGGAAGCTTTGAAAGCTGCTCAGTCCGATGTTAAAGAGGCGTCTGAATCTGTCAAGCGCGATCTTGAACGATTCCAGACAACCAAGGAGCAAGACCTTCGCACTATTATGCAAGCGTACATTAATTGTCACATAGAATGGGCTCGCAAGAACCTGGAAAGCTGGCAAGATGCAAAGGCAGAAGTGGACAAGTTGTAGAGCTTCTGCGAAGCAGAACCAACCCTCCATGGCACACTGGAGGCATATAACACATCTATCATAAGTTAAATTATTCTTTGAATGCTATTTAAAATGCTAACTTTTTGTACCGTTTCCACATGCCTCCAGCGGCACCGGACGGGGAGGGTTGGATCTACTTCGCAGAAAAATGCAAATGCTATTGTGAACGGAGACTTTGAGTCTCAAATGAAAATAAAATAAGACGACATTACCGAAACCTGTCTTCAAACGATGTACTGGTCAACGGCTTGGTTTGAGCAGTAGCGTCCATGTCCGCTTCCAGGCTCCTTATAACCTCTGCCCTCTGTTCCAAAAAAGACCTCGCGTCTTCTCGTTGGTTCAGCTTTTCCAACATATTTTTTGACTCTTTTTTATCTCCAACTGCCACGTACAGATCCAGTAAACCGACCAGGCACGGCAAATCACCGACTTCGCTCCCCAGTTTGTACCACTCTTTGGCATGCTCTACCTCGTCAAAGTAATTAAACAAAAGATACCCCAGCTTGGAAAATGATTCCTTGAGGCCAAACCGGGCCGCCTGCTCGAGGTGATACCTCGCACGTGGCTTATCTTCTTCGAGTAGCTGTGATATATAATAATGACAGTCATACACCTGAGACGGTTCAGAACCACCACTCTCCACTGCCCTTTCAAGATATTCTTTAGCCTGGGTGAACTTTTGATGCTGAAAGCACAGAATACCAGCAGATCTCAGGCAAGTGGTACGACTGGCGCTATCCAAACTCCCAATATTAGTGGCCAGGGCACGATCGTAGAATTTCACAGCAGAGTCGGCGAATCTCAGACCGTAGGCCAGATCTCCCGATACTTTCAAAGCAGGACCATATTCCTGGTCTACCAGAGACTTAAGCAGCTTATTGGCATATATCTGGTCTTCTTTGGGGCTAGTTTTGTCAGCCAGAGTCATATAACACAATATAGATACTGCTTGATTGTTTCCCATTTCAGCAGCTCGATCAATCAAGTTTTTCTCCAACTGCGTGTGTTCTTTGTGAATTTTGCCGGTTTTCTTCCTGTAGTCCTCGAGAACTTTCTTCAGATCCACGAGATCTTTGCTACCAACGCCGGACGGAAGCTCTGCTCCATCTCTCGAGCAGGCTTCATATGTAGAGACGACTTTTTTGTAACTGAGGTTGATCTGATGTTCGTAAAGATATTTCCTTAATTCTTTCTTACTCAGTGCCAATCCGCTCTGGAAGCGTTTGGCACAGTGAGCCCCGTAAGATCGTTTCGGGATTCTGATGAGCATGAGCATAAATATATATTTATATATAAATATGCTTTTTCATTCATGAGTTGTGAACTCGGGACTCGATGATCTTGTGCTTTTCAATTTTGACTATAAGCCCCCATCTCCGATTCAAATGGACTTTAAACTGTAATCAGATCACCCCACACATAAAAACGCCTGGATGTTCCGAAGTGAAAGCAAACGAGAAACACATAGTTTTGCAGTCCTAAATTGAAAAAAATGAAGCTGACTGCAGTGCTCCGGCAGCAGGCCAGCAGAGCAAGTGACTACTCGCATCTTGTGGTGGGCGGGGGTGCCATTGGCCTGGCCATTGGGGCTCGTCTATCCAAACTTGGATCAAACTCGGTCCTGTTGGTCGAGAAGCATAAGGAATTGGGTACCGAAACCAGTTCACGCAACTCGGAAGTTATTCATGCCGGGATATACCATCCTCCGAAAAGTCTACGGACTAAGCTGTGCATTCGTGGCAAGCATTTGCTGTATGAAGTTGGGAAAAAATATGGAGTCGAGATGAGCCGGTGTGGGAAATGGATAGTTGCTCAGGACGACAGCCAATTCAAGTTCCTCGAGCAAATGTATAACCGATCCAAGGAAATTGGAGTACCGCTAGAATGGGTTCCTCTAGAGAAAGCGAAGGAGATCGAACCGGCAGTTATTGCAAAAGCCGGAATCTTGAACTCTCCAAGCACTGGCATCCTTTCTGCTCATTCTCTGATGAGCTATCTTGAAGGCGTTATGGAGTCGAACGGGGCCGATATCAGTCTAAACACAGAGGTAACAGGAATACAGTACGAAGGCAATTCTAATGGCTACTTGGTAACTTGTCAGTCAGGAGGAGAAGAAATCACCATCAAGGCAGACCATGTTATCAATTCGGCTGGCCTGTATGCCCCCGACGTCTCCAACATGCTGCTGCCACCAGATAGGCACCTCAAGGCATATTATGCAAAGGGGAACTACTTTTCTTACACATCTAGTAAACCGAGCGTGAGTCGGCTTGTGTATCCTTGCCCGAGCGATTATGGTTCTTTAGGCACCCACTTGACTCTTGATTTGTCCGGGCGACTACGATTCGGGCCCGACTATGAATGGGTCGAAAGACCTGATGACCTTCAAGTCAATGGGCAGAACCTTGACCGCGCTATTGAGGACATCAAAAGGTACATCGACTTGGATCCCTCGCACCTTGTACCTGACTATGCAGGGATCCGACCCAAAATCATAAATACAACTAAGTTCCAAGATTTCATTATTCGCCAGGAGCCAGGGTTCCCTGGATTTGTCAATCTGCTCAACATGGAGAGTCCGGGGCTAACATCTTCCATGGCTATAGCCGAGTATGTAGAAAACTTGCTCCTGTAGTTCAGAGATAATTGAATTGAAATCGAACATCTGAGCCTTACCCCATCAGCCTAATCCTTCGCAGAGTGTCTCAGGCGCTTGAAGCAAGTCTGGTGGCCAGGAAACATCTTACCTAGTCCAAAAGCACCCTCAATATAGTTCATACACTCTAATCCTGCGAAGCGGGACCAACCTCCATGGAGTGGCCCCGCCGGATGCGAGCTTCACGTGAGAATAGTGAAAGGTAGTTGATTTTTCAGGCTCTTGCCTCTCGCGTAGCACGGATCATGCTTTCCCTCTTTTCGTCTATTAATGCCTGTTCGAAAGCTTTCTCTTGAGATCCCTTCCTAGGCAAGTTCTCTGGTTTGGTTGGGGATGGTTCTTCAGAAAAGAATTTCGATTGCAACGCTGAAGCGGTATCTACTCGCTCGGCAGGGTTCAATTTAATCATGCTGTTCATTAGGTTCAAGGCATTTGGCCCCGCAGCTGAAAATCGATTTTGCAACTCTATTTCAGAGGGCTGGGGGTATTGGGTCCAGCTGCTAGAATACCCGGGCAAAGAGCTGACGCCTGGCCATATCTTTTCAGTGGGTGTACCCAGAGCTCGGAATGTGAGATCTACTTGATCTATATCCGAGCTTCCAGGAAGATACGGTGTTCTCAGCATGAGCTCAGCAAATATCATTCCCACAGACCACAGATCTATACTCGTGGTATAGAACTTGGACCCCAGGAGCAACTCAGGCGCCCTGTACCATCTGGTAACTACGGTAGGCGTCATAACTTCTCGCACTGTCGGACAGGTTCGAGCTAGACCGAAATCTGCAATTTTCAAATGGCCATCAGGAGACAGGAGGAGATTGTTTGGTTTCAGATCACGATGGATCACAAAGTTTCGGTGGCAGTGGTGAAGGCCCCGGAGAGTCATGAGCAGCCAGGATTTTACGTCGGCACCTCCAAAGATAATGGACTTGTCCTTGATGACCATTTCGAGATCGGCCGGTAGAAACTCCAGCACCAGGTTGAGGTTGACTTGTGATGAGAACACATCTACGAGCTCGATAACGTTCTGATGGCGCAATTCCTGGAGAAACTTGATTTCTCGAATGGCAGACATATCCAGGCCATCTTTAAAGTCTCCGACTTTGATCATCTTAATGGCTATTTTACGGCCTGTGTCGAGCTGTTTGCCTGATTAGATTCTGGACATGTTTCTCACATGAGCACTATAATAATACGACTTTAAACATACCGACATACACAACGGCGTAGGTTCCTTCTCCTACTTTTCTCTCTGGTTAGCAACTGACTCTTAATAAAGAAAACCACGAAATGCAACAACTGACCTTTAGAGTACCTTTGTTGGGTCTTTTCATTCTCTACCTCCATCTTGTAAACCTTCAGTGTTAAGTTGTCAAAATGTGCTTCAATTCTTTACTGCATAGTGTGGGGAACTGCAAAAAAAAAATACACCAAGCCATGAGTTGAAGTCCGCTTTCTCTCTGAGCCCACTCTGACGGAGAGTGCTTTGCAGGAAAATGGACGCTGAATGGTTCAGAGAAATGAAATTACATTTACGAAGACTGTAATCAAGGTGGAAGTAGTGGTTTATCTTTATTATAGCCTTGCTATCGAACTTCCTCCTATCTTTGAACGGTTATTAGCTAAAATACATTCATGTACATTATAGTAAATGTCAGAATTTGGGCTCTATCTTACACACATGCCCAGCCCAACTATTTGTTTCTTCGATTTAGCTACTACTCATCCTGGCCATCCAACAGAGTATAAGTCGGGGCATTGAGTTTGTCCCGACCCTTCAAAAACAGGAGCTCTAGCAAAAAGAGAAACTCTGCCACTTTACCGCCCTGCTTCTCAACTAGCTGCCCAGCAGCCGCGGCACTGCCCCCAGTAGCAATAATATCATCCACCACTACAACAACCTGTCCAGGTTTAATGGAATCGGCCTGCATCTCAAACACATCCTTTCCGTACTCCTTCTGATACTCAACCGTGACAGTTTCACCCGGCAACTTGCCCTGCTTTCGCACAGGCACAAACGCAGCACCCATCTGAAGAGCCAGGGTAGGACCAAACAAGAATCCTCGAGCATCGAGGCCTACAATCACATCAGGTTTGATGCCCGTCTGCTCAAGATGGAGCTTCAAGCCATTGATAAGGTTCTGGAATGATTTAGGGTTCTGGAAAATAGGCATGATATCTTCAAACAGAATTCCCTTTGACGGGAAGTCGGGAAACTGTCGCAGACAGGCCCGGAGGTCTTTTTTAATTTCTTCGAGGGACATTTGTTTAAGTGAGGATAATGATAATAGTGATTAGGACAGGTGAAAAAAGTACGCACGTTTATTGCATATGAGAAAAGGTTATCTCGCTCTGTTTGTAGATCCCATGAGGCTCAAAGAGGAAGTAGAGGAGTCTCTTTGAGAACAGGTCATTTTAAAACGGTATATTCTACATGAGAGAGTAATGCTGGCTAGTGAGTCAGACTGATTTGCTCAATACATGTCAAACTTAAATCTGTCGTGCGGTTCAGCTACCCTTCATCCTTGGAGATACCCAAAGGGCAGGCGGGCATTCGACCCAGAATCAGCCGTACGGCCGTTTGGCAGGCACGCACAAAAACACGTCGACACCATAATTCGTGAATTAATACCTATCTTCAACTGCCATTGTATAGCCCCACTACGTCATGGCCCAGAATGCCAGTATGGATCACTGCAAAGTCATCCACTGCTACTGGAGTGGACGATTTCTTCCAGGATTTCCACTATGAAGAGTTTTTCGAATGTTTAGAAGCTCTGATGGTTATTCGCTCTCCGCAAATACGCATCCCTTGCGCAGAGCATATCAGAAGGCTGCCAGTCTTGTGTGTGATGCCTCAGACGAACCAATTCTTGAACAGGCCACACTATCTGACCAGCGACACCACCATTGCAGGGAGAAGTTTACGTGTCTTGCGGTCATTGATAGCTTGGATCAGTCACAATTGGCAGGAGAGTAAGGAAGCTCTTGAAGCACACAGCATATTGCGCGAAGCTTTCAAGCCTTTTGCAAAATCAGGCCGTTTACGGCACGGCAGAGTTCCTGGAATCGCAAATCCTGGTTTGTTCAAGGTAGTGGAGGCGAGTAGTGGGTATTCAGTCCAAGAGAACCTAGAAGATCAGGAGAAGCAAGAGAACCAAGGGGATTCAAACCATCCAGAAGATGAAACACATGACATTGAGGGTCTACAGGATCAAACTGATGGTACTACAGACCGCTTCGGTGAAGATTCTGCCCATTTCAACAGAACAATGTCTCCCCTTATCCCAGGCACTCCACCGTCACTTGAGAACGCCCATGGCTATGACTGTCCTATACCCGACCTATTCAATAGCGCAAAGGGCATCTGGCATTTAATAGGCTGGATGTTTCAGTGCTCTACTGTGGGCGACCTCGAATATAGACACAGGTGGCGACAGTTTCGACCGTTCCTTGAAACACTGGTTGATTTCCTAGAACTTGATCAGACTATATCAGATCATCACCATGGCACGGAGAGTGAAAATGAAGTCCAGATAATAGACGCATCGAATTATAGCCTCATAAAGATATGGACAACTTCGTCTGTCCACCATTCCGATGTGCTTCGATCTATCTTGGCTACTGTCAACGAAGACGGCACACTGGACTGGGAGCCGACTATGGACGGTGAACCCGCCGGACGTAGCGAACCCATCGAAAGCATAAAGCAGTCGACTCCAGAGTGTGTAGTGCTAAGATCGCGACTGCTGGATCTTGTCATAGGCTCTTTAATAGAGGACAGGTCTAGACTTGAAGAGCTCATCGAGGACTCGAGGCTGTATTTCACAAAAGAGTATACCCATTTTATGCTTGCTCCAGAGTCCCTATACGTCGGTTGTACAATTGGGAGATTGGCTTGGAGTTGTTCTTTGGACAGCAAGGTTCGTCGAGACTATGTCATGCGTCAGCTTAGTCCTAAACTGTTGCCATCTGTGCTGTCGGCCAAGCCGCCCCGCTTGACATTTTGCCGTGCGCAGGATACATTGATATGCTTGCTCAAAGTACACGCTGATTTGATTGGACAGCTTTATAGAGGCGATGAGGGTGGTCCAACGGGCCCAAAGGGTCCTCCAAAGCGTCAAATCATGGAAGCATATAATACTGGGCATAAGCTACGAAAAGAATGGCTTGCTAAACGACTACATACGAGCAGTACACGAGAACCCCCGGATCTGAATGAGTTAGAGGTTTCACTCAAAGCTATGATCAATTGCTTAGCAGGATAAAAAGTGGAAGCGTTTTTACAGTTTCTTACTGCTGCCTCGGTTTCAGTCTCATACATTGATTTTTCATTATTTCTCTTTTGCATGTCGAGGCACCCGCCCGATAAGAAACCGGAGATCTCTGCAACACGCTAATATGTAAACTTCACATGCATCATCAACCCAAAAATCCCAACCTCTTGCATATCTCAATCAATCTCCCATCGTTCCTTAGCATTTTGATAATAACAAAATAGCCTAGCCCCAGGTGGCATTGCTAGATATTTTAACATTATTCTATAATTTCTGTGACGTACCGTATCACCAATTGTTTTCTCATTCTACGCAGTCTTCTCCTTATCGCACTTTACTCGGACACCAAGGTGGCAAGCGCTGAGAAAGTGCGATAAACACACTGGCAATTTTCTTTATAACACCATGAAGAACTCGGGCCCCAGAAATTCTCCGTCATCCACTGCACGAGATGAGCAAAATAAAAGGGACGCTAAGCGAAAGGCCAACGAAGTGTCGAGCGAAGAAGTCCTAACTTCTGAATCAGTTACTGCAATCTCACGAGTCGTTCCTGATGTGATTAGCGGACTTATTAGCGGGAGCCCTCCCTCAAAGTCAAAGGCATACATAAAACATGATACAGAGCTGGTGACATCATTTTCAACTTGTACAAAGTCCGAGAAGTCATCTGCTGCCACCCTACGGCGGCTCGTTCGGATCGATGCCAAGTCCGAGGTGGAACGTGTCAAAAGCGAGTCGCATAATGAGACTCAAAACGAGACGACGAAAAGCGAACAAAAGAATGAGGCAGGTGACTCGACCGATACCAAGTCAGTTCCTCACGTTGGAGCCTCGCCGAAGCTCTCCACTGCCTCTAATCCACCTAATGCCAAAGAAGAACTCAATTCTGAAGCTAGTCCGGTGGGCCAAGTCAAAGAATCAAGCGAGAATACATGGTACTCATGGGCATGGAGTGCAAAACCATCCGAAGCAAAGCCAGTGGGTGAGGCCCCCAGTTGGTATTCGTACTTTTATGCGAAGAAAGACCAAAACACTCCGGCCAATGCCGAGCCTGTAGCTGAAGACAGAACCAATTCTGGAACACCGCCTACAAACCCCACCCCTGAGATCGAGCAAGGGAGTACACCTCTGATCCCTCCTCGAGCAGCTTCCCAACAAACGCCACCATCAGACTCAGCTGCGCCGCCCTTGACTGCTCCTCCCGCTCCTGGATCGTCTCCGCAGAGCTTGCCAAGTAGATCTGCCGGCAGTTCTTGGGCATTCTGGTCTAAATCAACTGCTCGTCAAGGTGAACTTGCAGTCAGTGGAACCCCAAGCGAGCACCACCCTCGTAAAGCCTCGGGACCACAAACAGATAAGAAAAAAGAAGGACAGTCCGTGGCATCATCCAAGAAACAGAAAATTGCAGCGCGACCAAATCTCGTAGAGCCCAGTACCAATGTCTCCTACCCTATTTATTCTCGTACCAGCTATCTACGGTCAACTATACGCAGGTTCTCTGAATACGTGGTACCAGGTCTCAAGAACCCACAGCAGACTGTCTTGCATCCACATTTGTTCCGAACAGCTCCAGCAAGGATTAAAAGAGTTGTTGTCATTGGAGTTCACGGATACTTTCCTGCGCGAGTTTTTCGAACCATAATGGGCGAGCCAACTGGAACCTCACTTAAATTCGCAAATGAAGCTGAAATGGCAGTGCAGAGATGGGCAACTGAAAAGGGATTCACTGTTCAGACGGACCGCATAGCGTTGGACGGAGAAGGCAAGGTCATGTACCGTGTAGAGAACCTGTACACGCTGCTAACTAACTGGCTGGATATGATAGGACAGGCAGACTTCGTGTTTTTCGCCGCTCATTCGCAGGGTACGCCTGTAGCTGTCCACTTGATGGCCAAGCTTCTCGAAGATGGTCATGTCAAAAAGGCACGTTTAGCTCTGTTGGGAATGGCAGGTGTCTCGCTTGGTCCCATATCGGGCCTTGACCAGAAGCTGTTTTTACGAGCTATCACTCCCTTTGAAAATGATAGTCTGCATGAATTGTTTGAATTTCAGAACTTGGAGAGCTTCCAATCAAAGGCTTATCTTGATTCACTACGCACTATCCTAGCTCATAACGTCAAGATTACCTTTATCGGATCTATGAACGATCAGTTGGTGCCACTGTATTCAGCAGTGTGTTCTCATATTTCCCATCCTAATATTTATAGAGCTGTCTACGTGGACGGCCAAGACGTTGCCCCGGAATTTATTTCTAACCTGCTAAGTCTTGCTCTGAGGTTGCGCAACTATGGATCAACAGATCATGGTACGATCAAGGAACTATCCGGTGCGTTGGCTGGCACTCTTACCGGTGGAGGACATTCCAAAATATATGATGAAGCAAGAGTTTATGATCTGGCTCTGCGACATGCCTTGGAAACTACCGATGTACCAGCTACCACACTGCTACATGTCGACTCGAATTTCCAGATTCCAAAACCAAATCAGAATCCTTATTTACTGCCTTGGTGCTTGCGAGGGCTTCTGTCAGAGGCCACAGCCCGACCATCGTTTTATGAACAGCTGCATGAACTGTACGAGGAATTCGATAGTTGGAGGCCAGAGTCTAAAGCTTTGAAGGATGTCAAGTATAGATTGAGTGCCATCAAGCACTCCAAGTTATAAGGAGGGAAGTGAGCTTGTTTGTTTATCTCACTGGTTTCATAAACAAAAATTCATTAGCATAAATAGATATTTTTCAAACTTTGAATATATTTTTCAGGCCTTCATTTCTCTTTTTTCTGGGACTAATTGGTTTGTCAAATCCCAGTCCTCCGAGAGCCGGGCTCGCCCCTTTTTTGACTCTTTTAAATACAGAGCCAGGTTGGTCGGGTCCATCGTCATCAAAAAGCGATGCACTATCAACGGTCGCTTTTAGCTTCCGTTTGCCTTTCTTTTGTTTGCCAGCTCCAACAGGAATTTCGTCATCATCATCAAAGAGGGAAATCTTTTTGTTGCTTTGTGTCGTAGCTGTGAACGATAGTTCAGACCTAAAGCTAAGGCGAGGCTTGCTCCGTCGCCTGCTCTCGCTGGAAGTGTTCACCAAATCAACTGTCGGCAATGAAGGCGGACCCAACAGATCCGTGGATCCGGTTTCTTCCTCGCCCACGAAAGGTTCTGTGGGAAATTGAGTTGTCTGCTGCCCCTCAACAGGAAGGTCACCGTTAATTGACGGTTGATCCTGTTTCGCGGGGAACGTGGTTTCTGGGTTCGATACTGAAGGAGCTTCTACAGATTCTTCAACGGTGGAAGGCAGGTGAGCTTCTCCGTTTGTTTCTCCGTTTGTTTCTCCGTTTGTTATTCCATTTGCTCCGTTTGCAACACCACCCTCTCGGGGACCACCTAGTATAACGTCTGACTCCTCCTCAAACGAGTTACTCAAAGGGGCCCCGGGGGTTGGAGAGGCCAGAGATTGGAGTTCTGCTTTGGAAGGGTCACCAAACAGTTTCTTACCAGTCCTGGCAAGAAATGGGGTAGTCGAAAACGCCGACTTTTTGACCGTAGACAGCCCGTTATGTCTCAATGGCTGCTTGGCAGCACTTTTGGGAATGGGAGAAAGCAAAGAAGATGGTTTGGCACGCTGTGGTGATGCTAATGGTGCCGAAGGTTTGGGTCGAGATGGGGATGAAGCGAGGGTAAAAGTTGAATTAGTTGGCCGCATGGCCGAGCGCATGGCGGACATGGGTGGAGGCTGTTTCCTCGGAACAGGAGAGGCCAGAGACGAAGGCACCGAATAGAGCTGTTTTACGGGGGATGATGAGGTCACTTGAGCGCCCGCTTTCGCTGGACTTGTGGTAGCTGTTTTCAGCTTGGCTCGTAACATATCCAGCTTCGATTCAAGGACACTCTTCTGCGTATCAAAATGTTCCTTCAGTCTTGACTGTTCCCGGACAGCTTTTTCCGTCTGCTCAATCTGACGCTGCAGTTTGCCCTTGGCTTCAGTGTTCTCAGTCCTTAGTTTCTTCTCTGAGTCTCTCAGTTCAGTCTTTTCGCGTTCCAGCCGCGATATCGTAGATTTCTCAGTGGCCAGTTTAGCATTAAGTTCACGAACCTGACGCTCAAGAACCCCCTTTTCATTGGAAATCTTTGAAGAAACAGTATCTTGAGCCTTTTTGGCAGCATCAAGCTCAGCATTCAAGCGATGGATTTTTGACTGCAGAGAGCTGTGTTCAGACTTCAAATGCTCGACCTCGGCTTTCAGCTCTGCCTTTTCAGCAGCCAGTGTGTCTCCTCGTTTCTTCTCGGATGCAATCTCCTCCTTTGCCAGATATAACGTCCCATCTGTTTGCTCTCTCGTCCTCTCAGACGCTTCCTTCTGAGTCCTCAGACTGTCGCGGTCCTTGATCACGTGTTCGAGCTCGAGACGAAGCTCTTCGACCGCCTGAAAGTGGGCCAGTTCCTGTAACCTAGAGTCATCTTGGTATTCCAATAAGCTCGTGGCCTGTACACTCTGTACGTAATTGTAGACGAGGCCCGCAATCTTGCTCATTGTTATGAGTTTTTTGAGACTGAGTTAGAGTTTAAAAAGGTGACCGAACGCGTCTCACTAATAAATAAATAGTATACAAAAAAAACGCGAAGCAGCAGTGCGTGCGTGGGGTGTGTTGTGGATGGAGTAGTTATTACCCCAGGTAATAGTTCCGAATTACCCGCCTGAGAACTGGGCGGGCCACCACTCCCACAGTCTCAGCTCTTTCAACGTGCAACGTGCAACGGTGTTCGGTTTCTCTGCAAACAGTGTAAACGTGAAATCGGCAATTAGCATCTGTTTCCCACAACATTTGTTAATATGAAAGTCTTACCGTTGATAGTACAGGCACTGGTGACAGTGGTGACCGCAGTGTCAGCAGCAGCATCGCTCAACGCTCAGGAGATAAGCAACCTAAAAACTACTAATGGCATCGTGAGACTTAGTGATAAAACGTTCCAGTCTGTGGTCCAGGGACCCCGTGATTATACAATTGCAGTGCTACTTACTGCCGAAGGTGTTCAATATGGATGCCAGTTCTGCCGGTTAGTGGCCCCACAGTACGAGCTGCTGGCAAACTCGTGGAGAGCACAGCACCCAGACGGTGGAAAGATGTTCTTTGCTGTCGCGGATATTGCAGATTGCCCGGGAATCTATCGAACAATGGGCTTGACACACGCTCCTAATTTGTACCTGTATAAGCCTACTGAAACTGAAGACTCCTTTTTGTCTGGGTATGAGGTCTACACTTTTCCTTCGACTGAGGAACAGCTGGAACCCTTGCTTAAGCATTTCAGTGTTATAGCCGGTGAGAAGATTAAGGTCGTCGAGCCCTTCCACTGGGACAGAGTTGGGTTGGCCGTAACTACTGTATGTGGAGCTGTTGGGCTATTAGTCTTTGCTCACAAGCCCCTATGGGCCATTATTCGATCGAAACAGATCTGGGTTGCCGTTTCTATGGTTAGTATCATCATGTTCATTGCTGGTCACATGTACAATATGATTCGAAAAACACCATATGTGGTTGCCGATGGACGAGGTGGAGTAACATACTTTGTGGGTGGACATGGGAACCAGATTGCAGTTGAGACACAAATAATCGCAATCACTTACGTGCTGCTGACATTCTCAACCATTTCCCTCATCACCAAGGCACCTAAAATTAAGAATACGCAGGCTCAAACTTTTGCCGTAACGATGCTGTGTTTGGTTATCTTGCTGGCATACAGCTTTTTAATTGAAAAGTTCCACATTAAAAACGGCTCATATCCGTTTCACCTACTGAGGATTTTTTAGGGGACCAGCTATGATATCTGTAGTAAGTCTACAAATGAGCGTTTGAAAGTCTAATCAAAATCTAAACTAACATAATTGACTAGCGCAGCGCTGTTAGAGAGTGATGAGAAACTGTATAGAGAGAATAAATTATAGATCACTACAAGATCCGTGAACGTAGTCCCTATGGTATTTCAATATTTGTCTTCAGCTTCTTTAAACTTTTTTATCGTAGCATCCAACGAGCTAATGACACTGTGTATCCAGTTTTGATTTATGATAGTTAAAATAATTTATACACAATACCACTCGCAGAATACGCTCCAGGCGTTTCCCCTGTCAGCCAAAACGAGTCCCCGCCAGCTTCCAACTTCCATGCATTTAATAGTTGCGGTCCAGCTGCCATAGACGTCGTCACCACCATCTTTCTTGTGCAACTTGTGTATTCGACCAGACGGGGTCTGAATAGCAATTTTTATTCTCGAAAAACCAGCTCCAGATGTCAAGCCTCCAGACGGATGCTGGTCTACAATGAATTGATAGCTATTACCCCCAGAGAGTTTTTTGCATTGAGGCTGGATCACATATAGATCCTGCCGTTTACAATGAGGAGTCGGATGCCGAGTGACGAATTCAAAGGGAGCGTTCTCCCCGCGATGTGTAATGCCCATAGAGAAAGCGATAGGCGGACTATCTTCTTTGATGGACTGACTCTGGCCCTGCTTAGTGGCGTAAATGCAAAGTCGTCCCTGGCTATAAGGTTCAGGGAGGAATGCTTTGACTCGGTAATGACGCCTTCCATTGCTCCAAAATGGCTGAGCCAACCCAGCCACCCGATTGTCATCGGTCTGATCGCAGTAGCTTGAGATGGTTCCGGGTATAACATCTGCTGAGAGTTCGACCCCATGAGGGACTTGAAGTTTTAGTTCTACTACCTCATAGTTTTCCATTCTGGTCAGCCCAGTATCAAAGTCAACAAAATTGAGATGATTCGCAATAGCATGTGGACCAGCCACAGGTAAAGCGAGTACCACCCCATCGTCCAAAGGTGGCACAAGATGTTGTTTCATGCGATTTGAGGGGACGTGTGTATAAATCAAATGGCATGGTTTAGTGAGGAAATAAAACGTTGAGACCTTTTCATGATCCGCCTTATAATACATTTCACGATTCGGAAAAGTTGGGCCAGCCAACGAAGCGTCGATAAATCTCCATTCTCCATTAATTAATACTGCATTCCAAAAATGGTTTACTGGGGCAGGACCAGGACGATCCCATATCTGTCCTGGAATTTTCAGATGTCCTTCAACTATTTGACATGTGAGCTCAAGCGATTCGCACATAGCCTTTACACAGAGGGCCATTTCATAAGGGCTTGCACGCCTTACATGCATTATTCGAGAGAGATCAGTGCTTTCCTCTTCTTGCCCAGATGAAAGTGGAGATTCCCATCCTATTTTTAGAGCACAGAACATGAATATAGCTCGAAGCTGTTCAACGTCATAGTGAAACTGACGACCTATTCTGCTAGCTGCGAAAATCGACGGAGTCATCAAGTGTGGCCAAGTCCGCAGTGATAGTATTGCCTGGTCAACTGGTGAAAAATCTTGGTGCTTCAGGTCAACTTTGCCCTCACCAGTCGTGGCAAACCCCTCGGCATTCTCATTACCTTGAATATGTGCCAGGTTGAAAAAGGGATCCATGACTGGGATTCCTTGGAGTTCCCTTGCCCTTTTCCTCTGTTTCCTTTCGTTATCTGTCAGTGTATTGGCTCGGTGGACATCTCGTCGGATTTCAACCCATGCAGTGGAGTCGTCCGCAGCAGGCTTCTTTTGAGGAGATTCGCTTTTGAAGCTTGAAGTTACTCGATCCATTTTAGAGGATACACTCCTTAGCTTGTTTCGCACCTTTGAAGAAGAAGATGAAACTGACATGCGGGAAGAGCGCGATTTTGTTCGTTGAAGTGAGCTGCCGTCTACAGCGTCGAAAGAAATTGTCGAAGTCCCATTAGTGGAAGACGAATTCCCGGCTGAAAATAGCTTTTTCAGAAATCCAGTAGATTTGCGCAGTTTCAAAGATGCTGAAGATCTGCTCTCAGATTTTGAAGTCGGCAATTGCACCGGGGTCTCTGACGTGAAGGAATAGTCCTCTACTCCAGCGTTGGCGGTATCAGTAGTATCGGCAAATGACTGGGAATGATATTTGTGGCGAGCAAGCGACCCTGCGGAAGTCGCACTTAGATTGCTGACGGTGGTGGGTGTGGTACTTGTGCTTATGATTGATAGAGCATTGGTACGAACCGATGAGATGCTGTTGAACGTATCATTTCTAGACACATGGCCTCCTCTTTCAGGGCTGTTATTGTACGAAGCTGGGCTGAATGGCACGAGATCTTCATTTTCGCCAATATTGTCATCTTCGTTGTTTTTCCTTAGCGCTGAGGGAAGCTGTGCCCTGGAATTTGTCAGGGTTGACATGCTACTCATCGGTCGAAGATCTTTCAAGGCAGCACTGTTACTCCGACTTACGCTATCCAGGTTGTCTAAACTTTCAAGGACATCATCCATGGCTATTCTCACCGGTGAAGGTGTCCTGTCCAAGTTTAGGCTGTAGCCATTGGACGAATTGTTGCGAGAGACAGCAGAAACTGACACGGAGTGAGGCGGCGGTACAGGAGGTGTATTGGGGGTGGTCGGGGTATCAGCATCATCATTGTCGTCGTTATAATAGCCAGCGTGTCTCATGCTGTCAAAAGAACCACGAGGAGTGGTTTCGGATTGTGGAGAGATGGGTTGAGTGAAATCAGCCGACGAGTACATTGAGTGCCTGGACGGTGCTTGTGTTGGTCGGTCGTAGTAACTAATGCTGCTATCACCATGCTTGTTTACATCGCTGAACTCGTTCAGTTCATTAACTTCTTCTTCTTCTTCTTCAAAGGGTAGATCAGAAGAGTCTGAAACTTGGCTACCACTACCTCTGCTGGACTGAGACTCATTTAAAGCAGCACTGATATCTTTCAGGATTTCGGAAGTCGGTTTGCGCACAACTGGATCTGAACTTGGATAGAAGCCAGTTGCAGTTTCAGGAATCCCTAGATCACTTATATAGTTGTCGTCTTCCTGTCCACTGGACAGTAATGTTTTGACAGTGCTCTCTCCTTTGATACTCTTGAGTCCTTTAACTCCCTCGATGAATTCCACATAGTTGCAGGGGAAAACTCCCACAGTTTTATTTCTCTTCAGCTTTCCTGTCCACCAATTGCCATCTCCTGTATTTAACACTTCAATTATGTCTCCCTCTACGAATCCTAGGTCCCCTGGTTAGTTATGTAAACAGCCTATTTGGCCTCCTAAGAACTTTTTTGATTCTCCTCTTTTAGCATTGTAGAAGATACATACGTTTGTCTTCCCCTGACCAGGAGTAAATTGCTCTCACCCAGCATGGATATGTATCTGGTAGTGATGAAACCATTATGGCCGATTTGAGATCTTTTTTTTTGAATGTTAAAGGGAGAAAAGCCAATTACAGCTTGGGGTTGTCTCTTTTTCAATATAACCTTCTGCGAGAGACGATCATAACAATAAAATTTCCACAAAGGGCAATGGTTAAATAGGAACGATCATCACGCACAAGACAATGCGCCGCATGCATCTGGTCGATCAACCGTATATCGATATTCGATGTGATGTATATATAAGCGTATGGTCGATGAGTTGAGTCTTTAACCCGCAATTGGGGCGTGTCACTAGATATATTTTAAGAAATATATCTAACGAAAGCTAAGATACAGGTCTTGCTTGAGGAAAGACACTCTCATATCAACGCTTATTCCACTTGACTTAGCACGGACGCTGCCAATGGCATTGAGCGTGTTTTGGTTTCAACACAAGGATAAACGTTACGCTCGATAGCTGATATCTACTTTCCAATAGCACAAGCAGGGACACTACTATTTGCATTTGCCAACAAACTCAGGCTAATATCGTAGTATTCTCGCCTCTCCAGACGGGTGGAAATTTCCCAAAGACATTTTCACTTCAGATTATAAAATATCAAACGACATGACTAAATAAAAACAGTTCATAAGACGCTTTCGCTTTCTTTCGAATGTTATGTTGCTACCTGACTGACTTTACTTCGAGAGATCTAGGCTTCCACTCAGGCTGCGGCGCATGGTAAATTAATTTTCAACATTCCCCCACACCAATTAACTACAAGAAACACGCGACTTTTGACTCTTCTACTCTACGCGACTTAAACGCGATTTCAGTCAAACAAAAATGGCTAGCATTGCTACAAAACGAAATGTGGAATCCACCACCGGGTCCATCAAATCGTTCTTTAAATCAAACTCAAAAGTGCAAAGGTTGGAATTATCTTCAAAAGCCATGGCCGCCGCTGATAATATACCGGCGTTTGACAAATCACAATGGGTCGAGTCGCTCGAACCTGCTACTAGAGAATTGTTAAGACTTGAAATAGAGACTTTGGATAGTACATGGCTCGCTGTACTTCACGCTGAACTCACAAAGCCATACTTCTTGTCGCTTAAGAAGTTTCTGAAAGAAGAGACAGACAAACGCAAAACGATATTCCCAAAGCCACAAGATATATACTCTTGGTCGAGGTTGACTCCATTAAACAATGTCAAGGTGGTTATTCTCGGGCAGGACCCGTATCATAATCATAATCAAGCCCATGGTCTTGCGTTTTCGGTAAACCCTCCAACTGTGCCTCCGCCGTCTTTGAAAAACATGTTTAAAGGTATCAAAGATTGCTATCCTGATTTCAAAGTCCCCAATAGCGGGTCACTGATCAGCTGGGCCGAGCAGGGGGTTTTGCTCCTCAATGCCAGCTTGACGGTGCAGGCTCATGAGGCTGCCTCTCATGCTAATCGGGGGTGGGAACAGTTTACTGAAAAGGTTTTGGAAGCCGCCGTCAGGACGCGTCCCTCTGGCCTGTGTTTTATGGCATGGGGTGCACATGCAACCAAGCGGGTGGATAAAATATCACCCGGTATCAGTCATTTAGTTTTGAAATCAGTTCACCCCAGCCCACTGAGTGCATCGAGGGGATTCTTCACCAACAAGCATTTCATAAAAGCTAACGAATGGCTTTTTGAACGGTATGGATCTGAAGGAGTAATTGATTGGGCCCTCGCTCCTGGAAATGTGATTAGTGGTATCCAGAAACTCAAGGGGGATGCCAAGGTGGAAATGAAAGTTCACATTTCCGAAACAACTATCACTGCACAGACTGTGCAAGCTAAGGGGGTGGAAGAAGTCGAGTCCAATCAGAACGAAAAGGCCACCATAACAGCTGAATCTAGCAAAGTTAAAGAAAATACGTCCCAGTCAAAAGGCACTTCATCTCCACCTCTTGATGCGATATTGGACGAGATGCTTAATGAAGACATAGACGAAGAGCTCGATGAGTTATTATCGCAAAGCAGTCAGTCGAGCAAGAAGGACGAAGAAAAGTAAGATTAAGATATGTTCTTTGTAAAGCGAAAATAAATTACATTGTAAAAGGCCAAGTTTAATTCATCAGTTTTTATCTCTTCTGCGAAGCAGAACCAAACCTTCCCCGGGAAGGGCCGCCGGAGGCATGAGGAGATATGTGTTGCTATTCCAAAGGGCGTTTATACAACTGCTCTATATACAATTAGATCACCTCTTCGACGATAATCGTCATGAAAATGGCTGTTAAAAAACCGCCTGTCTTCTACATACCTGGATCCCAGGTAGCCCTTCATTTCTGGCTCGATGTGTTCAAAAAATATTAAGTATGTGGGCCACGCATAGTCTCCTGGGAAATGCGTGTCTAGAAAGTTAATGGGGTCATCATAAAATTGGTCAGCAACATCTCTGTAAGTTGATCGTTCTGAAGGAGGGATATTAATGGGAGGTTCGCAGGTCAGAAACCACGGCTCAATGTCTGATCGGTGCAAGTGGCTCTGCCATGGAGTAGAATGGCAAGGAACAAGAAATCCCACACTAGAGACACCTGGATCCTCACGTATGTATTCAATAACATCCACGACACCTCGCTGGTGGTACTGAGTGAAATAAAACGCTACTGGTGCATTGACCAGAATCATAGCCGTGACAATTCCAATTCGCTTCCACTTGGGAAATCTCGCCGAGGCTCTCACAAGAAGCAAGTGAAGAAATGGGATAAGAGGATAAACGAACCTGACCTCCTTATGACTCAGAACAGAATATGCCAAGATAATCAGAAATATGATCCGTCCAGTTACTGTGTTTCGAGATACCCACAGCTCATATGCTGTCAACGGTAAATATCCAATTAGCAAGATTGGGAGAGCCTGGGAAATGTAGTAATGGAATGGTGACACTCCGTAAAAACCAGAAAGCGACTGAATAACGTTGAATTCCAGAAATTTTATCAGTGGGAAAGTCAATTCCCCATAATACCAGTAGTCAATGGCAGTATTTACTCCTAGAAAAGTACTCATAACGGCTCCGGCTGTGAGAACCACACGGGCCAAAGAGGCGTACAAATATCGCAACTTCCATAGCAAGTGTGCACCAAGTAGTATCCACAGCAGTCCATTGGTGGGCCGACATAGGCAGGAAAGGGCCGCAACAGAGAGTGAAACGACAAATTGACCGTATTCGATTCTCCTTTTGGCCTCCCACGGCCAAAACGCAAGCGCAATGGTAGTGAGGACCATTTCCAGTGAATTAGAGAACGTTCTCGTCATGCAATACCAATTAAAAGCAGATCCCAAACTGATCGCTATGGCCCATTTCCCCTCACTTGCGGACCCCAATATTCGAGCAGCCAAAATGCCCATGTAATAGTCTCCTAAAGCAGCGACGACACCTTGAAACAGTTTCGGCGCTATAACCACATCAATGTTTAGAACCTCTGCGAGCTTATAGACTCCTGCATATATCAGAGGGTGGGCCGCGCTGCGCAGCTGTTCTGTCCATTCCCACGTAGTATATCCATATCCGTATACTAGTATGTGAGCTGGTTCTAAAGACTGCCAGTATTCGTCTGGCTGGAAAAAAGTCTTTATAGTGAGGGCATTGAATACTCGAATTGCGATTAGTGCTAGTAATATTAGCATTTTTTGCCTTTCCAAAGGGATTTTCAGCCCAGCCCCGTGGACTCGAATTGAGTGTCTTTTCAGATTCAGCCCAAAATGTGTGATGATGATGGCAGGTTCGCGAAGAAAGGAAGATCGCTGCATGAACACGAATAGGATAAGTATCACTGAGTATACGAGGGTCATACAGTTATTAAGCAAATTGATATTTCTCTACCACCGTCTACGCTAATCTCACAGTTTGACTTTTCAACTCTACTCGTGGTATTATTATAGATTGGGGCTTAAGCTTAAACACACATTGTTCAATTGATTACGCGATCTAGTCGTTTCTGCGGTATCGGCCGAATTATTTGAAGATTCAAATCAGAATATAAGCTTTCCACACAATCGCGTTCTAGGATACTCCGGAGACAAACCGGAGAAAATGAGCGATTTGCAATGCAGGACCCAAATATTCCTCTTTCTTTCCAACTATATGTCTCTTGCTTCAAACCTCATGAAATGAACTTTTGAAATGAACGTCAGACTCCCCGCATTTTTCAGTCTGAAATAAATATGTTTACCCGGCTTTAACAGCATATCGTGTGAGCATCGGCCATGAAATGTAACTTAACTTAAATTAACCACATGAAATGTTCTTTTCCAAAGTAAACCAAGCTGGAGGAGGGGGCAAAAACCCAAACCATCCTGCCAATGCCAAAAGTGCAGTCAATCGTATCAAGTCGACAAAAGTCGTTACGACTGTAAAGGTCGAAAAAGTGCGTAAGGCAGCCTCTGCTTCTGCGTCTCCCCGAGTCTCACCGGGACCGAATCGCTCCAAGAAAAATAGCATGATAAAAAGACAGAGGGCAGTTTCGCACTCTCCAGAGAGGAGGGCGGCGGGTCATAGAAGAAAGGTTCGCAACATCAGCCGGTACAGCGACGAGGAAGAAGATGATGATGATGGCGTAGAGGATAATTGGGAACTGAATATCAAAAGACTGGCATCCACGTCAAAAGAAGGGACGCCTGGGGAGCAGTTGATTCAGGACGACAGGAAATTTTACATAGGAGACGAGGCTGTTATGCAGAGGAGGGACGGTAGCATCCTTAACAACATAAAACATGCAGCAGACCTCACGACCGCGGCAGAGTACGCTCCAATATTCAATAATTCGCTGTTAGAATTCACTGTTCAATTGCCGTTTGGCAGTGAGAGATACCGGGTAGCACGGCCCAAAAAACCCGAGGACACAGACTTCATGCATGAGCTGGACACTATTATGGACATAGTGGCCGCAGAGTTGGTCCCTAGCGAGTACTCTGCCCAGATCAAAGACCCGAGCATGAAAGATTGCATAGTTCGACGGCTTCGTCGGGCCGTCCAGGCGAAAGATGAAGAAAAGTTTATTGCATCGATTGATGAATTCAACCAGGTGATAGAAAAGCTAAGAGAGCAAGGCGAATTCAAGAAAAAGCTGGAGCAGCTAGAACGAGTACCGCATTACGTGACGGTAGAGTTTTTGCATCAAACGTATCGGCGAGTAGTGTCTCCTCGTACGCATGAACTGAGAGACTACAAAGCATTTTCAAACAATGTATACGGCGAGTTGCTGCCGTCGTTTGTGAGCCAGATATTTCGCATGACAGGGCTGGTCTCAAAGTCTGTATTTGTAGATCTGGGGTCGGGTGTGGGCAACTGCGTACTTCAGGCTGCTCTCGAGGTAGGTTGTGAGAGCTGGGGGTGTGAGATCATGAAGACAGCATCGCAGCTTGCAGAAGAGCAGAAAACAGAGCTCGAGAGTCGATTGAGCTTGCACGGGATCAAAGCAGGATCCATAAATGTCCGGTCGGCGGACTTTGTAAATAACAGCGAGATCCAAAACGTGCTTCAGAGAGCTGATACCGTTCTGGTGAACAATTATGCATTCAGCCCGGAACTGAACGGCAACCTGGTGGACATGTTCTTGGACCTTAAAGACGGCTGCAAAATTGTGTCGCTCAAATCTTTTGTTCCTCCAGGACATACTATTTCAGAGTACAACATTGAGTCGCCGCTCAACATACTGGACGTCGAGTGCCACCAGTTTGGGAACGAAAGTGTCAGCTGGACGACGGTAGGCGGCGATTACTACATCTCGACCATTAACCGATCGAGACTGTCGGCATTCCGACTATAAGCTCGTGTCCGGCGGCTCTGGCGGCCCTCCCGGCGGGCCCTTATGGGGAGAGTTGTCCTGCTGCGCCGGATTTCACAGTTCCTTAGTCTAGATGCTTTCCCGAAGCAAATCACCCTCCCAGGCGAGGGGCCCGCCGGAGACGAGCAGGCGACACAGTAATGTAGAAAAGTAACGTTGAAAGATATAAATAGGCTTCGTTCATCTGTGCCGCAAGGCTTCGTTCATCTGATCTGCTTCACCGGCCACTTTGGCCATCCATCTGTCAATCAATACTCCGTTTTCTTCCTCTAATTTGGAGATCTTTTGCTCAGACATGTTTAATTGTATCTGCAGAGCGAGCATTTCATCCAGAAGTTCCTGCACGTTGCGCGTTTTGGCCTCTGCTTCCTCGCTGTTGTACTGAACTTTGGTCCGCAGAGCTTTCAGGTCAAGAGTCAACAGCTCGTTCTCAGCTTTCAAGGAAGTGAGCATTGCCTCCTGTTTCTTCACCAGTTCGCTTTTGACAGATAACTCGGAGTAGAGTTTCGACAGCTGTTTCTCTTGATCCTGTTGTACTCCACCATTAGATCCTGTGGGACTCTTCTCCTTAGCCAAGCTCATTTCCTGTGTCAATCTGTTGGCGGATTCACAGACTAGTTAGTTGCAAATTCTCCGTGAAAGAAAGGCCATTCAACATACATGCATTGAACAACACATCGTACTGTTTCTCGCGCTTGTCTCGGTCCTGTAGGTCCTGACTGAACTTCTCTTGCCAACTCATGATGAGTGTGAATGAAAACGGGATGCACGGCTGAATTAGGCTTTGCACTAAAGCTTACTTAACGGCCGCGGAAAATCTGCCCTGATCTTCCCTGTGATGCTCGATAGTATTTAGTACCCATGAGAGCTCTGAGGGTTGGTGGTAATAAACTTGGTTTTGGACTCGGCTTTAATTCAACAACATGCAAACTGTATCCGATCCACTCTTCGCGTCACTACTCTGTTAAAAGACTCCATCCGCTTTTGGTACAGAAAGCAGAGTCGATATCTAAAGAATATCGCGATCTTTCAGATGAGATATCTTCAGGAACCGGAAGCTTTGATCCGGCCAAGTCATCTAAACTAGGACGGCTTATGGCTGTTGCGGCCCGTTATGATGAGTACAAACGCATAGACTCAGAATACGAAGAGTTACAACATATGCTGGAAGATCCAGGCTTGCGTAGCGAAGCCGAGTCAGAACTAGAGGGCACCCGGACAAGTCTGGAGCAGCTGACCGAGTCACTGCAAGGAGACTTAGTACCGTCCAATCCGTTCATAGACAAGGCATGTTTTTTGGAATTGCGTCCTGGTATTGGAGGGAGCGAGGCCATGATATTTACCAATGATCTGCTACAAATGTACCAAAACTTCTGTCTACATAATAAATGGCCGTTCCAACTGGTATCGGTTAATAGGACTGGTGGAGGCAGTGGTGTTACTGAGGCAATTCTCAGCGTCGACGAGCCGGGCTCGTACCAGGTGCTTCAGTACGAAGGAGGAGTACACCGGGTGCAACGGGTCCCAGAAACCGAAACGAAGGGCCGGGTGCACACTTCAACGGCTGCTGTAGTTGTCCTGCCGCAGGTCGAGGACTCTGCCAATATTGACGACGCTGAAAGAAGCTTTGAGCAGGGAGAGGTCAGGGTAGACGTCATGAGAGCTCGAGGAGCTGGCGGGCAGCATGTTAATACCACCGAGTCGGCCGTACGGCTTACTCACATCCCGACTGGCATCGTGGTAGCGATTCAGGACGAAAGATCACAGCATAAGAACAAAGCAAAAGCATACGGCATTTTAAGAGCCAGGTTGGCAGAACGAGAACGAATGCAAAAGGCCGAGGAGGAGAGGAACAAGCGTACAGCTCAAGTAACCACTACAGATCGATCAGACAAGATCAGAACCTACAATTACCCTCAAAACCGAATAACCGATCATCGGTGTGGATTCACCAGTTACAAGCTGGACGAGGTATTGTCAGGCCAGAAACTTCACGAGGTGGTCGAGGCGATGGACAAGCACGCGAAGACTGAAACTATCAAAGCCATAGTGGGGGAGGAGCTGTGAGAGTCCTGTGTCACGAGCATCGTCAAGACTGAAGGTGGACGTTGCCTGGGGAGGGTTGGTTCTGCTTTGCAGAAACAATTCATCGCCGGCGGCAAGCAATGACATCGGGAGGGAGATAGAGCTATGGTAGGACGGGCACTGTAAATATCTACCATGTATTTCAAATGTGTATATAACTGTATAATTTAAAAACAACCTGAGCCTTGTGGCCTTCTAAAGATCGGCATATTTAGACACCTTGGCTGCCAATGATGAGAAGTTCGCCAACCTGGCAATATCTGTTGTTAAATCTTGAATCACGAATGTTGTTAAGAGACGAAGCTGCTGCAAGTGCTACTCCCCACCCTAAGCTCTGAAGTAACTACTGAAAAATCTCCCCCACCTTCTCGCACTTAAAGTTAGTGAAATTCATGTGTGTTTTGGTGCGCATTCGTGTTTGCTTAAGCCAGTGATTCGTATCAGAGTTGTGTCTGCTTTTGCAATCATGTCTTCGCCAGATCAACTATCTTCGAAGCAGAGAGATCCTATTGAACAGACTGCACGAGCGGTTCTGGGACCAGCACTCGAGGCCACTGATGTCGGGCTTCGGTCCTTGCACGAGTCACAACTTGCTCTCAGTGTGCAATTGAATCAACTACAGCAGAGTATGTGTGAGCATCGTGTGTAATTTGGCTTGCCAATTGTCGTGCTAACCAGAATTACAGAATTATGACGATAAGAGTGATCCTCCAGATGTTGCTGACACGATAGCCAAGATTCACCAATCGAGGAAAAAACTAGCGTCCATACATGCTACTTTGGCAACGGTGGAGCAGCGACTTTTAAAGATAAAGACCAATTTGGAGCTCGATTAGTATTCCGAGAGTAGCGGCGTTGTACGACCTAGTAGTTGCGTTGTGCGAACGAGCAATCGTGTAGGATGGCCTGGTTAATTTGGCTGCCCTTTCCTGGATGCTCTGAGAGGGGTTTTTTAAAGGGTATCTAAAAAGAAAATCAAGGGAAAGCAGGTAGAGAGAATCAGAACATCGCTATTTCACTGACAGATACTTACGGATGACATTGGTTCAGGAGAAAATCTTACGTTTCAGCAAGGCTATCGCCCCAAGGGTCCCCGACGACCAGCTCCCACTGAGTGGTAGTCAGTATCTGAACATTCACATCCAGCAAGGACTGAAGAACAGAATACTTTCTGATTTCTGGTGATTTTAACATACAAGGCTTCAAAATTCAAACCACCTATGAAAGCACCTTAAAAACAACCGAAAAGCTCTGTACTAATCTAATACGATCTTTAGAAACGAACTGACAAAGTAGACTAATCTCCAGCTGACTAGAAAAATCCTGCCAACTAATGTTCGTAATACGCCCTACGCTATATGTTTACCACTCTCCTCAAGATTCAATCAATTATCTTGCTCCTGCTGTTCCATCTTTGTATCCTATGGTATGTATATCTGTAGAAGTATCACTGTATTCTTCTTCGTATGCACCCCACATGCGATGTTCTAACGGCCCCGACGTCATTTTAATTCGGTTTAGGCTCCACGTTTTGGACCGTACCCTATTCGGCTCATCAGTTTCGGGAAGGATAAGATTGGTTTGAATCGTGATATATACCGCCTCATCGTTCATTGTTCACATCTTTCTAGCTTCTGAGAGCGCCATGGAGACACTGGAGATTCACAGCAAGTCATTTGTCATCAAATGGGTCAGTGCAGGACCGGGATCAACCATTACGTGGCAGCTTAAACCTATTAAGAAGTCGCTGAACTTCGGTCTGTACCATCATGGCGGAGACCTGAGTTCTATTGACATGGGCATTGCCTCGCGTCGGTCCTCGGTCACGTCGGGAGGTGCCACAATTCAGGAAAAACTGCAGACTTCTGGGCTTGAAGAAGTTCTCTGGCATGGCAAATGCCTCGCCGATGAGCTTGTCAGGGGCAGTTTCACAGTGGATGCGGGACGAGGTGGAGTTTATGCTTTTGTGTTTGACAACACGTTTTCGAAGCAGACTGCGAAAAAGGCACTATTTAGCCAGACTGTCAGCCCACCTGTCGGGCCGTCACAGCTAGGCGTGGCCGCGACCTCAATGGACAAGTCTGCTGCTGATTCTGCCAACGCGATCGGTATCGCCGCTCCTGGGGCCACTCCGACTGCGGAGAACCGTCAGGTTGTCACCACGTGTGTCAGCGATGGCAGATATTTATCAGGAGTCATGCTGAAAAAACGCCGGAAAAGATTGCAGGGCTATGCGCGACGCTACTTCAGTTTGGACAGCAAATACGGATTACTCAACTACTACTTGGATCAAAAGTCGTCACTCCTGAGAGGCAGCATGCCGCTCAAACTATGTGTGATCACGGTTAACGAAAAGTCCAAGGAAATTATTATTGATTCTGGTATGGAGGTGTGGCAGCTGAAGGCTCTGTCAGATGTCGACTGGAAGATGTGGGTGTCCGGGCTAGATCTGGAGAAGGGGACATCATCATCTGGTACCTCCGGTGGTACACCTAGTGCTGGTGGACCTGGTGCTGCTCAATTGGATTCCAGCAATCTTGCTATGGCTGCCCTGAAAAACTCGTTCAGGCTGTCAATGAATGGGTCAGACTCTGCCAACTGGAGATCTGTATATCGTCTCGTCGAAGAACTTGCTGCCGTTACAGAACGAGCAAAAACCTCGCTGCCAGCTACTGGGGCCGAAAGGAACGTATCTCAACTCTCTTTAAATGATATGAACAACAATACCAAGGGCTCGTCGCGTTGGAAACGAAAACCTTCCCGGTCGAAGGCATCGGACGGTGATAGTCCCAATGTAGTAGACCAGGAATCTCCGACTTTTTCAGGTATCAGCGCCAATGATATGGTTGCGGATCTTGCTGATTTATTGGCACGGTTTCAGGCGGTCGTGTCGAACCAAAAAGTGCAACAAGACGCTTCTCAGCTCAAGTCCCCCCTGAGTGAGGATTTCAATAAGAGGTTATCACTCAATGAGAGCATTTACTCAGCCTACTCAAACGATATGTTCTATGACGCACAGGAGGAGTTCGACGGCCTAGTCTATCTAGACGATGACCAGGTCAGTGAATATGAGCCTGCTGAAGAAGCTCTCCTGGTTTCTGACTCCGACGATTACAACTCAGATGAAGATGACGACGACGAGAGCGATGACTTTAAGGAATTGGTTCAGGAGGCCCCCTCTGATGGCACTGACCTTTATCCTCTGCCTCTGAGTCCCGTCCGTAGACGAACAGATATTGCCGAATCAACTACGCAGCCCCCAAGTTTGATTGGGCTGCTGAGGAAAAATGTAGGCAAGGATCTGACAACTATTGCCATGCCTGTCACTTGTAATGAGCCCATTACTATTCTTCAAAGGTATGCGGAACAACTGGAGTCTTGTGACCTTATAGACCGAGCCTCCACTTCGGCCGATGAGTGCGAACGAGCTCTGCTTATAGCCACTTATGCGGTGAGTACGTTCCAGGGTAATCGAGTGAAAATGCGCGCCATCAGAAAGCCGTTCAACCCGTTGCTAGGCGAGACATACGAGTTAGTCCGCGAAGACATGGGATTCCGTATGGTTGTTGAAAAGGTAGTTCATCGACCGCTGATATTGGCTGCACATGTCGAATCCGAGCACTGGACTATGCACTACACTTCGAGACCCAACCAAAAGTCATGGGGCAAAAGTGTTGAAATCAGTGACATCGGTCCTGTTAGAATCAAGCTAAACAAGACAGGAGAAGTGTTTGAGTTCCTGCCCCCAACATCGTACCTCCGCAATATCATAGCTGGAGAGAAGTATGTGGAGCCGGTTGGTCAGGTCAAGGTGACCTCATCCAGTGGAGCAGTAGCCCATATTGAGTTCAAGCAGGGTGGCATGTTCTCGGGGCGAAGTGAGGAGCTCACGATTAGAGCGAGTGGAAAAGACGGAAAGGTGTACCCGCTAAGCTACGAGGGTAAATGGACGCAAGAAATCCATGAATCCGGATCCAACAAGCCCGTGTGGAAATGCGGCAATCTGTTAAGCTCGGCCGAGAACAAGTATGGATTTTCTCAATTCACTGCATCACTTAACGAGATCACCAAGATCGAGGATGGTAAACTTGCGCCCACTGATAGTCGGCTAAGACCAGACCAGCGGGCGTATGAAGACAACCAAAGCGACCGGGCCGAAATTCTTAAACTGGCCCTTGAAGAAAAGCAGCGAGAGCGCAGAAAGGAAATGGAGTCCAAAAATGAGTCTTGGGAGCCTGTTTTCTTCACCCCAGTTGACAACAACGGTTTGTCGTCCCCACACTATGTTCTCAAGGAGGGTCAAAGCAACTATTGGAACAGGCGCAAAAGACAAGACTGGGCCGGAGTAGCGGATTTGTTCACTGTGAGTATATGATGGTGAAGAGAGCGTGGTTCTTCTACGTAGCTACTCGCAAAAGTCGCTCTTGACTCAGACTGTCTTAGTTTGTGTTAATCTTTCCTTCTATATGGCGGAGTTTATAAGTGTATATAATGCATATGTCGTTAAAAAAAGTCTATAATAATAAGCGTGGCGTGTTCATGCTAGTGTTTGTTCGTGATCGTTAGTGTCATTGGTTTTCTCCTCCTGGTTGATAGAAAAAAATGCCCACCCTACTAGGATCGCACCCAGGTAGTAGAGCAGAGACCCATAGTGACCATTGATAATACGGTCCCCAAGCATAGATATGGGGATAGTGGCACTTAGACCCACAGTGACAACCAGAGGAGACGTCATGAGCATAGCCAAAACCCAACTAAAGTCAGATACCAAAGTGGAAATGGCATTGACAATGAGCAGAGTCCATACCCACGCAGAGCTGGGTAGGCCAAAGGCCTCGACTCCCAAGTAGTTTAGTATTACAAGAAAAGGCCACAGAGCAGCGAGATTGAATAGTCCCACGAATCCCAGGAACAGCTTGACGTCGAGCCGCGACTCATCGCCTACCTGAACTTTGAGCAAAGTGGTATACACACCATATAGGAATGCCCCTCCGAGAGCATACATATTCCCAAGTAAAGCAGACTTAGGGTTATCTTCGTTCTGGTGGTCTGCAGCAGTGATCATCCAGATCCCCACTATACTGACAACCAGGGCTCCTAGCTTGGAAACGGTGAAGTGCTCTATGCCAAACATCGAGCCGACTATAAGCGTGAAGAAGCTGGAAGTGCATGACAAAATGGTAGCACTGGCAACAGTGGTGTAGACATAGCTTGCATTATTGAACAAGTTAGACAAATACCACAGCACTGAGAACTGGCTTGCCAAAATCGCCGTTTGTTTCAGCGTCATAGCATCGTGGTGAGGTTTAGGGCCGCCAATGCCATCTAAGCCTGGCAGATCAGACACTTCTTCATAGGGAGCCCGCTGACGATATTTCCACAACGAGGGAGCCAGATACACAACAAACATTCCAGTGTTACAGTATGTGATGAAACAAGGCTTGGAGTATTCCTCCGATATTGCATTCACCATGAAACCCGACGCTACCCAGAGTATCACCACTATGCCCAGGAAAACCAGCCCAACAGTCCACCGACGTTGGCGGAGGGCCCTTTCTGTGTCGGCAGCTCCTAAGTCCATGTCGTTCAGGAAAGACCACAGACAGAAAAATGAGGAGTCTGCTCCAAACGTCCCTCTTTTCTTTAACTTATCAGTTGCAGATAAGTTGAAAAATATGAGAGATAACCATTTTGATGCCGTTTTGACGCATCGTGATTCATCAAAGTCACGTGAATCGCCTTGGATAAGCTGGGTCACAAATATGAGAACGGCGAGAAAAAGGAAGGTGGAAAGAATTCTTGCTACTGATTCTAGGAATAGTGTATATTTGGCTACAGATTTACTTCTAAATAATTTTTGTTCCTTCCAATTGCACACTCGACGTCGCAGAGTTTAAAATCTGATGTTATGCAGAACGGACCAACTCCCGCATACCACCATCAGTGAGGAGTCTAAATGTGTGATTTAGCAGATAAATACGACAGGAAAGAAGTCAATTAAATTAATGTTTATCTCCTTGCTCCGTTTCCAGCACCCGGCGACAGTTGTGGTTCTTTATTCCCTCATCTTCTGACTACTGTCCCCTCTCAGTGTTAATTGACATTCAGCCGTGTGATCGACACAAGTTTCAGCCGTGCAGTTATCGTGTCGCGAAACTTGCCGTCAAAAAGTATCAACTTGACACGCTCCAACGGATTATTACCCATTCTTGCTAGCCTTTGAAGAACGCGCGCCGTTGAATACCAAAAATGTTTTCGCGGTCTCCCGCACGGGTCCAAGAAAGATTTGTGAGGGCACCGAGGGTTGTAACACGTCCACTGCCGCTGTTCGACGCGCTCCCACCACCTCCAGCAGTCGGAGACGATATATTTACCGATGAAAGAGTAGAAGAGCTGGAACGGAGCTATCAGGAATTGAAAGAAAACACGCTTAAGGAGAGAGTTGTGAAATATGTTAAAGAGAGAAAGGGAGAAGGGAGGAACGCAGAGAAGAAGAAAGGTGAACCCTTGCAACAAGAAGAAGCACAGACGAACGACCCCGCGGTGAATAACCCCATAAATTCAGTCGGTTCCCCGCAACGGCCTTCAGCTCCTCCTCAAAATAATAATAATAATATATTTGGTCAGAACATGACAGAGGACAGATATTTTGCTGAAATCAGTCCTATACGTCACATTCAGAATGGTCCTGATTCGTTTGAAAGCGTACTAAACCGGAGTCCAAGGGTGTCGAAGGTTTTCAGCAACTATCAAGATAACCATAAAGACAGCAATATTTTTGAAGGAAATCTGCCGGAAGCTAATGGACCAGAAACGCGTCGTGGGGAAGCAGCAGCAGGCATTGTCCCCAACGATAAGAAGCGCAGGGTATTTTCTGCCCCTTCAAGTCGCGGGGCGAGCGCAAGACTGCGAGTATCAAGTTTGGTGAACAGTGGAGCAAACAATGGTCCGTTTGAAGATCGAGACCTAAACACTTCCCACATTGTGGACTATGCCAAATCCCTGGGTGCGTGGCTCCACCGAATACTGGTTGTATCCTTAAAGATGATGCAGATAATTCTGGGTCCGCTGTTTTCTTGGAAACTGCTGTGGATATGGCCAGCTATATTTGGGGTCGGTTTGACTATATTCGGTATGAGCTACCTATTGTCTTATGCAATATCAGTGTTTTCTCCTGCAAACAGTGAGTTTTCTTACAGTCCACCGGCAGAGCCCCCGCAAGACATTTCCGAAGTGACTTCGCGCCTGTTGCCGCTGGAAAGCCATCTGCTGACCCTCTCTCAAAAATTGGCCGTATTCGAGCCGTGGACAAAGGAGTTTGCTGAAATGTCGGACCAGCGAGCCGAGCAGACCGACGAGAAACTACAACTGGAACTCACTAAAGTATCTGAAGCGCTGGGGAAATTGAGTTCAAAGATTGACAGCTACTCTGACTGGGCAGAGAGCATGGATCTAACAGCTCATGCTCAAGGAGAGTCAGTCGCTCAATTACAGCGAATAGTGTCTAGCCAGGCTGACGATTTTTCAGAACTCTTCAAAACCATTCAGTCTCGCGACGATGTGGTGGATCTGGCAAATTACGTTTCTGTGCAACAATTTGAAGAATGGGAGAACCGTCTGGCCCGCAAGCTGTCGGACGAAAGAAGTGTGCTGTCTGGATTAGTCAACAGGGTTGATGAAAAACTTAATTCTTTGGGGAATATCGGTGGTTCTTCTGAGATTGGCGAATCAGTTGTGCTAGCCTTGCGGGAACAGCTGGAAGATCAGCTTTCAAACCTTGAAGAGAAGTTCGAAAAATCTCAAGCGCGAACTAATGAATTGATCGCCGCGCAGAGAGGCTCTGTGGTAGACCTGGACCGGAGGATACGTGACGTGGCTTCTAGTCAGAGCCAGGGCCCATCGGATTCAAGACATTCGTCAGCACACTCCGTCGTCGGGACTCGCATGGAGAGACCCAACTTTTTGGATCCCAACATTGGGGCCCGCATCGACCGCCAGCTCACCAGTATCCCATTCAACCCGTATACCCGATCATCTCTGCCTTATAGGGCATTTAGAGATTTTATGGGAATTCTTGGGTTTGGGCGGGTTCAGTTTAACAATGCTGATATGGCACTTTATCCTGGTATTGAGGCAGGCAACTGCTGGCCGTTCAAGGGGCAAAGCGGACTGTTGGCAATCGAATTGCCTTGTCCAGTTTATGCCGAGTCTGTTGCTATAGAACATCCGTACTACAAGCAGGTGACAGACCCGACCACTGCGCCCAGAAAAGTCTCCCTGTGGGCTCGGATTGACGATTTCAAGTTGGCGAACCAGTGCAAGTCAATGGTGGGCTCAGAAGCGGTTGCAGAAGAGGCAGGATTGCCGTCCAACTATGTTAAACTCGCGTCCTTCGAGTACGACCTGTATAAAGGGGAGGAGCGGCAGCTTTTTGAACTTCCTCGTGAGATACAGAGACTAAAGGTTCCGCTAACGCATGTGGCATTTAGATTTGAGAACAATTGGGGGAGCACCCGGGCTAGCTGTATATATCGGGTTCAACTTTTTGGAGGTCAGGTTGGGAGTCAGGGTGATGCCAGCAGCTCTCCATCTCAAGACGATGTTTACGAAGATAAGGTAGACATTGCTGGTTCGCAGCAGGCTTATTCTCATGAGAGTACTGGGTTTGGAGATGACATTGCTGTCTGAAAAGGGGGCAATGGGATAAAAATGAAGGTTAATGATTCTTATGTATTATGTTTACACGATAAATGGTTTATACAGATAAATGCCTCCGGCGACCCCTCCTGGGGATGGTTGGATCTGCTTCGCATAAAGTGCACACTATAACCGATAGGCTAAAGTCCATGTAGCTGCAATTCAACGGTCCGTAGCTTGAAGAGCCGTCTTCATCAACTCAGTAAAACTTGGCACCTATTTCACTTCTGCGAAGCAGAACCAATCCTCTCCCAGGAGGGGCTGCCAGAGGCAACTGGAGATACAGTATTAAATATTTCTCTATTACTATTAAAGTTGCCGCTATAGGCAGGTATTATTGCTATTAGTAAGTTATGATCATGAATTCGTAAATGTCGTTAAAAAGACCTGGGGAGAGATCTGGGAAATGCAATTGAGGGGGAGGGGGCCTAGACATAGCGGAAAAAGCGAGGAGAATTGAGCGTGGCCCGAGCTCTTTCTATAGCCAGCATTGCAACATCGAGTTTATGTAGTCGCTCGTCTCGTTCGGTAGGGTTCCCACTGATGCTTTTAGCAGGCAATGACAGCTTATGTTCGCTTGCTCTCTTCAACTCGTCTATCTGTGCTCTCAATGCAACTTCAAGCTTCTCGCTTGATATCCTCCGTCTCTTTTCCTCCTCGAGACTCCTTAACGCTTCGTCTTTCGCCTGTATCAGCTCTTCTATCTTGTGGTCATGCTGAACTTTGTCCAGGCCCACAATCTCCGTGTCAACCGAGGACTTTGACGTCGTGGAAAACAGAGAATTCACAGAAGCGGAGCTTCCACTCGAACGGTGACTCGAAAACGATCCCATCTTCTTAGGTGCCTCTTGTCTTTTAATGTTGTCGAGCTCCTTTTCCAGGTCGTTTGCCCGGTCCACGGCTTCTGATGCCGCCGTTGCCAGCATTTGCACTTGCTGTTCTAGGGCTTCCACTCGTCTTTGGTCGCCTTCTCTTCCCGGTTTTACCAGGAGGGATGAGTTTTTCAGAGACTCAAACATAAGAGGAGAGTCACGTCACACTCACAGAGAATAAAAATGAAAACTATAATCTCGCAAAAAACACTAACGGGCCAAAGAGACGACTTATATTTGGGGAATCGGGTCTACATGAGGATTATCGCCGAGCATTTCAGGGGGTGAGAATCAACCCCTTTGAGCAACTCGGTATGCCATCATGTAGGATTGCCGTTCTGAGCTGCGTGCATATCCCGCATAGTTAGAAGCGAGCTGTTTGAGCAGAGGTAATAAATGCACAGATTAACCGGGTAGCAGTCTAATCTGGGAGGAGGAGAGAATCAAGAAAGCAGCATTGGAGAGAGATTGTGCTGTTGATGCGGCAGCTGTTTTTAGTAAATGTTGACAGAAAACAACACCGTGAAGAAGTGTATCGGACCTTAGCTTTTGCAAACCAGAGTGAGACAATAGAATGCTACAACAACAATAGCGACCCGCATTTGGCAGGTAAGCGAATTTAGCTGCTGTATAACTTATATGGTAACACAGCCCGCAGCAAAAACAACTCCATTCACAGCGATATTGGTATGAAGTGCCAATCAAGGGGGTGTTGGAAGGACCGGGTGGCATAACAGCTGCGCTCGGAACTGCCTACTGCCGAACCTCTCTTTTGTTCATTGACATTGAGGAAAGCACAGACGGGCTGGTCTTACAACCTAAAGTCTAAAAGTCTAACATGCTGAATAGGGTTTTTCAGTTCAGTAACCTTTCAACCTAAAGGGGAGAAAAATTTAGAGACGGGAGTGTTTCCGAACCAAAAAGGGGACAGGACCAATTTTGGTAAATTTTTAGATTTCACTGTAGGAAACCTGCAAAGTGGATGCTAGCAGTTAGAATTAAAAGTGTGGGTAGTTTGACGTATTTGGTGCATTAGTTTTCAGCAGTAAACCCCCTGGATTGACATTGTGCACAATTTTGATGTGGGGCCGTTGAGTTTACATGATGTGGATTGGATATACTTCGATAGGTGTATCTTGTGAGAGGGAAGGTGTTAATCCGGTGTACTACACGGTGTATAGTGTATAATTATAGCGTGCGTTAGCTCAACTATCCCTTATGTTATAATGTTAAGATAACTTAAGATAACATCATGAATAGCTAAGTCAGAAAACATGGGGGCTTCTAACTCTCAATTTAGAGACAACACAGTTTAGAAGCCCTTTGCGTGGTGTAACTCAGTCAGGTATTCTAATTCAGTTAGAACTCGGGCCTCGTGGTCAGTGCGACTAAGTTCCAAGTTACCCCTTGATCTACGGTCTCTCTTTGAACCACCACTTTTATAGGAGCAATTACGAGATGATTAAGTGGATAGAATAAGGCAGTGCGTAAATCTATTTGGTGTAACGTGTAGTGCGGTACTGCCAGTGAATTAAATGTGATCAGTCAACGGTCTGTAACTTGAGGTAGGTAAGAACTCTACCCAGCAGGTATTAAACCGTAGCGAAAATTGTTTTGAATGCCACTTAAATTTCCTTCACATTAAACCTTAGTTCTGTCCTTTCAATTTTCATTTCAACTGTACCGGTTTTTCCCAAATTGGTCAATATCGCTATCTGCCCAGATCTCTAAATATGGGACGCGGGGCATCGCGTGTGAAATCTGATTGAAGGGGTAGTTTGAGAAAAATGGAGCTACGAAAGTACGAAAGAGATAAATTAGCAAAACCCCTTTACGGTAGGAAGGTTTGGCCTACAAGTAGAAACGGGAAACGAACTAGTTAACCCAACTAGCTTGTAGAAAAGATGTGACAAATTGTGACATCAGCGATAACTCTATGTTGTCCTCTAAAGCTCTTAACGAGACGACCGCGTTCGGAGGGTAACTGACTTGATGCATAATGGAGAAGTACGAAGTAGTTGTAGTTGACTCGAGATAATCAGACTGAAGCAATTCAAGTGGGTCAGTTACTAATAAACACAATAGACACGAATAGAGAATAAAGGTATATGTCCGCGGTTGTCTCCCGGAGGTTGCCCACCGTGCGACCGGAGCACTTACTTATACTATCGGCAAGTTTGTGAATATCAGTCTTTAATAAGCCGTCCGTTGGAAAAGATAAGTTACATGATAAAAAATAGGAAGAACTCTTTCTCCTAACAGCAGACCACGTTTCACCTTCTCGTTCCTCTGCTATTAGAATGCCCGTCTCCAATTGGCTTGATTCCCAACTAGTTCACGGTTGCTCAGATAGAGAGCCTGCCTCCCCCTGCATAAATATATATATATAACGTAAATAATATTATCTATTCACCTCACCACTCCAGATGTGGAATCACCTAAACATCACGGTTCTCATCAACACTTCACCCTTTAAACGTCAAATTGAGCCCATGCCATGACTTCGATACATCAGGATAAAGAGAATCTTGTCTCTTTCCAAGTCCCTCCAAAGACTCCGTCTGGAAAGGCATTGAATAATGCTACAAAGTTCAGGACTCCGTACGAAAACACCGTTTTGCGAGCTAAGTCGTACAATCAGCAGGCCGAACAATCTCACAAACCTTCATTTGTCACGCCGACCACAGCCCGAATACCATTAGGAGGCAAAGACACGAATGCCAGGAACAAAAACGAAGTGGTGACTGGTAAACGAACTGGGTTTTTCAGTTCTACAAGAAAGAAATCTCCAGGAGTTCTGAGGTCCGGCGGGCCAAAACTGACCACCAATAATAGTGAGCGGGTTCTACCCAAATTCGAAGATCTCGAAATTGAATTCATCCCTGATAAGCCAGCTCCACTTCCTGACCTGCCTCTGGACCATATAGAGCTAGACTATGATGCAATAAAGAGAGCATCGCGTACTGCCGTATTCATAGATGAACCTCTTCAGGATTGCGGAGGACTCGACAGACCAATAGACGAGTTGCTAGAGGGTTGTTTCGATATGAAAGGATTAGAAGAGGATATCTCTTCATGGAGGGTAGAGGATGAAAGGCGGCCAATGGAAGTTCAGAAAGCAACAAGGCCCGCGCCAAACATATTAAGTTCTCGGCAGCAGCCACCTATGAGCGTAAGGCGAGTCGAGACTTCTCAACCGAGCCGCCAAAGGGGTTTTATGAATCCGACATATTCGGCAACGGCCAAATCTGTTCCTTTTAGCTCTGCTACAACAAGAAGAAATACTCAGATAAACACTCCTTCACGATATGCTGCTCCAAAGAAGAAGCCAGATCCTATCGAATTAGATGTTAGTTTCGAGGAGCTAGAGTCTTCGCTGGATTTGTAGTAGGACTGACGGCCCACGAGACACATCGCGGAAGTTAATTTATTTATTAGGTCGATAAGAAATCGTAAAAAATAAACAGCATTGTATTTGGGGTTCTAAGTGTCATTTCAAGACCCCAGTTCTGACATGATCAATATAAAGGAAGAACTATTTACAGACTATAACCACAGCTTCATCCAGTACCACGGATAGTCATTCGCTGTCTTCTTACTCGTCGGTGTAAGTTCTGCGAAGCAGAATACACACCTCCCCGGTAGGGGCCGCCGGAGGCAACGTCAAAAATTACATAGTGTTACAGTCAGGTACTCCGCCATTGGTACCAGGATGATATTCTTCGCCAAAACCATCTTCTTGGAGGTCGGGAAGAGAACCTTCAATAGTATAATCAACCTCGTCTTCGACTTCGACGTTTACATGGTCGGGAGTTAGTCCAGCAAATAACTGCTTGGCAAGATTTAGCTGTTCCGGCCCTCTCATCCATCCATGACGAGGAAACTCAATATCAGGCACTAGGTAAAGGTCTCCAAACATGTCCGTGCCCTTGATCGGAAAGCCTCCGTTCCTGACCTTAAATATATGGTTAGGGGGTGTAACGTTCCCCTGAGGAACCGTCAGCTTAATTCCCCTACCATCCAGATGTTGTATTACCACTTTGCTAAACCCACATAACGACTCATACAGTGTCAGTCTGAATTTCGCTATCAGGTCGTTACCCCGTCTCTCAAAAAGCTTGTGTTCAGCCTCCTCGACATCGAATATTATATCTCCAGTCTTTTTCATGTACGCTTCGTCTGACTTTTCGTGCAGTATTACCTGGTACCCTGACCGAGCTCCTCTGGGAACGTACACTTCTAGCAGTGACTTTTCCTCGCTGACTCCTGTTCCACTACATTTCTTGCATTTGTCCTTCTCTTTGACCACTGTTCCTCGTCCATTACATACTTGGCACTCTATCCAGTCACTTGTAACCACCCCAGGCGCAAGCCTGCGCAGTTTCTTAACGCTTCCTTCTCCACTGCAAGTGGAGCACTTGGTAGGTTTGGCTCGCCCTCTGGCCCCGCTGCCAGAACATGTTTTGCACAGAACATTTCTGATGGAAGCCATTTTGAGCACTTTGCCTTTGTAAAGGTCTTCTAGAGACACTTTGAGCTGAATAAATTCATCCTTGGTCTTAGTAGCACGAGGCGGTTTAGGTCCATTGCTGCCAAAGTTGCCAAAAAACTGGGCAAAATCATCAGCTCCATAGTCTCCATATTGGTCGCCATTGCCGTATACACCGTCGTCTGCAAAACCATAACCGCCTCCTTCAAAAAATACACGGTCATAGTATTGTCTCTCGCTCTCATCATTCAGTACTTCGTATGCCTGGCTTATTTCTTTGAACCGTATCTCCGCTTCCTCTCTTACGTCTTCTCCTACTTTATCTGGATGGTGTTGCAGGGCTAAGCTTTTGAACGCTCGCTTGATCTCTGCGCTGCTGGCAGAGCGTGAGACTCCTAAAACTGCGTAGTAATCTATGTCGTACCTGCGCGACATCTTTTGTATTTATTCAGTTGTCGTGGGACTAAGCAGGTCGTTTGTTTACAGACGATAGTTTAGTTTTGACGCACGCATTTAACTAAATGTATTTTATATTTTCTCTGAGGCAAATCACCAAAACTGTGCATATATCGTTAGAATAACATCAGCCGTACGATGTGAGTACATGTTAGTTAAGTAGCTCAGATCATTAACTATCTATCAACACCAGGACTACATACGTATTCCGTAAATAATATCTGTGTAACTTATTTTTTTCTCTGAATATATAAAAGCATACGCAGATTTCATTTCATTCTGCCCCTTTAAGACATGCACGGATACATGGAATACGTCCAGAAATGCTTCTATAAATCGACAAATTGGAACGAAGACAACAGTTATGCCAACGTAACCGAAACCTCGAACAATGTCATAGACTTCGAAGTGCCACAAGGTGCCAATCTTATCGTATCTTCTCAGTCGTCGCAAAACTCGAGCACGTCGTACCAGTTGTCTAATCTGGGGTTCGTTAACGGATCAATCGCTTATTTATATGCTACTACTCCTCTAAGTAATGTGCACACAACCAAAGACATCGAATTGCAAAATGTCGTCACTTCATATAAAACATTAGAACCCTTGCGGGAGCCAGAGAATGCTAAATACTGGCAAAAATGGCAAGGTGGGGTGCGAGTAGACGTACGGGACACGCTTCTATACGGCCGGATGTTTCTGCCTGGGTCCAGTCTAGAAGCCATGTTGATCAGGCGAATGAGTCCCAAAACACAACTTCTAGTCACTTGCGTAAGTGACTCGAGGCTAAAAAATAACGGTGCCTTGACTCTGACGTACCAACGTGATACCGGGCGTTGGTGCCAGGAAGCTATATATTCTACGCACGAAGCTCTGATGGGCTTCCGAACGTTGTACAATTTCGGGTTTAGTGACAAAGTCAAGGATCTCACAAGCCCGTCATCCCGACTTTCAGTTGGCCTTGAATTGTATTATGGCATTTTGAACAAGGCGCCTGGTGTCTCAACTGCGTTACGATATACTACCCAATCTGCCTACACAGGGACCCCTCTTACCTTTACTCTTTTATCGAACCCTCTGATGGGCCATTTGTCGGCTAGTTACGCGGTGAAAACGGCCTATTCGTCGTTTGCCAGTCGGTTTGATTTTAACGTATACTCGTATCTAAGCGACTTGTCGCTAGGCTGTGAATTATGGCGGAGTAAAGAAGAGCCGTTATCTGATACCGACTTTTCCAGTGTGGTTAAAGCCAGTACTAGTCTTGGGTCTCAATCAGTCAAATTACTCTGGGAAGGTAGGTTCCAAGAACTCTTAGTTTCCAGCGGATTCGGCCTTAGTTTTGCAGGGCCGAGTCCGACTCTCACGTCTTTTGGGGTCCAAGTTCAATTTTCGTCCTGATTTACGATAAGGGATGCCTCCTCCAAAAGGCATTGCCAGAATATTATTAGCAAAAAATAGACCGCGTAGGCGGGGTTTTATTTATGTACACTAGCTTTCATCAACATCCATAGCCGACGACTCGTCTGCTGTAACTTGGTTAGTTTCGCCTATCTCAGATGCTGCTTCTGTGGATTGATTAGGCTTGCCTATGTCACCCTCTATGCTGTGTTCACCATTTTCAGATGATTTAATAGACTCCTGATGATTGCTCTTCTGGGCGTCAGTTGTCCGTGGGCCCGGGTTGCCGCCCTCTTTGCTTTGGTCATCACCATTCTCAGTTGTTATGACGGGCACTTCTTGGCCATTGCTCTGCTCTTGGCTATTTCCTTTTGGCTCCTCCCCATTCGTATGTGGAACCGCTTCGCTCTCTTGGTTCGTTTCCTGACCCTCTTGATTCGTTTGGTTCCCGCTCTCAGCATCTTTGGCTTCATCCTTCTTCTCCGGTTGCCCATTGATGATAAATCGAGTACCAGGAGGATCCTGATCTTGTGCAGCACCGTCTTTCAATTTACTCTTTCTGACCTTTTTTATCGGGTTCCCATTTTCATCCAGCTTTGGTTGTCGTGGCTTGTAGTGCCTCTTTGGCACGACAAGCAGTCCTGTCAAAGGCTTTGGCGGCTGACTCAACACCTCCTGTGAGTTAACATCTTCCTTCTCAATGCGATACCACACTGAATAGTCCTTGGTTTTTACTCCTGTTTTCATGATCTCTTCCATTTGCTTCACTACCTTATCCGGCCTCGAGACGCATTTTTCTAACATAGGCAAACTTCGCCTAGGGACATCACGGATTGTTATAGTCAGTGGGGTGTACAGGAAACGATCTTTTTCTTTTTCCGAGGGTTCGTCCAATACGCTACTAGTCCTCTTCCTTTTGCCCTTCTTCTCTTTTTTTTTAGGACGAGGTGTATCTATCTCTTCCTTCTTCTCGATTTTTTTGGTTGCCAGGAAGGACACTAGTACCTCGCCATTGGGCAAAATTTCCATTACAGAACTTTTTGGCAGAACATACCTATCAACAGGGTTGTCCTTGAATTCAAATACAACCATTACTCTCTTCAAGATTTTGCGAGGAGTGTAGACTGTTGGTCTCTGTTTGGGAACCTTTGCTGGCTTGATCGGGGTTGCATTCACAGGGCGTGACCGATTGAAATTAACTTGGGGTGTGTTAACCATCTGAGCAAACCGGTTTGGATCCATGTTTCTTGCCCTTGCTATATACAACTGAAACGTTGAGATTTGATCGTTTGTTCCTTTTCCGGTTGCGACAATTCTCATCAGCGCGCTTAAATAAGGGTCAACCCGAGCCATAGCCTGCAATCTGGAAATTATTAACTGATTAATTGGAGCCGACAGATGTTCTCGAGAAGCGCTAGTAGGCTTGGAACTAGACCCAGACCCCGTGGGTGAATGGCTACCTGGAGTTGATGGTGTAGGTGTTGTCGTTGTACTTGGTCCAGCATCAGCTTTTGGGATTGTTTGTTCTGTACTAGACGTCGGCTCGGTTATCTTTGGTCCCTCAACAGATGGGCCTTTTTCTAATGAACCGTCTTTGTCTTCCGAGTTCTCATTCCCAGTCTTGGAATCCTGAAGATAATTATCAGCATCCCCCTGTACTTCATTCTTCTCTTCGGAGTTCTTTTCTCTACTATTATCCGGTATCTGGGTTTCCTTGGAGTCTACTGCCTGGGTTGGCTGTGAACTATCTTCGTTAGCTACACTCTCTTCAGGTGGTGCCATCTCTACAGCAGGGGTAGGTGTCGCCTCTGGTCCCAGTGGTTCAGAGGTACTCGTAGGGGCAGAGGAACTGGCTTCGGCCGTTCCAGCCTGCGGACTCTCTTCAACCTTTTGCTTCGGCTCTTCTTCTTCGTCTTCGTCGTCGGTCTTGGAATCGTCTTTCACAATAAATAACTTAACCTCAAAGAAATGAGGTCCCATGACCATTGCACATTCACACAACTTGGTCATTTTCTCTCTGGCATTGACTTCCCCTTCGGCCAATTTTCTCCCTCTTTGTGGACGAGTCCAGAACTTCTCAAACATCCCTCCAGAAAGCCATGTATTTCGCGACTTGAGTAAAGAATACTCTAACGATCTACTCTCTAAAACAGATAAGGGCTCTTCCAGCTTACTGTAGTCGGGATCCTCCTCTGTCACTGGGATATCATCGATCACTCGATATGCAAAAGGTGATTCTGGGGTCGGTTCCTCTTTGGCCTCCATCAGCTTTATTTTCTTAGCAGACCCTCTTTTAGTAACAGCTGCCACAGGGGTGGATGGAGGAGTAGCGACAGCATCAGCCTGTTTTTGCAGACGTTGCGACGTCCTCCTCATCTTTGCAATACTTCAATATTTTTCGTTAAAAGCAGAAGTAGATGTAAGATATGAAAGATATTGAAATGGGAATTTAAATGTCAGTTTGGTGCAGCAGCCCCACGAACTACTAACGTCAATCCCGCCGCATGTTTGGGAAACGACGCTATCTGGGGACGTTTCATAGCAGCGTGAAAGAGAAATATGATCCAAGCCATTAATATCTAAAAGCATTATTTAATCATTTAAAATATCGACGTGTGATTTCCAGATATATAATCGCTAGATCTTTTTTTTTATATTTTGAAAGTTTTGATTCCTAGTTCCTATATGTGAGTTACATAATCGACATATAGATTCATCGACACAACTTCGTATTGTTATAATGTAATAATAGGACGCGCTAAAAGTTCTATTAATTGTTATACAAAAAAAATTAACATCTGATCTCAGGAACATGAGCCCATTCTAAGGTTATAGTTCTTTTATTTACATTCTTTTTCTATCTTTGCTCAATGTTAATAATCGTTCAGGCGAGTTAAATTAATTGATGGCACACATATATCAGGCCGGGTAAAACGCGTGATAGGCTTGAACTTCACTGACGAACATCATTAACAGTAGTAACTAGATGATAGCTGGTATATGAGCAGTGGTTCACACTAGTTCTCTGAAGTCTACCAACACCATGGCTGTGGTTGCGCCCTCGAACGGGGCTGGGGTGAAAAGACCGCTTGATGAGGAGGGCGGTGACAGCAACACGAGCGAGAAAATGCCTCGAACCAGTACCCGAAAGCAATCCACCTCTTCTTCCTCGGACGCCGGATCCATTTTGCGGGTCAAGATGGTGAATTTCTTGACTTACAGCGAAATTGAATATTTCCTAGGCGAGTCACTGAACATGATAATTGGGCCGAATGGAACAGGAAAGAGCTCTTTCGTATGTGCAGTGTGTCTGGGCCTCGGAGGCAAACCAGAAATTCTAGGTCGAGCCAAGGACCTCAAGGATTTTGTCAAAACAGGAACTCAGACAGCCACAATTGAGATTGAGCTTAAGGGCCACCCTGGGAAACCCAATCAGGTCATTACTCGCATTATAAACATTGATGGCAGTGGCAGCTTTGCTGTAAACCACCGTAAAGTACCATTCAAAACAGTGAATGATTTGGTAAACAGCTTCAACGTTCAAATCTCCAACCTGTGCCAGTTTCTCCCTCAGGATAAAGTGGCGCGGTTTGCACAGAGTACACCGCAGGAGCTTCTACTGGATACGGAAAGGGCCATTGGGACACGAGATATGGTCGAAACGCACGACCAGCTAATCGCGCTAGCCAAGAAACGGGACGAGTACTCGGAAAGTGTTGCGGCTGATACGAATCATCTAGAGAAAGCTAAAGAGGCTTACGAAAAGGAAGCTGAAGAGATTGAACGACTTGAGGGTCTGGAAAATATGAAAAGGGAACTTGATCATTACCAAAAGCTGCTCCCTTTTGCCGGCTTCAAAAAGTTGAGATCCGTTGTGAGCTCGCTCAAAAAGAAAAAGCAGCAGTTGGAGTCTCGACTGTCAAAGTATGAGGAAGATAGCAAAGTTGCTATCACTAGGGCAGAGGAGGCTAGGACAGCTAGTATAGAAGCTGATAAAGAGGTTAACGCATCCAAGACCAAGCTGCGGTCGTCAGAGCAGCATTATGAGCGGCTCTTCGACAAGCACAGTGCTGTGCTTGGCGAGCTGGAATCTAGGCACGATGAATTTAAACGCATCTCTGATGGCGAAAAGAAGCACCAGGATAAAATCCTTAGCTTGAGAGCCAGGTTAAAAGCCATTCAAGAGGATCTACAAAAGAATGATACTGTAGATGATGATAAGCCCAGGCTTGAGCAGATCAACGCGGAATTGACCGAAGCAAGACGTCAGAAGCGAAATATGGCAAACGAAAAATCAGAACATGAAGAGGCGTTGCGGAATGAGTATAATCAGCTCCGTCGTCTCGAAGCTCTGAAAACACAGGAGGAGCACGCAATGAGGCGCCTCAATGAAATTCCCAGTAAGCAGCTGGAGGCCCTAAAGAAGCTGTCTACCATGGGACCGGAAGTGCGCGATACTGCAATAGCCGTTGAGTTTTTGAGAGAGCACGGCAGTGAGTTGGGTTTAGAGCACGATGTTCTTGAGCCACCTGTGTTCACTGTTGATATTGTAGACCCCAAAATGATGAGTCTTGTCTCAAGCTGCTTCACGCGTGGGACTCTTCTTACTTTCACATGCCAATCTAGAAGTGACTACAAAAAGGTGTCGGAAGAATTGATGGATAGGAGGCGTCTAAGGGTTTTCATTAAGGAATTTTCGGCGGTTAAGCGCTCACCGCTAGTGGAAGCACTACCAGTTCCGAAAGCAGAGCTGAGCAAATACGGTTTGACTGGATATGTTCTTGACCTTTTGTCTGGTCCACGGAAGGTTCTGGAGATGCTCTGTTTCGATAACAATATGCACAAGATTCCGTACGCTGATCATCCACTCCAGAATAATCATGTCGAGATGCTATCTAGTCTATGCTTTCGCGATGGTTCTCTGATGTTGCCTCGATTTCTCGACAATAGGAACACCTTTCAATCAACTAAATCGAGGTATGGAAGCAAACTCGTCACATCGCGGTCTGAGTCTTATGGACAAATTAGTCCTCTACTGAAAGTGAAGACGGAATCTGTTGATAATAGCGCCGAAATCGAAGCCATATCTGCTAACATTGAGAATTTTGTCGCTCAGATGACGGAGTGCAACACTCGAGTACACAGCATGACGAAAGAGTTGGAAGATTGCAGATCGCGCTTTTCAACGATAGATGATAACTTGAAATCTTTGGAAAAGGAGAAAGGGGAGTTGAACGAACGGGCAACGAGAATAACTAAGCTGAAGACGCGTCGAGATTTTGCGAATGAAGAATTACAACACAGTCTTGAGCACCCTCCCGATTTTAAGCAACAGCGCGCCGAATTGAAAGCTAAACTCTCAGCTCTATCTAATGAAAGTGTTAAAGTTTCTGAGGAGCTGGCAGCTTGCGTGAATACAATGCTGGAGCTTGAGAAGCGCAGCCTCAGTCATGGGTTGCGAACGTTCGTTCAAAGTAATGAAGCGTCCCAGCTGTCAGAGCTGATAAACAAAGGCCGACGAAATGTTATAACTAAGCTTAAAGATGTACAAAAAAATCTCGACGACGCCAGCGCTAGACTGGAGCAGTTTAAAAAAGATCATATGAACGTTTCAAAGGAGGAGCGAATAAAAATTAACTCTGAGTTGGAGCACGAGACAGAAGAGAGTATTCAAGCTAAGATTAACAGTTTGAATGCAAAGGTACTTCTCGCCGACCAGTCTGGGGATGTGGCTAGGAGGATGCGGGCATTCGAGGAACTCAAAGAGCAAATCAAGGAATTGCAATCTCGGCTTGAAGCGAATGTAGACCTCAACATCAACATCAATGGGGAGATTGAGAAAATAAGGTCTGCGTGGGAGCCCGAACTGGATGAACTGATAAAGGTTGTGGACGCAGCCTTTAGCAAGGAGTTTGAGTCTATCAGATGTCGAGGACGCGTTTTTCTTGTGAAAGACGGCGATGCATTCAAGAACTGGAGAATTGAGGTGAAAGTTAGCTTTCGTTCGGAGGAAGAGTTACAACTGTTAACAGGTCAGCGACAGTCTGGTGGTGAGCGTGCGGTGTCTACTATTTTGTACCTAATGTCTCTGCAATCGCTGGCGAAGTCTCCTTTTCGTGTTGTGGATGAAATTAACCAAGGAATGGACCCAAAGAATGAAAGAATGGTCCATGGACGAATGGTTGATGTTGCTTGTCGGGAAAACACTGCCCAATATTTCCTCATTACCCCGAAACTTCTGACAGATCTGCCTTATCACTCTAGGATGAAAGTCTCATGCATTTTCTCAGGTCCACACGTAGCAAAGATTCCTGGGAAAGCTATTAGAACCGAAAAGGTCCTTGAAAATACGCTGAAAATAGCAATGGAGGAGTAGCATATGTTGTTGTTAGTATGATGAAAAAAATGCATGTCTATTACAATAAATAAGTGATTAAGATATATACAAAAGCCGTATAGGGCCCAGCCGGAGGCGAACTCCGCGTTGCCTTTAGCGGCCCTTCCCGGGTTTGGTTCGGATCTTGACGAGGCTCGAAGCTTTAAGGCTGTCCAATCTCTTCTAGCACAAGGTCGAGACGAGAACAGGAAGTGGTACTTCCAAGTACTGAAATAATGAGGGGAATGCTGAGCCCAGAGACTCCACCGGTCAATGCATACCGCAAGGCATTGAATGCAAGTTTCTTCGGCGTTTTTTTGTTGTTCTTCAGAATGCTGTTGCAGATTTCTTGGATCTCACCTGCAGAAAGCTTTTCAGGATTTGCTTTAAGCCTTTCACTGAGCTGCTTTAGAATTTCTGAGCATCCAATTTTGTCTTCCAAAAAGATAGTTCTGGCCGTTTGAGCTTCATTCGAGCCGTAGTTCGGTGTGTTATACAGATGTGTGGTGCGATCCGCAAAGTCTCGAGGGCTCGAAATGCTGGATTTAATATGAAACAGTACCTGCTTGATCTCGTCTAACGTTGGCTCTCCTTTTATCGATCTGTTACCAATGTCACTCTTGGACGACGCACGACGCAATTTGTCGATTTCACGCAAAACAAGCTCATGACACTCTTTTGAAATTTCGTCAAAATGTACAGGATCTTCTAATCGCTGCTTGAAGTAGTGGTTGTTGAAATAAATCAGCTTCTTATCGTCCACCTTCGCATTCCCCTTTGTGAGGCCATCTAGGGAAAACTGTGCTTCCAGGTCGCTCAAAGACAAGATTTCAGATAAAGTGACACCGACGAATTCTCGAGCGGGAGACCAGCCAAACAGAGCCACAAAATTAACAAGGGCTTCGGGGAGAATACCTTTCTCCCTGGACATCGACAGTATTCCAGAATCGCCCGAGCGTTTGCTGAGTTTTTTGTCGGAAATAGAAGTAAGAAGGGGGATGTGCACAAATGCTGGTGCAGCCCATCCAAACGCTTCATAAAGCGCCATATGCTTGGGAGTGGAAGGCAGCCACTCCTCGCCTCGTACGACGTGGGTAATCTGCATAAGATGGTCATCAATAACATTGGCAAGGTGATAAGTCGGAAGTCCGTCCGATTTTATAAGCACCGGATCTTCGAATCTTTTGTCAACCGGATTGACCTGGGTCTGAATGTTGACAGTGCCATGCAAAAGATCCTCGAACTGCGGGTATTGATCTGGACACTTGAGACGGACAACAAACGATTCGCCACCCAAGGCCCTTGCATCGCTTTGTTCCCGCGATAGTTCGTGTGCACATTTCCTGTCGTATGAAGCCATTGATGGTGGGAATAAGTTCTTGGCAGAGTGGCTCAAGTCGTCTAGACGGTCCTTGGAACAGAAGCATCTGTATGCCTTACCAGAGTCCAGCAGCTGCTGAGCGTAACCTGTATATATTTCTGCTCTCTCTGACTGCCTATATGGACCATGGGGTCCTCCGACCAGAGGGCCTTCGTCCCAATTGAGACCAGCCCATTGGAGAGACTCGTAGATGTTCTGTTCCGATCCGGGTTTCAGTCGCGATTGATCTGTGTCTTCGAGTCGCAAAAGATACTGTCCGCCGGTGTTTCTGGCGAGCAGGTAGTTGTACAGTGCCGTTCTCAGACTTCCAATATGGATGACCCCTGTAGGCGAGGGTGCAAACCGGGTCCGAGCCGGTTTTCGAGGATGAATTGACTTTGCCAGACCGGCGTTGTTCAGAGTCAGCTTAGGCTTTAGCGATACCTGTGAGCTGTACAATCTCCGAGACACGGTCCTGTAACCTGATCTAATCATTCTCAAGCCGCAAATGACCGGAGGCGATAGAGGTAATCAATAAACTTCAAGATTGTTCTGAAAGATTAAGTCTGCGTCAGTTCCGCTTAATTTTGGCAGATGACATAATTTTTCATTAGGTTAACTTGGTATCGCACAAAACCGTTGCATAACTATTGTGTGGTGGTGTTAGCACCCCACCCACCCGATCGGTTAAACGGTTTTAATGCTGATTGACCCAACAGTCAGTGGGGTTTTTTGTAGTTACCATACCACAACCCACGCTGTTCTATTTATTTAGTTCTTTAGGGGGTCATTTTTGTTATATTTAAACCGTATTTAAACCGTAACGGGTTTTCTTGGTGGTGTGAACAAAAAAAACTAAGTCAACTGAAAGAGCAACAACCTTTTAGCCTTTAATTTTTAGTATAGTTCTTCGTTGAGCACTGCATTTTTCCCTCCCATCGCTTGACGTTATTGTTATTCTACAACTTCTACTACTATCAAAAAATGAATGGATATGCTCATACTCAGTCAAGCCCAATGTACCCGTACGTTGGAGCAGCAATGGACCGAAGCCCTAACGACAACCACTACATGGAGGCCATTTCTATCACAAATGCTAAATTCAACGCTGGACGTACCTTTGAATTTGAAGATGACATTGAATTCTGCCCTGTCTTGTCTGATGAAATGATCCAGTACTCTAAAATGAACTCTTCTCCTTACAGTGGTGGGCCTGAACTTCAGGCTACTCCAGTTTCCCAGTTCGACCACCTTCATCCTTCCCAGCAGCAGGCGTACTACCTCGGATCACCAGTTGCGAGACAGTCACAGGGAGGAGTGAATGGAAGAAGAATGGACTACGGTTTGCCAGAAAGCGTCTCTCCGGGACATCAAGGAGGTTCACCGGGACGCTACAACCGATGGTGAAAGGGTCCCCGTCAAAAAGATCTCATATTTTTGTTTTCTTTTCTATCCTACATTTATATTTTACGACTTGCCAAGTGTCGTCTACCCAGTGATGATTCGATGGGTAGTAGTTTTTATTATGCATTCTTATTCTGTTATATATATCCCCCAGCATGTATGATATTTATATTGCATTAGTTTAGACAGCCTGCTTCTCAGATGTCGCTTTAATCAAGATAACGAATATATTTAAACAACAAAAGTAAAACAGAAGCACTCGCGGATGACTCTGGCTGCCTCCAGAGGCCTGCCGGCGAGGGTTGGTTCCGCTTCGCAGAAAACACACATCTCGACCATCCTCCGACCGTAACAATACCTCAGAGTTCAATAGATGCTGTATCTATAGACAACGCGCTTCGACTATATGCACCACTGTCATCTCTGCGAAGCAGAGCTACGGGGTCTGGGGCTGGCTGCAGCAGCATTTATTGTGCAACGGAATAACTTAGACGTATATTTCACTTGAGTACAACAATCAGGATAATGAAGATGAAAATCAAAATAATAATAGTGAGAAGTGATCCATTCTCCCTGGCTTTCTTGGAAAACTTGTCCAGCCGCCTCATCGCTGCCTCCAGACGCCCCTGGCTTGAATCTACCAGGTTATCAACGTCATCCAGAAGCTCCAAATGCGAGGTCAGCTCGTCGTCTATCTGGATGCTAAGCTCGTGCTGCCGAGAGACACTTACGCCGAGTCTGTCGAGCCGGTCGTCCTGTTGTCTCATTGTCTGTTGCTGTTGGGTGTATAGTTGTGAAGAACTCAGCCCATCCGTCTCGGTAACTTCGGGCTCGTCGCGGTACGGCTCCATAAACAGCTCTTCCCGCTGTTTAGCAGATGGGCTATCTTCTATCAAGTTTTCCTTGAATCGGACAGATTTGTTCATCTTGCTGTAGCTCCCATCTTCTTCTTCTGCCTCCTCTTCATCGTCAGAGGAGAAATCCGGCTTAACGTATTGCAGACTCGTCACATCTATGGATTCATCCTTCCCATAACTTGCCAGCAGCCTTTTGTAGTTGTCTACTAGTCTCGATAGTGTTTGTGCTTTGTCTCTGCTTGCCTGGCTGTCTTTCGTTTGCTGGTATTCTTTACTACTACGATGGGCCACTATCTCTATATCCTGTATCCCTTTGCGCAGCGTCTCGAGGTTTTTTAACAGCTCGGCATCCTCAGTGGGCGACGGAGGTAGCCCCAACGATAATATTCTATTTCTCTCTTCGACGCTTATCTGCGCCTGGTCGCTAAGCAGCAGCAGTTTCGATACTGAGAGGGCCATAACTGCGAGGAAATGCGATGGATGCGAGGAGAGGAGAAAAGAGATGTTACTGTGTCGGAGTGCTCAAACGGTCTATCAGAGATATAAAATTCTGGAGCACGTGATAATGGCTGACTAGCTGCTGTTTCCAAGGCCCTCTCACCTTTACTATACGGGTGTTGTATAAGATGGATGGGTTTTGGTCTAAGTTATCTCTGATTATCAGCGAGTCAAACAGAACAGCCGTTTGAGGAGTGGCAAAGCTCTCCGCAGGGTTCCGCTTGCGTCAGTGTGGGGTCGGATACGAAGTAGACTGTACAGAGACACTTTTGGAGGATTTGGGAGACGCCCTAAGGATACTTCTATGACGCTGCTATGTTGGCGATTCTTCTTCTTCTATTCTTTTGGACAGAGGTGTCCAAAGGCTTATTTGCTTGAAATTGGGATTCTTGATATATATTGTCTTTGGTCGGCTCTCTTATATAACATGTATATCTTCATGCAGAGCACATGTGTGTGATTTTCGTAGGCCTGCGAGTCATTATTTAATTAACAGTGGTGAATATCTCTGCGAAGCAGAGCTACGGGGTCTGGGGCTGGCCCCAGCAGCTTTCGACCCATCCATTTATCAGCCAGCTTATCAATAATCGGGCATAACCACGTTCACACTTGAATTCCTGCCGACACAATATCGAGTCAGAAACGCCTAGTATCAAAACTGAGACTACAGAGAGACGGCAGTGGTATAGAAGGTGACTGACCACAGAGATGCCATGAACATGCACTATGTTCGAATGGAAATATTATAACTGAGCCCATCACTGAAGTTTGTGTACATTGATTATGATATCTTTGAAGGATATTTGCTATTGCGCACTACAGAGCAGGCTTAGCAATTGATAGTATTAGAGTAGAACGAAGCAGGACCATCCACCCCTCCCAGAAATAGTCACACAACTCTTCCTATATTATTAAAAGTCACACTGTAGATACGAGTCATAATATTATAAATGTATATTATGATAGACTAACTAGGAGCCAGAATAACATGTAATTGCTAAGGCTGATCCCGGTATAGGCTCCAGGATCACGTGCCGCTTACCCCATCCATCTCTCCAAACGGTGAAGGTTAGCCAGTTGTTAACCTTAGGACATCAAGCAAAAGCAAACCCTGCCGGAGGCAAACATGAGCGCAGGCTTGAAAACATCTGAGCAAGTAGACTACTGGGCTCTGGAGTATTTACCCAACCCGCTTCTGGAGCAACTGATATGTCCGATCTGTCAGACCGTTCTGGTCGATGCTTGTTCGACAAAATGTGGACATACATTTTGTAACAAGTGTATAACCGACGCCATAGAGCTGCACGAGCGAGAGCACCCGAACCCGGAAGAAACCCCATTTCGTTGTCCTGTAGATCGACAGGCTCTGGGCGGGTTGCGAGAGATCCGACCGTCTGCGTTTCTTATCACAAGTCTGATCAACGAACTGGTCGTTCGATGTCCGTTCCGATCCCGGGGATGTAATTTTGAGGGGAAGCGATGGGCTCTAGAGACCCATTTGGAGCAAGACTGTTTGAATGCAATGGTGGTTTGTGGAGGTACTAAAGATGATGGGCAGGTGTGCGAAATGCTCGTGGAAAGAGGGGTTATACTCAAATATATTGAAGATCTGAACTTGGATGGCATAAGGCATATGGAGATAGTGCCGACGAGTGAAGAGCATGGTAGCCAAAGTCCTGAAGAAAAACTCGCTATTACGTCAATAGAAACTGGTGATGATGGTTCTACCGAAGTTAATGTGGATTCTTCAATCGGCGAACTGAAAGAAGAAAGTTCCGTTCAGTCGGGCGATGAAAGTCGGATAGAAGACAGCCCTTTAGAAGGTGAAACAGCAAACGTCGAAGTGGACGTTATAGAGAATACTGAAATAAAGCTCGAAGAAGACAAGCCCATTATTTCCTTGTACCAGACTGACAGAGGAGCTGTTTCAAATATCAGCGAGGACGTTTCTTACAGTACCTCGTCTCCGACCAGCCGACCACCCTATAAATGCATCCATGAACAGATACTGTGTCCCAAAGGATGTGGAGAAGAAATAGCACGCCACGAGCTTAAACAACACTACGAAAGTACATGCACCAGCACAGTCGCACGGTGTTTGTTCTGTAATGAAGACGTACCCCAGCCGAGACTGGCAGAGCATCAAGAGCAGTGTCCAGAGGGACTGATCGAGTGTCTAGCAAAGAAATTTGGATGCCCATGGACAGGGACACGTAAAGATGTGAGAGGAGCGCAGAAGCACAGCTCTTCGTGTCTTTTTGTGTCTTTGTCACCGGTGCTAGGTCAGCAGGAAAGGAGAATCGAGATGCTTGAGCGAGACAACGCTACTCTACGGTCTCACGTCGAGAGACTTAGCTCACAGGCCATCGGCAGATATACTTACGAAGAAGGATCCACAACAACAACAACAACAACAAGACCGTCACTGGCTGGCACAGATAAAGACGAGCTTCTTCACGTTATGCTCGAAGCTCAAAGGCTCAGACTTGACGTGGATTATATTATCACTACAATTGGAGAAATGGACATCAAGCAGGGCATGATGATGATGAGGGAGAATGTTCGAACGCAGGATGAGCTGGGGCTGTTGCGGAATGGATTTAACAATCTGCGAAACCAAGTTCATTTCTTATTAGCCGAGAGGAGATCTTGGTCTCTTTTACACCATGGCCATCCACCGGACCATCTGTCGTTGCACCTACATGAACCAGGGACTCGATCAGGTAAGTCATTACTTTGCTACGTTTAAAAAAAGCTATTTCGGGCAGAAGGGTGAGACTATTCTCCTTCGAGCAGGCGATGAGAGAGAGGGAAATAGAGACGGAGAGAGAGACGGAGTTCTATAATTACACCCGCCTCCTTGCCTCCTGCAAAGGCCCTACTGCGAACGAAGTCACTCTGGCGAAGAGCGGTTTTCGGGAGGAATGTAGCTTTGACACATTGGTTGGCACATTGGATACACTGCCGAGTTACAATGGATTATTTTTAGAGAAAATTCGAACGGCTCCTTCTTTGGATCGTTATGATTTTTCTACATTCATGTTTTTTTTAGGGCAACGGCTGCAGCCATCTCGTTTCACGGCATCGGCCTAGATGCGGCGTATACACTTTTGACCAAAACACTAACTAGATCAATACCGACAAGACGTGAAGCTATAGTCATTGGTGAAAAAGTTCTTATTGTTAGGGCTACTGGGCTTTTCTTTCACCGGGATTTTCAAACCCTGGCTAAGTTAATTGACCTCGCGATACCCTGAGTACGGCTTAACAGGTGGGGCTGCACAGACAAAGCTCCTGTCGGCCCTCGGGAATGCATTAAACTTAAAAAAACTAGTTAAAGTAACTGCAACAACTAACACACATTTAGGTGAGGCCCTTTAGAAGACAGCCTTTTTTGCCGAGTATGGACATGGGGTAATTTGACTAGACATCTATCTATATTTGGTCTGGTGTGGGTCACTACTGCCAAAATGATGATGCAGCTAACGGGAAGTCAAAAATGGTTGCAAAGGAAATCAAAATGGTTGCAACAAACCTATTTTTTACAGACTTGCTGCGCGTGCGCCCTCGGCAGCTCTGGAGTTCTTTTTTTCTCGATCAACCACGGCAAAAGCTACCGAAACACACCACAGTACGTCACAGAGACAAGTGGTGGCGTGTTGGGATATTATTGATTGGAAGATAGGTCGGGTTTGGAAGTCCGGATCTTAAACACGCACATGCTTCGGTGCCAGAACCAATGACAACCCTGAACTGCACCACAGTCAGGTTCTCCAGATATATGGGGGTTCAGAGTTCGCACGAGGAGGTCCAAGTTACATGTGGCATGGAAGGTTTAGGTGATTGGGTAGCAGCCACCGATCACTTCCATTAAAGCGCATCCGCCGCGCAGAATATTGCATATCTGCACCCAGTAAGTCCGAAGATTGACCAGTGCCAAGGATTTTGAAGTATGCATTGGGAGGTTGTCTTAGATGCTTCTGAGGATACCTGATATATAACGGTCGACAGGTAACGTCTGGAAGTTTGGATTAAAAGGTAAGCAACGCGTAAAGTTTTGTGTATCGGCGATATTTTGTTCGTTTATCGGGCACCTCACAGGTTGAACAGCTATCTCCTTGCCGCCTCCGTCCGTCTGAGAGCAAGAGCCGCAAGCTATTTTAAGATCTGACACACGCCTTTTCTCTGTGCGTGAGGTATCGTTTACCGAGAAGGGGGACTCTTTTGAGACAGAGAAAGCTAAAATACAAAAAAAAATTCATTTAGCTTAGCCCTCATTGGTTTTTTGAAACTTGTTTGTTTCCAATTATCTTGGAGATATCTAAGCGGGAATTGCCAATTTTTCAAACTTTCAAACTAAAGACTTGGCTTCTGCAGTGTCCATCGTTCCCCATAATATTCAACGAGACTTGAATTATTTTGAGTTACGAGACTCAACTACAGGACAGTCGTATCTAGCTGTTGAATAGTTCGCTTTTGGGCACGGACGTCTGCAGGACCGCAAGTGGAATTAAAGGGATTAGTGATTTCTGAGACTTTAAACCAATTTAAAAACCATCCCTCCCCAAGGAAAAAGAGTTTAAAGGAAATTGGAATATACCCCAAGGTCGATAATAAGGGACAGGGGCTAAACAATCCAACAAAGCAGTAAGCTCAGCAGAATAAAAAGTTCCTCAGTAGTTTACCTATAACTGCAAAACTGCTTTCCTATCCTATTTCACGACGTTACACCATGTTTTTCAAGCCTTCTAGTCTGTTGCCGCTTTTGCTGCTGATGGCCGCGGTTATCGCTCACCCTGTCAAGGGGCCGCATTACAAAGGAGGACAACACAAACCGGGGCACCACCACAGTGGAGTGTACAACCATAGAATTGCATTGACCGAAGACAACCGACTCTCAATGAGTTGGGAGAGCGACCGAGACTTTCCCGTGGTTAAGTACGGCCAATCGAAAGACGCTCTTCTTCTCGAAGCAAAGGGAGCTTCGACTGAAAATGAAAGTTCGTCCACATTTGTTAACTCTGTCGAACTAGATAGCCTCAGGCCCGGTGTTTTATATTATTATAGACTTGGATTGGACCAGTCGAAGCACTCCATACATAGTTTTGTGGCGCCACCAGAGGAAGGCAACGACAGCCCATTTTCGTTTGCAATGGTAAATGAGCTGGGCTGCACCAGAGGAGATAGTCAGCGAGTCGAGACTGAAGAAGACGAGGGAATACTTCAGTTACAGGGAAAGTCAACTGTGGACTCGCTTAGCGAGAGCAAATACGATTATGAATTTATCTGGCAGATTAAAGGACTGGAGCCTAATATGCTGGATACGTGCGAGTTTACCCAGGCTCAAACTACGTCTTTGGACGACGTTACCTCAAGCCGAGCTTTCATGAACGTGAGGCAAGGACACCGGCATAGAAGCCAGCCTTGGTATTCATTCAATTATGGAATTGCTCATTTTGTCCAGCTAGACTCTAGTGCCAGCCCCGAGGCTATCGAGAAGCAGATTCGATGGCTTCGGCGCGATCTGGACAAGGTGCACAGAGATTTGACACCTTGGGTTATAGTTTCCTCTTCAGAAAACAAAGTTTTGGACGAAGAGATAAATCAGCTCAAGGTCGATGTTGTATTCAGCGATGATATCCTGGACAAAAGGGTCAAGACTCAATTTGGCCCCTCATATATTATAAACGGTATGTCCACCACCCAGGACGCCGACGAAACAGGAGACTCGAGCATAGAGGATGCATGGGGGAAAGTGACGGTTTACAATTCAACCCATTTAACGTACGAGCTTATTTCCTCGGTAGATAAGTCTGTGTTGAAGTCACAGACTGTTTCTCGAGAGCATGCTACTCGTATCGTCTTGGTAACTCGAGATTCGTTAGGCATGGCAACTGAAGATCCCACCTCAACTATTGATATTGAGGCTTCATTTTCTTCGATTAGCCAACCTCTGACCACTCTGCAGTTACTGTCACACAGTATTGGAGGCGAGCTTGCATCGGAACCGGCCCAACAACCACTTGACGAAATAAGAAAGGAGGTAGAGGAAGCTGAAACGTCAGCAGCTGATGAGACTTGATAAGCCAATAGAATGCATTGCTTTTGAGTTGATAACCAATCAGCAAAGAAGTGTTTCAAGATTTAAACTTTTTACAACCTATATAATATTCTTTAATGATTTAACGATTCTTTTAATAAACAAATACAGCATTTATGTGAGCACCAGCTAATCAACCTGTATGTTCTGTTTTAAAGTCTTTAAACTGGTCTATCTGCACGACATGTCTTGCCGGCTTGGGCAAGTGGCCATACTTTCACTTCCCACTTGAAGTTATCTATTATACAGCCCACCATAAATATGTACAACACCACACTGAGAAAACGTCACCCTACTTCATTTGGAAAAAAAGACTTCATTTTTTGAGCTTCCAACTGTCGCAATATTCTATAAAATACATCCACATCTAATATGGTCAAGATTACACCAGTGAGTGAGGACACGGAGTTCCCCGTTCCCGAAGAACAAGTTGAAAATGACGCCGATTTCACAGATACCGACAGTGAAGTTTCGGACGACGAATTCGAAGACGACGATGTTGAGAATGAAACACTTGTCGATCGACTGGTGGCTCTTAAAGACGTAATCCCTCCTCAGTATCGAAGCCAACTGGCCGCATCTGGCAGCTCTTTGTACAGTAGTCTGTCGTCTGGGTTGTCGTTGGGTGGCCGAGCTCTTTGGGTTGTGACAACCTCGTCTTTATTGCTCGGTGTTCCTCTTGCTCTTTCCATTATTAGCGAACAGCAACTTAGCGAGATGGAAAAGGAGATGAAACTGAATCAATCTACCAATGAGTTACTAGCCCCTGGAGCAGAGGGCGGCTTCCAGTCCCAAGCTTAAATCACACATATCTCTTAAGAGTGAGGCAAGAGGTAGAGACTGACAGTCTGTTTAATTATTATATGTACATAGAAACAGTCAATTTCAGATTCACGGAGAATTTATTTTCTTCACTGTATTACATAGCAATACTTTCACTATTGCATCTAAACCAAAAGAAGGAGCCTTTTTACCCATTCCGCTTTAAGCCCCTGGAATCTTGTTGGGAGTGATAGGCTGGATGTTTGACTTGGACGAATCAGCCCCAGGTTTGACCTGGCCAACGGCAATTCGATTGTTCTGGATGTCATACACAGTGTAGAAGGATCGTAAGAAATTGTCGCCAATTAAATCAAAGTCCATATTACTCTGAACTTCCTCGATACCCAAGTAGCACGAATTGGGTGGGAATGCAACCTGAGCTACAATACCATTAACAACCTCCTCGATGGGCCACAGGAACTGGTAGTTCGGAACTTCAATCTCGACAATTCCAAAATTCAAGATCAGATTCTGAGTCACATTACAGTCGCAATAATACTTCTGTCCAATAGCAAAAGACGGATTAGCATTGAGTGCTTGATGGAGACCGTCAACCACATCTTTGCTGAAGTACGTTAGTGATGTTCCAGAGTCCAATACTGCGGTCTTGGGTGTTGGCAACAGATTACCTTGAACTCTGCCGTCGGTGCTAAGACCTTGCAGAGTAACTCCCAAATGTTGCGGGTGGCTGATAGGGAGGATAGCTAGCTGGCCATTAATTTTCGACCGATCTACTCCGCCGAACAGGATAGTTCCTGAAGCAGCGTTCAGGTCATCTAGATATAACGAGTAGGCAGCGCTAGCAATAACACCCTCGGACGCAAGTTTTAAAGGCAGGTTCTCATAAGCATGGCCTGATCTATACGTAATCTCAGCCTGGGGTCTGCCAATCCCAATAATACCCTGCTGAGTGTCGCCAGTATCTGCCACGCCTATGGACAACCCATTCACTACAGCATCTCCAATCTTGAATTTATCAGTTCCCCATTTGCCCTCCACACTACCAATTCCGTATTGGATCTGGAACTCAGTCCCATTCGAGTGGAACGTTGAGGATTTCGCCGGGTCATAAAAGGACAGAGGCTTCTCGTTATTTTGAAGCTGACTTTTTGGAGTATAGGACCAGGTATCTGAAGATCCAGTGTCCAATAACAGAGTTAGCTTTTGAGGTGGAGTTCCTATTTCTACGTCTGCAGCGTAGAAAAACCGCTTATTCTCCAGTTTGTCGGCAACCTCCTGAGCCTCCCTAGTCACTAAAGGGTCACCCATATCTCTGGCATATCGTTTATAATTTTTAGACAGGGGATGACTGACTTTGGAAACATCGAGCTTGAGAACCTGGGCCGAGGCCAGACCTAAGCAAGCGAATACAATTGACAGCACAGTTGATCTCATGACTTGAATTGGATCGAGAGAAGAATGTGAGAGATACCAGAACATGTTTTCTCTAACATTTTGCCCCTTTTATAACTGAATTGTATTCGCTTCTTGTGTACAAAGACCTTGGACCACTGTTGTTTTGTTCTGCCATAATCAATCTCTGTTTGATTAAAATCGCTAGCTACAATTCTTCCACATGCCCAATCTGTGACAACAATTGAATACCCAGAGCAAGAACAGGTTCGTTTAAGATTATGTAAAAGCATTTTCCGATGAAGAGAGATAAACAAGAAAAGAGCAAAAATCGTCAGTACAGGCATTACACAATAACAGGCATATCATAGATTTTGAGCTTCCAATATTTCTGACTGGTCCGTCAATGGTTATTGGTTATTGGCAATATCTCTGCGTTACAATAATTAGGCAAGTCAGGAGTATCTGGTTGCATATCTTCACCGCTGACATTCCCACCAGCCTATTAGACTCGTCTCCTCTCAATTAATTCAACTCAATTCGAGCGCTAATCAAACCTTCACATCGCTCAGAAGCGAAATGCATGCCCTATAAAATTGGGAGATACTTCGGATCTATCCGAAAAGTCAAGTGCTTAAATTTGGGCATTCCTAGATAAACAATGATGTAGATTGACGAAGGCCGAGGGACCCACGCTGTATCTATCGCGTCATACTATCTGTTCAAATTTGGCTGATGACCTCAGCGAAGCATTTCGCTCGCAATACTCAGAAGGAGATTTCTGTCGGGGAGAAATATTGAAGTGCACAAAGTGGAGTGGAGCCTTAGTCGGCTTACTATCATAGCTTATGTTAATCTTCCTTATCTTTCTTGACTGCCCAAACGATAAGCACCCAATTAGATGTAAAACAAAAAAATGACCGAAATCGAGTACCAAGGCTAAATGCTGCCCTTCCTCGTTGTGGGAAGAACTCTGTTTGAGTTGAGTTTCTGCAGGTGCAAGCCAAGATGTATGGCGGCTCCACCCAACTCACATTGTTAGTCCAGTGCCGTTTGTCCATAAATGAATATGTCTCTAGGCATAGCTTCCTAACCAATAATTCAGCTTCCAGAAGCGGTACGAGCAGACAGAAGTGTCAGACATGGAGGTCGCACTGTGGGGAGCGGAATGATGTTGGGATCTGCCCCGCTCAATTCCGCACTGGCAGTTCAGATTTACACCGCATTACACCATGACCGCTATGTTTAGCGACAGCTCGTAACGCAATAGTAGGAGATATTGCTGTCTCCCAAGTCTCGCGTGCTGCCAAGTAAAGTTCAAGTTGGAAATTACACCGCCCATTGGCGCCTAGTGAGCGGGGTAAGGGCGGCAGTGAGAGCTTTTCTCCCTTGGCAATGAATTATCCGAGCAATTCATACTTATCTATCATAGGCGCAGCAATAGTACGTGCTGTTCTCACCTTCGCCAGTTTTATCCCACGTCCGCAATTTGCTTGTAGCTGTTGAATATTCGTAAGAACTGGCAAGGGACCCTTGCAGCGATCGCTTGAAATGTGGTGCCTCAATTGCTCTTACAGTCGTAGTGGACCCTGCAAACGGCACAATGCGTAAACCTTAAGACAGTACTGATCGGCGAAGGTATTATGTTTGAAGTCGATGGCTCGGTTTTGGGTTTGAGAATAGAGTGGAAATTGAGAGCGCGGCATTGGTTATCGCGCATGACGATGCCTTAGATTGGCATGATAAGCCATCTTGCGTCAATTTTTGCCGAGACTATGCGGTCCAAATACGCGGAGGGAATCCAGGTTTTCTTGCGACTCCTTTCACACTGACTGGCTATAAAAGACAACTGCCATCTGGTTGAAACAGAGCAGAGGCCCTTTGCTCTATTGGTTTTCTCAAACTCTGTCTTGGGTTTGTAGAGAAAACTTAAACTCACCCCACGTAGAAAAAGAGCACGAAGTAGATTCTCTTGCAAAGACTAACACCCCGGATAGAAACTGTTAACATGTCACGGCCTGAGGGTGCATTTGACGTCATCGACAAGAAGGACGAGGCACTATTGTCGGATTCCAGTATCAATGAAAAGGAGATAACCGCAGCTGCTGAGAATCTCGAGATTCTAACTGCTGATGTGGAACCTCTGCAAGATGTTATCAAGGCAATGAATGTTTCCGAGGCCACCAAAATCCTTGAAGAAGCGTTGATGGAGCACTTTGATGATCGTAACTTCCCTCAGGAAACGGCAGAGAAAATTGAAAAGCTCCTGGCCAATGAAGATGGAAATCTCAGTGAATCAGACAGGAACTATCAGTTGCGAGTCGAGGCGAGTCTGATCAAGTACCACGCTCCGTATCCAGAGGTGCGAGCTGTCACTGATCCATTTGATGATCCCAACATTCCAGTAGAGACCTTCCGAGCATATCTACTGGGTATTATCTGGGTTATTGTTGGTGTGGGTGTGAACCAGTTCTTTGAGCCCCGTTACCCTAGTATCTCTATCACTTCCAGTTTGCTGCAGTTGCTGGTTTATCCCTGTGGTAAAGTTCTCGAGATCGTTTTGCCAACTCGAGTGTTCACAATCTTCGACCATCGATTTTCGTTTAACCCTGGTCCATGGAATAACAAGGAGCAGCTTCTGGTCACCATAATGTTCAATATTTCCGTGGCCCAACTGGTGTACGTCAACAGCCAGATCTTCGTGCAAAGACTTGGACTTTTCTATGGCAACAAGTGGGCTGGAGCTGGATATCAGTTCACCCTGGTACTGTCCACCCAGTACCTGGGTTTTGGATTGGCTGGTCTGGTTAGACAAGTCCTCGTATACCCCATCGAGTGCATTTGGCCTGCTACCTTACCTACCTTGGCCTTAAACAGAGCTCTGCTGAAGCCCGAACCCAAGGCTGATGTGCACGGCTGGACTATATCCCGATATAGATTTTTCTTTTACACTTTCATTGGCATGTTCGTGTATTTCTGGATCCCTGACTACCTGTTCGCGGCTCTGAGTTACTTCAACTGGATGACATGGATTGCTCCTGACAACTTTAACTTGGCCGCTATCACTGGTTCTGTTAACGGTCTAGGAATTAACCCCATCCCCACATTTGACTGGAATAACATCAATTCCCTGGCTACCCCTCTGATTCTCCCTTGGTTCTCGACCTGGAATACGTTCCTGGGCGCATTTATTGGTGGCGCAGTTTTGATTCCTGCAATCTATTGGAGTAACATGTACTATACGGGCTACCTTCCCATCAATTCCAATACTCTTTACACCAACACTGGAGAGGCGTATGATGTGACCCAGATTTTGACCAACGAAGTCTTGGACAAGGCAAAGTACGAAAAGTACTCGATCCCTTACTATACTGCTGCTAACCTCGTTCTGTATGGTACGTTCTTCGCCATGTACCCGGCCATGATTGTTAACACCATTTTGAGGGAGCACCACATTGTGTGGAAGGGATGCAAGCTCTTTGTGCAGACCCTTGTGGGCAAAATATCTCTTTCGGACTCTAGGGATGATGTCCACAGCCGAATGATGAGAAACTACAAGGAGACTCCCATGTGGTGGTATCTGCTGGTGACCGTGATTGCCCTCGCACTCGGAATCGTATGTGTGGAAGTATATCCGACCGAGACTCCTGTGTGGAGTATCTTTTTTGCACTTGCCATTGGTATCATTTTCCTGATCCCAATTGGCCTGTTGTATTCCACCACCGGTGCCCTTTTCAGTCTCAATGTGCTTACCGAGTTGATTGCGGGCTATGCTCTTCCCGGCAAAGGAACTGCTCTTATGATCATCAAGGCTTTTGGTCTCAACACAAACCTGCAGGCCATTTACTTTGTGCAGGATCAGAAGCTGGCCCACTACGGAAAGATACCGCCCCGAGCCACGTTCCGAGCCCAGTTGATTGCCACTCTGATAGATTCCATTGTTGTCATTGGGGTTGCCAACTGGCAGATCAATAACATCGATGGCATCTGCACCCCGGACGCCAATGCCAAATTTACGTGCCCTAACGAGAACACCTACTTCTCGGCGTCTGTAATTTGGGGTGTCATTGGTCCCAAGCGAGTGTTTGACAGCCTTTATCCTGTCTTGAAGTACTGCTTCCTGATTGGTGCTCTCATTCCTTTGCCGTTCTGGACGTTTGACAAGTTTATTTCTCCCCGAATCTTCAAGAGAAACCCCATTGCCAGTTTCAACCCAACGCTGTTCATGTTCGGAATCATCACCTACTATGCTCCGTACAACCTGTCCTTTGCTACTGGAGGGTTTTACGTCAGCTTTGCCTTTATGAAGTACATCAAGACTCGATACACAGCCTGGTTCGAGAAGTACAACTATGTTTTGACTAGTGGCCTGGATGCAGGAGTAGCACTGAGTGGAATCATCATCTTCTTTGCAGTCCAGTACCACGAGAAAACCTTGTCTTGGTGGGGAAATAATGTGTCGTTTGCAGGTCAAGATGGTATCGGAGGCGCCCGACTTCCTCTACCTGCTAAAGGATTCTTCGGTCCAGATCCTGGGACTTATGATTTTTAGTTTACGCTCGCTACACAGTTACACTATGAACTGTTTCCCTGTTTAAGTTCGAATAATTTGAATACAAAAATCGTGAAGTAGTGCTTCTCGGAGAGTGCATCGCGAGCTTTACTTAACTGCGCCGGTTGTTAGTTTTTTCTCCTTGATATACTTTATTTTACGTTTCCAGTGAAAGTAGCAAGTAACACTAACTAGCTCCGTTAGTTATACTTAGCTCTAATCCAAGCACCATGCACACTAGACCCATCACGTGTTGTACCAAGGTCGGCACATTTTAGGGTCCGCAGAGAACAGAAGCATTTAGGCTTTGGCAATGTTATTGAAGGCTTATATGTATTTAATACATATAAATATATGAACAGTGAGTATGAAAGTTGAAATACATTCTCTGAAGCCTCGTCGGCAAGATGTTAATGAAAGAGCGGTAAAGGGTTTATGGGGTGCGTGAGGCGCATGAGGCGCATGAGGCGCATGAGGCGCATGAGGCGCATGAGGCGCATGAGGCTCTCGCTTGACAAGCTACTAAAATTCAGCTCCATAGCACCCCAGCCCTCTTCGGAGCCCACCGACCACGCACCACCCGGGGGCGGGGTGAGGGTTTTTCAAAGAAGAGTATTATTTTTTGCTACTTTAGACCTTAGGCTTAAAAATGGTTTTTTGCCAGCTTCGTTCGTGCCGTACCGTACCGTGATTAACAAACACCCCACCCTGCAGGAGTTAACGAGCAATACGCTTTGAAAGCAGATTATCAGATCCTCTTGGCGTGCCGCACACGGTTCAAGGGCAGGGTAATGTTGCGTTTTGCTTCCCCAATTGAGGATTATCAGATGAAAATTAGACAACTTTTCTGACTCTTCTTACTATGCATTAAATCTCGGTTTGTATGATTGAGAAATAACCAACTACAGGGATTAACGGGTACTATATAACGCGGGTGACCAGGTGATTGCTGGGGTTTCACTCAAAGCAAAAAAAAAAGATCAAATATCGCATTTTATTTCATTTTTTCATACCTTTAGGACACAAAGACGGAGCCAATTTTAAACGAGACTCTGGACACAAGCACGAAGAAGGAGGACATTTCAATTCTATTTAACTTAAACTCTCGTTTCTCTCCCCTCCTTTCATTTTATTCCCACTGACTAACTGACACCGTTGTTTTAGAAAATCAATTTTAAAATATCAGTTGTCATCCAAATGTCGTTTGAAAAATATTTCTCCTTCCAGGTGTTTTTCCTGATACTGCGAGAAACTGTGGAGACGGCCATCATCGTATCTGTCTTGTTAGCATTTCTCAAGCAGGGGTTTAGAGGACGAGATGAGGCCAGCCAGCAGGTTTACCACAAGCTGGTTATCCAGGTTTGGGTTGGCGCTGTGTTGGGATTGCTTATTTGTACTTTAATTGGGGCCCTCTTCATATACGTGTTTTATAGCATAGGCACTGACCTGTGGACTTTTACTGAAAAGATATGGGAGGCCACTTTTAGCATCATGTCATCTGTCATAATCACGTTTATGGGCGTTGCTCTGTTGAGGGTCAACAAAATGAAGGAAAAGTGGAGAGTTAAGCTGGCTAAAATGATCGTAGAGAGACATCATCATGAGCACAATGACCGCGAGGTTGGCTCTGATGGCCACAGCCACAAAAAATTTGGGTTGGGACACACTATAAAGTACTTGTCAAGAAAATACGCAATGGCCCTGCTGCCTATGATTACCACTCTTCGAGAAGGACTCGAGGCAGTGGTGTTCCTGGGCGGTATTGGGATCACCCAACCGATGAGTTCTTTCCCCTTGGCAGCCCTGAGTGGTGTAGCTCTGGGCTGTGTTGTGGGATTTGCATTGTATCGATTCGGTGACCACATGTCGATGAAGTACTTCATGGTCGCATCGACATGCTTTCTGTACCTCGTCGCTGCAGGCTTGTTTTCGCGAGGAGTATGGTTTATTGACTTGCAGCGATTTGTCAATCGGGTCGGGATGGATGTGAGCGAGTCGGGATCAGGTCCAGGTTCGTACAATATCTTCTGGTCCGTGTGGCATGTAAACTGCTGCAACCCTCAGACTGATGGACCATGGATGCTGCTGAATGCTCTGGTTGGGTGGCAGAACAGTGCCACGTACAACTCTGTGATTTCATACAATCTCTATTGGCTCTTCATCTTATGTATGATTTATTCCATGAGGTATAAGGATGTGCATGGCTATGCGCCGTTCTGGCCCAAACGATGGCAAAAGAGAAGAGATTATCGATACCTGGCTGGAGCCAACGGTGGAGCGGAGGTTCTGCGGACTGGAAACCTTTTATACAGCAGCGAGGGCTCTGTTGGTGTAACGCCAGCCCAGCCGTCGCGAGCATCTCACGATTCGCTTAACAGTAATACACCGTTGGTACGATAGAGATTTGAACTTTTCTGATAAGTTGCCCCCGCGGCCCCTCCGGGTGAGGGTTGGTTCTGCTTTTGCAGGCAGAGGCTGGCGATGGTGATTAGTCTAATTTAAAGTCTAGTCATTTTCATAAATTATCTCTTAACAATCAAAATCCTATGTAAGTCGATGAATTGCAATGAACAGTCTTTGAATCTATACAGTCTATACATATACCTTGAATTAGTGTATACATAAGATGATGGATTGCACTGAAAAGTCATTGAATCTATACAGTGTAGACAAATTATGCAGAAAGCTGGAACAAAAAACCGAGCAAGAAAGATAAAGAGTAAGAGGCGTTGTAAATCCAAAGGCACTATAATTCCAAAGGAATTTACTGCCCTCGTGCCGCATCAAAATGAGCTAAACATACAGCAGCAACCAAAAAAGGTCTTTACACATCGCAAAAAGCAGGCTTAGATATTAACAGGAAACTCAACGCTTGCCTTCAAGCATGTTATAAGCTCATCCTCCACAGTGTAGGCTCGGGCCTCCACAAAGTACTTTCCAGGAGGAATCTCCTCGGGGAGAGCAACCTGCTTGGTGATTTTCTGTACGCCAGCCTCTAAGGGGCATTCCAAATCGACGTTTTCAATCTCTTCGCACAAGTCTATCGTCTGCTTTAGCAGTCTGATATACCCGTACTTGACGTCTATAATCACATATGCCCCTTCTACGATATCCTTGGCAAGAGTACCAGCTGCCGCGATGGTCAGGTTGGCGCCTCGAGTCGGAGGATTGGGGTCGATGGTTATGTAGTCAATAGTCAACAACTGGTCCTCTTCTGTGTCACACAGTTCAATGGGAGAGTCTCCCGGAATCTCGTCCAGCATTTTCAACGAATCCTGCTTGGCTGCCAGTCCTAAATGTTGCAATACTCCGGCCTGCGCTCCGGCAACCAGAGCAGCTCCAAGAGCCAAACTGCGTATCCATGTTCCACTTCTCATGTTGTACCTTTTATGACTCAAATAATTTCGATACAACTGTTTGTACACCCTCGACTTCAAGGCCAAATCTATACTGTATCTTTTAGCAAAGTATCGTATAGATAACAGTGATGTGGGGCGGCACCGCAAGCTTAAATGGCAGTTGGTAACTATGGGGCCAGCCTCATCACGTGGTTGATACGATGATAGACCTGCAAGGTTTACCGCAACTTCGGAAATTCACGACCATGAAAGATTGCCAAGAATATGGTTATCGCGATAACCTGAGCGTTTAATAGAGTTGTATATATAGCTTTTACTTCCGCCAAGCAGAAACTGATGACGACACAGTGACGATGATGTTTGGCGTCATCTAAAGTCCAAATAATCGATACTGCTCTCCAGAGTTTCTAGAAATTGTATTTTATGTGAAAACACAAGAAAAGTTAGCTTCGCTGCCGGCAGTAATACGGTTCCAAGTCGCAAACTTACCAGTTTGACGATGTTTGCTTTGTGGGACCACACTCATGGATACTGGAAGCAAGCACGAAAGTGTTGCTGTAAAAATATCTGAAGCTTTCTTACTCTAAAGGCCGAGATCATTTGTACAATGTGCTATCGTGGCATCAAATCCTTGCCATTTTATGGTAAAATATTATCATTATATTATCAAGAAAATTATCCAAAGATATAAAGAGAACTAAACACAAAAATGGTTAATAAAAGTATAAGGAAAGAATGGAAATTAGTTATCCACATATGACGAAGAAGATAGAAGAAGTTGGTTAAAGAAGTTGGTCAGACTCTAACCAGCTTCAACATCTTCGAGACACCGCAGGACATCTTGTCTCCGTTAGCACATCGACAGGCGGCTGCTATCTTCAGGCACGCAGAGTTTGACGTGTCTGAATATTGTGTACATGACTTGTAGTCCTGCAAACATCCGTTGATACAGCTACCTGAAATGGATTCGGGAGCAGAAGCCTCCGCGTAAGGCTCACAGGGAGTCCCAGTTAGTGAAGAACCTGATTTGCTATCAAGAACGGCTTCCCCTCGCTTTGCTACAGTGGCTGCAGCAGCTGGAAGCGCACCTCCAACGTGCAGACTGGCAATAGTGGTCCCAGCTGGCGCGCTATCAACCCCCGTAGACGATGTTCCTACTTCAACCGTTTCAGATGTCGAGAGAGAGACAGTTGGTGAAGGGGCCGTAGAGAAAGTTGAGAGAGAATCAGAGTCAGAAACAGGTGTAGCAACAGTACTAGCTTGTAACGAAGTGGTTGCTCCGCCAGTGGTTCCCGTGGTTAGTACTTGAGAATTATCCACCGTCACCAGATAAGTTGTGGCATGGCCAGAGGTGCTGTTGGGCTCTCCTTCAGCCGTTTCCTTAGCTGAATCTGAAAATAAAGATGGTGCTGACGCACTAATGGCAGATTCGAAAGCAGAGGTAACGATAGATTCATGAGTTGAGGCTGTGGTGACGCTGGGAAGGCTTCGGGTTATGGGCGAAGAAGTTCCATTGCGCGTCACAGTGATAACTTCTTGAGGCACAGCTGTGAATATAGTAGTAGCGGTGTAGCTAGTGGCCGGAACAACATACCCACTCACAAAAGTGCTGTTTTGGCCTGATTCTCCTATAACGGTCCTAGTTGTCTGCCAAGTCGTGCCTTGAACAACAGTCCCGGGAATCACGAAGTGAGGTAGAGAAGTGGCTTGCAGAGTAGTGACAAATACCGACTCTTTGCTAGATGACGGTTCATCTTCAGCAGCAGCGGTAGCGGCTCCACCATTTTCGCCATTTCCAGTCGGGAAGACTGTGAAGGTAACGGTTCTAGTAACAACCTCCGGAGAAGCAGTAGCTACTGATGCTGAAACCGTTTGAGTGATGACAGAGACAATGGTCTCAGCAGATGGCACGCTGGTGTTTGCTAGTGTTACAGCATTATCGCTACCGCCTATGGTGATGGTCCTTGTCACGGGAGGAATGGTAGTCCCAGGAATCACTGTGGGGTTGGCTTTTCCTCCAGCAATGGTTTGAGTAATAGCTGTTCCTGGGATGGTTGAGTAGAGTACTGTCACCTCTGGTACCTCGCTTTCGCCGATAGTTTTGGTAATGGTGATTACTTGGTCAGGTACTGTTGAGATCTGTTGTTGGCCTGGGGAATTTCCAAACAGGGTTTGATCTGCCACGGTTTTTCCTGGAATAATGGTCTCGATAACTTGAGGACTACCGTTCCCACCAGTTGGGGCTGAGTTTCCTTTATCGGGCAATGTCAGAGTGATTACAGTGGGTGGTAACGTCTTAGCGGGTATAGTTTGACCTGCTATTGTTTTACCAGGGATTACCGATCCCGGGACAGTGGTTACTACCGTCTGAGGTCCACCATTTACACCTTGGACAGGAGGAACGTTTGGCTCAGAAGATATTTCAGGAGAACTGTCTGGGGAACCGGATGAACCGGGTGAACTAGGGGAACTAGGGGAACCAGGAGAGCCGGGAGAGCCAGATAGCCCACCTGGGCCACCGCCATTGCCACCGTTTCCACCGTTGCCGCCATTGCCGCCATTACCACCCGATCCACTGTTTCCACCGTTTCCACCGTTTCCACCTGAGCCTCCATTACCTCCATTTCCACCTGGGCCTCCATTACCTCCATTTCCACCTGAGCCGCCGTTGCCACCATTTCTTCCCGGAGAACCTGGAGAACCTGGAGAGCCCGATGAACCTGGGGAGGCGGGAGAACCTGATGAACCATTTCCACCGCTTCCACCATTTCCACCGCTTCCACCGTTTCCACCGTTTCCACCGTTTCCGCCGTTTCCGCCATTTCCGCCATTATCACCATTTGAGCCTGGGCCACCTGGAGAACCTGGGGAACCTGGAGATCCTGGGCTACCGGGAGATCCTGGGCTACCTGGAGATCCTGGAGAACCATTGCCACCATTTCCACCTGGGCCACCATTACCACCATTACCACCGTTTGAGCCGTTGCCACCCGGAGAACCTGGAGATCCAGATGGACCTGGAGATACTGGAGAACCTGGGGAACCTGGAGATCCTGGGCTACCTGGAGATCCTGGGCTACCTGGAGATCCTGGAGAACCATTGCCACCATTTCCACCTGGGCCACCATTACCACCATTACCACCATTACCACCGTTTGAGCCGTTTCTACCCGGAGAACCTGGAGATCCTGGGCTACCTGGAGATCCTGGAGAACCAGGGCTACCTGGAGATCCTGGAGAACCATTGCCACCATTTCCACCTGGGCCACCATTACCACCATTACCACCGTTTGAGCCGTTGCCACCCGGAGAACCTGGAGATCCAGATGGACCTGGAGATACTGGAGAACCTGGGGAACCTGGAGATCCTGGGCTACCTGGAGATCCTGGAGAACCATTGCCACCATTTCCACCATTACCACCATTACCACCATTACCACCGTTTCCACCGTTTCCACCATTACCACCGTTTGAGCCGTTGCCACCCGGAGAACCCGGAGAACCTGGAGAACCTGGAGAACCTGGGGAACCTGGAGAGCCTGAAGCACCTGCGCCGCCTGGACTGCCTGAGCCAACGGGACCACCTGGACTGCCGGGACTGCCTGAACCTCCTGGACTACCGGGACCACCTGGACTACCGGTACCACCTGGACTACCGGGACCACCTGGACTACCGGGACCACCTGGACTACCGGGACCACCTGGACTACCGGGACCACCTGGACTACCGGGACCACCTGATCCTCCTGGAGGAGATACCATAGTAGTGGTCAGAGTCGTAGCTGAGCCAGGAATTGTTCTAGGCGGAACTATGGATCCGGGAATGATCTGAGCAGGTACAGTTGAGCCACCAATAGTTGTACCCGGGATCGTGGATCCAGGAATGGTTGACAACGATGTGCCGACGGTAGCTACACTTCCCGGTACTGTGATTGGCGGAACTACACTTTCGGGCACAGTTTGACCAGGTATCGTTTGACCTGGTACTGTAGAGCCTGGTACTGTAGAACCTGGGACTGTTGACACAATTTCGCTCGTCACGATTTGCGGAGGTGTTGTCTCACTGTTAGGTACTACTGGTGTATTTGCTGTTTCGCTTTGACTTGGGGAGGCACAGGCAGAAGGTTTCACGAATCCAGAACAAGTTGATGCGCTCTCAACAAGAGTTCTGACTGAAGTCTGCACCGATGGATATATATCACCGCATACCAAACATTGAGAAACGGTACTATTTTCCATCAAAGCACAAATACAATCTTGACTACCTTCACACTGAGTTAAACTCGACGCGGCGGCAGTACAGCTCTCTGAACACTCACTCTCAGTGGCCACATTTGACTGACATGAAGGAGAAGCAGGAGGGACACCAGGGGTTGTCGCAAACGGAGGGGGGTTTGAGATTGACTCGAGTGGAGGGGGAACTCCAGGAGTTGGAGTGTTCCAAGGGACTGAGTTTGTCTCTGCAGGAGGAACAGAGTTCGATTCAGCAGGAGGTGTAGCCGGAGGAATAGAGTTCGATTCGGCTGGAGGAGCTGATTCTACCGGAGATGTTTCTCTTACTGGAACTGACGTTGAGACAGCAGGTGGTACTGAAGCAGACTCAGCTGGACGGCTCGCAGGCGGTACCGGGTTCGATTCAGCAGGGGGACTCGATTCTACCGGGGATGTTTCTCTTACTGGAACCGACGTTGAAACTGCAGGAGGTACCGAAGCAGACTCAGTTGGAAGACTTGCAACCGGTACCGAGTTCGATTCAACAGGAGGACTTGCAGGCGGCACCGAGTTCGATTCAGCAGGAGGTGTAGCCGGAGGAATCGAGTTCGATTCAGCAGGAGGACTCGATTCAACTGGGGATGTTTGTCTTACTGGAACCGAAGCTGAGACTGCAGGGGGTACCGAGTTGGACTCAGCTGGAGGACTAGCAGGGGGTACCGAATTGGATTCAGCTGGAGGACTAGCAGGGGGTACCGAATTGGACTCAGCTGGAGGACTAGCAGGGGGTACCGAATTGGACTCAGCTGGAGGACTAGCTGAGGGTACCGAATTGGACTCAGCTGGAGGACTAGCTGAGGGTACCGAATTGGACTCAGCTGGAGGACTAACGGGTGTTAGCGAGTGAGACTCGGCAGGAGGAGTCGGCGAGGCACCTGCACCGCCAGGTGGTGCACATATGCTCACTTTAGGTAGTACAACACCAGAACAAGACGATATTCCTCTTATCAAGCTTTCAGACGACTCGGCTACAGATGGATAGACGCTGCTGCACAAAAGACATTGCGAGACAGTAGAGTCTTGTGCCAAAGCACAAATACACTCTTGACTACCTACGCACTGTGTGAAGCTCGTCATTGCTGTAGAACAACTCGTTGAGCATTCTGATTCGGTCCCCGCAATCTGTTGAACCATCTGTGATGAAGAAGCACAAGGAGGTGAACTAGAGACAGGACTTCGACTGGTCGGGACACTTAGTGCAGGTGTATTTAGACTCGAAGATGGAATCACCGACTCGGGAGGAGAGGATGTTTCCACGGACGGAGGAACCGACTCGGGAGGAGAAGATGTTCCTACAGACGGAGGAACCGACTCTCTTGGTGGCGTTGGGCCTGAGGCAGGTGGAGAGCCTGATGTAGGAGGCTGAGGCATGCAGACACTCACAGAAGGAAGTGGTACTCCGCATGACGGCAAGGAACCTGCAAGACTTCCAACATTCACCGCAGTGTAGAAGCTGCTGCAGGAAATGCATTCAGTTACAACACTTGGACTGTTCGACAGCAACTCGCAAATGCAAGACTCTGATCCGCTGCAAGAACTGATACTAGAGATGGCACTCTGACAAGTAGTCTGACATTGCGATTCACTGCCTAACATCTGCTCGGCTTGCTGAGAAGAGCTGATACAAGAAGTAGGGTTTGGCGACGTTACCGAGCCAGAACCGCTACTTGTGAGACCAGGGCTGGTGCCACTCGGTGTAACTTGTTAGTTGGGCGAAAATCTTTGTGCCATGTTTCAATTGTCAAAAACAGTTATTTCGATTGTTTTTTGCTTGTTTCTCTTACCAGTTGACTCAGTTGACGATAAAAAAGGACCTTGTTAGAATTTGTTTGAATCTTTTTTGACGGAACAAGTTCCTATTCGATCAGATAATACTTACTTCGTGTGATTGTTTCTGCAGAACAGTGTCCTGTCACAGTAATTGGAACTGTAACTGTTTCTGTTTCCCCTCCGGCACATTGATTTAGTGTGACCGTCTGGGCAGGTGAACTCTCCGTTATTGTTGGTCCTGGGATGTTTGCACTGCAGACACCGCTTCCTGGCACCGTCTCAGTGACAGTCACAGGAGGGACAGTGTTTCCTGGTACTGTGATGGTTTCGGTTACTGGGGGTGCAGAGTTCCCCGGAACAGTTACAGTCACAGGAGGAGCAGTGTTGCCTGGTACTGTGATAGTTTCGGTAACAGGAGGAACTGTGTTGCCTGGAATAGTGATAGTTTGAGGAGGAACTGTATTTCCAGGAACTGTGATAGTCTCGGTGACGGGAGGAACATTGTTTCCAGGCACAGTGATAGTCTGAGGAGGAGCAGTGTTTCCGGGAACTGTGACTGTCTCTGGAGGGGCCGTCTCTGTAACCGTCTCACGGGGAGCAGTATTCCCAGGAACAGTCACAGTTTCGGTAACAGGAAGAACACTGTTGCCTGGGACGGTTACAGTTTCGGTAACAGGGGGAGCAGTGTTGCCAGGGACAGTTACAGTTTCAGTAACAGGGGGAGCAGTGTTGCCAGGGACAGTTACTGTCTGAGGAGGAGCATTGTTTCCAGGAACCGTTACCGTCACAGGGGGGGCTGTGTTTCCGGGAACAGTTACAGTCACAGGAGGAGCAGTGTTGCCAGGGATAGTTACAGTCTCAGTAACAGGAGGAACTGTATTTCCGGGCACAGTCACAGTCTCAGTAACAGGAGGTGCTGTATTTCCGGGAACTGTGACAGTCTGAGGAGGAACCGTGTTACCTGGGACTGTTACCGTCTCTGTGATAGGGGGGGCTGTGTTGCCAGGAATTGTCACCGTCTTAGGAGGAACTATGTTTCCGGGAACTGTAACTGTTTCAGTAACTGGAGGAGCAGTATTTCCGGGAACCGTCACTGTCACAGGAGAGACTGTGTTACCAGGCACGGTCACTGTCTCTGTAACAGGAGGAGTGGTGTTGCCAGGAACTGTGACTGTTTCAGTGACGGGAGGGGCAGTATTTCCGGGTACTGTAACCGTTTCGGTGACGGGTGGGACTGTGTTACCAGGTACCGTTACAGTCTGAGCAGGAGCTGTGTTCCCAGGAACCGTCACTGTCTCGGTGACTGGAACCGTGTTACCAGGAACTGTCACTGTCACAGGAAGAGCTGTGTTTCCAGGGACAGTTACAGTCTCAGTGACAGGAGGGATAGTATTTCCGGGAACGGTTACAGTCTGAGGAGGAGCAGTATTTCCGGGAACTGTCACAGTCTCAGTGACAGGGGGCGCAGTATTTCCAGGAACCGTCACTGTCACAGGAGGAACTGTATTTCCGGGAACTGTAACTGTCTCAGTGACAGGAGGTGCTGTATTTCCGGGAACTGTGACAGTCTGAGGAGGAACCGTGTTACCTGGGACTGTAACCGTTTCGGTGACGGGTGGGACTGTGTTACCAGGTACCGTTACAGTCTGAGCAGGAGCTGTGTTCTCAGGAACCGTCACTGTCTCGGTGACTGGAGGAACCGTGTTACCAGGAACTGTCACGGTCTCAGTGACAGGGGGCACAGTATTTCCAGGAACCGTCACTGTCACAGGAGGAACTGTATTTCCGGGAACTGTAACTGTCTCAGTGACAGGAGGTGCAGTATTTCCGGGAACAGTCTGAGGAGGAGCAGTGTTTCCAGGGACTGTCACGGTCTCAGTGACATGGGGGGCAGTATTTCCAGAAACCGTAACAACTTGTGTGACCGGTGGACCGGTTTCGGTAACAGTCTCGGGAGGAGAAGAGTTTGTAATTGTCACAGTTTGAGGTGGAACAGTGTTTTCCACTGTAATCTCAGCTGTAACAGTTCGCCCAGGTGCTGTCTCTTCTACCGTGTTCCCAGGTAGAGTATGGACAATAGTCACAGTCTGAGCGGGTGCTGTGTTTTCCTCTGTCTTTATCTCGGGTGGTAGCGTATTTTCAATCGTCACAGTTTGAGGACGGATTGTGTTTTGTACAGTAATAGTCTGTGGAGGAACAGTATGTTCAACTGTAACAGTTTCTGGTACAGTTACAAGCTCAGTTTCAGGAACTGTCACGGCCTCTGTTTCGGGGATGCTTACAGTTCTTGTCACTGATGGAACAGTTGCTGTCACTGTTTGAGGGGTATTTGTATGTCCGGTCTGAGCAGGGGAAGGAGGCGAAACACTCGTCGTAACTGGAGTCGCAGTACAAGATTCGGCAGTTATGGTTGAAGTAACACATGCTTCCTGTAAGTTGGGAAGAATGGTAGAGAGGGTCGCTATAAACGAAGTATCGTAGCCACCAGCTGCATTCGTGGGAGCAGCAACTGTCCATGTTGCGGTTGTCTGTTCATTGAAGAGCAATTTCAACTTGTAATCGAAGGTGTGGAATACTTCAACACAGCAGCCTTGGCATTCACCTTCTCCACCTTCTTCGCCTGTGCACCAGAACCAAGCATTTGCTCCTCGCGCTAAAGAAAGAGCCCCCAATAGGGCTAATGTCTCTTTTTTCATCGATTTCGAATTTCGGCAGGTAATGAAAAATATGAGAGACTAGCTCTTCTTGAATATTGAACAGAAAATGAACTATTGTACAATTAAAAACTTGCTGAAGAGTGAAGGGAATCCAATGGGGATATGGAACTTCAAACAACCAACCGGCAGAACTAGATATATATTAATTCTTGTACATATTGTGAGAGTACGCCCTATCTATGCTGGTACCTTCAAGCAAATGAGACTTTAAAGTTCTGCCAACAAGTCTAAGACATTTTCGAGTTAAAATTGAAAGTCGAGAAACAGCTCCTATTATGAATTGCCTAGTGGCTTATATTGAATACTTTGATTTGCATTCTGAATGAAGTCGTACCCAGCTCTTCTAAAAAAAAATGAATGGATATTGGGACAATGTTTTGCTGGCCCCGTGATAGAATCTTTGTATATATCATTGCAATCTCATACATAAAAGTCACTGAGCATTGTGCGTATCAACCAGCTGCTTTGTTTTAAGATATGCGACCGAGATGTTTTGGATCCTGGGTATAGATACCATACTGTAAAACCCTAAACTATAAAGCTAAAAATCCGGCCTCGAAGTATGAGGGAAGATGCTCGAGATCCCAAGCTCACGACCAGTTAGGCAGTGAGACAAATGTTATCATATCAAAATATCCTGAAACTGAAGGGAAATAGTAAATGAATATGGCCGGGAATTTCCACTGTGTCAGATACTGTCTCGAGAGTAAGCTTTGCTCGATAAAACCGTGTGTCGGCTCTGGTAACAGAACAAATAGGAACAAAGGTAAATTCAAAACGAGAGAGTTCTTCTATAATACGAACAGCAGTTACATCTCGGTTAACGGTGCAGAGTTCAATATTTTAAAATAGCATGTAATCTAACTGTCATCTTTGATTACCCTACAAATGTCTAGCATTAAGTCTGTGCACCGATGTGTAATCTGGAGAGCGTTGGTGCCTGAAGATCGCGTAACTATTTCTGGAGTCCAACTGTGACGATCGATCCATAATGTTCAACGGCGTGTATCCATAATAATGGACGGCAGTATATAACCGTCCAAACGGTGAAATCTACAATATATCTTTTCCCTCCTCTTGTGACGGAAACAATCTGTACCGCTCTAGCCTTAGCATGAACTATTATTCTAACCTCTCTCAAGATATACTGCCATTCAGGGAGTTTTTTGCATCCTCGTCGAAAGATCAGGAACATCAGAAAAGCGAACTTCTATGTGCCATTACAAACAATGGACCCCAGACAACTGCACCTTTAACCCCTCTTCTGGCTAAAGAAAAGCCTGCTCGAGTTCGAACGAGTCGATCAAAGCACTTGGTTTCGCCATACAGGGTCCGAAGAATCAAAACTGGCGTCAGTGACGATGAACTGAGATACATTTACCGAGTCTACTCTAAAGATCGGCCCAAAGTTTCGATGAAACTGCCCCTGTGGATTGATGAAAGTGTCAGATACAGCAGCGGGTCGAAGAAAAAAAAGCCCGCCGACGTTGAAGCTCTCACAGAAAAAGGTCACGACCTGATTAACAACGCCCGCATTTTCAACAACGAATTGAGTTGCCTCTCCATTAAGGAGAAAGATTATGTTGTGGATTTACTCAAGCTCTGCGTTGCAGCCGTCGAGTCGCAGGCTATGGGACCAATCCAGGTTAAGGAAGCATTTCCCTGGATCATTTAAGTTTAAATTAAATTAGCAATTCTGTAATAGCATAATGAAATTGAAGTTTAAGACGTTGACACGCGGCGCCTTCTAAAATGTTTCATAATCGTGAAGCATGCTAAGTTACTCACTGTTTGACAATTTTGGGTGACGGTCGCCCCCTAGGGCCCTAACCGGCTGGACCTTAGCTTTGACCCTAGCTTTGACCTCTCCTCGAAGATGAGAACAACAGCTCGAATTTTTGGGACCAAAAATTAGGACCAGTGCCTCGAGCCGGATTCGAACCGACGATCTTATCATTACTAGTGATACGCCTTACCAACTTGGCCATCAAGGCAAATAAGCATGATATTTTACGTTTAGAAAAGTCATATAGTGCTGTTTAACTTCACGAGATTTTTGGAAAATTGGGTTCTTTTCCCTTTCTAGATAGGTTATGTAGCGTAGTTTGGTTTAGTAGCCATCAAATCTTTGGCTGAACTTTTGTAAGACATATCGGAACCGTTGGTGCTTAAATTGGCTAAGTTACCCGGTGTGGTGTTTTGGTATTTTGCAGTGGAGAAAATATATAAGATGCCATTCTGTATAAGATCAAGAAGCCAGGTTTGTGCTATTGCGGGATGAATTTGCGGTAAATAGTATTGTATATTTAGATAGTTTCCGAATGAAATCAGGCATCGTCATTGTGCTTATGCGAGGGGTTACTATATTCAGCACCTTAGTGTCCATCTATCAGATTAGTGATGATTTTATTTCATTTCATCTCTACATGGGAATATAACACCATATACTGATGGTACACTCATGAAGTTTTATAATTAAGTGATACAGTTCTTTTGATAGTCGATTACTTGATTGAATACTTTATAGTTATTATACGTATATTAGGTAGGTTTTGTTAAAGTTCCTCTATTCACCGTTGTTTGACTTCGAAACTACTAGGTATATAATTTGACATTATTAGATATTTGTGTGCCCCTAAAACGCCTTCTAGATATATCGCTTTGACAAATGCGGTCCATGGATTCTAGCACGCCTGTCTTCCAGCGATATTTTGATATGTCGCTTAAACTTAAAGCATTGTTGAAGTTTCACAGAATCCTACAAAATATCGAAAGGTGTATCGGCTTAGCCTTAAGATATAACCACAATCAGTAATATTACTTCATATAGCCTGAGTCTCCAAGTGGTAAAACTGGTAGCACATTTCAATTGGAATCAATCTGCTTTGCAAGGCAATTTCAACTTTCCCATTTTTTTGCTCTACCACACAATAAATATCCCAATCCGTATGATGGTATTTTTGTTTCAAAATTCTTGGGGTCAAACGAATCGTCAATGTCTAGCTACACAGTATGTTTTAAACATACTGCAGTGATGCATCTCACGCAGTCCACTGGAACTCGTGAATAACGGGCTAAAAATAACGAACATCGGGTGAGCGCAAGTCTCCTTCGTAAAGCAATAATAGCAATAATAATAAAATAATCATAATAATAATAATAAAACACTATTCGTACAATCTGATCAAGGCTACCAACGTTCAAGCCTCTGATGCAACGGCAGGCTCTGCAATCGAACCATTGTGCTCCTGCAGCCCGTCGTCACCATTCTCGGTTCCTTTGGACAGCTCTTCTTTGAGCAGAGGTTCATCCTTCGAAGGCTCCTCGTCAGCCACATCCTTAGTCGTCGGAGCAGAGGCACCGTTCACCTGCTGTTCTGCACTTTTCGACTCGCTTTCATTTTTCTGTTCCTCTTTATTGTTTTCTTCGACTTTCGGAGTTGCTTGGGCAGCAAGTACGACTGGCCTATCGTCTGGCAAAGTACTCCATTTCTGCAACAGCTTCATAGATCTCTCGTGAAACTTATGCTCCGATTCGAGAGGAATGTCAGGGATTTTCAGCACAGCTTTGAGAACTTTGTTGACTTTGGTCTGTCGGATAATAGAGAGTTCCAAATCATCGATATTCTCCAGCTGGGATAGGTACCTCGACAGGTCTGCTGTCTCGCTCTCGTCCGGCTTCTTTGCTGAAAGGAATCCTCGCTGCAATTTGTGCCTCAAAAATAGTACGGTCTTGGTTCGCAATTCGTTATCCCGTGACAATTGCTTGGATGAGGGTATGCTTGAGGCAGTTGACTTCTCAGTCTTTGCTTTCTTCTTGGCAGGGTCGTTGGAGGACGGAGCTTCCTTGGCAGCAGGCCGTTTCTTATCGCCAGCACTCTTCTCTTTCTTTCCCTCTGATGACGCCAGCGACTTACCAGAGCTTTCCTTCTTCTGCGGCTGCTTTTTGGTTGAGGATTGTGTTTCCTTCTTGGCTTTTTTCGCCTTGGATCCGCCATTGGCTTTATTGGCCGTTCCACTGCCAGATTTCTCGCCTTCTTTCACATCTGCTCCGTCCAGTTCAGTTTCTGGCTCAATCTCCTCAGCAGGAGGAGGAGGCGGAGGTGCCGTAAACGACTCTAGGTCAGGAGGATTCGCAGCCATTTGGTAGGCCGAAGTGAGCAGCTTGTCACGTTTTTTTGAAGTACTCAAATACTTGTTGGCATCGTCGACAGACAGAGCTTTCAAGTCGGCTTTAGTTGCCCACATAAAGTTGTTATCCATGAAGAACTTTACGGGCCAAGGTCCGCCGCCCTCGTTCGGCGACTTCTTGCTACTTTTGCTGCTGCCCTTTGGTTTGGCTCCCAGAATGCTTGCGGACAACGAACTTTCCTCTACAATCATGCCAGGCCACGCTGGGAATCCTTTGAGCTTCGCCAAAACGACGGATCCGACGGCAAAGGCTGGAGTGGACGCATCTGACGATGGTTTGGTCTCGCTTGCGTGTGGCTCCTCGCTCATATTCTTTTCTAGGATTTTGGGTGGAAGAGCGTGATAAACAATCGCAAATAAAGTGACGATATGGGAAATATAGGACAGTGGACGCGCTAAAAGTCTACGCAAACAATTGCCCCAGTTGCGAGATTGCACAAATAAAAAAGATAACAATCACCAAAAAAAGGCCCTTCAAATTTCGGGTTGTTCAAGTTGTACAAAGTGAAAATCCTTGAATAAGTCAGAAGTTAGTTAAAATCGGTGTAGGCGCCCAGATCGGTTGCCACAGCAGCGGACAGATGAGGTTTTGGTTTACCCTATCGCTGTGGAATGATCTGTGCGGGGTTCCTAATTAGCACTCGATAATAGTGTAAATAACTGCTTCGTTGCTGTATGGTCAAACTGACAGTTTTAGGGCGAGTCCCAGACCCCGTAGCTCTGCTTCGCAGAGATGAAAATCTTCACATGTGAATCAGACCAACATCATTAAGTCTCGTCTGAACCCGCAATTCTCAGACTCAAATTAGCTAGAAGTTAAGGGAGTAAACACCAGTGTGGTGTAACTGCGTATTTATTGGACACTTATATATCTTTTGAGTACTTTTACTGGTCCACTGGCGGGCAGAGGTATATATGTTTTATCATTATACGCTGGATACGGGTCTCGTGAAGTCGTACTTGTGCTCTAGTGGATCCCACCGGATATAGGCAAACAATTCTTCTGGTCGTTTTCGCCAGTTCTAAGCCCTAAGATGGATGCAGTTAGCAGTGAGGTATTTAACAGTGAAGCGTGCATTAGAAGCTTCTCTATAAAATGTCAGATGGCTTGCGGGAGATATAAAAAAACCCCGTACAAAAGTAAGAACTGAACCACATGTCGGCCATCGACTGGGATGTGCAGTTTTAAAAGACGGTTTAGGAGTCCGATTTGAGTGAAGTTTAGTTGTGTTTTATTTGACCGAGATGAGAGACGGGAGACGGAGACGTGAGCCGGTTTGGGGTTCACCCGCACGAAGAGCGGCAGACACGTCTGGAAACAGGATTTTAAGCGAGTTAAAAAGGGACGGTAAAGAGCATGGTGCTCCTAACAGGTATATCTTTAGGCAACTAACTAGTGACTCTTGTCTACTGCTAGGAAAAAGGGTTGTAACAGGTCCCCCACAGGTCATATTGAAATGTTTCGTTTCGGATTTCAGAACCTGGTATTGATGTACATGTTGGGGGTCAGCAGGGAGACGGAGAATGTGATTCTATGATGTAACTAAAGCTAAATGGGAGGGAAAACAAATATTAGACGTGTTAGCGTGTAAGTTCTATCCCCACTACGGACTACTCATAGTTGCAAATGATATTATTCACCACTCTTTAGTCTCCTCCACCCCTCGTGTCACTCATCCGCTTTTCCCGTCACTCATCCGCCGCGTTTAAGAGTCAAAAAAAAGTTTGTTCCTGAGATCATCGGGATCCCCTGGTTATTCTCCTCAAGCGTAGTTTTGCCGGAGCCCCATGAGTGCGTGTGTGCGTGCATATTAGTCAACGGTGTATTTTGCATATTTTGATATAAAAAGGGAGTTTAGGTCTTTCATTTTAAAATAATACTTTTTTTATTTCATACTTTACTTTGTAGAAGGTTTCAAGTAGACTACGGAGTTGTATATGAGTTTAAAAACGAAAACTATAACAAACGCGTCATACTTGTAGAGGAGGTTTTCTTTCAGGGGAGGAGCGAGAGTTTTATCCGGTTTTCTAGAGTTCTATTTTTTTTTCTTCTCGATAGTTTGACAGGGGAGAGAGAGAGACTTTTTTAAAATATCTTTTCCAACTGGCATCTTTCCAAACGGCATTTCCAAACGGCATTTCCAAAAGTACACACTTCCCATCGCATACTCTTTTTTAAATCTTTTTCTTTCGCCCTTTCAAAGACACGTCTCATACTCGTAAAGAAAAAAGATGAAAAAGTACACATTTAGACAGCAGATCACCGGGTTCCCCTGGTCCCAGATGCTGATCCTGGCTGCTATTCGATTCGCAGAGCCTATTAGTTTCACGTCTTTATTCCCTTACATTTATTTCATGGTTAGGTCCTTCCATGAGGGTAAAGACGAACATCTGGTAGCTAGATACGCAGGATACATCTCTGGTGCATTTGCATTTGCTCAGGTCCTAACGGGTATCGCATGGGGTCGCTTCTCGGATAGACACGGACGTAAACCGGTGGTGCTAATAGGCATGACTGGCTCTATCATATCCATGCTGGCTTTTGGTCTGAGCACCAACTTCTACATGGCGCTGTGTGCCCGGGTCATGGCAGGCTTACTAAATGGAAATGTAGGCGTGATCAGGACTATTATTGGTGAAATCGCAACAAAGCGTCAGCACCAACCTATTGCATTCAGTACCATGCCTCTGCTGTGGCAGATTGGTTGCGTGGTCGGGCCCATGGTGGGCGGGTATCTTGCCGACCCAGTCAAATCCCACCCGGAGTGGTTTCAGCCTGGCGGTCTTTTAGAAGGACCCCCCGAGCGACTGTTTACCAAGTACAGGTTTCTCCTGCCCAACTTGGTTTCGTGTTTCATCCTAACATGTGGTGTCACGGGAGCATTCTTGTTCCTTGAAGAGACCCACGAGGTGAAGAAACACGACTTTGATCTAGGAAGACACCTGGGCAAGAAGCTCATCAGGTTGCTATTTTTCTGGAGGAGATCTTCACCATCCCAGCAGGACGAGCAGGTTCAGCAGCATAGCAACAAGCAGGAGGCGACAGAGAACACGAGGTTGTTGGAAGACTCTTCTACTGACGAAGAAGAGACTGATGATGACGAGGTAGCTGGCCGTCGTCGCAATGCTGCCAAGGCAGCTGCGGAAGAAGAAGAGGTTGACGGCAGCTGGAGTGCCATATTGACACCTCGAGTCAACAGTTTGCTGGTTGCCAGCTTCTTCTTGGCTCTGCACACTATTGTGTTTGAGGAGCTTCTGCCCATTTTCCTCTGTTCCAAGATTATCAACGATCCGAAGCTGCCCTTTGCCGGTGGACTGGGTCTTGTTTCTAGCCAGATGGGCTCGCTTCTGTCTTCGACTGGATTCACTGGGATCATTATGATGTTGGTAGTGTACCCCTGGATTGACCGGGAGTTTGGCACGCTGCAGTCGTTCAGGTGGATTCTTCGAGGGCATCCAGTTATGTGCTTCTTAACGCCGTTCTTGCTGTACCTCAAGCGGGTCGATTCCCAGTGGGCTTTCCCGCTTCTACTGGTATTTGTGTCGGTTCGGACCGTCTTTTCTTCGCTGTCCTTCCCCGGGTTATTCCTGCTGGTGAACCGAGCAGCAGCTCATAAGCGGCACTTGGGGACCGTGAATGGAACCCAGCAAGTTGTTTCTTCACTTGCTCGAGCCGTGGGGCCGATTATCTGGGGGTATTTCATGGCAGCTGGAGAGGGCATGGGACACGTCGAGATGCCTTGGTGGCTTTTAGCAGGGTTTGCCTTTCTGGGAGCCTTGCATGCTAGGTTGTATGTCGACGAACGAGAGGAGGAAGAGGAGGAGGAAGTGAACGGGGAGTGAAAAGGTTAATAAAGAGTTCTGAAGTGAGAAAGGACCTAGATTTATGGACAAGAGTCATAATTTTCGACGAGGGAAAGCATTGGGCATTTGGACACATTTGCATATGGGGTAATAATAATGAAGAAGGTCGATGAAGTCGTCAAGTGAGAGAGAAGAGAATGAGATGATTAATGGACAAGCGTCATAACTTACGACGAGGGAGAGCATTTGGACACATATTTGCATATGGGTAATTATAGAGTAGTTTTTAGATGGTTTTAGAAAAAGCACACAAAGAATACAGTTATTTTAAGTTAAACGACACTTTTTTCTGCAACTTCCACCTGCTTCCGGCGGCCCTTCCGGCAAAGGTTGGTTCTGCTTTGCAGAGAGTTGAAGTTCATGGGGTCAATTTGAGTTATTCCGAAAACTAACACCATGCAACCTTAAAAACTGGAAAGGGCTAATCGCACACCATCAAACGTAGATATGAGATTGTTAATCCCTGTAGAATGGCTGTCAGTCCCCGAAATGAGTTAAAGCTTCAATTAGGCTCGAAGCGAAACACGCACCCAACCGCTGCTTACAAAAAAAAATAAAAAAATCAACCGTAAAACAGATTTCATTACATCACCTACAATAATATATATAAAAGCAAAAGAAGCAGAGCCTTTCACCACAACAGCATGAAAAGCCTCCTTCTTCTCCTCTTCCTTTGTCAACGAGGTCCGCTAAGCACTTCTCTTCTCCGTTTTTCGTTACCTTTGATCCGTTCATTTCAATAGTTAGACAAAAAAAAGGACTTGAAAAAAGGATTACTTTAACTACTGATGGGTTTGGTGAGGATGCTGAGGTGCCAAATATCGCTGCTGCTGTTGATGAGGCATGGCAAGATAGTGGTTGTAAGCCGCTGCCTGCTCAGGAGACATGTACACGTTGCCAGCAAGTGCAGGATTTCGCACCTGCTCTTGTTGGCTTGCCAGGTGATGCTGCTCAGCCAGGCCAGGTTGTCCGTGAGGAGGCATGCCTCCCATGGGGTCCGGTATTTGCTGCTGGGCATCCGGGTGGCCGTTCTGCGGCTGTTGTGGCTGCTGCTGCTGGGGGGACGCGTCTTCAGGCGCGTTCAGACAAGCCTGAATCAGATTCTTACCCTCAGGCTTCGTGACCAGAGGCTGTAACTTGGGAGTAGTAAATGTGTACACGAGCCCTGTTTCGCTCACCACCAGGAGCAGAACCTGAGTGCCTGTGAGCACCGACAGCTCGTAGGCCTTCTTCATTATTCCAGCTTTTCGCTTGGAGAACGTGATATGACGACGGGATTTATCTTGGATGAACTTGATTTCTATTTTCCGTCTCTCTCTGCCCGGTTTTCTATCGTCATCGTCGTCATCGTCGTCGAGAGCTGATCGGTCTCGCTTGATGGTGGGCGAAGGGTCGCCCTGGGCCGCGTTCACAACCTGACCGGCAGCCTGGAGGTCTGCGGAGTCTACCAAAGAGGCTTCTGACATTTTAGTAGAGATATTAATATATTCGCGTTTCTAGCGGGGAGGGGCCTCTCCTAGGCGACGACAAAAACACAAGATTGAGTCTTCGCGACACTCAAGATAATAATAATAATAATAAGAGAGAAATATAAAAAAAGAAGAATATAATAAAATAACCAGCAATGAGAAACAAATCGAGTAAAAAGATAGATAAGAAAAGGTGCTTATTCTATCGAGTTTTTACGCGTTTTTGAAATTAATGTTCTCTTGCCTTTCTTCTTCTTTTTAAAAAAATATCAACGCTCTCTGTACTCAAGAAAAAAAAAGCTTGTCGTTTGTTCAGTCTTAAGAGAGCTTAAAAAAACAAAAAGAGTCCAAAGTTCGACGTGTTGTGATGATTTGCCTGCGCTGCGGTCTCTTTGGATCAGCGAAAAAAAACTAAAATTCCTTCGCAAAAACAGCCAATGGGCCGAGAGTTGGTCGTTTCGGTTCTTGCTCTTCGTGTGTGAATTGAGAACCAACGGGTGCTTCTATTCCCTCAACTCTTGCGACCCTTTAAGTTTTGGCCTTTCAAATCGCCTCGGTTCTTTTCGCTCTCCAACGATAGAAGATAAAACAAAGAGCTTCTTGTTGTTGTGTTCTTTGCGTCGACTCGGTCGGCAGCAATGCACAAACGCCCCTTAGCAAAAGATTAGAGAGAATATAATAATATAAATATTTAACAAAATAGAAACGAAACTACGACGATGGAGTCGAGTCCAAGCAACTACAATGTCTTTTTCGAGGATTCTTTAAAAAATCGACTGTTTTGGGACAAACGGTGGGCTTAGAGTGGATTTCGAAAAACTACCGCGACACACCAAACCCAAGTAAGTGTTGCTATACAGGAATATCTGTTATGCAAAATCTACGACAAATGAGGAAATCACTCGGTATTTAAAAAAAAAGAGGGAAAACACAAATAACAACTAATTTGGGGCCGGGAGGGGGCGTACCCGGTGCTGGGCAAGGGTTGGGGTCAGGGCACAAGAGGAGGGTAACAGATCGTGACTAATCGGCGAATCACAGCATCCCGCCGCCGACTGCCGCACCAATATGAGTGTGATTGAAGCGGCGGGTGCACTGTCACAGTATTTACTCCCCCCCCCCCTGCCGTTACCTCTCATTGTCTCTCTATTAATTCTTACTCTCATTTTAATTTGCTTTCTCTTTTTACCTTGTCTCTCACGTGCCTGTTTTCCCCGACCAGCCACGCGTCGCTCCGTGTTGCGTGTGCAAAAAGCATTCCAAGCAACAACATTCCTGCCATGCACAAATAATGCGTATACATTGTGTGTGTGCTCGCCACTCACGCTCTCTCTCAGTACTTTCTTTCTACTAAGGCCGGGTGAGGCGTCCAGGGCTAGGTCATTCCTTTCCGCATCCTGCATTTGGTCCGTTACCCTGCCCAATTGTCGGACTCCTATTGGCTGGACATGTTCGGAATATGTCTTGGGCAAGGAAAACAAAACGGCATATAGAAGAAAAAAGAAATGGAGGGGAAAGAAGAAGAAAACCTATTTGCTATGCGCGCAAGCCTGGGTTAGGAAACCTCGCAGGGCAAGGTCGGAACGGAAGAATTACGAAGAGGAGAGCCGATATAAACAGATTTAAGAGATGATAGCTAGATATCGATAGATAGATAGATAGATAGATAGATAGATAGACTGGCAGCAAGAGAGACGGCCTTCTTTTGAAGAGGTTAGTAACGAGTGTGACATCCACGATGAGTTAATAATCTACTAGATTGAGCGAGTCCTACTGTGTACCGAGCTGTGAAGGTAGTTAGTTTTGCCTGTAAACTACTAGCTCTCTTAAAAGAGAAAAAGTGTCTCAGTCCTTTACTTACTTGCCCAGCAGAAAACTAGTTAACTACAATTGCGACGTTATACATATTTGAGGGCACAGTGTTGAGAAAGAAACAAACCTGTCAAGCTGCAAAAAAAAAACCCAGCTCGCGATTCAGTTGTCTAACAAATTTGAACGTATCTGTGTTCTTTGTCTCTCTCTCTCTCTCTCTTCCACCTTCTTCACTTACGCCCGCCTTAGTACGATAGTAAATCCCGTCTTAGTACTATAGTAATTATTTTTCAACGTCTCAATTCTTCAATTTCAAAGGTTCCACAGCCACTAATTGCTTGCAATCAGACAACTCACATTTATAAGTCTTGGGCCTGCCAAGTCAAGCAGCATGAGTCGTCAGGCTCTGCTTTAAGCGCAGTGCGACTTACTTATGGCCCTTTTTGCATTCGACCAGTTGGACTAGTTGATACCTTTTGGTAAGGCTGGATTCATCGGGTTATTACAAGCTTCTTCTCCACACCAATCATTACCCAATTCGAGGGATGAGATGAGATGAGATGTACTGGCAGTTCTACTGTAATGGGCATGAAATGTGGGGATATAGTTGCACCAGCAGAAACCTTGAGATGCACAGTTTTGATGTATAATTTAATTGTCAAATATATATGCTTAGTTATACATGAATGTGTAGTTTCCTGCTTAGTTTTCCTGCGAAGCAGGAACCACACCTCCCCGGTAGAGGCCGCCGGAGGCCAGAACACCTACGGTACGTTGTAGACATATAGAGCAAATGTTGGGAATAGCTAATACATAGAACTAAACAAGATAATTAGAAAAATTAGAAAACCAAGCTAGACTTATACTAAGAGTGATATCTTTGGCACCATCTCCAATCAGTATAGTATGAACTTAGTATTCGGGACTTCGTCGTTTTCGAGCCATCATCGCTCGGTAGATGTACAGTGCTACAAGAGCAATTCCTGGTTAGCATTATGAAACAATAATGTGCTCGAAGCTCGTGGAACTCGCCTTCGGCGGGACCCCTCCCGGGGAGGGTGGTTCTGCTGCGCAGAAGAACTATATACCGTGGTGATGCAACCCGTGAAAGCCCATTTTAAGAATACCAACCAAACTGAAATCTGCTGCAAGAGACAAACCAGTGTTGCTCACCTCTACACACGGCCTTCAGTTCTAATAGAAGACCATCCACATTCAATTACATGGTTCATGGTCCCCGCAATTTAGCAGATGCCCTTTCAGCAGTTCGGGAGCTTCAAACAGGGCAGACAATCTGGACTGTTCGAACAGCTCGAACCGTTCAAACCGTTCAAACCATTCAACCCATTACCCATGTTTTTTTCAAACCATTCAAACAATTCAAACCATTCAAACCATTCAAACCATTCAAACCATTCAAACCATTCAAACCATTCAAACCATTCAAACCATTCAAACCATTCAAACCATTCAAACCATTCAAACCATTCAAACCATTCAAATGATACAAATGATTCACATGATACAATTGATATAAATGATTGACATGGTGCAATTGATGCAAATGATAGTAATGATTCAAACGATTCAAACGATTGTACCTGTCAATTCACACTATCCGTACGTTTGAGCAAGCAACACTCAAACGGTGCAGCAACCAACATTGCCTTTCAGACCTGTCAACTCGCTTTGTTTCAAACCGAATGCTACAATGATCCAAACTGTGTATTCCCGCGAAGCGGGACAAGCCTCCACGGAGTGGCCCCGCCGGAGGCGAGCACCACAATCGTGGGCATTCTCGCAGTTCAATTCCAGGCTATTGCATCAGACGATACCATTGGGTGGGGCCGATTGCTTTGTCACGCTTCAGTGTGTCTCTAGAAGAGCAATATACGTACCTACGACTCCACAAATACAGAAAACAAGAATGACTCCGGCTGGCAGCATTTTTGAAATGGATGATTTTAATACGGGTGTTGGGGAATTAGGCCAGTGTCCGTGCGATCAGAGTTGTTCAAAGGTAGACAAGATAAAGAAGGCGATTTATAAAGGGTATTAAGTTGGCCAGCTGTGACCCGGATGGTGGTGTGTTTTAGGCTTGGCCTTTTAGGGAAGGATCGGATTTTTTGGTGCTGGGCGCATGAAGTTTCTTGTGATAGGATAGGAGAGACGAGTTTGCGATTGAGTGGATGAGCCTGGCTTGGCATTTGGGGGGCTTCGATTAATACAAAATGTATAAGTTTTGGTTCGTTGTATTTGGTGTTGTATCCTGCGGTGTGTTCTTGACTACTTTAACGTTCACGACTTTGGTGAGCTTTTGCAGAGCTTTGCAGGGACTTTGCAGAAGAACTTTGTACGGCTTGTACGGCTCACTTCAGCATCGGCATCGACGGCTTATCCAACAAGCAAATCAGATTGTACTAACTAACTCGTATATTTAAACCCCCTGGCGTACGAAACTACGCACACCACTACGAATAACTAAGGTCGATTTGTACGACATTTTTTGTACGATCTCTGCTAATATCTCTTGTATGACACCGCCCCTTAGACTGTTCTGATAGTAAGTACGTTGTTATCAGCTTTATATACATCCTTATTACGACCGAATTTTTGGCTGGGCATACTTTAAATTAATTTAAAGTTGGTATAACTTGGCGTAGACGAATGAGAGTCTGATGGAGGGGCAGGTCCCATGGAGCAGACCGCTTTTGTAGTTTAAAAGAGCCTGTCTTTGAAAGTCAGATTGCCCGTCTGAGCAGTTCTGAAGCGTTCTTTCAGTCTGAAGGGTGTTTTTAAAATTCAGATAGCGGTATTTGCAAATATCATTTTTTTTTTTAAAATTTTATTTTTCAGTCTTTGCACCTTAGATGTTGTTGTTTGCAGTTTAGCTGTTGTTGTTCTATCAGGTTATATATCGCTTTCATGTATTGTTCTTTCAGGTTGATTGCAATTCAGATTTGATTCGTTTTGATGCTGAGATATCTATATTTGCAGCTTAGATGTCTATATTTCATGCCGAAGACTATATTTGCAGCTTAGATGTCATTCTTTCACATTATATAACTTGTATTTCCAATTCAAATCTCGTTCTTTCAGCTTACAGATCCTCTTCAGCTTACAGATCCTCTTCAGCTTACAGACTCTCTTCAACTTACATACCCTCTTTAGCTTACAGACCCTCTTCAGCCTACAGACCCTCTTCAGCTTACAGACCCTCTTCAACTTACAGACCCTCTTCAGCTTACAGTTCCTCTTCAGCTTACAGACCCTCTTCAGCTTACAGATCCTCTTCAGCTTACAGACCCTCTTCAGCTTACAGACCCTCTTCAGCCTACAGACCCTCTTCAGCTTACAGACCCTCTTCAACTTACAGACCCTCTTCAGCTTACAGATCCTCTTCAGCTTACAGACCCTCTTCAGCTTACAGACCCTCTTCAGCTTACAGACCCTCTTCAGCCTACCTATCTTCATAGATACGGCATATACACCAAGCAACCCAGCATCGACTTTTTTGTTTACATATTTCTGTACCTCATTTCGATCGTTTTATTTTTCACCAAAACTTCGAATGTGCTTCCAATGTGCTTTATTTGGTTTTAACCGTCTTTTTCCCGATTCCTGATCGATTCATGTCCTCCTTGTTGCTTCCATAAATGCTCAGTGGGTAATGCGCCAAATCGCATTGAGTGTTCGTACTTGTCCTGCTCGCCTTCGGCGCGACCCCTACCGGGGGGGGTGAGCGACCTAGTTCTCGCTTCGCGAGAAGTTCCATAGTACTATGGCAGCATTGTATTAACTATTATACCATTTAACGATAATATGAATATAATAAGAATGAAGACACTGCTTGGTTGGAGTTATATTTTGGTTATGTTATGTTTAGTGTAATGCTTACGTACCGATGCTGCTCCTCAACTCAACATGAAATGTCTTGTTTTTATTATTGTCACTATGGCACTTGTCGTCTGTAAATAGGCGGTAATAACTCGATTTTAAGTATTAGACCACTCGGGCCGTATGTTTTTTCAGTTCAGCTTGCTTTGGTGCCAATTCTACTAATCTTTTTTTCATCCCCTACTCTTTCATCTAAATCCCATCTAATATGTCAACTATATACACTCCATACATTCGAGTCATACGGTCGACACCACAACCTGCAAGCACGACACCCCAAAGAAAGAACACCATTGGACTCAATCACCACCAGAATGGACAACTCTGGATAGCATAATACACTGAACCCATACTACGCTACACTACACTGCTGCCTGTTGACGTCTTTCTCATTGGATCACAACATCTACCTATTGCGGCGGTCAAACGATCAGCAGTGTATATCTAAGGTAACTACAAGTTGAAGTAAGGAAAGGCCTGACAGCACAGCATACCGTGGAACAACCTGGCCCGACCACACAAACACCCTAGTAGGATGTTAGTATCTTTTTGTTTACTTTCCTGCGAAGCGGGGACCACCCCTCTCCGAGAGAAGACCCGTCGGAGGCGAGCCTCACTTCCACGCGGCGAGTCACGCCGCACCATTGTTTATACCGGCCACATTGGGATTGTACCCTTGACCTGGTTCAATTTCCATAACAACCCTACTTAACCCCCCTGCGATGTGTTTCTTAAACCCTCTTTGATAAATATTAGCGCGTTTGTGTTTAAACAGAGAGACACAGTGTAGTTGAACAAGAGACACAACGTGTGAACCATTACATTCGAGGATTTTGAATTTTCCTCATTGACGTTTTAAACTCGAAAGTTAAAAGGAAGACTACCCTTGAGCTTTTTTTTTTTTGCTTGTCATATATATTCGAAACCCGCGAAAGAAGCCCACGACACGTGATATTTATTTGCCCGCTGCAATATATATATATAATAATGAGCAGACTCGGAGCACTGAAGAAAGGCGAACTGGTGTCGCTGGCCACCGACCTCGGCCTCGACTCGGACGGAATTAAAATCGACATCGAGTCCCGAATCGCCCAGCACCTTGCTGACAACGAGGCTTCTCTTTCCAACGACCCCAAATACGCACCCTTTTACGGCGCGTCCCCAACCAAGTCGCGAAGGAGATCGACCAAGAAACCGGACGGAGAAGACGCGTCGCCAAGCAAGCGAGCTGCTCCTGCTGGCGAACCCGAGGACGACGAAGACGAGGATGACGAAGGTAACGAGAGCGTGCTGGACAAGTCGAAAGAGATCGTGTCGACCTTTTCGGAACAGATCACCGACGCGTACTACACGGTGCAAGATTACGTGGAAGACTACGCCGACACGGCCAGACAGTCGCTGTCCAACATCCACTTTATCAACTCGGCCGTGACGGCGTTGGAATTCTCCATTGTTGTCTCGCACCTCTTCAAATGGACTGAGCTGCCCCTGGTAGGCGGGTTCCACGTGTGTCTGCCTCAGTTCGAGGTTCTGCTGGACTGCGACTTGTTCTGGCGGCCGCTTTTGGTGTGGGCCGCCTTTTCGGTGGTTATCCCCGTGATTGCGTCGTTTTTCATCAACTTCACTGGCGCAGCCTCGGGTTCCCGACGACGAGCAAAGTCTCACGCTACACTTGACCCGTTCATCTACAGTCTGGCCCGACTAGTGACCGCGTACGTGGTGTACCAGGGCCACGAGAACGGTCTGCTGAACATCCTCGCTGGCCAGCGATGGATCTCCACCTCGTCGCTGACCGCGACTCTTTCCATCCTCGACGGCATCTTGGGCGAGTTTCCCAAGATCAGTGGCAGCGTGGTCCTTGCCCTGACCATCTACGCTCGACTCTCTGAGTAAGCGAGTGGTCTGACAGGAGATGCTCAGAGAAGTGCTATTTGAGCAATCAATGAAAGCGGTTGTTGATGATGGACCATGCGTAGGGTGGTAGGCGAACGATAGTAGGGCGATGGACGGTAAACGATGGACGGTGAACGACGGACGGTAAATGGATGTGTACGAGTTATGTGCGGTGGAACGATATTCTCTTCTCTACTTAGTATTAGTATTATTATAATTTGATTGGTATATGGTAACGGCTCTGCAGAACTAGGGGTTGCTCGCCTCCGGCGAGGCCTCTCCCGGGCGGGGGGGGGAGGTGGGGAGGGTGGTTCCGCTTCGCGGAAGGTACGATGATAAAATATATCTCCAACTATTCTACCTCAATATATAAAGTATCATTCATCTCTTCATCTCCTCTAGTCATAGGCTGTTCCCAAGAAATTTATTTTGACCACGCAATAGTTTGGTATTCTAATTATATGATATTATATCTCTCCTGGTGTTTGACTTGGTTCATATATTGGACTGCTTGATATCCTACTTGAATCACATAATAGACTGCTTGATATTCTATTTGAACTGTATAATAGACTTTCTTATAATAGATATTTGATATTCTGAACATATAATAGATATTTGATATTTGATATTCTGAACATATAATAGATATTTGATATTCTAAACATATAATAGATATTTGATATTCTAAACATATAATAGACTACTTGATATTCCGACCATATAATAGACTGTTTAATATTCTGCTCATATAATAGAATACTTGATATTCCGACCATATAATATACATATCTCATATCTGATTTGGATCGCCTGGCACTGTAGTAGTTAATATTTTATTGTCGTATATAAGCCCGTACACCCTAAAGTTGTAATAATATTTACTTTATCCCTCATTCATCAACAGCAGTGGTGGGAAAACTCCACGAAGCACCAGATAGAAAAACCACCATAGGTGTCGCACTTCATCTATTCGGGCCCTGACCTGGATGCTGCCAGAAATTCTGCAACGGCCTCCAGTTAATATAATCGTAACAGAAAATGCCATCGCTGGAAGTGAAATGACCGTATAGATTATTAAACAACACACCGAAGAATGTGTAAAGCCTCGACATATTATCGAGGACTGAAGTGCGATAGTTTTCAGGACCGAGAGGCTGTCCAGCGATCCTGGTACGAGCTACAGTGCCAATTATGGCTGCAGATGCCTTATAATGACCACATGAGGAGTACGACCGCGGAAGAGGTGGGATTACTTTATATCTGTTATTTAGGTCCGCAACAGTCACTCTTCATCCAATAAGCATCCTCCTATTGGTAACTAACTATGATCAATCTCCTAGTTAGAATTCTCTCATTATTACAATAATATTCGCCAAGCAGAACCAACCCTCCCGGGAAGGGGGTCCAGCCGAAGGCGAGCATCCCATCCTCTCTACAATCGTACCAAAGTCTAAAGCAAACCAAACCAACAGCACAGCGTTCAGTGCACCGCACTTGGCGTTGTTCATATTATATAACCCTACACACTCTCTATACACACGCACTTCGGCTCTCTGTGAAAAAAAAGAAGCTTTCGTCTTAGTTTGTGATTTTTGTTTTCATCCGTCCCTTTGTCCCGTGACTTAGTTGCCCTTGGGAGCCTCCTTGAAAGAGATACAGGCCTCCTCGTTCATGGCAGAGATGATGGTGACCAAAAGCTCCTTTCCAGAGTCAAACTCGGTCTGGAGGTTCTCGCCAACCTCGCCCTCGGGGACCTTGACATCGTCCTTGGTGATGGATCCGTCCTGGCTCATCAAGTTGAGGAATCCATCGTCAATGTCAATGAGCAAGTACTCAGTTCGGGTCACGTTGGGGACCTCCATGTTGTGGGTGGAGGGAGACAAATCCTCGAGCTTCTTTCCAGTGAAGATATCGATGGCAACCAAGTGAACCTTGGCGTGGCCGTGCTTTCCAGTCTTGGAGGTGGACATGTCGACAATCTTGCAAGGACGGCCCTTGATGACGACGTGTCCGTTCTTTCGCAAAGCGGAACACTGGAGGGGGAAGGTGAGCGAGGCGCCGGCTCCGACGGTGTCAAAGTTATGCTTTGTTAGTATTTGCACCAGGAGGCTACTTTTTTTTTTTTGAAAAGCAAAGCACTTAAGAAAAAAGCCACTTTGCTAGACCAAAATTATAAAAAGTCTATTCTATTGACAACAAAGCACCATTTCTTTATCGTCGTCCAATATTACTACTCACCTCTTCGTCAGACATGTTGATTCGAGTTTAAAGACAAGTGTTGTGGGTTGAGTTGGAAAAATTCAATAAAGTCCAAGTAAGAGTTCCTGGGCCAAAGTAGGTTGAAAAAGGTTGCAAAAGTGCAAGGAATCGATAAATTTTTTTTCTGATCACGCGTACATCTCAGTCTGGATTTTTCACCGCCTGTCGGACCCTGCAGTTCCTCGAGCCATGCGGCTGACCAAACTGCTCACGAGCATGAACTGGTCGTATCTCAACATTGTACTGAACCCTGGGGTAGCTACAACAGACAAGGTTCGGTGGTATGCTCGCCTCTGGCGGGACCCTTCCTGGGGAGAGTCGTTCCGCTTCGCGGAATGAAATTGCTTTGGCACTCCCGTAGCTATAAAAGTCTCCAGTTACGTAAATATCTGTTAATGACAACACTAGTTGGTGACCAGTAAGCCTTCTAGACCAAGAAAACTAACAGTTGCAAGACAGACAGTAGTCAGTTGATTCATCTAGCTATGGAGACATTTAATTGCAGTTATATAGCCTTTAATCTATCGCAGAAAACGTTATAATGGTGATGGGACTCATTCAAGTCTATGTAGAAAAAATGATACACTCTGCCAAAAGTCGGCAATCCCACACTGTAGCTTGAATAACTTCTCACCAACTTCATATCGAGACCGACTCGGGCCTCCATGGCCTGTGATGACTGATGGGTGTTTGTATTTTTCAATGCTTCAATTCAATGCTTTACAGGCCATTGCAAATTGAAAAGAAACAGAAAGAGTCTGCCAATTACCGGGAAACACCCGGAGCTCCTCATATTAGAAACCTCGACTAAAAAATGTCTCAACGTGAGACCCTTCGAGGACCATGACGTATAGGCTATTACAAGAGGGAGTATTCTCAGGGGCAGATGTATACGCATTCCGTGAAACGGAATGGCTGTGTTGAATCGGCAGATATGTATTTGTGTATCACCCAGATGCATCGATACGATATAGTATTATAATAACTTCTGCGACATCTCCCACATCGAAGTCCCGATATGATAATATTACTTCCGTGACATCTCCGACATCTACGTCACCGATGTTACGATAGTATTACTTCTGTCAGCGCTGATGTATCGATACGACACTATTAGTTATGTGATCCTAGCTATTACCGTTCGCCTAACTTGCATTACCGGGTTTCTGCGAAGCAGAACCACCCCTCCCCGGGAGGGTCCACCCGAAGGCAACTTCCATCTCAAGCCCTGATCTCGATACGCCGGCTGAATACCTTGGACTTTCTGTCTAGCAGAGCCATGTCGCTATGGACACTTATACGTTTACGGCGAGACTGGAATATCCGCCTGGCAACGTGGTCGACGTAGGATTCCCGTGGGAATTTTGAGAGCGGCAGCGGGGCAGGTGCTGGAGAAAGCGAAAGAGAAGGAGGTGGAGAAGCTGGACTGAGCGTGACACTTCCTTGATGGGAAATGAGGCTATCAATGCTCCGGAACCGAACCAGTTTCCGAGCCTTGGGTTTTGGATGAACTGGAGGACTGGCAGTGCGCGTCGAGTGGATAGGCGTTACACACGACTTGACTTTGCGGTGATGATGCTGCCTTTTGCACAAAATATCCCAGTACATCTGCGGTGAACTGTGGCTGCGGTAGTGTTGTGGTTTTGGGGCTCTCTTCCGCTGTGCATCCTCTGTTGAGGGTTCTTCTTGTCGGAATTCGTCATGCAAAACCCGCAGGTCTTGTTTGAGCGATGTCCGGGAAGGCTGTAGCGACAATTGTGTATGCGGAGGACGGCTTGCCAGAGCAGTGTCTGGTGAAGCTGCAGAAACGTGCTTGAGGTCCTCGAAAAGCGTGTGACCATACTGTCGACTCTTGCCGTACCCGAGACTCGAGTTTCGCGGCGAAAAAGGAAATACCTTCGAGGTATCTACTGCTGGTCGGTCTGTGAAGAGGGTGATCTTGTCAAGCCAGTGCTGGCGATCGGCTTTGGACCGGAAAAGCAGGACTAGCGAGTCGACTTTGTCTACTGGCAGAGCTAGAATGGGCAAAAGACCCATTCTGCCTGTAATGTCAGGCGACGACGGCAGTGATGAGGGAGAAGAAGCCTCGCCGGAGTTGTGCTGCGTGCTGCTCTTTCTCGCAATATCAAAGCCAAAAAGCCGAAAATGTTTCTTTTTGGTCCGCGTAAGAACTTGGGTTTCACAGGCTAGCACCAGTGCATATTTTAGCTCAGAGTACTTGGCTAGTACAAACTCATGTGTTATAATCTCCCAGGGCCGTTGAAACGAATAGAAGAGCGGTGGATTGCACCCGTGGTAGATGCCGTTGATGTCCAACTTCAGGAGAGTCGTGGATGTAGGCTGTTTCACTGTTGAACGGCGGTAATTGCCAGACAATTTCATGGCGAGATCGCGGTGAACGAGGTCGAGAGGAGCGGTGGTGATGGACTCCTGTATGAGCATTTTGAAGTGGGTGGTTGTCTTCAATGGAAGAGCCAGGAAATAGGGGCATGTAAAAGAGTGTATTAAGCCTCGTCTCTAGGACTCCTCCTGCCCTCGCTGCCTATATAAAAAAAAGCTGACAAGCCATATGTTTCACAGTGGCAGGTTCTGTTCCCGTATATTGAAGTTTATATTGGCTCTGCAGAGGCCAAGTCTGGCTAATCAATTTATGATGTCTCAAAATCGGCTTCAAAAAACAAAAAATATATTTCAGATCCAACTGAGCAATAAACTCGGTCTAGCCGTGTGAGACATTTGGTCTCTGATTTAGGACCAAATCACCAAACAAAACTACCCCCGTCTATTAGACCACTTAACTCAGAAACCACAAATATATTGAGACATTAGCTGCCATCGGAAAAAAACCTCGCGGAACAAGAGAATCGTCAAGTACCTCTAAGCCCCCAACCAAGAGGTGAAGAAAGTAATTACTCCAACTGCATCTAAAACTTAATTTGAGCTCGCCCCGCCCAAATCAAGTGCAATGTTCTCATATACTGCTCTGCACAGTTCGGTCCGCACAGAACCCCAAGACCCTTCTATGCGCATTTGCGAAACGGCCACTTGCCAATTTTTACGCATCTGGCAAAGAGGGGATCTGATACCGGGTCGGTGTCTGGCTCGTCTCCGGCGGGGCCCCTCCCGGGGAGGGTTGGACCTGCCGCGCAGGTGTTATAACTTTTGTGAGATCCTTTAGATCTCAACAAGAGTAGAGAATGAGGCTAGAAGTCAACTTTCTCTCCACAAATAGCATGACCAGACGCAGGGGGAGCCTGACGATTCGGTTTTTCTCAGTACAAGATCAATTCTGCCATATCTGATTCTTTTGCAGGGGCCTTTGGTGAATTGGCAGAAAGATCCGATTTTTCATCCTCAAACCCTTCAATTGCCTGGTTCTCTCATCGGTGTTCACACAGACGTTTATGTCACGACATGTCCAGGATACCAAAAATCCATCAGTATTTTATTAAACATCAGATGTTCAAAATCATTATCATCACATTATCATTATCCAGCATCGTTCATTCTATGTATATGCAATAATCCAAGTATCTAGTTACTCTCTTGTGATGCAGGTACGTCTTCTGCTTGTACTGTGGTTGTGGTGTTGTTGTGCTTTTGAGTATTATGGTGTATTATTTGTAGGGAGTATTGTGCATCATTGTAGTGAGTATTGTATATCACTGTAGTCAGTATTGTGTATTATCGTGCTGAGTATTGTGTGTTAATGTGGTGAGTATTGTGGTGGGTATTTTGTGCATTATAGTGAGTTAATGTGGTGAGTATCGTGGTGGGTGTTGTGTATCATTGTCTATTTATTGTGTGTATCGCAGTGTACTATTGTGTATCATTGTGTGTATCCAGTGTGATTTCAACGTTAACATGTTCTTACTGCGTATTGTTCTCAGTGATTATTGCAATCTGCCCTCCAATCCAATCGTTATTAAGCTTGTAAGAAAAAAAAAAAACGGGGTTGGCTGCCCGCAATTATTTTTCCACGATCTGACATAAGTTAACATGTGTGGGGAGATGATATGAGCATAGCAACTTTGCCGACTATCTACGGCGTCTAATAACAGATCATTCCCAAAATCTTTTTCTCCCCCTCGCTTCAATCATCATTTGATGCTAAGTGATGGTGCCAAGTCAGTTTTTAAGTGCGTCGGCTTTTTCTCTTGGCTGATCGAATACTCCGTACCAGACATGCTCCGAGCAGGATGATTAGGAAAGTTCCTGCGAAGATAATGAGGATCATTGTGTAAAAGAAATAGGGGCAGGGGGAGGGTGAAAGGAAGCTGGAGTGCAGGTGCAAGTGCAAGCAAACTATTCAGTTCAGCTTGCTGATATCTAAATATACAGTATACTTTTTTGCTACTTTTTTGCTCTGCTACTACTTCTGTCCTGCTTCATATAAATATACATTATATAACTAGTTATGCTGAGATTCAAATCATTGTTGTTACTATCATATTGATACTTTATGGTCGCCTACAGCCTGGGTCCATAGAGTGTCGGGGCTCACTCTGCTAAACGGTAACCTTAGTTACAAACTACCGTTTTGAACACCATGTATATAGCATCACCCATTCGAACTATGGTGCCAAACAAGATGACTCTTATAGCATGGACCCCATCCATGCCTGGGATCGAATGCCGCCCGTCCGTCCAAATCCCGTACCAGGATTAAAATGGAAACTAATCACGAAAACAAAATGTTGTAACTACATACCAAGTTACATCATCGTCAAGATTATTCACTGTCCTAACTCTTAACTGTTACTGCTGCTGTCCGCCTATTCACCGTTCAACGCGGGGTAAGGCCCTACCCCAACATTGCTTCTTACCAGGGTAACCAACGGTTCCACCTCCCTGTTAGGTATGTAACTACGACAAGTTTAAAGCCGCACTTGTCCTCCCTTAGAAGCGCCAGGTGTCCATGTGCTAATTGGCCGTATGGGTTGTGCGAGGCTTCGACAGCGCCTTTTTAATATATAAGCTAAACGGGCACGCGGTCCGGGCGGGGGGTTGGAAGTTTACAATTACAATTTTTTTCGATTTGCTCTCAACAAATTGTTATTTGCAAAGAGGCAGGTGAAGCAAGTAGAGTTTTTAGTTGCTCATTCTCTTTGTTTTGTTGTAAGCCTCTTTTCGCTTTTGGCCGAGTTTGTGCCTATTCTAGTTGGTGTCTCTATTTTGTGCCCTTACAGAAACTACCCAATCTGCCCGATCCGTTTGTGTGTCACGTTAACGTTATCTCTGCGATAAGTATCCTATTAGATAACGATTTTTTGAAGGAAAAAAATATAATTGTTGAAGAGGAGAAAAGAGAAGAGAAAGCACGTCAACAAACGACAGTATTACACTTTTCGACTAAGACAAGAAGAAGGGGAAATAGAAGGAGCTGAGTTAAAGAAGCATCTTGGCCTTTTTCTGTACTCTGTTTTAAGATAGGAAAGGAAAGAAGTCAAACAGGTGTCAGACTATTTTTTAATTTTAAAAAAACTCGAATAAAGTCCTCAAACGCCTACCTCAAAAACAGCACCTTTATCAAGTTTGAAAAGAGGCATATCTTTGGAGTCCCTGGTACTTTTTGCGAACAGAGTTCTGTGGACTCAGGAGAGAAAATATTTCGAAGAACCCCCTGACAATCTGCTTTTTCGTGAGGTTATAGAGAACTACGTTTCGAGCTTCTCTAGGTTAAACTACTTTCGCAAACATTGTATACGTTTGGCCAGTTTACATCGTGTGTAGCCTACGGAAGTTAGGAACTGTTTGTGAATCCACCAAGGTAGACTTCTGCGTTACTCGTCTTTTTCATCTCTGCTCTTTTCATTTTTCTTAGTGCGACTTGACTTGAAGAAGCAAACCGAAAACTGAGAACGTTAGAACGCTAAGAAGGAGAGGTTGTACCCGGTTTGATTGGTTGTCCCATTTGCACTTCTGCTATCGGTTATAGGCTTTTGACGTCTTTTTTTAAAGAAAAGTTGTCAATCCTTTTCCTTCCCTGGCACTCACTTGACCAAAGCAAGTCTTTTTTGACAAAAAGGAGCCCTGTTTTTTTTTTGCTACCGATTGAACCAAAGAAAAAGAGATAGGGGAATTAAAATAAGATAACGGCCGCCTGATAAGCCCTCCTGCATCCGATAAGCCTCTTTATTCGAGACTAAAACCTCAAAATGTCCCAACCTATCCAACAACGAAAGCCAATGTCAAATCTATCGTCCCAGCTGGCTTCAGTCCACCTGACCGAAGACAACCCTATGCAGTACCAGATGCCGTACCCGGCAGCTCCTCCCTCCTCCAACGGGCGACATGGTGCCCACGAGCTTCCGATTGACAGAATCGCAGAGTACCGCAAGAACCCGCCCAGTTGCGGGATCAGCCTGTTCTCGCACCGGTCTGCCCCCAACGGGTTCAAAGTGGCCGTGGTGTTGAGCGAGCTGGGAATCAAGTTCAAAACATTCTACCTAGACTTCAAGAGAAACGAGCAGAGGTCACCGTACTACGTGGCCATCAACCCCAATGCTCGAATCCCCGCTATCATCGACCACGACAATGGAGACCATTCTATCTGGGAGTCTGGCGCTATTCTCATTTACCTGTGCCAGAAAGCTGGCCCCGACTGCCCGCTGTGGTCTGAGGACTTTGTTGAACAGAGCCAGATCAACAGCTGGCTCTTTTTCCAGGCCTCAGGCCACGCCCCAATGGTGGGGCAAGCCTTGCATTTCCAATATTTCCATCCCGAGATGATCAACTCGGCCATAGAGCGGTATATTAGCGAGGTGCGACGTATCTACAGCGTGGTGGAGATGACCCTCGCAGAGAAAAGAGAGCAGCTTATCATGGAGATGGACGACGAGTCCTTTTCCCTGGGAACCTCTGCTCTGAGCGAGTCCAAATACTTTGATGAGCCGGTGTGGTTGGTGGGAAACCGCATTACCATAGCCGACCTTTCCTTTGTTACCTGGAACCATGTTGTGGATCGCATAGGCATCAACTTGAAGAACGAATTCCCCGAGGTGTACAAGTGGACCAAAGCCATGATGGAGCGACCTGCCGTGGTTCGAGCTTTGTCGGGACTGGAGAGCAACTAGGCCCTCCCCCGATGAACGTCACTGCTCTTAGCATCTCTGCTCTTTGGCACCCCTTGACACCTCTTTATGTCCATATATTTTTATTTATTGAGGTTGATTTATTTACTAACTATTAAATGAGTCTAGCGTGTGTGTATATATGAATAAGAAGGGTATGACAAGCCGATATATATGTTGCCTCCGGCGGCCCCTCCCGGGGAGGGTTGGTTCTGCTTCGCAGAAGCTGGTGATGATGGATCTCATTCAAAATCTGGGCCTCTAATTTAATCAATTATACAGAGCCTCTGAATAAAGCTTCAATGAATTGCTACACGTTAGGAATAATAAGCTTCAGTGTATTGACGTATATACACGGATATGAGTTGCATATACACTATTAAGACAACAAGTTGAAAAGGTCAAGCCATAAGCAATTAAGTCTATTATACAAAGAGTCTCTGGTGTAACGATATGATTTGCCACATGTTAGGACAGCTAAACTCTCAGTTTACAGTTAGATATTATTATAGTAACTATAAATTGTAAACATCACTAGGGTCCGAGAGTTTAAACATCAGGACTTAAATAACTGTGTCCATTATACGGCGTAAGGCTCCCTGAGCACAGCGGTGCAATGATTGACCAGCTAGAAGTTACAAAGGCCCAGGCACAGTGTATAGATATATTATGAGCTATAGATGATTTTCTGAGAAGCAGAACAAACCTCCACGAAGTGGCCACGCCGGAGGCGATGTCCCCATGTTGTTGTATTGTGATTCACTCAAGTCAGTAAAAGAGGTTCAAATGTTAAAGCCGTAAAATCCGGGTGCTTCGGCATCATCGCTCGCAACTGCCCAAACCACAACTCCCGCTGTCAATCGCTGCATGATAGCTTCTTATAAATTTGAATCTCCGCAATCGAAGTAATCTTTATCCCTTCTACATTATTCATCATGTCTTTACCTTTGGAAGCTAAACTGGTCGCCCCAAATGGGCTCGAGATTAACCAACCGATCGGATTGTTCATAAACAACGAGTTTGTCCCCTCCAAGAATAAGGAGACCCTCGAGGTGGTGGACCCGTCTACGGGAAAACATATTACCGAGGTTTACAGTGCAGGAGAAGAAGATGTAGAATATGCTGTGAAATGCGCCCGTCAGGCATTTAAAAAAGTGTGGAAGTACAAATCAGGAGACGATCGAGCGCAGTTGCTGTTCAAGCTCGCCGAGCTCATTGAGAGAGATATCGACATTCTGGCGACCATTGAGGCTTGGGACTCGGGCAAAGTGTATAAATTCGAGAGCTACCCGAACATCAAGATTGCTGCCAAAACGATCCGATACTACGCTGGATGGGCCGATAAGACCGGCGGAAAGACCATTGAGGTGGGACCAAACAAGTTTGCCTACACTCTCCATGAACCTCACGGAGTGTGCGGTCAGATCATTCCTTGGAACTACCCGTTCCTGATGGCTACATGGAAGATTGCTCCTGCGATTGCCGCAGGGAACGTTATTGTCCTTAAGCTGGCTGAAAACACGCCTCTGTCTCTACTGTATCTTGCAAAACTGGTCGTCGAGGCGGGCTTCCCTCCAGGCGTAATGAACATCTTCACGGGCCTGGGCAAAGTTGCTGGTGCAGCACTGGCTGGGCATCCGGACGTCGACAAGATTGCCTTTACTGGTTCCACCGCAACGGGAAAGACTATCATGAAGCTGGCCGCCTCAAACCTGAAAAACATTACTCTGGAGTGCGGTGGAAAGTCTCCCATGCTGGTGTTTGAGGATGCCGACGTGGCCATGGCTGCCAAGTTTGCTCACGGAGCACTCATGACCAACCAGGGCCAGATTTGCACTGCAATGTCGCGGTTCTTGGTCCACGAGTCTGTTTACGAGAAGTTTCTCGAGCAGTTCAAGAGCAACGTCGAGAAAATCTCCAAAGTGGGTCATCCGTTTGAAAATGGGTCTTTCCAAGGCCCTCAGGTCAGCGAGCTGCAGCAGAAGAAGGTACTCGATTACATTGCCTCTGGGAGCAGCCAGGGTGGACGTCTTATAACTGGTGGGAAAACCCCAGGAGACCTCTCTCCCGGATTTTTCGTCGAGCCCACCATCTTTGCCGACGTCAGTGACGACATGACCATCATGAAGGAGGAAATCTTTGGGCCAGTGGCTTCTGTCTCAAAGTTTTCCACTGAAGAAGAAGCTATTGAGAGAGCTAACAACACTAGCTATGGTCTCGGCGCGTCTGTGTTCACCAGAGACATTGTGCGTGCACACCGTGTGGCCCGAGAGTTGGAAAGTGGACAGGTTTGGATCAACAGTGGCAATGATTCAGACTACAGAGTTCCTTTTGGAGGATACAAATCCTCTGGTATCGGCCGAGAATTGGGCGAGTATGGTCTTGACACTTATACCCAGACAAAAGCCGTCCATGTTAACATGAAACTGTAAGTATCAAAGCAAAGTTAGTCAGAGTAAAACAAATAAAATGTCGATTCGATTGCTTGCCTCCGGCAGGGCCACTCCGTGGAGGGTTGCCGCTTCGCGGGATTCTCTGGAGTTCGTGGAGTTCGTAAAACACCTTTTAGCATATCTAGGACGAAACTCGAGGCAGTTTACCACAAAGCTTACCAACGATTTTCATTCGCATTGCTTGCAGTTGCTCGTAAAATTAGTCATTCAGTATATAAATAAGCGAACGATGGTCGTAGAGTACAGCGTACCGCATACTACCCACAACGTTGCAGAGAACTATTCACGCAGAGCATCCACCAAGAGAGACTCTAAAGTACCTGGCGTAGCATGTCGACAAAGCTGAGGACGTGCACAACGGTCGCAGGACTTTAGTACATAGTGCATAGCACTCTTGGGGTGAACGGCCTAATTTGAGTCAGCTATTAGAACCCCATGACCCAAATTTTTATGGTCGTCAAACCATTGTAAACGAGATACATACTGGGAAACGAATTCGATGCATCCCAAATAAGTATCAACTATCCACGTAGACTTTCAAGGAGATAAGTTATCACTTCAGTAGTATCACATCAGTAGCGTCCGTCATGCGTGATGCAGTGTCGTCTTCTGCGAAGCAGAACTACGCCTCCCCGGTAGGGGCCGCCGGAGGCAACGAGCGACGGCTACTACAGTGACACATGCAGCGAAGCAAAATCGCGTCTAGTTATATTTCTGCCTGATCAAGTCCAAATCGAGTGCAATCTCCTCGCTCTTGAGTCCGTTCAGTCCCTTGGTGCTCCTAGCACTTCTTGCTGCGGATGCAGCTGCAGCATGGACGGGAGTGGAACTTTCGTTGCCCGAGTATGCAGTGAGGTCGATATCGGACCAGAAAAACTTCAGGTCCTCCTGGAACTCCTTGTCTCTCGGGAATGAGAGGCGACCAAACTCAAACGAGCTGTTCATGGCAGACTCGGACCCCGACCCAGTGTTGTTAAGCGTGGCATAGGATGAAGTGTTATCTCTTCGTCTCAGCTTGGGCCTGTGACCCACACCGCCAGCACCCAGTCCACTTGAAAGACCTCCTCCACCGCGTCTACCACCACCTGGCGCCAGACCGCCATTCGTCAGTTCTGCTGCACTGTCAGCAGCAATGTCAAACGACGAAGCTCGCAGCCCACCACCAGACACGTGACTCTCAAGTTTCTGCTCAAACTTGTCGAGAATGATTTTAGACGCCTGCTGGAACTGGCTGTCCACAGCAGCGAGGCGTTGCTGGTGCTCAGCCTGCGCTTGGTCTACGAGGTACTTTTGATACAAGTTCAGCCGTACGAGCTCTTCGTCTCTCGATTCTTCTACGTCGCACAGTTCCTCCAAAAACCCCGGGTCGTCACCCCTTATGAGTGCCTGCAGCCTCGTATTCAGCACCTGGATCTGCTGCTGGTACAGCGATTTGCGATTTTTGGAGAAATCTCGGTTCAGTCCTTTATATCTTTCCCACACATTGCGACGGTGTTTAGGGTCCACCACTACAGGACGAATCCCACCATTACGAGCGACAGGCGGCGCACCACCTTGGTACTGGCGATGTCCATTCGGGCCTGTCCGATGGTCCTGAATCCTGGCCATTATATTGCAAACTTGTGACTGCGGGCGAGATTGGGTTTGCACTCTGAGTCTCTAAGTTTTTTCCCGTTTTACAGGCACTCCTACAGGCACTTCTACAGGGCTGATTTTAACACAAAGTTAGAAAGAACTGCAATTTAACTTGGCAGCTGCAGGGTAAAAATGATTGCCCCAGATGCCCGTACGGCTGTTACCATGTGCGGGCAAGGGTAATGCAAAGGTTTATAAAGTACCACACACTGGCAGCTGTGATGACGAGACTACGAGACAGCGAGGAAAGCGTTTGAAATCCCATTAAGCGGGCCGCAAACCTTCCACGGGAGGGACCCCGCAGGAGGCGAGCTTGACATGCCGGCTCTTGTGAGGTTTTTCTCTTCCTCAGGAATACTCGCGTCGTTTTATCACCACCGTTTTTTGAGTGACTCAAACCGGCCAAACACGTGACTTCACCACTTTGGGGTTCTTCGAGTCATTCCATTTTTGAGATCGTCAATTTTGAAAAATCTCCAGAATCATTAAGAGACTCGTTATTATCAGGGTCTGTTAAATACAGGGATTCGGAACTATTTGGAACTAGGACGGGTGAACGGTGAACCGATTGGGTTACAACTATTTTGTATTATAAAATTATTTTGCTTGAAGTGGGCTTTCTGGACTCATATTTTGAAGAAATAAGCTTCGTAATTGGATATTCATTTTTTTTTTGATTCATTGATTTTGGACCTCCCGGCTTTGCAATTACCATACCATGTCTGAATGCCAACCCAGCCTGGATAACCTCAGCGAAACTATCGCTAGAGATGGCTTGGAGCCAGAACCTATCAACACATACCCTGTGTTTTCGTACATGATTGCAGATACGCTGACGCCGAATGTGGCATATCTTAAACTGGCTCGACCAGGAGCTCCCGACTCAAAGCCTTCCTTCCTGTTTGAGTCGGCTCAGGGAGGTGAGAAATTGGACAGATACTCGTTCATCGGAGTGAATCCTCGCAAAATCATTAGAACAGGTAACGGGTTCGGTCCCGACTCGGACCCTCTAGAGGTGCTCCAAGAGGAGCTCAAGTCATACCGTCAGGGGAAGCTGACAGCTGACATTGGCAACCTGAGCGGAGGAGCCGTGGGCTACGTGTCGTACGATTGCATAAAGTATTTTGAACCCACCACGAAACGTGAGCTCAAGGACTCACTGGGGCTGCCAGAGGCTGGGTTTATGCTCTTTGACACAGTTGTGGCCTTTGACAATGTGTTCCAACGAATCCAGATCATTCACAATATCCACATTCCGGACTCGGTTGACCGTGAAGAATTTGATCTCCCGAAGGCTTACGCAGAAGCTCAGGAGATTATTAAAACCACCAAGAAAATTCTGGAGTCTGCAGAGATATACCAACCTGTGCAGCCCAAAGTGACTTTGAACGAAGAGTTTGTGTCTAACATTGGACAGGAAGGATATGAGAACCACGTCAAGTCTCTCAAGGAGCACATTTTTAAAGGAGATATTTTCCAGGCCGTGCCCTCGCAAAGAGTAGCCCACAAGACAGACCTACACCCCTTTAACATCTACCGGCATCTGCGAACGGTGAACCCTTCCCCTTATCTTTTCTACGTTGATTTCCTGGACTTTCAAATTGTTGGGGCGTCACCTGAGCTACTGGTGAAGTTGGAAAAAGGGCGAGTCATTACCCACCCGATTGCTGGTACTATCAGGCGAGGAAAGTCTGCCGAAGAGGACGATGCCCTCGCCGCCGAGCTAATGTCGTCGCCAAAGGACCGAGCAGAGCACATTATGCTGGTGGACTTGGCGAGAAACGATATTAGCCGAGTGTGTGACCCTGCAACCACCAACGTCGACAGGCTTCTGACCGTTGAGAGGTTTTCTCATGTTATGCATTTAGTGTCGCAGGTTTCTGGAGTTCTCAGAAAGGGAAAGAGCCGGTTCGACGCTTTCAGGTCGATATTCCCTGCTGGAACGGTGTCTGGAGCCCCCAAGGTCAAAGCGATGCAGCTTATTGGTGAGCTGGAGAAAGAACGGCGAGGTGTCTATGCAGGAGCAGTTGGACACTGGGGATATGGAGAAGATCAGATGAACACTTGCATCGCCTTGCGAACAATGCTAGTCAAAGATGGTACAGCATACTTGCAAGCAGGAGGAGGAATTGTTTACGACTCTGATCCTTATGACGAGTATATTGAAACTGTGAATAAGATGAAGAGTAACAGCGCTACCTTGATGCAGGCTGAGAAGGCTTGGGCTGCTGCAGAGTAGAGTGACGAGGAGTGACACAATTCCAGTATATCTCAAGGGATTGCTGCTGGGGCCAGCCCCAGATCCTGTCTTTCTGCCTAACAAAGTCGTGTTGTCGGACCAACGGAGATCATAGATTCTCATCTACAAGTGACGAACCTGCGAATTAAGCTAAAAAAAAAGTTGTGTGCATTTAACAGTTTTACAGTTCAACATTTAGTGTTTATTATTCTCATAGATAAGCTATTAAACTGTTTAGCGAAGCTGAAGCACCCTCTCAGGAAGGTCCCAGCCGGAGGCGAGAAAGACGCTTTCTGATGTCTATAGTAATAGCATGCTATTTTTGTTTTGTAATTTTTTTTTAACTTTGTATCCTCTGCAGCTCATTCACAAAGTTCTCCCCCCAGTAAGCCGACGTGTACTTTGAAATGTACTTAAATAGTTTTTGATGATTGGCGACCCTTTTCTCTTCCGGCAGGGTCAGAGCCTCGAAAATAGCATTGGACAGATCTTCTGTGCTCCAAGGGTTGACAATAAGGCTGCCATTAAGTGACTGTGCCGCTCCAGTGAACTCGGAAAGAATCAGTGACCCTTTCTTCTCTTGCTGGCAGGCCACATACTCGTACGAAACCAGGTTCATGCCGTCTCGCGTGCTGCTCACCAGACATGCATCACTGACAGAGTAGAGGGAAATCAACTCTTCGAAATCAATTGATTTGTGCAGGAAATGTATCGGTGTGAACTCGACGGTTCCGAATCGACCATTGATGCGACCAACGAGCTCATTCACTACAGCTCTGAGGTTCTGGTACTCTTCGACATCCTGTCTTGACGGTACAGCGACTTGCACCAGGACCACCTTACCGATCCACTCAGGGTGTTCCGTCAGGAAAATTTCAAACGCGTGCAACTTTTGCGGCACGCCTTTTATGTAATCTAGACGGTCCACGCCAACTATAATCTTAGTGCCTTCAAACTTCCTGCCCAATGACTTCTTGCGTTCAATAACTTTGGGCCGGGTCAGTCCAGAGACAAACTTTTCGGTGTCAATTCCGATAGGAAATGCACCAACGAGCACCATTCGGCCGTCGAATTCGACACCGTTGGGCGAAGGGGTCAGTCTTAAGATTCTGGCCACCGACGATAAAAAGTGTCTCGCGTAGTCATAGGTGTGGAATCCAATCAAATCACATTGCAGCACTCCTAAGAGAACTTCCCTTCGCACGGGCAGAACTCTGTATATTTCGCTACTCGGAAACGGGGTGTGGAGGAAAAACCCCAGCTTGATCCTTTTGGATCGGCCTATTTCCTCCCTAAGCATAGCTGGTAATAGCATCAGGTGGTAGTCGTGAACCCATACTACGTCGCCATCTTCCACGACACGTGCAATGGCCTTGGCAAACAACCTGTTGGCTTCAGTATACGCCTCCCACGCAACTTCGTCAAAATTCATTTCTCCCGGGTGATAGTGGAAAAGGGGCCAGAGGATCGAATTGGAGAATCCATTGTAGTGTAAATCAGCCAGATCCTCACTCAAAAACACCGGGATGCACTTAAACTGCCGCTCGAGATCTTCCGCAACCATGGCCTTTTCACTATCGGGCACTTCTACTCCGGGCCAGCCAAACCACCTGAAACTTCTGCCTTTTTGAAGTCCTGAAAGAGCAGTTACTAGTCCTCCAGAGGACATTGTGTACTGGTACTGGCCATCATCGGTGCGTTTGACAGTGACAGGCAGCCGGTTTGAGATTGCCAGCACGTTTCCCTGAGTCATTGGGACGAAGACGATGTATCTCTCTGTGTTTGTTTCTCTCAGAATAGAAACGTTAATATATCGATTGATGAAATCAAAGCGATACAAGCGGATCTGAACCACTTACGGGGTAGTTGAAATGTACAGCTTGTCACTTAAAACACCACGTGCAGAGAATTTTGGAGTAGAAATCGTTACAATTGATTAGAGGTCTAAGTTAGTTGTCCTTCTATACAATTTTGATTGTGCACTTTCAGAGCAGCAAAAGACCCAAAGAGTGAGTGGGAGCAGAAGTGATTTACTTAAAAGTACGGTGTGTTGTAACATATTAGTTAGTAGCCACAGATGTTTTATCGACATCAACATAGCAGACATCTTAAGAGCTTTCTTCGCATTTCAAGCAATGGGTCTCGCAAAGATACAGACAATTGACTGCGAGAGGGCAGCCAGCATAGAATTCCCCGCAAATGTGAGGAACGTGACACGTGCTATCGAGCTGGTTGGAGGATCCAGCGCGATAGCCAAGGCGATTGATACTCGAGGAGAATCTGCTTTGGAGCTAAGATTCAGGCCCGACGACCCATTTGAGCACCCTGTGGCGTCTCGGGTGGCTAAACATCACAATATACTGCTGAAAGTGACGGTGCCGAAACGATGCTTGGAAAGAGCAGAGGGAGATATTCAAAAAGCGATGCAGCTGAGTCAGGGCAAATTTAAAGCTGAGCCTGAACGGATATTGGAGTGGAATTTCAGATTTCGCGAGTTAAGTGATTTCCAATATTCGACGAAAAGCTCACCGTTTGTACAGAAAATGAAGAATACTATTTACACGGGCAAGCTAGAGAATATCAAGAAGTTGACCCTCGAAGGTGTGAAACCACTCGATCAGGACCAGCTGGACATAATCCCACCTCCTAGATTCTCTCAGATAGTCTATCCGTTTCCGTACGCATACAGACAGAATCCTGCTGTGGCAGTGGTAGACGATGGTTCAGGAAACGCGAAACTCATCAATACCAGTGCAGCCCAAAAGCTCGACACTGTGATAATTGCTTGGGATGAACGTGTGCCGGGCGGACCTCGCAAAAACTTGTCTGAGCCTACTGGGGAAGTTAAAATGTGCGTAGAGGAGTTGTCAGCAATGTTTGCTGAACGGCCGTGTTGGACTCGGAAAGCTATGGAAAAAAAGTTGTCGAGCGTGGCATTCGGGTGCTTGAAGTTTGCGCTGCCCTACATTGCCTATTCGTATCGCAGTGGTCCCTGGCGAGGGGTGACTTTTAAATATGGAATTGACCCTAAATCGTCACGGGAGTACGCAATGTACCAGACGGAGAATTTCCGGATATATACGCGCGAAGAGGAAGTGGAAATAAAGCTCGAGTGGAAGAACGATCCTGAGCGTCTACCCCCTCATATACCTGTACCGGGAATGTACAGCTTCGATGGGCTTCACATGCCGGATACTGGCACCTTACAGCTCTGTGATGTCACTGACGAGACGCTTGCTGCGATGATCGGGAATGCAACCATGAAAGAGTCTGTAGATTTCAATGATGGGTGGTTTACGAGTGATAGTATGGCAAAAATCCGCAAAGTATTTCGAGCTAAGCTGAGAGCCTTGAAGCAGGATCGTGTACTGGGAGACGACGAGGTAAGGGAGCTACTGTCGGATGTAAAGCCGGCCAAAGTTGGAGCGACTAGTGTAAAAAAGAGCAACAAGGATGGAGACGGTGATATTTCTCTGAGAGATGCTGCAGATGAAGATGAAGAGGAGGATGAAGAGGATGAGGAAAATGAAGAAGAGGACGAGGAAGAGGATGAGGAAGAAGAAGATGATGATGATGAAGAAGAGGACGATTTCGATCAGGAAGACGAAGTAGGCGAAGAGGAAGAAGAAGATGAAGAAGGACCTGAGGATGATGATTACGAGGATGCACAGAATGGACATAACTCAGACAAGGACCAATCGGTTGATGGGCGGCAGGAAATACAGAAAAGAGAAAAAACCTTGCTAGACAAGCTGACCCAGGGCAATCCTGAGAACAGGGAAAAGCTGGTTGATTTGTTTGAGTTTGTGAAGCAGAAAGATTCATTTGGAACAGGGGCGGACTGACAACCCATCTGCTGCTCGACATGTATTCTAAACTAAGAAAGTGCTTGATATTTATTGAGATATTTAATCACCACGCCTTGCTCAGAATAGGACACTATTCCAACTCGTACGCTCTTGTACATATAGCGGCCATCTTCCTGTCTTTTGAGTTTTGGCATGGCTTAGGGTATTTATTCATATGTTAATTCTACACCCCTTTTATTTTCTTCTTCAATTAAATACTATGAACTAGTTTCAAATTTTGATTTGACTATCAATTTTGCTTTTTGGCCCATAATTACCGGCCGCCCTTGCAGTTTCCTGTTTCGGTCGCAAATCACAAATATTATGCGAGGTCAACAAGCTCTGTATCCTAGAATATTTCAAACATAAAGTGCAAAAGCATTATCTCAATTATTAAATTTGCCCTAGTTGTTGTGTGTTTAATTTTGTTTATATCTCTGAGATTCATCCCTCTTAACCACCACATACCACTTTCCGCACACAGATGGGTGGGCATCTTCAGGCAATGACTTCCTGGGCAGATCATGGAATTACTGTACCTACTACTGAATTGGACGAGCAGTGTACTGCAGTCTCAGATACGGAGAGTGTAATCGAGCCACCACAATCGAGACCTAGGCGAGCAAATAGTCCGGTATTTGGTACAGTATTGTACCCGAATCTGCTCAAACCGGACGCTACATTTAAATGCAACAGCATTATTAAAGAGTTAACGGGCTTTAAAGGTATACCGGAATTTTTCCACTCTATCCCTTTTAGAGAACAGTTACGTTACCTATTTTATTGGCACCGCGCTTCGTTCAATTATCCTTCAGAAGAAGGCCTAACTGATCATTGGAAAGAAGGAAAGGAAGCTGGAAATGCTGACACGTGCGTTGAAAATAGCCCGAAGATAGCCAAATATGTAATTCCCGAGCATTTAAGAGAAGTGACAAACATTAGCATTTGTGGCGGGTTTGATTCGCAGATATTAAAGCTATTCAAATCTGCAAGAAGAGTTATTCCTACCAGGAGCGGAATTCTGGATCCAGACGAATTGGAAGACTTGGCTGAGGACACCCTTAATGCTATACTGGCGCATAGCAAGGAACTGGAGAGTATGCCGGACGTTCTATATCTTCAACAGGAGCCGCAGGATCGTATGTCGACCGATACCTCAAAGGACAAGATCCGGCAGATCCTAAATGATGAAGCACTGTGTCCAATGGGCAAGATATTGGAAGCATATGCCAAAGCAATAAATAGTCAATTATTTAACAAGAGGAGAGACAAGAGGAGAGACATCAATCTTTATAGGCTTTGTGATTCCTATAGGTACTTGAATTTTGACACGAGAAGGCATCCGTCGTGTACTCGACTGTTCGCAAATAATATATTTTGCGATCACGTTTATGAAAAACGTCTGAACAATCCAGTTAGGGGCAAGATATATGCCATTACTACTATCGAAGAAAGCAAATGCTCAAATACTGGAATTACTGAGGGAATGAAGCTATACCATGGACACGACGATCTGAATTACCTGGGATTGAATGCTGAGTCCATGGTTTTCAATAATTATTTGAAAGCGGTTTCTCTCCCTCTTCTTGAGTCGCTCAGCGTTTCGTGCGATCGCTTTATATTAACTGATATAGTTAACACAGGGTTTTACGTTATAGACTGGGAGAAGATTGACGAGATGAACTTTATAGAGCTGATGGAGAAAGGAAAATTTGAAGGCAAACTGCCAGGAGAGCTGTTTCACGAATCTATGACGGATCTACTAGGAGAATCACCGGCGACGGAGGCGTTTAAGCTTTACGAGCGAAATGTGGAGTGTTACGGTATCCCGTGTAGATTACTGATAATACCAAATCATCATCTCAAGTTCCGAAGATACCTGTTGGGATTTCTTCGAGGAGGATACGATGCCTGTAATACAAGCGATCTGAATAAATGGGCCAGACTGTTCAAGTGCATTCTTCGTACTGATAGAGAAGTTGAAGAAAATCAAGACTATAGAGATGATGTGAAGACATACCTCAACACCATAACGGGACCATCCAGCGGCACGACAATTGATGGGAATGTCGCTAATCGTGTTGCAGATGGTTGGTGTTCTAAAGATCTACAATTGGAGAGCAGAGTCGTGCAAACATTCAGGGAAAGACTGCACCTTGACAGGCAGGTATATGGTGTTCGTAAAAATGATCTCCGCGGCGAGACAGTTGCGAGTCCCACAACCGATATATCTATCACGAAAGTGCATTACATGAAGAAATGGATCTACAGATTATACGCTGGGGCGCATCCTCACGACCTTCGAACTCGAGGCACAGAAACCCCTGACACAGACGGCTATGAAAGCGAAGACTTGGGAAATATCTCTGATGGATCAGATAGCAGCGATGGCTCTGAAGACGGTTTATTTGCGACACATAGTAATCACGATAATATCTTTTGCCCAGAGGATGATATCTCCGATCCAGATGAAGGGTCCAAACATCTGGCTGCTGCTGAAATTGCTGCCTACATACAGCTTGAGAGTCTTCAGGGAATATGTGTACCCCATCTTTATGATTTCGGCATTGCCAGGGAAACTCTGGAGAGCTGGATTCATGGACCTTTTTTAACACTTGAAGATATGGGATTGCACACAGTCAACCGTGGCAAGTATTCCCATTTCGAAAGTGCGGCACTGGGATTGAATATGATTCATGAAAAACAGGTAGCTCATGGGCAAATCGCTGAGAAACATATGTGCCTAGTCGAGGGCAAAGTATTTTTCATAGACTTTGCCCATTGTGCAAACGCGAATATGCTAGATGACTGGGATAATCTACTACATTGCTTTGGGCGAACCCGCCAAGAGCTTCAGATAATCCTTGGAAAAGACGTTTTTCTGTAAGCAGATGTAGAAGATAGAACTGAATTTAATTCATTAGAAAATTAGTTGATCAGAATCTTGGTATAAATTGAGGCTTGAACCATATCGACCTGAGTCCTATCCCATGGCCCACAACCACAAAAATAAGAACTCAAGATCCTGGGAAAGGCCAAGTGTGTGATTTATAGTAATAGTACTCAACTCTATGATGGAATGGTGATGTTGAAGCTTTTTTTAAGTTAAACCGAACACAAATAGTGCTGCACACACAGTAGCCGCGCAAATGATCCTAACTCTAGCCAGTATATCAGCAGTGAGGAAAAACCGCTATTAGCTGAAAGGTTGCCTAGTAAAATATATATAAAGTAGGAGAGTAGTTGAAGAAAGAAGAATAGAAGGATGAAATAACTTGGTTATATTAATTACACGATGTCTTGGCCAAACCCTAAACCAGATTTGAAAGTTGGCTTTGGCGACGAGGTTAGGGCAACACATTTTCATGTCGCAGAAAGGTGTGGGTGAAAGTTTCAAACTTTCATCTTTCTCTATCACGCACATGTTGAGGTTAACGACTTCGAGGCCGGAGGCGTCTCAGCCGATAATCAGGCATGTCAATATTGGTGCTGTGAGGACAGCCTACGTTCAGCCTGGTGGGAAGTCTGCTTTGGGTCACCAGCGAGCAAGAAAGAAGCTTACGGTGGGAAAGACTCGACCGGCCATCTACTACAAGTTTGATTGCCGTGTGGAGCTGTCTGATGGATCTACTGTTATGCGTAGGTCACAATTTCCGAGAGACGAGTGGAGGTATTTGGCAGATATAAGAAACAACCCGGTGTGGAACCCGTCGCGGCCAAATCTCAAGGCCCAGGAGGCTGATGCTACGGGAAAGATGGCCAAGTTCCAGAGGAAGTTTGAGTTTTTCGACATAAGCGCGAAGGAGGAGAAGAAAGATGAGCAGAAGGATACATCAGCTACACAGAAAAAGAAGGAGAGTGCAATGGATGATGATTTCATGGATCTACTGGGCCAGAACTACGTCCCTGTGCAGTCTGGAGGGCGACTAGCAACAAAGAAGAAAACCAAGAAATAATATAATAGACAAAGAAAACGCGATGTAAATATAGCTTGAGCATGTAAATATATATATTATGATTTGATGGACTGTAAGTGTTGTCTTATTGATGTGAATCTTCAGATCTGGGGCCCGTCTGAGGACTGGCATTTACCTGAAAAATAGGTCCTACTCCGCACAATCAGTGAAGGTAGCCTTGCTTCTCACGTTTATTTATTTTTAATTTACTCCTAATTATGTTACGAATCAGACTTAGATAATATTCCTGAATTTTCTAAGATCTGAATTTTATTTTTCATTTGATTTTGTGTGTGGATAAGGGTGAAGTATATGTAATAGTTACAAACATTTATGAAATTAACTATCTGCTTTTCCGTACACACAAACTCATACTCCAGACCAAAGTCTATCTCTCTCTCATGGGAAGCATATTTATCCCCCACCTACGTTCCGGATGGCATGTAGACCAGGCAATCCTGTCTGAAGAAGACAGACTGGTCGTCATTCGATTCGGAAGAGATTACGACCCCGAGTGCATGAGAATGGATGAGATCTTATATAGCGTAGCCGAGAAAGTTAGAAACTTTGCAGTAACATACGTTTGTGATATTGACGAGGTGCCAGACTTTAATGACACCTATGAATTGTACGATCCTGTCACTGTAATGTTCTTTTATCGTAATAAGCGGATGCTATGTGATTTTGGAACTGGTAACAACAATAAGTTGAACTGGGTCTTGGAGGACAAGCAGGAGATGATTGATATACTGGAAACTATTTATCGGGGTGCTATTAAAGGAAAGGGATTGGTTGTGAGTCCCAAAGGTAAGTTGAAATGAAATGAGGGGTAGATTGATCACAAAACAGATCAATTAGCATATGCTAACAAGACTATTCTACAAAGCATAAGTATTAGAAAGAAGATATCAGTGTGCGGTGTTGCGCTTCGCGACAAAGTTGAATCTCACGACTAATGTGTGCCCTTTACCAGTGGCGGAATTATAGATAAACACGTAATATAGTAATTAGTAGTGACGTTAACTGGTAACTTATCTTAACTTAGATTTTTAATGAATATTGATGTACTTCAGCAGCTTGTTTGATACAGTTACACACGTATTCTGCTCTGCAGCTCTGGTGAAAACTGCTAGAAGAATTTGAGAAGCAGAACTACATTACGGAGAGAGGTGGAAGAGAGCAGCACTCTCTCATACGAGTTTATCCTATGGTGTTGTGTGCAACAGCACTGCTGTGTTTTCCTGACTATGTTTTTTTGGCTTGCGTTTTCGATGGTTATAAGAAGTTCACCCACCACATATTAAAATTTCATTCAGTCATCCACTTTTTTCACAACCCAAAACCTCACCAAACCTCTCTTCTAAAATCAGTCACCATAATCCGAGGAATTGTTAGATCCCCAATCCCCACTGGCCTTTCCCAGTTAGTTCTTAATAGTAGAAAGCTGTTCAGTACCTCAATTATTGCTTATCGAAGAATGAGCGTGGCGAAAAATACTGAAGTCAACCGAGAAATCCTCGACGGTCTGCTGAAGAGACGATTCTTCTTCGCTCCGTCGTTTGACATTTACGGAGGTATTTCTGGTCTGTACGACTACGGTCCTCCAGGATGTGCTCTACAAGGAAATATTGTCGATACGTGGAGGAAACACTTTGTTTTGGAAGAAGACATGTTGGAAGTGGATTGCACTGCTCTGACTCCTCACGAAGTGCTGAAGACCTCTGGCCACGTGGATAAGTTTGCAGACTGGATGTGTCGGGACGCAGCGACTGGAGAAATTTTCAGGGCCGACCATCTCGTAGAAGAGGTACTCGAGTCACGGCTGAAAGGTGACAAAGAAGCCCGAGGTCTTGCTGCTGCGCCTGTAGATGCTGAAAAAGACAAGAAGCGAAAGAAGAAGGTCAAGGACATCAAAGCCATCAAATTAGACGACGAGGTAGTTGCAGAGTACGAAGACATTTTGGCCAAGATTGATGGCTACTCTGGGCCCGAGCTTGGAGAGCTGATTGTCAAGTACAAGATCGTGAACCCTGCTACCGGTGGGCCATTGGAACCTCCTATGGAGTTTAATCTCATGTTCGAGACTGCAATTGGCCCGTCCGGACAGCTGAAGGGTTACCTGCGACCCGAAACTGCCCAGGGTCAGTTTTTGAACTTCTCCAAGCTTCTGGAATACAACAACCTCAAAATGCCCTTTGCTTCTGCCTCAATTGGCAAATCGTTCCGAAACGAGATCTCGCCCCGAGCTGGATTACTGCGGGTGCGAGAGTTCCTGATGGCCGAAATCGAGCATTTTGTCGACCCCAAGGACAAGTCTCACCACCGATTCAACGAAATCAAAGATATCAAGCTGAAATTCTGGCCTCGAGACGTCCAGCAGGCCGGCAAGACTGTGCTTACTGAGACGACCATCGGTGAAGCTGTTTCCACTGGCATGGTTGACAATCAGACGTTGGGATACTTCCTGGCTCGAATCTACCAGTTCATGATCAAAATCGGCATTGATCCCAGCCGAATGCGATTCAGGCAACACATGGACAACGAGATGGCCCACTACGCGTCAGATTGCTGGGATTGCGAGCTTCAGTCGTCTTACGGATGGATCGAGTGCGTTGGCTGTGCTGACAGATCGGCCTACGATCTTACTGTACATGCTGCAAGAACCAAAGAAAAGCTCGTCGTCAGAGAGACTCTGGACGAGCCCATTACGGTTGAGCAGTTTGAAGTGGACCTCGATAAGAAAAAGTTCGGTCCCAAGTTCCGAAAGGACGCACCGAAAGTGGAAGAGTGGCTGCTGTCACGAAACGAGTGTGAAAGAGAGGACTTGGCCAAAGAGCTGGACACCACTGGAAAGATTGTTTTCCAGGTTGATGGTATGGACAGTGACATTGAGCTTGACAAGACTTTTGTTAATATTGAAAAGCGCAGTCGGACGGAGCACGTTCGAGAATTCACTCCCAACGTCATCGAACCATCATTTGGAATTGGCCGAATTCTGTACTCGCTCATTGAGCACAGCTACTGGACTCGGCCTGAGGACGTCAACCGGGGCGTACTCTCCTTTCCGCCTCTCGTGGCTCCCACAAAGGTGCTCGTTGTCCCTCTGTCCAGCAATGAACAGTTTGTTCCTATTGCTCGGGAGTTGACATCAAAGCTTCGGAAACTTGGTATTCCTTCCAAGATTGACGACTCGTCAGCGTCTATTGGTAAGAGATATGCGCGAAACGACGAGCTCGGTACTCCTTTTGGAATCACTATTGACTTCCAGAGTGTTCAGGATGGTACTGTCACTATTAGGGAGCGAGATTCCACCAAGCAGGTGCGAGGCTCTCAAGAAGAGGTGCTTAAAGCTCTGCGTGCTTTGGTGTTTGAAAACGAGTCGTGGGCTAAGGGCACCGAATCGCTGGCACCCTTTGAATCTCAAGAGGTTGATAATTAGTTAGTGAGTGTATTTAAGTGTAGATATAAATTCAAGGTGAATAAACGACGCTCTCGAACTTGCCCAAAGTGTATTCACTTTTTTGTGTTACGCTTACTCTCGCCGGCCAATCTCAGCCGCCCCATATTGAAAAGTTGAAAATTAACCGTCTTGCATCACTAAAACTCTACAATATATTAAAATGTCACTCAGCAATAAACTGCGGTCCGGACAACGGATCGTAAACGAATTACGAAAATGGCCTGATGATTCGGACAAAATATATTCCTCATTTCGAAGCAACCAAATAGAGCGGTTCGAGGAAAGTCTGAAAGCAAGCCAGACTAAGAACACAATTGATGATCTCGATATACAACCTGAGATGATAGAAAAACTAAACCAGAACGTCAATATGCAAATGGTGTGTAATACGATTATATAGCTATCTCGCAACGGTTACAGACATGTTCTGTAGTACACTATGGTATAGTGACTCTTTTCTAACTAGTTCCCAGTGTCGGAAAGGATGCTCCGACCCCAAGGAATGGGCAGCTACTATCAACGAATAATTAGTGAAGCAGCCCGCAAACCATCGAAAATACCATTTACCACGGCAGTCAAGGAGACATTGTTTGGGTGGTTCAGGTGATGATATTCGTGTAGGTACTGTATATTAGACATAAATAATGCATGTGGCCAACCAATGGTCGGTATTTATAATCGAGTGAGCTTTCTGCGAAGCAGAATCAACCCTCCCCGCGAGGGGCTGCCGGAGGAAGGTACTTTGCCTACTTCTTTGCAAAAGTAATCTTGACCTTTTTGCCATCCAGCTCCAGTTCTTCGGTACCACTCTTGGCTACCATCGCCTGCTCATCTGCCTCGTATTCTACAAACCCCAGATGCCGAACTGCAAACAATCGCACTTCGACAAACCCAGGATACTTTTGAAAGACGTCTACCAGCGTCTGCTGAAGTATTCCATCCGGCAGATTCTCCAGAAATAGAATCTTGTGAGGAGGCAGCTCCACCTCTTCTTCTTTAGGCTTCTTTGCGGGCCCTTTCGTATCAGGACCGGCACTCTTCCGTTTCTTGACAGCCTGATCTCGGGCCCGCCTGATCAATTCATTTTTGGCCTCTTTCAGCGGGATTCGTTTCTCCTTGTGTTCGTCAAACTGCTCTGGACTTTGTTTTAATACGGTTGCATCGCTCTTGGTTTTGGCAAACTCCACAATCATCGGCTTGCCAAACAGCTCATGATTCTTCAGCCCATTGCGAGCTTCGATTGCACTTTGTAGTTGGTCGAAAACAACAAACGCTTGGCCCTTTAACCGAATGTTTTTATGTGCCACTATGTCTAATATCTCGCCATATTTGCCAAAGATGCTTTGCAACGACTCCTTTAGCTCGGCCAGTTTGATCTTTTCATCGAGATTTCTAACGTATATTGTTTCACAGGCCGGCGACTGAGACATATGTGCGATGGATGAGAGTCGTATGCCTTGTGGGATGCTTAGTTTTGCTGTCCTCCGTAAATGTACTCTTTACTAGTAGACAAATCAATTGAGTTCGTGAATTGGTGATTTCGTGATTTTCGAGATTTTGTGATGTCTTCTTTTGTATTTAGAGATTTTTTGATTCCACTTAATATTTTCCCAATATCTCTTAAGCTTACTTCCCTGTATTATTCGTTTTGTAAGGGTTTGATGGATGCCTCGCAATTCTTGGTTTGGTTTTGATTTTTGTTTGAGTTTTTGGTTTTATTTTGGTTTTGGTTTTCCTCAATTAATCAAGTTAATTAACTACCTCCACGATTTCTTACAACCAAAACTGGCTGCCGTAAACACTTGAGTAAAGCTCACCACCAGCAAGCCAAGCCCAACACAAAATGAGTGGCGATGAGGAAGACATCGATGTCATCCTCGCACGAGAAGCGAGTGAATTCAGCAGGGATCAGGAAATAGAACGAATTATGAGCATTCTCCCTCTCGATGCATATTCGATCCTGGAATTGCAGCCGGGCTGCAATGGCAAAGTGATCAAACAAACATATCGAAAAAAGTCGCTGCTTATCCATCCGGACAAATCCAAGAACCCTCTAGCTCCTGACGCATTTGACAGACTGAAAAAGGCAGAGGCTGATTTGGAGGATGATAAGAAAAGAGAGGTACTAGATCAGGCATTTACCGATGCCCGGAAGATGCTTATCAAGGAAAAGAAGTGGACCATTGACGATGAACGGCTTAAAGGTGACGACTTCTTAAAAGAGTGGAGGGAAAAGACAAAAGAAGTATTAGTTGAGAATGAGCTGCGAAGAAGGAAGCTTCTGAAGATCCAAATGGAGGAGGAAGGACGAGCCAAGCGGAAAATCGAAGAGGCAGCTGAAGAGCGAAGGCTGAAAAAGGAGAAGCAAAAGGCTTGGGAGGATACTAGGGACGAGCGAGTTGACAATTGGAGAGTGTATCAGAAGAAGGTTACAAAGAGCAAAAATAAGAAGAAAAAATTAGAAGTTCTAGGTTGAGCAGGATTGGTAGTGAATTGTTCCAATGAACTGGACCATTCTATGAAGAGAGCCAGTGAATCTCACATGTGTATTTATTATGGCCCTTAACACATAAGAAACTACGTGAGAGGGCAGGGAGAACAGCAAGAGAGACGCACGATGACATAAAGAGGCTTCGAGAGCCTTTTCTCCAGGCTCGTACTACAGTTGGCTTAATAGCTACGACGTGCTTCAAGTTTAAAAAATGCGGGTTTCGTTCCGTTCAAGGTACTGACTGAGACAAAAAGCTTTACCTATATTACACAACGTGCAGACAAGCATGCAGACAGTTTGCTAAACTATGCCTGTATACATGTCTCCACTCTCTCTCTCTCTCTCTCTCTCTCTTAGCCATTTGTTCCTCAATATGCGAAAATCGAAAAGGGCGTCCCGCAAAAATGGGGCCACCTTTTGTGGAGGGACCACCGGGAGGTGAGCATTATAACGCACCGCATAGTGTTTCCTCGGCCTATGATGTCTTGTATGCTAAAATAGCCATCGGCCCTACATAGAAATAAATAAAATGCTTTGTCTCATGAGTCACATAGCTACCAAAGTTTCGTCCCACAATACAATGCCAGGTGATACCGTTCTTCTGATCTAGCTCTTTTTTAATGTAAGCGGCAATATCTTTCTCGACATTGTACTTCTCGGACGCTGCCAGGGCAATTTCAACAACGGTTGCTTGTAAATCCTCGGCCTGGTTAGATTAGAAGCCACTAAAAATAATCGCTATACAATAATTGGAAAGAAAGGGGTCCCCGAGTCTTTGCTACAAAAGAGAGATGCGTAGCTTTTACATTTACATACCATATCTACCGACTTGAGGACAACTAGTTAGCACTCTCGTTTTTTGAACGATCCACCTATATTCAGATCCCCCATTAGACACTCACCTTTGTTGCCTTTCGCATCTGCTGAATTTTCACTCATGATCTATAATCAATTAACTTCTCGGTAAATATAGATTTTGTAACGTTGAAAAGTTGGACCCGTTCAGTTGACAGCTTTTTGGTGGTTTCGGCTCGAATGTCACCCTGGAGTTTTTCAGGGGTGGAAGGAAAATCTCTTGATGGAGCCGAGAAGTGGGGGAAGTGGTTGAGCCAATCTGGCTAGAGATATCTAATATTAAAGTTGAAACCTAACTACTGTTGTAACAGGTGATACTGGATAGTCACGCTGATGGGACAGAATAGCGCAGTGTGCTTGTGTTCAGCGTCAAAGAAACATTGCCTGTAGTTTACAATGAAGTTAACGTCCGATCTAGATTCCACATTTCGAGGTGAGGAAATATTCCCACTATCGTATTACTTCGAGCTCATGAAGCTTAAACTTATGTCGAACAAACATGCCTATAGCTTTTGAAAAAAATTAACGTCATAATATAAATAGTTTAACCCCTGCTTCTGCTCAAAGGTATCTCGAGAAGCGGAATCAACCTCACACTACCACATAAAAACTTTAACCCCTGCTTCTGCTACTTGAGAGGTATCTCAAGAAGCGGAATCAACCTCATACTATTATTCATACTACCTCGAGCCACTGAGCAAAATTTTCTTTCGACGTCCGAAGTCGCGACTTGAAATTACCAAAGTCTGCTAGTATATTTTGATGCTCTTCTTTAAGCGAATCATAACTGTGTGCAGAAGACTCGTCCAAAGTGTAGAGCCCTACATTGTGATTGGTGACCTCCTTTAAATGGCCTCGGAGTAAGTTATTGTGCCGTTGAAGGGCCCCGTTCTCTTGCTGAATTGCTAGTCGCTTGTTCTCTTCCAAAATAGCCCTATCTTCGTAGAACCGAATTGCCTGTTTGATCTTAACTAACTCCTGTTGGAACTTGTCGTTTTCTGTCTGATGGCTCGAGTACTCTTGCAGAGACAACTGTAGGTTATTGATTTGCATCTGCATGTCCTCCACCAGTTTGTCCCTGGCCTCGGAAGATATGATGTCCTGGTTGATAACAGCCTTGGTGGTGATTTTCTTGGCTTGATTGGCGTACCGCAGTGTCGACAGCGACTCTTCGTAGTCGGTCGGCGAAACACATGCTATCATTGCTGTCTTGCTGTTTCCTCCAAGACTGTCCTTGAGCAGCCAGGTAAGAGTAGAGTCTCGATATGGAATGACAGACTTGTTGTTGCTACCAGATGAAAGAGTGGCTATGACACGGCCAAGAGTGGTAAGCGATTTGTTGATGTTACTTCCTTCTCTCAACCTATCGCCTGTAGCACCCGTGGAATCCGCCCGTTCGGATCCAGCAAGATCTACCAGGCGAATTCTTGATATCCTTTCCTCAGTGGACTCGTTTTCCGAGTCATAGCGCGTTTGCTTAACCATGAGAGTAAAAACAGCGTGCGATCGACTCGACTGATCGTTCATCTTCGTAGACGCAGTAGTCCTTATCTTGTTCCCCTCTTCCAAATATTTTATGACCTGAGAAACGTCTTTCACGCTGTATTCTGTGAGATTTTCAATATACGGCCCATCTGTTGGCGACTCGCGGACTCGCAGCCGAACAGTCGAATTAGTCCTACTGCTCAACAGATCTCGAACCTGCTCGTTGTAAATTTCGAAATACGATATTCGGACTGCAAAAGTGTAGTTTGAGCCCGATAGCTCGTTCATTTTGTCAAAAAGGTCCTGGCACGTTCGGGGCACAATACCAGGCTGCTCTTTTGTCCCCATCATGGTGTACGATTTGCCAGATCCAGTCTGCCCATAGGCAAAAATACATGTATGATACCCCTCAAGATTGTGGTCTAAGAATTCTTTTCCAATTGCTCCGTAAACAGTCTCTTGACTGGCATAGTCTTCTGCGGTCGAGTCTAAAGAGCACAGAGAATGATCAAAGAAGAACTTCTTCTTACTTTCATCTCTCTTATTGGTTGCGAGAGACGATTGTTTCAAGGATTTCAACTGCACTTCAGCCCTGAAAATTTCTACCGACTGCTCTCTTGAGTCTATGTGAATCACACTTGATTTCTGTCGCTCGATCTCTCGATCCACAAATGGCCGAACTCGTACGACTACTTTAACATTACCTGAGCTAGGAGAAGACCTCCCATTAGGAGTTCCTGGTATAGTGGGAGTGCCAGGACGGTTTACTGAGAGTCCTGGAGTAGATGGTCGAGCGGGACTGCACGTACGAACACCTAGTTTTGGGCTTCCTAGAGGGGTCATTGGTCTTTCATGCAAAACATGCTGAGGAATAGACGAGCCGAGTGAGACGGATGGTTTTGAAACTGAGGGGCTATCTGAGTCACTGGCCACTAGCTTCATAAGACTATCTGAGAGAGGCTCTTTGGCTGGAGGTTCATTAGAACCATCATTTACTGTGGTTGTTTTCGAGCTGGTCGAAACAGGTGCTTCAGCAGGTGTTTCAACTGGAACGCTTTCTTTCGATTCCAACTGCGCATTAGAAACCGGCTTTTCTGCAGTTTGAAGTGCAACCTGAGACTTTTGAGCCTGCAACGCCTTGGCAGCCGCTTTGTGCGCTTTTGCCTTGGAAGACTTGTTTCCCTTGTTCTTCATCGCGTGAACAGTTTCAAAGAGATACGTTTCGTCGTGATGTTTATAGATAAGTTGATGGGCTTCCTGATTTGGATAGATGGATCGACAGGAGTTTCTATGTGAGTAGTCCCAAAAAAGAGTTCTGTATCTGAACACTCGCGAGCCGCATGCCACTACATGTAAGGCTGAAAAATATTTATATGAAACTGAGTAACTTAGCAGGTGGAACAAAATTTCGAAGCTGCTGTAGTTGCTGAGGCGAAAAAGATGTCGTTAAGGCTGGTTCTGGGTCAGCTAGATACTCGAGATCGTCAGTCACTGTCACAGAAAATTGTGTCATCTTTCGAGGAAGGGCTGAATCAAACAGACTGTGAGGTTCTCAGTGAGCTCTTTGAAACCAGTGGGGATGAGCTTTCAGTAAGTTTGAATAATACAAATTAAGCAACTTCGGTTTGTGAAGTGACTATATTAACGAAGTCATTGAGTCCTCAGATTGCCAAAATATGCTGTAGCATCTTTGATCACACCAGAGAGCCTGACGAGGAATCTGTCAACTCAGTTGTCCTACTTGCAAGATCAATCCCGGCTGTCCTAGAATCAATTGGCCAGGAATTCCAGACGGCGTACTCTCATTCGGTTCCGGACCTTTTACCTGACTTCCAAAGGCTTGCTCCACCTCTTGCAGAAAGTAAGGGAGAATCCAAGGATGTTTCGCTAAAACTACTTCTCGAGTTTGCATACAATGCTCTATTGCAAGGAGACCTCCAATATGACATAGCAGGAGCTCTTTGTGTGTTGCATGGCCACAGGGCCCCTGAAATATCTCTCTTAGCAAGCAAGTGTCTGGGTCTGTTGCTGGACGTGCAGGATCCAGCACATAGTCGATTGCCCTCATTTGCTCTTGGTTGGGAGTGTATCAATCTGCTATTATCGAAAGACGACCACTATAAGAATATTGGTTATAAAATGTGGTTGCGCTGGATAAGCCGGCCAGCTGCTCTGGACAATGGGACTTTCCAAGAATTAATTAAACTGAACACGTATTGGACCAGTATCCAGCATGGCATTACTGGAGCTTCGTACGATTTTAAAAGATACGCTATCCATATTCTATCAAAATCTATACAGTTGATACGTGGCGAACTAAATATTGAACAGATGACGTTTGATTCTAGAGAAAAAGAAACGTCACAAAGATACTTTACTGAATGGAAGAGATACATTAGTCTGACGGAGATAGTTTCCCTCGACACGTCGCTCAACCAAACTCAGGACTCGCTTAGCGATATACATGCGATAATGACTACAGAGTCACTAATTCCACGACCTTGGGCCTTGGTTCTACTCAGAGCGGGATTGAGCTCTTCTATGGAAAGCATAAAGAAGCTGATTCTAAACTTTCTTCTCGATGTTTCGGATGACGGGCTCCAGATCTTATCCACTCGTCGAGCTCGTACTGGGCTTGCAAATTCGGACGTCGAAATCATAAATTTTTTGACAGAAGTATTTCTCCCGAATGCTGCTTTGGCGTCTCATTTTTTCACGACCTCTAATGAAGTTTCTGGTTGTCCTCACGGGGACCGGCTATCACAATTTATTAAGAGACACTTTTGCCTTGAAGGAGATGATGTTAGCGTGGCAGAGCTCGCTAATATTTATTTACGGTTTTTGTACAACATCAGATATTCCTATGACCCTGCCAGAATATACATCTTAAAGGGTCTTTATGAAGGACTTACTGCACACGGATCCACACATGTTTTCGATCATGAGTCACTGTCAATTATTTCGCAATTGGCCAAGTGCAAAGCAGAAACACGACTACGGCAGGACTTTTCTACCTTGCTCTACTTGAAACTGATAGGATTCTACCAGATTTCGAATGGATTAGATCCTTGGTACCGAACACTGGAAGATATCTCTGGCACTAATCCAAAAACCGTGTTGAGCCATTTAAGCGATTTATCAACGTACATTCGCAGAAATATGGTCGATAGTTTCAACCTTATGAAAGAACCCCGATCGGCGATTCTGTATACCGAATTATATTTCCATATCAATGGGAGAGCTCCAACAGCTAGGAACTTCACCTTCTCTGAACTTTCCGAGATTGCTGCAAGTAGTTCAATTGGCTGTGAAAAAATGATGTCGACAGCTGAGTTCAAGGATACCGTAAGAGACCATTACTCGAAAACTGGTTCAATAAAGAACCTTGGAATGATATATGGTAGGGTTGAGGTGGATCTTGAGGAACTTATCGTTTCCAAAAGGAGTTCCTTGAAAGACATTAAATACGATTCTACTTATGAGGACTTATACGATAGGATTTGTTTAAGTCAATCTTTAGATGACGCTTCTACTCTTCTTCCTTTGGAAAAAATAATAAATCTACTGAAAAATTCATTTTCAGGGTTCGTCAAAATTGACCAAAGGCACTACAGAGATTTTTCTTTGGCCCAGTTATACGGTCAGCTGAACGGATACGAGTTTCAGCCTACACAGTTTGGTGCTCTCTTGGAGATGACGGAAGATCATTTTAGCTCTTCAGGATACAAAGCCAGAATTGGAATCGCTCAATTTATTGTTGAATTTATTTCAAACGGTTCAAATTATAACTGCATTCTTGCTTACGAAAACGAATTTTCTAGCAGCCTTTCAGCGATATGGTTTACGCTAGTGAATGAGAGGTTGATGGCCGGCGAGCGAGACTTGCATCTTCTTGTTTTGAAAGCTGTTTTCAAGGTATTACCTTTTCTTCAAGTTTCACCCAACACTGAATCGATTCTAGAGAAAATTGCAACATCTGTGATTGATTCAAGTTTTTCGAGGAGAGCTTTGCTCCCTCTATTGTCAGACTTGCTGTTTCAATGTAGACAGTCCTGGGTTGCTCATATCTTTATGCGCATTTATACTTTTCGCCAGATAGATGACCATCACTTTCAACTCGAAGTTATTCTGGCCAAAATTTTCGACAGAGTTAGAGGTTTCGAGGGTTCTTATAAAGAGCTGTATGGAAATGAAGAGGTGTCTGCAAGAATGCGGGCAATTGAATACTTCCAAGATGTGGATGAGGACTCAGCAAAAGAATACTTTGATTTCATCGTTAATTCTAATTATAACGTACTGCAGCCCGTCCGACGCAACGACGGGCCCGAAGAAGTTACAAGGCTGAGGTGCTACCAGATACTTCTATTGCTGGAGCGTCATATCTCAGACAGAACATATCTATATGAATTTTTGCGGGAGAAGCTCCTGAAAATATCTATTTCATCTGAGCCTTCCTTGTCTGTAAGGATATATCTTGAATGGCTGATAGCCAGGATTTACACAGGTGATATGAATGATCAGAAGGAAGGACTTGAGATGATATTAAATGAGCTGGATCAACCTTATGAGCCAAGAATTATCGTTTCTTTGCTGACGATTGGGCTACTAGTCGGACGTCGCTTTAAGAAACATGGATCAAAAGAGGAGGTTAACAAGTATTATACCGAATATCTTCATCGTGCCCTAGGGTTTGCCACAGTTAACAGGTCAGGAGTGCGACATGCTGCTGTCTCCATGGTCATGGCTATCGGTAAAGAAATACAGTCAGATAAAAGCCATAAGCTTCGAATGTATTTGCCTCTGCTCGAGCGAATAATCAAGCAGGCTGAGGATTCGGGAGGGCTTACGCAGTTTGTAGGTGGAGAAGACAAGTTGTGGGACATTGAAAACTTAAGCCTGATTTGGTTATGCAATAGAGTCATGAGACAAGTTTCTGGGAAAGGCTTGGATGTTATAAGGGAGGAGTCGATTTTAGAGTATTCCAAATTTGAGAGGGGGTTGAGCCTGAATAAAGTAAGCAGAGGATTCCGTGAGATTTCTATTGCTGATAAGTCACCCAAAGACATACTTAAGGGGCCTTCGACTCAAATTCAGGTAAAAAGCGGAACCTGGAATGCATCAATTGATTATCTTGACGATAGTAGTCGAAGGCTAAGTAAGATAAAACGAGGAGAGATGATTTTGATAGCCAGTCTCGTTGATAAGCCGCCAAACCTTGGTGGGATTTGTCGGCTCAGTGACGTGTTAGGTGTCGGATTACTGTGCCTGAACGACATGAAAGTTGTCAAAACACCCCAGTTCAAAAGCGTAGCAGTGACGGCCGAACAGTGGATGCCGATGGAGGAGGTTAGGACTGATGATATAGTTGCGTTCCTCTTGGAAAAGAAACGAAACGGGTACACTTTAATTGGCCTAGAGCAGACTGATAACAGCGTACAGCTGAGCCCCAAGTTGCAATTCCCCGAGAAGTCGGTATTGCTTCTAGGAAGAGAGAGGGAAGGAATTCCCGGCGAATTGCTGGCAGAGCTCGACTTTTGCATAGAGATCAAGCAGGTTGGGGTGGTGAGATCTATGAACATTCAAACTGCCACTGCGATTGCGGTTCAAGCTTACTCCTCGCAGCACTGCTGAGGGTTTTATGAATTAATGACTTCTAGAAGTAGTTTTCAAAAAAATATGTACATTACAATCAATCATCACTAGAATACACTTATGCTCGCGTCTTCCTGAGACCGGGAAACCTGATCCAATGCATCGATTACTTGATTTCCGTTATCACCAATAAGTTTTAGGGCCTTGAGAAGCACTTGACGAGCAAGATCATGAGACATGGCAGAGTTCCCCAGGCTCAGTACTCGCACCGGGCCGACTATACCAGACTCTCCATGACCCACGATAATACCGGTCTCTGACACGCTTTCTTCTAGACTGGTAGGATCCAGCAATATAGTGTCCCCAACGACAGCAACCAGAAAAAGAAGAGGTGGGCTGTAATTCTCACAGAGAACTTTTGACTCGTCCCAGTCGTCGTTAAAAGTGGGAACCTCTTCCTGAGACTTATCGTCAGCCGATGATATAAGGAGCGGGAGGCGGGTAGATTTCAGAGCCAGATATATAGCAAATGATATCAGATTGAGAGGATGAGAAGAGTGTGAGAGGATCAAGCCGTCAATAAATAATTTGAATGAATATTTCGAGGTCAGTCGTAGGGCATCTTTCAACGGCTGAGATTTGTTCAGTGCCGACTCAAAGGTAGATGAGAGGAATGTGAGCAAGGGGTTGTCGTCCCTGACCCCATTAATATCCACATCGACCGATATTAGCTGTGGCTCCTCGTCTGTTCTAACCACCTTGACTTTAACTCCGGCAATACATTCGCTTCCATCGGACGCTCTGATTCTTGAAGAGCCGTTAGCCAAGGGTAGGAAGTCGATGCTGGCCTCCAATGGCCGGAACTGCGACACCAGTCTGCCATCAGGTCGTATAGGATCCTTTTGTATTAATGATTCTTTCAAATATGAAAGTTCTGCGGGAGAAAGTTTCATTTTTCAGTCACTAAAGCCAGTAGCCCCCAGCTAAAATGTACGATATCAATTTCAGTATTAATTTTTTTGCTGAGGAATAATTCCCATGGGTAAGGGCACATCAGGGTTTGGAACAGATAGAATCTGCAGGGGGTGAAGTAAATTAGAGATCTCGATATTTACAATATCTTTACACCTTCATGTTTTACCTAACCTTAAGCTAAACCGTAGAGAGATGTAGGCAAACAAAGTTATATTGAGAGTGAGACGACCCACAAATTCTTCACGAGATGGGAGATCCGAGTAGCTGTTGAGACTACTCCTGTCAAACTGCCAAAGGTGTTCTACAAGAATTAATCCCCCACACTGCAACGTCGACTCATCGCAAATCATATTGAAACGTCGACTTATCATTGAACTTAAATGGTCCTCTTCCTTCAATCCTTATACGAACGTACAGACTCGTAAAACTGGAAATGGAATTAGATATACTGGGACAACAGCCAGGACTGAGCATATATACTCAATTGTGTCTGTGCTACTCTGTAATCGACGAATCCTCGCATTCACAGATAATAAATACATTGACAGATGGACTCAAACGACTGAGCGCGAGCTTTCCTTGGGTGGCCGGCAACGTGGTAAATGAAGGAGCAGGCAAAGGGAATTCAGGAATTTTTAAGATCAAAGACTTTGATGAGAAATTGCCTCGTCTGATACTGAAAGATTTTAGAGGTGACCCTTCTGTGCCATCGATGGATATCCTTAGACAAGCTGACTTTCCATTCCGTATGCTGGATGAATCTTCAATTGCGCCACGTAACACGATTCCAACTGAGGATGAGAGCACTGAATTCCCCGTGTTTGCGATACAGGCTAATTTCATAACTGGTGGGCTCGTGCTTACCTTTGCTGCCCACCATCAAACAGCCGACATCGTTGGTCAGGTCCAAGTTATGCATCTCCTATCAAAGGCGTGCCGAAACGAGAGGTTTAGTCTAGAGGAACTTTCTTCGGGAAATCTGTCGCGCAAGAATCTCATGCCATATCTAGAAGTTCCGTTTGATCCCGAATTCGAGCTGGCCAACCAGATTGTCAAACCTTTGCAGAACCAGTCAACAGGCAACGAAAATGGTTATAAAATCAGCGATGAAGCCGAAGATGAGACGCTGCCCAATTGCAGCTGGAACTATTTTCTGTTCAACGCTACTTCTTTGGCTTCCCTTAAAGCACGCGCAGAAATGGAGATTGGCCCATCTTCAAGTTATATATCGACTGATGATTGCCTTACAGCTCTGATATGGCAATCAGTAACTCGGGCTCGTTTGCCTCGCCTAGAGCCTAAAACAAACTTGAGTGTGGCCCGTGCTGTTGATGTCCGCCGATACTTGAGTGTTCCAGCGACATATCCAGGCCTCTTTCAGAGTATGACATACCATTCATACACAGCTGAGAGGCTCGTCGACGAGAAATTGGGTGTCGTAGCATCACAGCTTCGTATGGCAGTAGACCCCAAGACGTCCAAGTTAGCTTACAACACGCGGGCACTGGCAACTTTTGCCAATGGCCTATCAGACAAGAGTGGGTTTTCCTTTACTGCTGCGATTGATCCCTCTGAGAGCATTATGATCAGTTCGTGGGCCAAGGTGGACTGCTATAGTCTTGATTTCAACCTTGGCCTCGGTTATCCAGAGGCGGTACGTCGTCCTCAATTTGTTCCTGTTGAAGGCCTCTTGTATCTGCTACCGAGGAAACCTGACGGTGAAATAGCGCTTGCAATTTCTTTGAGGGATGAAGATTTAGAGAGATTTAAAAAAGATTCGGAGCTAATTCAATACAGCAAGTATATCGCATAAGGCATGCTAAAAATGAAGTCAATCAAATCTTTTTGCTTTGGGAAATATTGCAGCACTTGAATTATCCTTCTCGGTTTTCCAACTTACTGTCAAGAAGCTTAGACAGTCCGTCAAAAAAATCTTAAAATAAAACCAAGTTCATCAACTAAAAAGAAGATCTAATTAACATACAGACAATGGTCGACATTGAGTTGATTCCCATTGGCATCCTGTGATCGATTGCCCCACCATTGAGGAAATGGACGAGATACACCGGCTGCTCCTGCCACCGCAAAAGAAAGGATGAAAATCATAACCTGAGTACCACCTTGCATACCGGCAGAGATCAGATAATTGTAGTCCGTGAAAATCTTTGGGTGATATCTTCGAATGTACCACTGGAAAGTGAAAGCAATGATGAACACACTGGTGATTCCAGAATTGATTCCAACTACCAGCCATCCAATGTTGGACACAAGGATAGGGACACTGATATTCCTGATAAATCGGCTCTTTGGATACATTCGATAGAGAAAGTAAAAGGGAACTGGAATAATAAAACCAAGCAAAAAACTCAGTGGAACCCATTGATATCGGGACCCCACCGAATAAAGGTATGTTGGCAACGCACCCCAGGTAATACCTTGCGTATTGTACTGCTGAACAGCTTGTCCGGACCACAAGGTCGTTCCTTCGATAGAAAGAAGAATCTCACGTTTGCTGTCCACAACCTGATTCATGATGATGTAATTGAAAATCGCTCCAATTAGCGTTCCTGAAAATTGGGCTGCAAAGGTGGATCTAGGAGAAAGCTTAACATACTGCGCTGTCTTCAGATCCGCCATCATCTGGAACGCCTGCTGTACCGAGTTGTATCCATACAACGTAAAGTACATGTTGGCCAGTGGATTACCAGGCTTTATATAACCTCCAATCATCTGAATGGTAGTTTGCATGTTGTTTGAAAATCCAAAGATTGCATTCAGTCCGCCCAAGAATAATACCAAGAAGAATGACAAAACTACAGCAATAAAGAATTGCCACCAGGAGAGTTGTGTTTCTGCCCTGTAAAGACAAATCAGAGCTACAACTACAGAGAGCAGAACAGTCAGTGCATACCACCACTGAGGCACCTCCTTGTAATTTAGCATGGCTCTGAAATGCTTGTCATCGCACAGAGCTGGAACTTCACCGTTACTGTCAAGACGAGAATCAAACTCTCTAGGCTCCCAAAATTTCCAGTGAATGTTAGTGAAGCGTGCCTTCAGGTTAGAAGGCGTCAACCACAAGAATGCCGACCTCATAACTTCCCAATGGTGCAACGACATAAACACAATGGTTGCCGACAGTGCCATATTGGTGGCTATGAGGTACACGACATAGGTAGCTGTCATATAAGGGACACCCTGCTGCTCCAAGGCTGTCACGTTAAGATTGTTATTGGCATCCAAAATGAGAGTCTGGTTGAACAGGCTGTAATTACCGGGCTCAGAATCAAAGTTGAACAGTTCCTGAGAAAGAAATGGGAACTTTTTAGCATCCCATACGTTGCCATAGTAGACACCAAGAAAGACCCCCATACATAGGAAGTAACCAAAGAACTGGTTCACTGTAGTCACTAGGGGCTGAACCATGGGAGATCCTATATAGTTCCAATCGAAGCAAAAGGAGAGAAATCCCAAACCTTCGTTTCCGTTAGCTCCTCCAAACAGACGCGACACAATAGCATTGTTTGGTGCAGCCAAGCAAGGAATTGAAACTCCTACAAGCATTAAGAACATGTACTCGGGCAGAATCTCATAGAAAAACAAGCACGCGAAGCTGATGTAGAATATTTTCAGCTTGCGTTTTACCTTATGAGGTTCCCGATGAAGAGTCTGGATTGTCGTGGCTATCGGCAAACTGTTTGGATACATCATCTTGGTTGGATATATCAAAGAGCTTCGCAAAATGCCGACAAAACCATAACCGAGCAGCTGCGAGCTGAAACAGATAAAGATTCCTATAGCAGAGTTCAACGAGGTGTTGTACCATAACCTCTGCACAGCCAATACCTCTGTCCCCAGAGTTCCGGCCGAAGCAGAACTGGCCATGATATAAATGGCAGCATGTTCTTTTGACGAAAACGGGTGAGGATTCAAGTACTTCAGCCATCCTTTCCGGGGGATCGCAATCGACATGGCTTCTCCAAAGACATACGCGATCATGAGCAGGAATATGCCGCTTACACTGACACCCTGAGGTTTGAAATAGTAAATTTGCTCGAGCACTGCACCAAAGATACCAATTCCAGTTCCCAGGAAGACCGTTCTAAAAGTCCAAGCGGACGCTTCGGGATTGTCGATACCGTCAAGGACGTTTGTTACGATACCTTCATTGCTGTCCAAGTCTTTGAATGTGACAACATACTCCTTTTCATCATTGTCATTATCACCATGCTCAGACTCGGCAACGTATTCCACGATGGCCTCCTTCTTGTCAGGATAGCTTGAATCACCTTGTGAAAGAGCCTGATCCTCCGATATTTCTTCAACTTGACTACTCATTGTGGCTACTGGGGTAGTACGCAAGCTGAGTCGTTGGGGCCCGTCCAATAGCCCAACTTTATACACATTTCATCCCCCCTGTTTGATACTGCTTCAAGCTCGGTACCCCTCAAGCTTATCAGACTATCAGCTGCTGCCTGTACGGCATCAATCAGACTTTAATGTTGCATGATAAGTAAGATGGCATATCGTTTTGACAGAGATGATATTACAAGCCTTTTAATGCTATTGCACAGATTTGCATAGACGTTGATCCAAATCGCCATGACAGCTTAATATTATAATATCGGAACGATGTAAACCTTAGACAGGAAGAATTGAATAGATTCTTGGATGCTGATTCACGATATTTCTCAACTTTGTTCGGTTTTGATCTCCCAGAGATTGGCAGAGGATCTTACTGACCGTGAAGATCCCACTGGACAGAGTACAACCTTTCATTACGTTGATGATTCGGGACAACCAGTGAATGAAAACGCAGTGAGAGAAATTAAGTGCATGATCTTATCGTCAGACACTAGCCGTTATGCTGATAAGAAACTATATGTCGCACTTAGATACATTCATTGGGTCCAACCATTTGGCCTAATTTCAAATGTCGGATTGATTTAGCCGATAACATATCCTTACGGTTCGTGAAAACCTGAATTACATACTCGGGGTGAATAGATCCTTGAAACATGCAGCGACAGGGCCAATTGTAAAAGCTTGTTACACATGTTTACGCAAGTAGGGGGGTTGAGAGTTGTTTGCTTTTCTAATTGTGGATGAGATTGTCTTCAGGGACCTGGTGGGGGACTACTTGGCACACGATGGGTTACTGCAGAACGGAATATTAAGCGATAAGCAAGGTACGTACTTGGAAACACAAGCTGCTTCTCGGGTTTCGTCTCCGAAAGGGCCCCTAGAGGTGTTTCTTCCAGAGCAGACATGGTCAATGCTACTGATTGGTCCTTGGCTGCATCGTGAATGTTGCCATACTATTTCTCTTGCCTGACTGAACCTAAAAGGAGAGTTCTTATCACCCCCGCAAAAAATCAAGCGAGCGCCGAGATACGCCGAAGACAGACGTACGATAACGTGTTGAAATTTGGGCGGATCAAAGTTAATTAAGTGTATGTGAGATTCAATGTCCGTGATATGTCCGATCAGGGGTGGTGTTAACAGATTGACTTATCAAGATGTCTTTCAAGGTGACTATGTTCGAGCATTGGAGGCTTTTCCGTTAAAGAACGAGTTTGTGCGAGTCCCACGAGCCGGGATACACTCTAAAAAGAAGGTGACTTTCCGTTGCCAGATAATAGTAGCAGGATTTGATAGATGCTATAATTAATCTGTGAAATCGTCGTACGTATCCATAATTTAATTCACGTGTATGTCCCATGCCAATGATAACTCCGACGAGAACTTCTGTGACAGGTTAGCTTAACTTTTGCTATCTCAAATCCTCCTAGTATTTCGTAAGGTGAGAGTAGATCCATCTATTTTAACCCAAAGCTAGTGTTATTTCCCTCATGTCCGTGGTATATCCGATCCAACAGCGCGTCCTTTCTAGATAGACTTATCGGGATAATCTTGCCAGGTGAAGATATGATCAAGATCTGTTAGATTCGTGTCGACATAGAAGTCGGCCAAAATATCGGGGTTAGAAAGGAGATCCGCTTCATATGGCCCCTTATTATTCTGAATGACTTGTTGGAGGAAATTACTCTTGAATGCATCCACAATTGGCGGAGAAGCCAAGGACAATGTTGGACCGTCATCGTCCTCCTCTTCAAAAAGTGCCGCTTTGGCATCGATGGGAGAGTTCATTGTTTTGGCATTTTCAAGTCGAAGGGCAAACTTGCTTGCCAGGTTATCTCTTCTGGATCCATTCGCACACCACCTTTTGGAGATTTCTCTCAGAGATAGCACAAGCGTTTCAAAGTTAGGACTGAGAGGAGTAGCGTTTCTCAAAGAATCGGTCAGAAACGTTCGGGCTGCGACAAAAAGTAAAAAGGAAAACTGCGGAGAGACCTCACAGGTGACGTGCGATAGAAAATTTGACATTATGGTCGTTATCTCAGTGGCTGCCATAATGCATGTTTGGGCCGAGTGTCGAGACGGCAGAGTATTTTTCAATTCTGGAGGAGGATATGCAACATTTTGATGTAAAAGGATCACACTAGTGTTGTGCGTGACATGAGCGAGAGTGAGATTCTCGTCCAGCTTTCCGCCAAACGGGAGCGATGCAAACTGCCACTTTGCCGGTAAGAACGTCTTCCACCTTACAAGCATGGAGTCGAGTGCCTGGAAATGGTTGAACCAGGTTTTAAGACCATTGTTGGTGGTAAAGTCAACTTTTTCTTTGAGCAAGAAGGAGGCCACTCGTGATAAACATTCAATGGCTTCAATGCAATAAGCGTAACCACCCAGAGCGTCGTTTTCATCCGTTGGATCCACCTCGTTATCAGAAATGTTGAAGTATCTCGTTCTTTTGGAAATATTATCCCGCCATAGATGACCCTCGATAGGCAAAAGCCTCTTCACCTCGGTACTCATCAAGCTAGTGTTCCACCCGGTGGTAACAGAGCAAAATCGGTCCATCTGGAAAATAGTCCAAAATATTCTTCGTCGAGCTTCTTTCTCGGCAAGAGATTTTGAAGGCTTCAGTAAACCTACACGGTTCAGCAGCTTTCTCTCATCCATGTCGTCCTCCTCTTCAGCCAAGCCCAGTTGCTCCACAATCCTTGTAGCAGCGGAGATGATAGACCAGCTTCTAGGGCCACGTCCGCTTCCTATAGTATCATAGGCAATTATTATACTCGCTTGTAGAGTCTCTACCGAAAACCTGTCCATTGACGCGAGGACGACGGCCTGTCGGCACCTCTGGTAATAAATATCTTGCTGTTCGACCGGCAGATCGGTAAATTTGATTGTCACAGCTGTGATTCCCTGAAGAATAATCACTGTCCTTTCAGGACTAAATATCGTTTCAAGAAAGCTCCGCTCATGCAAAATCGGGATCCAGGGATGTATTTCCCTGAAATAATGTCTGCAAAGCTCTTGGAGCAGTTCATTGGGAGGTAGAAATGTCTCCAACTCCCAGTCGTCAGAAGATGCTTTGGAAAGTTTTCTTGCTTTGCTTGCCCTTTCGTACGCACTGACATCTTCTGCTACTTGCCTTTTCGTGTCTGTGATGGAGGAAGAGTCCTTACCGGTTGTCTTTTGTTGCAAAGGACTGCTGCTATTCCTAACGTTTTCAAGAGCGTCTTTGATCCCATCAGTGACCTGTTGCAGGGAGGGAAAATTGGGGGTTCCAAACTGAAGTTCCGGGTTCTTCATCGAGAATAACAGAGACTGGCCTAGAACAACCGACTCTAGTTGATTTAACCGATTGATGATATTCTCATAATGCCCGGGTTTTTGGCCCCGCGTTCTGCGCTCTACATAGTAGCACTCGGATCCAGAAGCAAGGCAGGCTTGACAGGGGTTTCCCTTCGAGCATTTCTGCTTTCTGTTGCGGCACGATACGCACGCCACCGATAGCATGACATCGTCAATGTCCTTTTTGTCCTTCTTCATGGAGGATTAAGTAACTATTACTACTTGTGATCAAACTTAAATAGCTAGTTCGAGACGCTCCAATTCAAGTATTTTTTGTCGTTATAGGTGCTATAGCGGCAAAGAAGTCAAAGGGAAAAAGAAAGAAACTGGAACTGTGTCCAACATTAATGAACCTTAACTAGTATACACAATAGATTATTGTTGAGACTCAGAGATGCAGAAATTGAGTCTATGCTGATAAAAGTTATGAAACGGAAGCTTCGTGGGGTAAATTGTTACCCTACTACGAAAGCGAGGGGTCGATAACGCACAGATCTACCTTCTCTTAAGCATATCGCAGATTCCGATAAGATTATTAGCGAGTGGGTGTTCTTCACTGGCTTTTAATGGCGCTTTTTTCTCACTAAGTCCAGTGATTCTTCTACTGACTTTCAGCCACCAGATCAGCCAACTCATCTGGCCATTGCGAGTCGTACACCAGATTCCACAAATCCTGAATTGACATGTCCTCGTAGCTGTTGACATTCACGCCAAATCCAGGTTTGTTGAATGCTTCATGAAACCCTCTTTTCCCCGGATTAACAACTTCGTTGTTAACAACATCACTGTTTTCCCCGTAAGCAATATGCACTCCGCTCGTAAAGTCTGGACCCCTTTCACGAACCAGCTTCTTGATCTTGTCGAGAAGAGCTTCAAACACATCCCGGTATCTTTTAGTCGCAACTGCTCGCTCTCCTACCACGAACATCACCGTGGAGCACGCCTGCAAGTCTTCTGCTACTTTAAAATCCCAGATCAGCTTGCCAGTTAAGATCGCATATATGAGCGTTAGCCCACACATAAAAACGGTCTGAAGTGCTATAAATGAGTGGGCATACGACCCTTCTTGATGTAGCCACTTGTTCAGCCGGCATATAGCTCCGCAGGCTTCCAAGCACGTACCAACGTACTCGTGTTCCTTGGGGAGGTCCGCCAGGTATTGTATCAGGGTGTGGCGGATCGATTTATTGTACATAAGCTCCACATGGCACTTTTGAACTTGAGATATTATTGTGGCTGGAGCAGAGGCTTTCCACCTGTCGATTTCGTCGAGAAAGCCCTGCACGACTTGCAACGAGGGAAGGGTATTTTTGTCAACGCGATATATCTCTTCCTGGATACGACTGTCAATCCGTCGCAGTCTGAGAAAATGGATAGAAAAGCTCAAAGAGCTTTGAGACCTCGAAGACATTGATAACAACATTTTATCGTAGAGTACATGGTCCGCTCTCGATCTACTCTCATCATTGCTGTTTTCGGCAACCTCGTCTTCAATATCATACGGCAGCTCAATATCAATATCTCGCTCTGCTATCGAATATGGGCGCCCAAAACTCTGACTCACAAGTCGCTCGAGGGAATAACAGAACCAGAAAACTCTTCGCCGCATCAATACATGCCGGCAGTTTTGCACCGTCAATTCTTCGTTTTCGCGTCGATGGAGCCCCAACTCGGCACACATTCGCATACCCAGTCCAACGATATGCCATATCCCCACCCCATTAGCAGCACGTAGCAGATACAGAGCAATGAGCAGCAGGCACTGAACAGTATGAATGTCTACCACGCTCTGCACAATCTCATAGTCTTTCAGGGCTTGTTCATAGAGGCCCTCGGGAGTGAGAACCTTGGTGATGATTATATTTTTGTCTATGAGTTGTGCATGTCTCAGACCTGTTGCACAGACCATGATAAGCTTGAACCGCCGAACGTAGTGGATTCTGTGCCACTGTGGCGGTGGAGTCGTGCGCAGACTCTCTTGTACTTCGTCGATAAGATCATTCTTCAACGCTGTTATCTCGTTCATGTCGAGTATAGGGAAACGGGTGTGCACCAGCTTGACGTAGGTATCGATTAGCATTTCAGCATCTGTCCTACCAAGGTCCACTACACGAGCCGAAGCCACGACAGACTCAGAACTCGAAGAGCGGCGATCATTACTAGGAGACGAAGCTGAGTTGCCCAATTCAAACCCGTTGTCTTGCCTCGAAAGTGCACGCTGCACCACCGATGCAAGATTGATCCCAGAAGACATACCAAGGTATGGTTGTGGCTCATAACCTAGGGATATAAAAGCGGCACAATCTGTCAGAGTAGGAGCACCAGTTTTATTAGGCTGCAGTTGAGCTTTCTCAGTGTTGTAATTGACGATATTATCATTGACGATATTATCATTGACGATATTATCATTGACGATATTATCATTTACAATATTGCTATTTACAATATTGCCATTCGTAACATTGTCATCCACAGAATTGCCATCGACTGTATTCGCACTCACAATGCTACTGTTACCATTTTTCACAGCACTCCCATCGCTGCCTCGAGTCACTGTGGCAAGAGATGCTGGACTACTGCTATTATTTGTCCCATTTCTCAGAAGCGATTCGAGCTCTTGCACCCTCTGCTCGAGCATTAAAGTGTAGTTCTTCGACGCGATTTCGGTGACCTCGCACCTCAATCCCACTTTACTGCAGTTTCGGCAAGTATAGCCGTCACTGTCGCATTTCTGTTTTCGAGCTCGACAACGTTCGCAAGCGAACCGGGCCCGTTTTACTGGGATGTCACTCATATTCGCTCAGAGTATAGCCTCACAGTACAGCGGCGGGTCCAAGCTCGTTTATCTCGCCAACTGACCCTTTAGTGTATGCAACACTCCTTCCTTATCTGTCTGTTTCTGTCAGTATATTGCACGTCGAGTCTAATGTGACATCAGCGAGTCAGATTTGAGCGTCTATAAACCTTGAAGGTTGTTTGGCTTGGTGTGAAGTGAGGTTACGGGTTTGGCCTCAATTAAGCTAATCTATGCGGGCTGCATCTCAGATTTGCATCTTGCAGACATGAGACTTGGAGAGTCACGTTTCTTCTCAATGAAAGTTAAAAAAATTGTAAAGAGAGATTTAGCATACATTGTGTCTTAATCTTTGCAACCATGAGCGAACGAGACGAAGATGTACAGCCTCCACCACCTCACCACGACGAAGCGTCCTGGCAACAGATCAAGAACCAATTGTACGTCAGTCACACGCTGTACGTGTGGAACTCGAGGGTCTTCGAATTCGCGTTTGCTCTGTTCATCGTAGAATTGTATCCAGACAGTTTATTGGCCCCATCTGCCTACTCTTTTTGTTACTCGCTCGCTGGAATACTGCTTTCCACTCACGTGGCGGCCAAAGTCGCCCGGAGCGACCGTCTGGCGGTGATAAGAAACTCTATCTTCATCGAGCGCAATGCTGTTTTGCTGCCCTGTATTGCGCTTTTCGCATACTATATGGCGCTAAACTTAGGAGTGACATTTTCACTCGACAAACAAATCCGACTGGCCCTCCTGATACTGTTTACAGTAGGAGGGTGTGTCGAGAAGCTGTGCACAATTGCCAACAAGATTTCCATGACTCGAGATTGGGTGGTGACAATCTGCCATGGGAACGACAAGTTGTACTTAGCCCTGTCAGTAAAGCTGCGAGCCATTGATCTGGTCTGCAAACTGATTGGTCCGACTTTTATCTCCTTGCTGGTCGGAATCAATGTCGACTGGGCTGTCGGGTTCATAATTGTCATGAACTTGATCTCAAACTATCTCGAGTGGCAATCAATTGCAAAGATCTATGCCTCGGTGCCTGAACTGAGAGAGGAGACTATACACACTACACAGCCACCACCAGCATCTTCTGATGGACCCACAAAGGCCACAAATGCTATCTTGGAAAGCATCAGAGTCTTTATGAGAGAACCAATGTCTCTTCCTGTGTTGGCTATGTCTATGCTCTATCTAACGGTACTTTCATTTGGCACTCAAACTGTTGCATTCCTTTTATCATTCCCAGACATCCAGCCTGGGACAGTCGGTATTTTAAAAGCCGTTTCCACAGTCTTTGAATTGTCGTCTACATGGATCACCCCGCACGTAGTGGAAAAAACCGGACTTATCAACACCGCTCTTATCTCAGTCCTGTTTGAATTCCTCAGTCTTTGTCCTATTTCGGCTGCTTTCCTTCTAGAGACTCCTTTCAAGCACTGGATTCTGTGCTTCTTTATCCCTTTCAGTCGCATTGGCTTGTGGGGCTATGATATCACGGTAAACAGCATGATCCCCAAGTACGTGACCGACCGTGACGTGCTGGCACATTTGACTGCAGTCGAAGAAAGTCTAATGGGAGTGTTTCAGCTAGTATCCCAAGCAATCACTATTATCATAAGCGACCCTGCAAACTTCAAATGGCCGGTGCTTATTTCAGTAACCAGCGTAGGAGCTGCCCTGGTGGTATACTTCTTGTTCTGGGTCAGAGTGGATCGAGGAAAGCTGCTGGATGGACCAGCACGGTCGCAGAGCTACGGGACTATTTAGCTCGCCTCCGGCGGTAGTCCTACCCGGGGAGTTTGTCCCGTTTCGTGGGATCATGAGTGGAACCGAATGGGTAAGTGATATACCTGTAATATTGTGAGTAAATAGAGCGCAGGTTAATACCCTGATGACGCGGGATTGTACGTGAAAATGATCATAGGGAGATCTTTGTGATATTTGTACGTAGGTTAACGCTTGAGGGTGTTTCCGCTTAGGGCTGTACGAAGTTGAATATCTTATTTATAGAACTGTTCTCTATTGTAAGTTCGATTTCAACTGTTTACTATTACCAGTAGTTGTTTGTTGTATATTTATACTAAATTGTTAAAAATATTGGAACCGTTCTCCATCGTTATTTAACAATGGATATTGTTTTGCAAATACTGAGTTGCTATCTTATACAAACTATGAAGGGTTCTCCATCATATGTTAATTGAGTGGGAGTATACGTGAATAGTTCTTATTGGGCCATATCTGTCCGTATCAGGTTTTGCTCACTTCAAGTAATACCCATCTATCAGTTTCTGCGAAGCAGAACAAGCACTCCCAAGTGGGGACCGCCGGAGGCATGGGGAGACATGAGAAGATGCCTCGTAGTTCATACTTGCAGTATGTCCAACAACCACTCTGCTGTGCGGTAGACCATCTCCTTTGTGCACGAATGACCGGTATTATCTTGAACGTTTAGAATTATGTCCCTCTCCTTTTTTGGAATGGAGCGAACCCAGTTGATGGTGAACTCAGCAGGAACTAACGGGTCTTTGGCACCGTTTTGAAGAAGGAGCTTGACGTTCATGGGTAGGTTCTTCTCGATCCTGAGATCGCCTGCTCGTACTATTTCGTGCAACTGACGGGGCCACCGTGCCTTTTGTATACTGTCCATGCTCTTTCCTAGTTCATCATAAGAGTATTTGTAAAGGTCCTCGGTACGGACACGGTTACCTTTTTGATCCGTCAGTTCAATACCTAGCCTGCTACAGAGAAGTCCGGTCAGATTCGGCGAACCAACAACGGCTGTCATGGCGTAAATGTTAGAAGGTGACTCTGATGTCAACCGCCAAGCCATATGGGCACCCAGTGATATGCCACCAAGTATGTTGTATACCCGGCCAGAGAAGCCAAGATAGCTCGGGAGAAGTGCCATTACAAGCTTGAAGTCATCAGAGGAGCCCTGTATCAAAGATATGATGTCTAATCCATGGAGGTCGTTGCCGTCTTTCCACGTGCTGTTCGCTAATTGGGAAACTTGTCTGTCTCCGTGGTTTCTCATGTTGAATGTCACTGCAATTAGGTGGAGATTTTGAGCTTGCTTGCGTGAGTTGTAGCGATGGAGTACTTCGTGAGCCACTCCTTCAGTCACGAGGTAAGTCCGTGTCCTGTTGTGAGCTAAATAGAGGATGGCTAGCTGGTCGTCTTTTGAGGAATGCTTAACTTCCTTTATCTCTTCCAGCCCGTAAACGTAGACTGTGATTCCTCCTATCGAGACTTGCTGCACGCTGGACCGTGGAGTATCGTCAGGTAAGGTGAACCTTGGTTCCATGATGTGTGTAGACGCAAAAAGGTGAAATTAGTTAGCAAGAGAGTATGCTTAAGATTCTTTTTGGCCTATAGATTGGTGCGCGTCACTCGGATCTGGCCTCTTCATATTTATATACATATTTGGATTTTGAGTTACTCGGGTTCTTTATTATCCAATTGACATTTTGGAGGGGTTTGCATATGCAATGTGTGCAATGTGCATTGCAAGCGGGGAGCTCCCCGCATTTTTAAGCGATTTTTAAGCGTGGGACAATGCCCAATTATCGTCGGGGCGAACCCCCGAAAACCAAACCCTCATTCCGACAATTAAAATGTGTTGATGCGGGGCAAACCCCTCTAACCCCTCTCACTTTCTCATTCGATATGGAATAACTACGAAACGTGCAGAGTGACAATTTGCATATTTAAAGGAAGGCAGGGAGGTGGCCTTGAGGGTTGATATATTTTTTGAATCACACCTTTCAGCTCTTTTACTTGTGGGATTTTTTCATATATTTCATTTCGTTGACTCCACTAGTAACTTGATTTGCTTTAAAGCTAAGCGACTTTACCTTGGGAAGTTTGTTTGGATACGACAACAACTTGAAGGTTCGAAGAAATCAATTGAAAAGATAATCTTGAATTGAAACAGTTGAGATAGTTATTGATATACTCGTCACTTGAACAATTTGATTTCTTTTCAAGTTTAAAGACTTCTGAAGACTTCAGATTGTAAAATAGAAATACAACCCGAAGGCAGCTTGAAGTTTCATTTTCTCCCGTTACGATTTATTGAATTGAGAAGAATTCTTCAGAGGTCAACTTGTCCATATTCCGGGACAGAGTTTGCTTGAACCGTATACATTCCGAAATAGCTCTTCATTCGAGCATCTTCACTTGAACAGTATACATCTTGAGCAATATTCACTTGAACAATCTTCAATTTGAAAGATTTATGTTCACACTTTTGCTGAACAATTATCATATTTAAACAATGCAAGACGACAAATTAACTGTTCAACACGAAGAGGATTCTGAGAAAGGCAAACACGCCGGACTCTTCACACCCCAAGATGAACACAAATTGGTTCGAAAACTCGACCTTTGGCTCCTGCCCATCATGATGGTCACCTACGTGCTCCAAAGCTACGACAAAGGGATTATGAGTGCTGCCACGCAATTCGACTTCAACGCAGACTTAGGTCTGACAACTATCATAGGATACAACGAACAGGGCGCACCAATTACCGACAATAGCAAGTACTCCAACGCTTCAATGATCTTCTACGTTGGCTATCTGATTGGTACCTATCCTATGATGTACCTTTCGCAAAGATTCCCCACTTCACGCGTTTTAGGGCTTGCAACCTTTTTTTGGGCTGTAGTAGTCATGTCCACTGCAGGGTGCAAAGATTACTCTGGACTGATGGCAGCGAGGTTCTTTTTGGGATTCTTGGAATCTACAGTGGCACCTGCGTTCACTGTGTTTGTCACCTTCTGGTGGACTCGAGAAGAACAGGCGCTTAGAACTGGAATGTGGTACTGCTGTGTAGGCGTAGCGACTACTATTTCACCTCTAATCAATTACGGACTCGGCCAAATACACGGCCCACTGCAATCCTGGAAACCCATGTTTTTGATTCTAGGCGCCATTACGTTGTGCTGGTCGTTTGTTATTTACTTTGTTCTCCCGGACAGCCCGCTGACGACGCGCGGACTCAACGAATTTGAGCGAACAATCGCCCTCGATCGACTTCAGAGAAACAATGCTGGAACCTACGCGAAAAGGTTTGAAAAAGATCAGTTCCTCGAAGCTTTCCGAGACTACAAGCTCTACAGCTGCTTTATTGTTACCATTTGCACAGGCGTTCCTTCAGGCGCGCTCGGCACTTTTGGAACACTCGTGATCAACGCGTTTGGCTTCAGCCACTTTGCATCTCTGGCGCTAACCTGTCCTATTGGTGGAATCACCGCGCTCTCAATCCTCTTCGTTGCTATAATCACTCGGTACTGGAAGAACTCGCGGTACATCTGGGTGATGGTTTGCGCTCTGATCTCAATGGCTGGGACGCTCATCTGCTGGGTCGGCCCTAAGAATAACAAGGGCGTTCAATTTTTTGGTGTTTTCCTCATCGCAGTTCAGGTGGCATCGCAGAGCATCATCGTTTCAACCGTATCGTCCAACATTTCCGGACACACCAAGAAGGCGACCGTTTCTGGTGCCACCTTTGTGGGCTATTGCGTGGGTAACATCATAGGACCAGTCATCTTTGGTGCATCTCCAGGCCCAGTGTTCCACGCTGGTTTCTTAGGCTCGTTCATCTGTTTGGTGGTGGTTACTCTGACCGCGCTTGTCACCGTTCTTTTGCTCAGATTTGAGAACAAGAGAAGGGACAGGAACCCGGAAGGACGCCAGGAGCATTCAATCGAAGAAGATTTGACCGATATGCAAAATCTTGGGTTTCGGTACGTCTTGTGAATGCGTCCGGCGATGCTCGCTTCCTGCGAGGCCCTCTCAAGGGGATGGTTCTGCTTCGCAGAAAACTGATGCTTTGCGTGTTTGTAACTCTGATTGTATTTTTTTGTGCAATAGCTATGTATTGTTTGAATTAAACTGTTATTTTATACAGATATTGGACTGCTCTTTATCGTACCTTGCGAATTTTTATTTTTACAAACAATATAACCGCTCTTCATGTAAGTTTAGGTTGAATTTCTAATCTGTACATGCACTAACGTGTTCATTTGGTAAGTTTGAACTAAAATGTTAACGAAGAAGCATAGAACCATCCGAGATAGTAGGTTTGCCATGCAAGTTATTTGAAAAGATAGTTTTACAAATATTGCACTGTAATCCATTCTAAGGAATTGCTAACTTATATAAATATTGAACTTTCGCTGTAGGTTGATTGAATTGATATTTTATACGAAAATAGAACTACTGCTCATTGTAGCTTAATTGACTATTATTTCATACAGATATTGAATGGTTCCGGTTACTAAATCTGCTTTTTATCTTAATTCTTCAATTGAACAGATCTTCTACACAAATATTAGACTTTTTTTTCGTTGTAAGTTAAATTGATTGAATTGTTGTTTTATGCAAACGGTGAACTGATTTTTGTTGTAAGTTTAAGTGGACCGCCATTTAACAAATATCGAGTTATTCTTTACTATAAGCTTGAATTGTTATTAAACAAGATAGTAGACTGCTCTTCATTGCAATAGTTGAAGTACTATTTTTACAAAACTTTCTGCAAAGCAGAACCATGGCTCTGGAAATGCCTCGCCGGAGGCGAGCTCACCTATAAAGCAATGGTAATTGACTTGGACTCGAGGTACGACAACAGCCCCACCATGCCGTTCTCGCGACCGTGGCCGCTCTCTTTCTGACCACCAAACGGCAGGTCGTAGGGACCAACTGTGCTCGAACAGTTGATGGTGACCATGCCGGTCTCAAACTGCTTGGCGACTCTGATGGCGCGCGAGATGTCGGCGGTGAAAATGGCACCGTGGAGGCCGTACCTGGAGTCGTTGATTTCGTCCACTGTCTTCTGTTCGTCGCTGAACTTTTGAATGGCAAGCACAGGCCCGAATATCTCTTCAGTCATGAGTTTGCTATCCTTAGGCGGGTTTACGAACAGCACGGGCCGTGCAAAGTAGCCCGTTGAAGGGACATCTGTTGCAATAGTCAAATGGTGGAGCTCATTTCCAGCTGAAGTGGCTTCTTTGATAGCCGCGTTGAACGCATCAAACTGGATTTTGTCTACCAAGGGCCCGAAGTCAGTCTGCGACTCCAGAGGATTGCCAAACTTAACGTTTTGGAACTCTTTGGTGAACTTTTCTATAAACAACTCAAAGACATTTTCGTGCACAAACACTCGACTGTTTGACACGCATATCTGGCCCGAGTTTTGCAGCTTACTTTGCGCAATCTCACAAGCTGCTTTTTCGAGGTCGGCATCTTCAAACACAATTGCAGCGTTTTTACCCCCCGTTTCAAGGCACACGCTCTTCATGGACTTTGCAGCAGTCGAGTAGATGAGTTCACCTGTAGGGGTGGATCCCGTGAAGGACACCTTTTTAACCTTAGAATGTGCAGAAAGTGGTCCTCCACACTCTTTGCCAAACCCACTAAGCACATTGATGACTCCGTCAGGAATGCCTGCCTCTTTGATCAGTGATGCGAACTTCAGACTCGTCAACGGAGCCTTTTCAGACGACTTGACGACAATGGTGTTTCCTGCCAGCACACAGGGGATAGTTTTGCCACAGAACATTACCACCGGGACGTTCCATGGTATTATGGCAGCACAGACACCCAATGGCTGCAAAATAGAGATGTTTAAGTAACCCGGAGTATTGAAGCTCGTCTCGCCGTGCATGTAGTGGATCAGGCCTGACGTAGCTCTGATCCCGCTAGCACAGGCTGATACGATGGGTTTGTATTTGGTTTTGGGGACACCCATTGAGATTGCTTCGAGCTCTGCGATTTCGTCTGCGTCTCGCTCTAAGAGGTCGGCAAACTTGACCAAGAGTTCCTGCCTTTCAGCGGGCGATTTGGCGCTCCAGGCCGGGAAGGCAGCAGCAGCAGCTTCTACAGCATCATTTACGTCTTTTTCGGTTGCTTCTTGAACTTCTGCTACTACTTTCTCAGTGTATGGGTTGACGACTGCGAAGGTTTTACTCGTCTGTGTGGGTTTCACGAATTGGCCGTTGATAAACAGTCGGGTTTCGTAAGAGTTTGTTGTCATTTGGGTGAGGCAGAAGATTGAACGAAAAAAAATGAGTATAAATGATACAAAATGATAGAGTGAGCGCAGTTAATGCCAATTTATGACTGAGAAATATTTGTCTTTCGTCTTCCTATGAAAAGAAATATTTTAAGACAGTCTAATTTTTAACGGTCCTAACTCCTTCCCCGCATTTCGTATCTCTGCATAACGGCGTTATACTCGGGCCGGAATTAGTAACTCAATTGAGAGCGTCTTGTATAGTTTGAAACTCTGGAAGACCGGTAAATGACCTTTTTTCACAGAGTACTCAGTGAGGTAGAATTATTTGCTCCCCGAAAAGAGCTCACAGAACATTTCTTCCACCTCTTCCTTCAACTCGTATTTAACCACTCGCCCCTGCATCAACGCCTAAAGTTAATTTCCCTGCATCACCAATGTCAAAAAGTGGGGAAATAGTGGGCTGCAACTCGTATTGGTAGTAACATTGTAGCATGGCCAAACTAACTGTTGCAAAGATTTAGAATTGGAAAATGATAGACGACAAGTATAGCCATGAATCTGAGCTTATAAATAGAGGTCCCAAAATGTCGTGATATTGAAATATATCAAACTGAAGCTTCAGAACAAAGGCTCTTCCAAAGTCAAGCAAAAACATGGACGATTTGAACCTCGAGAAACATCAATTGGAAATCGACGAGAACGAGGCCCACGAACACGTCGTAGACGTGCTCGGAGAAGCTCCCCCCTCTCCCAAACTCCTCTCTGTGCACATGTTCCGTCTGTACGGAATTTTGCTGGTTGGATATCTCTGCATCGTTTTGCAGGGTTTCGACGGTTCACTCATGGGAGCCATCAATGCTATGCCGTACTATCAGAGATTCTTCGGTATGAAGACAGCCGGGTCGAGCACTGGCATTGTTTTCGCCATGTACAACATTGGATCGATCGTGACGGTGCCTTTTGCGGGTCCTGTGAACGACGGGTTGGGACGAAAAGCAGGCCTGTGGGTCGGATGTTTCATCGTTATTATTGGCACCTGCATTCAAGGGCCCGCTAAGAACCGCGGAATGTTCCTAGGTGCACGTTTCTTGCTTGGATTCGGCCAAGGGTTTGTCAACTACTCGTCTCCTCTGTACGTTTCGGAACTGGCGCATCCTTGCTACCGAGGACCGCTCACCGGTATGATGCAGACGTTCTACTACGTAGGAGCCATCATTGCGTCCTGGCTGACGTATGGGACTGCTTTTATCGAAAGCAATGCGTCTTTCAGAATCCCAATTTGGTGTCAGCTTGTCAGCTCGGGAATCATCGCTATTGCACTGTTCTTTACCCCCGAGAGCCCCAGATGGTACATGGCATGCGACAAAGCCGATGTTGCAAAAGATATCCTTACAAAGATTCACGGCGAAGGTGACCCCGAAAACTATTGGGTAAAGCTGCAGATGGCTGAGATGTCTGCTCAGATTGAAAAGTCCGCGTCTCACACGAGATGGTGGGACTACCGTGAGCTCTTCAACACCCAGTCCGCGCGAAGACGAATTATCTGCGTCGCAGGCATGTCGTGGTTTGGTCAGTACTCTGGAAACGTGCTCGTGAGCTATTACTTTCCTGTCATTGTGAACGAAGCAGGAATCACCGATCCTCATGTCCAACTACTACTCAACGCTCTTAACCCGGTCATCAGCTGGATCTGCGCCATCATTGGAGCTCAGCTTCTCGATAAAGTCGGCAGAAGACCATTCCTACTGTCCGGTGTAATGGGAATGGCCATCTGCCTGGCTATAATGACGGGTACTACGAAGGCTGCCATTGTAGACCACAACAAAGCAGCGGGAAATGCCACTGTGTTCTTCATCTATCTGTTCAGTGCGATCTTCTCACTCTGCCTCGTCCCTCTGCTACCCATCTACGGTGCCGAGTGTCTTCCAACCGAGACTAGAGCAAAAGGAGTAGCCTTTGGCGGTCTGGTGAGCTCGATTGCGTCCACCGTAGGCCAGTATTCCAGTGGAGCGGCTGTTGAGGCCATCTCGTACTACTACTATCTCGTTTTCATGGGATGGGACCTGATCGAGTTTGCCATTATCTACTTTTACTTTGTGGAAACCAAAGGGAGAACCCTCGAGGAAATCAATGAGCTTTTCATGGCGGCTAACCCTGTCAAGAAATCTCTTGAACCCCGAGGAGACACCGCTATTGAGAATACTCTATTTGTCGTTGAGAAGTAGGGTGGTGCCCGCCTCCGGCGCGGCCCTTCCAGAGCTGTTGATTCTGCTTCGCAGAAAGTCCACTGTCTAAGATAGCTGGGGTTTTGTACTTGGGCTGATTCTAAAACGAGAATCTATCTCGCTTAAGTCTTGCTTCCTATAAAAAATATTTTTCTAAAATCACATATGTACGTGTTTCTACAATCAGTATACGCAGTTGTCAAAGCCACATAGTTGGCATACAATTCCCTTCCCCATCTTTCATCTGCAACTACGGGTGAGATGAACAAGCTAGAATTCTGCCAACTCTATAACCTATATACGTCTCTTTCAAGCTTTTCCATATCTGCGTTTCTAGAATATTCAGTATAACTGTTACGCAACAATAATCAAAGCTCAGTTCTGCTACATCCTCCACATACAACGTCAATACACTTGCATCACTTCTCCATAGGAGTGAAATGAACAGCTGAAGTTCCGCCGACTTTATAACGACAAACAACCACTCTCTCAACCTTTCCCATATATATATTATACATTTGCTACAATACTCAGTAACTATAACTATATTAAAAGCTGTCACAATGCCGGCATACAATACCCTCTTAAGCTTTCACAGTAAGTTATAGTTTATACATTGCTAGCTAGCACAATACATGCAATAACCAACAAAACCCCCCAAGTCTGTCACACTGGCGGCGTAATAAACACCCTATGAACATTACTACTGTCTGAATCACAGCATGTCGTTCCCGCTTTCCCCAGTCTCCTTCCTCTACATTAGTACGTCTTGTCTTCTCTTCTCACTCTATTCAATTAGGTACGCGGCCAAAGGCGGCGCCGTGTCATCCGACGCCCACACTCCGACTTCCCCGCTCCTGTCGCACATTTTGTTAGTTAGCATCACCCAAACCGGGGAAAGCGTTTTACATCCCAGGACCGGTTATTTGGCCGTAGCTCCGCCATTGACAGAATTGTTTATAAAATTGTGCCAGATTGAGACCAAAACTATGACAATCCAATCAAAGTTGCCCTATACATATACCGACGTATACATTTGGTGTTAACGTTGGCTGATTAGTATATATTAAATAGTTCTGCCCCATTTGCTTGTCATCTGAACCATCAACTGATATCCATAGTACTACAATAGTAGCATAATTTACTACCGCCGTAACTACCACCAGAAGATGCTGACTATACAGGAAGAAAAGGCCAACAAGCTTGCCAATGGAGACGTCAAGTCTTCTTCCAAGTTTGAAGTCAGCGATTTGGAGACACAAGTGTTCAGAAACATGCTCTCTGAAGACGCTCTAGGCAAGATTTTGAGGGAAGCAGAACATCCTGCAAATGATACTGACCTTCCCCATTGCACTGAAATGGGAAGCGATGCTGAAAAGTACATCTATGAGCCTGCTGAGTGGTGGACCTCGGGATTTTTCCCAGGCAGTCTCTGGGCAATCTACGAAAGAGCTCAGAAGATTGCAGTTTCCACTCCTCAATCTAAGATCAAGGAGCTTGCTCAGAAATGGACCGACAGAATCGAATCTCAGCAGTACAATACAGACACTCATGACATCGGTTTCATGATGATGCCAGCCTTTGAGCGCAAATATGTGTTTGACAAAGACAGTCATGCTGCTAAAGTAATTGTTCAGGCTGCTGACTCACTCATGACTCGATGGAATGAAACGGTCGGGTGTTTCAAGTCGTGGAACCAAGCGGTCACTCAGGCGTACGATTTCAGCGGTCCTACCGACTACCCTGTCATCATTGACAATATGATGAACTTGAACCTTTTATACACTGCGTCCTTACTTTCAGGTGACTCGAAATATGCCGATAAAGCTACCAGACACGCTGAAATGACTCTGAAATACCACGTGAGAGACGACTGGTCTACTTTTCATCTCATTGTCTACGATTCGGCAACTGGTAAGCGAAAAGTTGGACTGACATGCCAGGGTTATCAGCACGAGAGCTGTTGGGCACGGGGCCAGGCTTGGGCTCTGTATGGCTTTGCATCGGTGTATCAGTACACCAAACAGAAGAAGTTTCTGAATGCTGCTAAGAAATTGGCCGATTACTTTATCAGTAGACTCGACAAAGGAGCTGTCTACTGGGACTTTGATGCTCCTAGACCTTGTGTCTGGGACGTGTCTGCAGCAATGATTGCTGCGTCTGGCATGCTGCTTATCTGTCAGCTTGATAACAGTCACCAGTACGTGTCTCAGGTTGCATCCATACTGGCAGTTGCTCAAAGTGGAGCTCTTACTGGACCCAAGGGTGCTACTATATTGGATCACTCGACGGTCAACAATTATCAGTATGCATTTCACAAGAATGCCGATACAGGTTTGGTATATGCGGACTACTACTTTTTGGAGGCTGGAAATAGACTGATAGATATGAATTTGGCTTAGGTTCACTAGGGATAACCGGGGTACTTACTCAAAGAGCGAGCTGATTCTTCTTTGCAGAATGCTCCATTGTCGAGTTATTATTAGCTAGCAGCTAAAATGGAAGGTATAGCACTAGACTAAGGTATTCCCAACTAGTACAGCTTCAAGTGAAACTATATATTTGGATTATTAGCCTCTATATATGCTTAAACTGATTCTATATATCTAGAATGCTAGTGTGGGTATATTTGTAACATCTTTCCACTTCTGATCATTCTGGATTCTCGAACATTCATGATTTCCAGTATCTATATATATTGGCCTTTTCAAACTCCCCCAATTTCCTCTTTTTTGGCTCCAAACCGACCATCTCTACTAAAATCCCTTCTCCTCGTCATCATCTGGGATCAGACTGACGTGGCACCCATCTGCCATTGTTGCAGTCAGCTTTATCCATATTCGAGGCGAGTCTGACATGGCATCTGGACCCATTTCATGATATGAAATCCATTTGAAGTTTTGCAAAAGTCTCACGATGGTATAGGAGACCTCTGTTCGTGCAAACTGCTGACCGAGACATATTCTGGGTCCGCCGTTAAAGGGAAGGAAATCCCAGGTCCGGTGGCCTTGAGTTTCCCATCTTTCGGGAAAAAACGCGGTGGAGTCTTCACCCCAGTATCGTTGATTCCGCTGCATTACATAGACCGTGTAATTGACTTTTGTGCCCTTTGGAATGAAAACCTGTTGAGTTTCGTCTGGGCCTCCTCCTCGTGGAAGTACGGTATCTCTGTCTGCAAATCTGGCGTTAAATGGTACAACGGGATTAAGTCGCAAGACCTCATTGATAAAGTTGGTCAAGTATTGGCATTTCTTCAAACTTTCAAAGTTAATCTTGTCCGTGTCCCGTCCAAATTCTGAAAGAATCAGTTCTCGGAGCTTGTCGAAGACTCGTCTATTCGTTCCTAGTCTGTAGAGGCAGAAGTTTAAAAGTGAGGCAGTAGTGTCTCTGCCTGCAAGCAGGATGTTAAACGCTTGATCTCGAATCGTAATTGGGTTTCTAGTTTGCTTTGTGAGCTCTTCAATGAAAACATATCGACCTGGGTGCTGTTTCTCCTGCTCGGTGAGATTTAGCGCCCTGTTGACGAAATAGTCGACAAACTCGTGGCACACCTTGATATTGTTATGAAATTCATTCGAACTTGCCAGAAAGCAGTACTTGTCCAGTTGCAGTCGGATTGAGAGGTAGTCCAGGCAGAAATTAAAAGACTTGGAAAACTGCTTGTCAGCTCCTCCGAGTGAGTTCACACTTTCTCCAAATAAAAACTTGGTCGCTGTGTCTAGTGTGAGCTCGTATAGCAAAGGCTGAATGTCGAAAACCTTTCTCTGGATTGACAACGTTTTGCAAATATCTATAAATTTCTGGGAATGCGATTTCAGCGAATCAAGCTGGCTGACCTGGTCTCGGTTAAACTGAGGACGCAGAGTTTCCCTAGAATGCTTCCACCCTTGGCCACTCAACGTGAATATACCGTCACCAAGCAAAGGGCGCATCCCTTCGTACCGGCTGCCCATAGAGTAGTCTTTAAAGTTTGTTGTGAGAATAGCCTTTATGTTTTCTGGGTCTATTGTAAAAAACACGCGACTGAAGAGCCCAGAACCACGAATGGTGTGTGCCGTAGGGTCCTCGAAGTTTTTCACAGAGCTCTTATCAATTTCAAATTTTCGGAGAGATCGATAGATGGCCCATGTTTTGGACAGTCCAAACGGACGATTGAGCCTTTTAAACGGGATCCCGCAACCTTTAGCAACTGACTTTCGATCATAGATGTACTCATCGTAGAAGTCCTTCAGCAGTGCTGCGATAGGGAGAAGTACAATGAGGGCAAGCCACTTGAGCATAGTTGTCACCTGGCAATTGGCTCTTTTTTTTAATTGTCTCTTTAGTTTTGAAATATCACAGAATCTCACAGAGCAGAATTGAAATATTTGCTGTTTTTAAAGCAAAAACACACATGGCTCATGGCAGCTGAAACTCCGATAGCGTGAGGGAAAAGAAATATATAATTTTACTGCGCAATCCGCCTAGGCATACGTAGTTGCTGTCAAACTCTATGTGCAACAGGTTGCGTTAGGCTGCGTTTTCAGCTTTTCCAAAAGTTCTACTCATCAAATACTGCCTTTACAAATCCTGACATTGTTAACATTGTTAACTATACGGGACCTTGGGCAGAGCTTGGCTTAAAAATCAGATTTTAGATTAAAGTGCCAAGACACTCCTCTATAAGACCTGATTATAACTTCTCTCTTGGCTGTACCGTACATTGAAGCAATGCTCCAGTGGGCCTCATGTTTTAGATATCAGACAATGCCTATGAAAGTTCAATTGAACAATTCAGTAAGGAGACAAAGCAAATTATAGTATGATAAATAAATGAAAAAAAAAGAGATTTTCAATATATTCGTAATGGCACATTGTGGAAATTGGACAACGAAAAGGTAGTATACCCACAGATCAACAATACCACATAATCCATGATCATGATATAACGACATAGCATTATCCATAATGCCCACAAATATGCAATATATGGCTAAGTTAAAAAAAAACAAATCACCTAGTTCAATAAAATAGGGTGCAAAAAAACACTTTCAAAGTTGAAAATATCACAAAATGCATATAAACGCGAAGCGAGCCAATCCTCCTCGGCAGGGGCCGCTGGAGGCAGCCTGACAAGTAGCCACTGCTGTGTATATTACGCCTGGTGATGGAATTCCAGCTCAATAGTATCCGACATGTAAGTATCCAAAATTTCCTTGAGATCACTATCGGAAATCTGCATGTGAGCTCCATCGATACGCAAGTACTTTATCCTGTCTTGATCGCCTAGCGTTCGTAGCCCTATCCAGTCGTCCAGGAAAAGATCAGTCTTTTCCAAAGGTGTGACTTGACCAGTGGTTCGATTTACTTCTTGGAACCAGGCGCTCTCTTTCGGTACTACAGTGACATCTTCGGTGAACATGATCAATACAAGAGTCTCGAGGGTTGACAGGTTATCACCGTACGTCGTGTTCTGAGCTTGGACTCGTTCATTGTTAACGTCGGCTAGGAACCTCGAGTACTCAAGATACGGCTCTATGTCCTCGGGATCTCGGTAGTACTGAGCACTGACCACGCTGGATTGAGCATAGTTAGTCCATATTTGGCTCTTTAGCAAGTCATTTCTGGTTTTACACACAAAGTCGTTATCCCTACAAGGTGGTAAGTCAGCAACACCATTGTGAGGGCTGCCAAATGTTACCAATGTGCGAATAGGAGGGCTATTGCATCTCTCGGCGTATGCTCGCAAGAACAGGCCGCCCTGTGAAAAGCCAATGGCGTTGAATCCATGCTTTAGCTGAGTGATGTTAGCCAACTGAGAACACGCAGATTCGACTTCTTCGTTAACGTCGCCAAAAAAGGACTTTCTCTGGTCGACTGACCCGTCATCGTCAAGTCTAACAGAGTATACAAATACTCCTGGAAGTGTTTCCTCAATGAGCGCAATTACTCGCTGCATAGAGAGCGAGTCATATTGATCGCCTAAGCCGTGCCACAGTACTATAGGCGTATATTGCGTAGAATGTTCTGAAGACGTTGGTAATGCCAACGTCAAACTAGCTAGGAACGCTAATACTTGCAGAAGAATCAATGATCTCATCACGTCGGTCTACAAGGCCAAATTGGTCAAACTGACCATTACTCGATGGGATGTTTACTTTTGTGAACTTGTTAAATTGTTAGTTAATTATATTATCATCACTGCGAAGTCTCGAAGCATGTTGAACCGTTCGACTGTGGGGGTGTTACCCTTCCTATTGTATTTGATGGGCTTCTAGTCAGAAGTTAGATTTGCATGTGAGAAGAATGGCTGTTAGCGTCAAAACTCGTTAGACTTTTAAGTTGAAAATCAGGAACGCATCTGCCAGGGTTCTGAAAGGGTCCCTGCAGCCTGAATCTATGCCAATATTTTTATGGCATTGTAGATTGGTACCGTTGAGAGTCTGCTCGATAAGCAAAGCGTATTATCGAAGTTCGAATACTACGCTTCATACATATGTTCAAGCCTCAGTAACTGAAGCATCTTTGAAAGTTCATCGACTATAAGCAAAATATACACTTGCTTTAGCTGGTACAACCCTGCTATAGAGTGAAGACGTAACCATTCACTCTTTTATGCAACGCAAAAAACTTCTTTCAGGGTCAATGCGGTGATTTGCAATTATCGACCCATATTATGGCACGGCTCTACAACGGTCTACAGCATGATTTCCCTAATCTCCGTCGGACATGTTTAGCTTAGTCTCTCAAATCAGTGAACAAATATGGCACACCCAGCCAAGGAGAGAACATGATAGTTTATTAATTGTCGAGATAAGTTGCCAACGGGTGGTTTTCTTCGAATCAGGCTTCTTTTACTCTTCTGAATCAATCGATTCCAATAGTTGATTCAAACCAAATGGTCAATGTCGATCGGCACACGACCACTTTTGGTTTTGTCGTATCAGATATTTCAGGACAGAAAAATATTTTAATCTGAGGCCGATGTGAGAGAGATAAGAGGATTTTCATCGCGGGACCAAAGGTTCTTTGGTTTTGAAATTTGCTTGATTTCTTACCAAGTATAACTAAGCCCTCCTCATCTTATGTGATTCTTCTGCTTTTCACAGATAGTCGATTTTCTCCCTCGGTCATCACACGCAAGTGAGAACGCATCTCGACAAACCACACGACGAAATCTAGTTTCATTTCTCATGCCACGGCTTTATGGAAAGAAACGGTGCAGATCAGATCTCGCATTTACGTTTCTTCTCGTCCGTTCTGAAGTCCTGGCTGCATACTGATAAATTTTTTTTATATATCAGGGTTGGATCCACATTCTTGTGGGGATTGAAATAATTTTTCACCTTTTCGCACCTTGGTAGAAACGAATTGATCTAATTGATCTTTACCTCTAAAAACCATGTGGTCAGCAAAAGAGTGGTTCGCCAATCTCAGAGAGGAATGCTCGTTTCCCAATGAGCAAAAAAACATTGAAGCCAATCGTTCCGAAGACTCAGAAGTCGCAGTCCAGGAGAAACCTGGGCGATGGAGACTAGGAAAATACTGGACGGTGTTTGCTGCCGGAGCAGGCCTCTTCTCTGATGGTTACTGCGCCAATTCTATTAGTGCTGTCAACGTCATTCTCTCGTACCTCATGGGAGATGTTTACACTCAATCCTCTGCTCAGTCAAACGTTGCATCCATTACTTTCGCCGGAACGGTGCTCGGCCAGCTCTTGTTTGCATACGTCGCAGACTATCACTCTAGAAAATTAGGCATGCTCGTCTCAACCGGCCTGCTAATCTTCTTCACCATCCTCGCAGCTGGTGCGTGGGGCGTTGGCGGTGGATACTCGTTTGGAATGCTCGATGCACTGGTAGTATATCGTTTCTTCCTGGGTATAGGTATCGGTGGAGAGTATCCAGCAGGATCTGTAGCATGTGCTGAGGCGACCACTGCTTTGGCCCGTGGTAAGAGAAACAGATGGTTTGTGTTTTCCACTGAGTTGATGATTGACAGTGGATTCGTCATAGCTGCTTTTGTACCTCTAGTGCTGTTGTGGATCTTTGGAACGGACCATCTCACCTGGGTCTGGAGACTCACTTTGGGATTGGGAGCCATTCCACCTATTTCTCTTTTCTTCCTGAGAACGCGATTCGAGGACAATGTGCAGTTCAGAAAAAACAATATGAAGCGAGCTAAGATTCCATACTGGATCTGCCTCAAAACATACGGACCCCGGATGGTCGTCGTTGCGCTTATTTGGTTCATGTACGATTTTTCCTCGTACTCCTTTGGAATCTATAGCTCGCAAATCATTGACACAATCATTCCCGATCAGAACTTCTACAAACTGTTTGGTTGGAACGTAGTGTTCAACTTGTTCTACATCCCAGGGTCCTTTTTGGGTGCATACTGTGCCGACTACATTGGACCGCGAATGTGTCTCGTCATTGGAGTAGGCTTGCAAGGGATCATTGGATACATTATGGCTGGGCTCTACGAGCCTCTTTCAAAGTCTGTAGCAGGATTTGTGGTTGTTTTTGGCATTTTCACTGCTCTGGGTGAATTTGGACCGGGAGATCAGATTGGTCTCCTGTGTTCCAAGACTAGCGCTACACCTATAAGAGGTCAGTACTATGGAATCGCAGCTTGTACTGGAAAGATTGGTGCTTATGTGGGCACCAAGGTTTTCCCGACCATTATTAAGAATGCGGGTGGTGCTGATTCTGTTTCGGGGAACCAGGCTCCTTTCTGGGTATCTTCGTCCATGTGCATGTTTTCTGCATTCTTGGCTCTCTTCTGTGTTCCTTCTTTAACTCAGGATTCGGTTCAGAACGAGGATATTCGGTTCAGACAAATTCTAGCTGACAACGGTTATGATCTTTCGCTTTTAGGCGATGGAGATAGTGGATACAGCGATGAAAGTGATGCTACTTTATTTTCTAGCAAGGAGGACGTTGTTTCAAAAGCTCAACCTGTTTGAGGGCTGATACTACTGTTTTCCAGCGCCGACTACGTTGTTTTCAAAGGCTCAACCCGTTTGAAAGGCTTTTCATGTTTTAAGCCTGTATATGACTGCTGTTTTATGTGTTTTTAAGTATCTATTTGTATGAATTTTAGGAAAAGGTTCAACCCAGTAATAGACTATTACATTGATCTTCCGGGATGGGCCGCCAGAGGCGAATTTTATTCCGTTCTGCGCAAATTCAAAGGTATCGTTATTGTCTGTACGTTGGCAATATGCAGGGGGTTATCGCACGTGAGATAACACATCTTCCCGCAATATCCCCACCCTATCCGCACTATCCTTCCTCGGACCGATGGAGTAAAAAAACCATCTAACAGATAGAGTAGGTTTGTAATGATATCTGTTTACCTATTAAAGCGGGATCGTGCAATAGTTAAGTTTTTATATTTGCCTTAATTAAGAGATGAGCAAAGCAGTACTTCGCTCAACAGAGCGATTGATGAAAGAGTTCGGTCTGGTGCTGCCCTTGATCCAGGCTCCAATGGCAGGTGTCTCTAACAGTAAATCTGTCATTGCAGCCAGCAAGGCAGGAATAATGGGAGCCTTGGGCGCAGGGATGATGGGTCCTGAAGACATTCGAAAGACTGTTGCTGAAATACGCAGCGAATCCAAGGACCCAATAAACATCAATCTGTTTATACTCGACCCTGGGCCACATGTAGACCTGTACACAATGGACCCCAAGTACACTCAGTGGATCGCTTCGTACTATGGTCAGCTGTCAAATAAATACAATGACCCTTCAATTAAATACTCTCACCCGACAATTAAAACGCAGAACTTTTTAGAACAACTGAACACTTGTATCGATCTGAAACCTGAAGTGTTGAGTTTCACCTTTGGCATCCTGACAAAGGAGCAAGTGCAGACCTGCCATAGCCACGGTATCAAGGTGTTTGGAACCGCTACGAGTGTAGAAGAAGCAATTGCCTGGGAAAATGTTGGTGCTGATGCTATCTGTGCCCAAGGGATTGAGGCAGGCGGTCATCGAGGTAGCTTTCTGTCCGACCCTTTAGCAGGCGTGGGCTTATTTGTTCTGATTCAGGAGATTCACCAGCATGTCGATATCCCTATAATAGCATGTGGAGGAATTTCCAGTGGCAAATCGTTGGCAGCGGCGCTAAAGCTCGGGGCGTCCCTCGGGCAGGTAGGAACAGCATTTTTGCTGAGCGAAGAGAACCCTGCTGCTGATTTTTACAAAAGAGCCGTTATAGACGCGACGGATGGCACCTCTACTGTTCTTACAAAGGCATTTACTGGCAAGTACGCTCGTGGGATAAGGAATACTTTCACGGAATATGGAGCTGGTGAAGGACATAGCACGCTTCCCTATCCTATTCAAAACGCTATCACCCAGCCTTTGCGAGCACTTGCTAAGAAGCTGGGCGACAGTGGGAGCTCTTCCCTTTGGGCTGGACAAGGAGTAGGAGCATTTGATCGTATTCGGTGGACTCAAGAGATTGTTTCACAGTTTGAATCCGAGTACAAACTATATGGTTGAATGCCAAGCTGCCTCCAGCGGCCACAACCGGGGAGGCGTGGCCTTGGCGTCGCAGGAATTCGAGAAGATTATATCTGGTGAATAAGTAACCGCTAAAAACTCACAATTTGAGTGCTGACGTAAATTATGCTTAGAGTGCGGTTGTATTAACGATATGGTATCATAATTAATATTCACTATGAGCTTTCAGTTGGTAGTCTATGCTGCTTAGCAGGACCACTCGGTTCATAGTTTACGTTAGATAAATTAAGAAAGTATAACATCTTCCTTGAAGTTGAAGCATGCAATCGGAATCAAATAGATCTGGTTTAAAATGGTCTGGATATATATTTTTACAAGTATACGTTTTACGAGCCATCAGTTTTCTGCGAAGCAGAACTAAATCTCCCCAGTAGGGGCTGCCAGGGGCCAACTTCAAATCTTCGTGAGAGCTGGCCCATAACGTCGAATGCAGTCTCGATTGATCTCGTCCACTTTTGTAGCTCCCGCGAGTGCCATGACCAGCTTGAATTCTGTCTTGAGGATCTCTTGTACTTTTTCCAATCCCCTCTGCCCGTCGTACTTCAGACCCCAAAGTGCTGGTCGGGCTATCCACACGAAATCAGCGCCTAGAGCGAGAGCTTTGAAGATGTCACCACCTCGCCGAATACCTCCGTCAAGATGGACAGGCACTCGACCACGAGCTGCGTCTACTACCTCGGCCAAGGCTTCGACGGTGGGTATAGTGCAGTCGAGTTGACGTCCTCCATGGTTTGAGACCCAAATTCCGTCCACTCCTACGGCAATAGCTGCCTCTGCGTCTTCAGCAGTCAGGATTCCCTTGACCCAGATTTCCATGTTGGTGAGAGATCTAAGCCACGGAATAGTCTGAGACCATGTCAAAGATGGATCCATCACATTTGCTTTCTTCTGCTCTTTTTCTGACAAAAGCGGTCCGTGTTCAACGGGAAGCGGGACAGTGACCTTTTCACCAGGTAAACCCTCGAAATTGCCCAGTTTCAAATCAGATGGTAGGCGAAATCCGTTATAGTAGTCACTGTGACGCTGTCCAAGGTACGCTGTGTCTGCAGTAAGCAGCAGAGCCTTGAATCCGGCATTCTCTGCTCGCTTCACAAGTTTTGCAGTTGTATCTCTGTTCTTGAAGACGTAGAGCTGGAAGAACACGGCCGAGTCCGGTGCAGCAGCATGGACATCTTCAGCCGAGCAGTCTGAGTAGCTACTCAGTCCCATAGGAAGATTATTTGCCTGACAAGCCTTGACGGTGGAAACTTCTCCCCCCTCTTTGCATCCAAGCTTATGGTGCGCGCAGGGGCCCACACCCAGCGGGAACTGGTACTTGTGCCCGAACAGGAGCTTTTTGGGAGACGTATCCAGCGTACTGACGTCTACCATGGTTCGCGCGCGTATTCTGAACCTGCCAAAAGCTTCTCTGTTTTCTCGCACTGTGACCAGGTCGTTTGCGCCCAAGTTCCAGTAGTCCCACGTCCCTTTATCTGTGCTTGAGCAAGCAATTCGCTCAATGTCATCGAGTGTAGCTACTTTGTTTGTTTCTAAAGTCATCTCTATTGTTTACTTCTCAGCTCATAATACGGCTGCCTTATACAAACAAACCTCGCTACCTTCACACTAAAAAAGAGGGGAAAGGAGAAGTGGGAATCTCTTATTATATATACGGATCTCGCATTGATTATGCACCGATCGGCCTTATCGCGCTTAGACCACCAGATCGCTCCGAACCCACCTCGGAGATCAAGAGTGAACTTTTCGAGAAGCCTCCGGCAGCCCCTACCGGGGAGGCTTGGTTCCGCAGAATTTCAGTGAGGTATGGTTGGTAATAATCTGTGTTTTTTATTTCACATTAATAATAAGATAATAGCTAGGAAAGTTTCAAGTATGCATGAAACATCGAGTCTGCGTTCTGAGCTAGAGTTAGTTCTTTCTGACCAGACAAGTTCGAGACACTTCCTAATGGATTCTCACTGCAAAACGCAAATCATTCTTGCTGCTGGAGGTTGCTGAGCACAGCCAAAGACGCTATAGCTCTGATTCGCAGAGGTGAAGAACCTGGGTTGAACATGGGATGTAAAAATGGAGTCAAATAAGTCATGCTTTTACAATTTTTATTCAGTAAGTAGGATATACTGCGAAGAAGAAACAACCCCTTGCCGGGAGGAACCGCCGGAAGCACCATCAGATCTTCGTCAACGCAGGCCCGTAGCGTCGTAGACAAGATCGATTCACCTCGTCTACTTTTTTAGCGCCTGCGAGTGCCAGGACGAGTTTGAATTCCGTCTTAAGAATGTCGTGCACCTTTTCAACGCCCCTTTGACCGTCGTATTTGAGTCCCCAAAGTGCTGGCTTGGCTATCCACACAAAGTCTGCGCCTAGAGCGAGAGCTTTGAAGATATCTCCGCCTCGCCGAATGCCTCCGTCTAGATGAACAGGAACACGACCTCTAACGGCATCCACTACTTCGGGCAGAGCCTCGATGGCAGGTATGGTGGAGTCTAGTTGGCGTCCTCCGTGATTGGAGACCCAAATCCCGTCGATTCCAGCTGCCACGGCGGCCTCGGCGTCTTCACCACTGAGAACACCCTTGGCCCAGATTTGCATGCTGGTTATCGACTTGAGCCAGGAAATAGTGGTCGCCCAGGTTAAGGAAGGGTCGATTACGTTAGCGTTGGCTTCCTCCTGCTCACCATCGGGCCTACTGCCTTCTTCGACGGGGTTCGGCACTTTGACTGCAGCGCCAGGTAACCCTTGGAAGTTACCCAATGGCAGACCTGGGGGCAAGAGAAAGTCGTTGTAGAAGTCATCGTGGCGCTGGCCAATGTAAGGAGTGTCTGACGTAAGCAGTATGGCTTTGAACCCTGCCTTCTCAGCTCTCTTTACCAGTTTTGCGGATGTTTCTCTGTTCTTGAAAACGTAAAGCTGGAAAAACACGGCCGAGTCAGGAGCAGCAGCATGGACTTCGTCTACCGAGCAGTTGGAGTAGCTACTGAGTGCCATTGGTAAGTTGCTCGCCTGGCATGCTTTTGCTGTAGCAGCTTCGCCCTCTGCTGGGAATGCTAGTCGATGGTGTGCACTTGGACCGATGCCTAGTGGGAACTGGTACTTGCGACCAAACAGGGTCTTGCGCGGAGAAATGTCGATTTCGGACACGTCGACCATGTTTCGCGATCTGATTCTGAATCTGCCAAAGGACTCATTGTTTTCGCGCAGCGTGACGAGGTCGTTGGCGCCTGAACTCCAATAGTCCCATACTGGTTTTTCAGTTTTTGATTTGGCGATGCGTTCGATGTCGTCCAGAGTAGCGACCTTTTGGGAGGCAGAGGACTGTGGTTTAGATGCAGTCATGATTTTATGCGAGTCTTTTAACTGAAGCAGATGAAATGCAGGTGAAGTGACTACAAGCGACGACCAGCCAGTCTAAGCTATAGCTACGAAAGGATGCCAATACGTTTGATAAATATATTTATTTTAACGTTCAGATCAGACTCTGTTAGAAAAGTGTGCTGATTGAAATCTAAACGTGGGGTAAGCATTACGGCAATTGGCGGTTAGTTCTAGCGTGGGGAGAGAAACGGCAAATCTTGCATAGCGTGGGATCACGATGAGCTGATTGACACATGAAGTCTCATAATGAATTCAGTATCTTACTATTGATATTGAAGGTTAAGCTGTTTCCGGCAGGCCCTCCCGGGTATGGTTGGTTCTGCTCGCAGAGAATACGAGAGGCGGTGAAAGTACTTTAGTGTGGTGGCTTGGCGACAGTCAGAACTGGCTGACAGACTTCTGAAATACTTCCTGATACTTGTGAAATAGCTTCTAATAGAGTTCTGAAATAGTATTGAAATACTTCTGACAAAGCCACTCTGAAAATTTCTTGCAGCTCTACCTTTTTAACTTCTCATGTTTTCTAGTCCTTATATGACGACGTATGTGGCTGCCGTTTTTCTTAATGTTTCTCTGCGAAGCAGAGCTACGGGGTCTGGTGCTGGCCCCAGCAGCTATCCGTTCGAATGAATGCCATAAACTATACATTTAACAATTTAATACACGAAGATACATCATTTGTGAAATTGCACTTGCACGATCGCATTGCGTAGGTTTAACCTCCTTTTAAGCCTGGAAGTTAGCCAGTGGAGCAATCCTACCATTACAAGCTTGACGCTCATCGTTTTCTGCGAAGCAGAACCAACCTCCACGAAGTGGCCCCGCCAGAGGAGGGCTTAACGACCCATCCATCCTCCATCTACGACCACGCACTCTCCACACACGTAATTGCTGCCCTGGCCTGCGAGGAAGATAATTGCGCCCATGAAGTCGTCAGGTGTGCCCCATCGTTGGGCCGGGATTCGTTCTAGGATCTGTCTCGAACGCACGGGGTTGGCGATGAGCGCCTCGTTCATGTCGGTGGCAATGTAGCCTGGCGCAATTGCGTTGACATTGACCCCCTTCTGGGACCACTCGTTCGCAAACGACTTGGTGATGCCTGTCACGCCGTGTTTGGCAGCAGAGTAGGCAGGAACGGTTATGCCGCCCTGGAACGAAACCAGACTGGCAATGTTGATGACCTTTCCGTTTCCGCGGCCCTTGCGGTCGCTCTCGAGCATGTGTTTGCCCACATCTCGGGTCAGCGTGAAAACCGAGTTGAGGTTTACCTGGAGCACCTCGTCCCAGTCTTCGTCAGGAAAGTTCTCGGCCGGGTGTCGGCGCTGGATGCCCCCGCAGTTGATAAGCACATCTATCAGGCCGTGGTCTTTGGCAATCTGAGCCACCAGGCCCTTCAGGCTCTCCTTGCTCGACAGATCGCACTTTACAATGACGCATTTGCGTCCGAGCCCTTCAATCAGGTCTCGCGTTTTCGTGTTGGACGAATCTCGCTGCAGCAGAACGATATCGCTCCCAGCCTCGGCCAGTGCCACGGCAATAGAGGCCCCAATGCCTCGCGTGGCCCCTGTCACCACCGACAGCTTCCCCTCGAGCGAAAACAGTTTCTTCAAAAAGCTCTCTGACATTTTTTTTGCCCTGAAAAATAACTCCTCCACGCTCGACTTTATAACGTTTCTGCAACTTTCCCCTGGCCGTGGGGGTGCAAACCCCCATGTTGACGGCTCCTAGCGGCGAGCTTCGGTTCTCCTTTCGCGCAAATTCCAACACCTCAACGGTTCTACGACAACTATCATTAGATCAAAACGAGCCAGCCTAGGTAGATAGTGTCAATTGTGCGCGACGTCCAGCTGCCTCCGACAGGCCCTCCCGGGCAGGTTGGTTCTGCTTCGCAGAACGCGTGAGCTGCCTATTACACTCAGCAATAGTTAGAAGGTTGGGTATTGAGTAGTGAACAGATCCGTAGTCGATGAGTCGATCTAGGCAGATAGTGTCAACTGTTTACAGACTTCAAATAAGATCAATCTTCGTCCGTTCAACGTTATAATAATGCAATTCTGATTTATATCAGTGTAACATCACTCTAACATCACTCTAACATCACTCTAACATCAGACTAACATCACTCTACATCAGACTTACATCACTCTACATCAGACTAACGTTATATCAGTCTTCTTCAGTCTCTTTCATGTTATAGTATACAATACTATTCTCGTTAACTCGTTCTGCTAAGTTAATCTGAGCTCTTACAGAATGGCACAATGCAGTCTAATCTACAACCTCTCTGCTAGGTTGAACTTCTTGATATAATGTTGCTGAGCCATTGCGGATATCCTCATCTGTGGGTTCCATTCCAGCATAAGGGATTCCAATCTCTGTTGTATCCAAGCGCAAGTACCTATATTTGTCTTTACCAGAGGTTTTCATAGGTTTGCTGATCAGCAACATACATAGGGCCACCATTTGACGGATCATTCATACCGACAATCAGGTGCTTTTATTCAGTTCCTGCAATACCATTATATATGAAACATCTTGCACCTTTCAGGTCCACGTTGGCATACTGGGCACTCGCTATATTTATAAAACGAGCGACCCTTATGAGAATATTTCTGAAAGCGGTCATCCTGAGAATGAGCATTGCTTAGAAGAGTTAAATTCAGTTCCGGGAGCCACTTCTGGGCTGGATTTATATGAATATGGACACTCATAGTGTGGAAAGCATTGGTTGTACAAATGCGACTTGGCGGTAGCTCGACCGGCAAAGGCTTCACGCGTAGTAAGGTAAATAGATTCTAGGACAATATACTGAGTGATTATGCTCCAAGATTGATACTTTAATAAACTCAAGAATAGTAGAAAACATACAAAAGTATAACAGTAAGGAAAAGAAAATATCTACAATATAAAATAAGATATGAATACAGTTCATGGGTCAATCTATGCATAGACGTATAGTCTGGTTTAGAGTTTAACTAACCCAACATAAAGTTCAGAAGATACAGGTTGGTTTTTGTGCTTTAAAGGTCTCTGATGAGCTGAGTTCGTGAAATGACCGGTCTATAAGAGTGATATACGATCACCATCATTATCATCGTCAGCTTCTGTTTGACGCATAAAGTGTGAACGATAGATCCAAGGGTTATGTAACTGCAGTTATGCAGCTTTGTATTAGTTAGCTAGATGAGTCGCCCACATACGGTACATTAGCATCAATATTGTTAGATTCAGTGTCAATTATTTACCGACTTTTTCTTGATCCTTACAAGAATCATCATTTTCAACATCTGAACGGAAAAGTGTACACTCAACTTTAGGACTAGGTTTATAAGTGTAGTCAAACAGCTCCGTAGTTAGGCTCGATGAGTCGACATTCGGGAAATAGTATCTACTATTTACAGAAATTGAATTAGATCCACCATCGCTAACTACATCGACTGCGCAGAAAGCTTACACTCAACGATAGATAGAAGGGCATGAAACTACAATTAAACTAGTTATAATGAAGTCAATCTTTGCCAGTTTTAATTTGACCAAGATTCTTTTGTACAGACAGCTCTAATCTCATAAGTTTGCTGAGCAGTTATTCACGCCACTTTGAGAGAGGACAGATTTTCAGGCACAGAGCAGGCATTTGGGAGCAGTCTTGGCTCTTATGGGCTCTTTCTAGAATACAAACATCATTAGACTAAACTTTCTAGAGTAGAGAGAAAAAACTGGTCATTTGTCCAAGTATCTTTTTGGGTGTTGGATAACGGATCTGCATAAAGTGACGTATTTTCTTCCACCAAGGTCAGCTGTGATTCGTTGGTCGTTAATAGTTGTTCCATAGTGTTGTGTTGTGAGTTTTCTGCGAAGCAGAATCGACCCTGCCCGGGAGGGCCCGCCGGAGGCAGCTGGAGACGCTCGCCGTTGTGTCGTTTGCGAGCTTCTGCTTCGCAACCAACCCCGCTGTTCCCCTGCTAGAATTTCCCTTCACTGTTGACGACTCAGTTGAAGCGTGGGGGCGCCCGGAATGGGGGTTTACTTCCGAACTTGGAAAAGTGGAGAAGTTGCAAAAGAGATTTAAGACTTGAGGAGAGAGAGGAAAAAGAGAAAGCAGATGGAGATAGAAACACCCGGGTTTAATGGGGCATGGATCGGAGACGGCGAGCCGAGCGTGCGGAAAAGAGCGTACAGGGCTTGTATAAACTGCCGAAGTCGCAAGGCAAAGTGCGAGTTCTCGGGCATTGATTTCAGACCGCCCTGCTTGAGGTGCAGAAGAGAAGGTAAGGAATGTCTGTTTGTGCCGAGCCGGAGGGGGAAAAAGAGGGCTGAGGGAGCGAGGGTGGAGAAGCAGCAGAACGGCGGTGCGCCGGGTCCCAGTGTCCCTGCTGGTACGGGCGTCGCAACCCGAGTTGAAATGCCCCAGGTAGAGCAAAACGTGAAAGCGATGCTTGACACTGCGAGCACCGACAGCGAAAGCGGAGGACGGGGTGAGAGCGAGGATGGTCAGATTAACCCAGAGACGCTCGTTCAGGCGAATCTGCGCAATCCTGCTGACGCACTGGAAATTCTGGCAATGACATCACTGGGACGAGAAGCGCCTGTGCCTCAACACCATTTGTCATTGGAGAAACAGATCTCACGGTTCGAGCTCATCGAGCAAGGTATTATCGACCGGACGCAGCTGAGAACATACGTTTCCATCTTTTTCATCCGTCACCACCATTACCTGCCGTTTATTCCTCCTAATTCCATTCCTACCAATGACAACGTGCTGGCCAAGTTTGCAGCCGAGCAGCCGTTCCTGCTGGCAGCTATCGTCATGATAGCGTCGCGGTACGAGTCGCTGACGACGCATATGGCGTGCTGGAAGTACGTGGGCGGCGAAATAGGCAAGCTGGTAATGGGCACTACTCCCACAGTAGGCGCAATAGAAGCGCTCTTGCTCATATCAGAAAACACACCGTATCTGTCTGACGCTACAGACCGCGATATCGGCAGTCACGAGGCCAGACTAGCATGGAATCTTGTCGGCATGGCCATACGACTAAGTTATTTGCTCGGTTTGGACCAAAAGACCCTTATTCCCGTCGACGAAGTCCAAGACGACGAACTCCACCGCCAACGGCTCGCGTGGACCTACTGCTACATGCACGACCGGCAGGCCTCGATCCGTCTAGGTAAAGCATTTTGGAGTCGAGGCCCCGGCCTTTGTTTCCAGAACCCGCCCGATATCGGCATCTCAGTGCGCCACGACTCACGTATAAACTTCCCGTCGCTGGCCCAGGGCCAGGACGGCAGCGCGACATTCGTCGAAGCGCTAGTGGAACTCACTCAAATCCTCACCAACATACACGACACCCTCTACCCCAGCCGCGACCGCACCATTGCCCTAGTCAAAATTGGAGACTACTACCGCATTCTCGACGAGTTCACGCGCACGCTCAACGGCTACAAGATTGCCTGGGAGCAAGAAAAATGGGAAGCTTTTCCGCTGCACGGCATCGTATGGGCTAGCTACAACTATACTAAGCTGTACGCATATGCGTTTGCATTCCAGGCGCACATTCAGCGTGCGACCCAGCGTCGGCGCGACGCCGAGAAGGCTGGTCTTCTTTCAAGCAGAAGCGGATCCGGTGTTATTTTCCCCAGAGGCATCACAGGCACGGCTGACTCCAAGTTCATCCTCGAAGCCATCAAAAGCGCGTCTGACCTGATAGTGATCTGTGTGGATGACCTGTTCCCAGGAGGTGCCCTGCCATACCTCCCTTCGCGTTTTTACGGGTACATCAACTACGCGGCAGTTTTCCTGATCAAAGTGGTCTTCACCGATGCGGTAGCCGCCATCAGCTCCAACGAGACGATGCTTCTACTCGAAAAGCTCATCAGAACCCTCATGGCTGTTTCACGCGTCGCTCCGGACACGCAGCACTCGTGTGTGCGTAGTGCCAAGCAAATCAGAACGCTCATTCGCACGCTTTTGTCTGCGAAAAAAGCAGCTGCGTCCAAAGTGTCCACCCCGGCTGACGGCAGTCCCACGCCAGCGCCGACGCCTGGCACTTACTTCAACAGGTCGGCCGACATCACGCATCTCCTCGACGTGCCACAGAGCCAGCTCCCGGGCCACCATCGTGGCGAAAACGGCATGATGGAGATCCCCACCATCTTCGAGGGCGTCAGTTTCGAAAAGTCCGACGGCGAGGCGTCCGAGGTCGGCATCGAGGAACTCACGTCGCTGTTATCCAACGACATCGACTATGAGATGTGGCTGTCGTTTTTGAATCACAACAGTTGAGCACGCCTCTGGTGCGGCCTCTACCAGGTGTGGTTGCGCTGCGGGCAAATTGACGGTGTTATGAGCTGAGATAGTTTCTGCGAAGCAGAACCAAGTCTCCGTGGTAGGGGCCGCCGGAGACAGTTGGAGATAGCGACAGTTGTGGGTCGCTTGTCCAAAATATTTATAATGATTGAGATGTGGTTGTCGACTGGACATGGCTGAGTTAGCGGAGAGAACTGTGTATTTGAGCTTATGTCTTATTATATACTCACTAGTGAATAGAGATTGTATTGTATTGTAAGAGGCACAGGACGAGGATTGATTTCATTTAAAGCATATGCTAGCGTATGCCAGCGTTTACCACTCGCGTATCGCACCGTCAGGTCCTCTCCAAACTGGGTTCCTCCACGAAAACTCCTTAGACTCTTCTGCGTTCTTCCTGACAAGCTCCTCATCGATTTCGATTCCGAGACCTGGCTTGGTGAGTGCAGTGACAAAGCCGTTTTCCACTTTGAACGCATCTTTGTTCTTAAGATACGAGAAGAGGTCGAAGCCCTGGTTGTAGTGCATTTTCCACGACATCTCGCAGATAACAAAGTTGGGGCAGGAGAGCGCGATCTGGAGACTGGCGGCAAAAGCGACGGGGCCCAGTGGGCAGTGAGGAGCTACTCCAATGTCGTACGCTTCTGCCATGGTGGCAATTTTCTTTGTTTCTGAGATACCGCCAGAATGAGAGATGTCGGGCTGGATGATGTCGATGCAGCCCGACTCAAAGTACTTGCGGACGTCCTGGCGGGTGAACAGACGCTCTCCGAGGGCTATGGGTATCGAAGTCTGCTGGTAGAGGGTCTTCAGTTCGTCAACGTGGCCGGGCAGAAGTGGTTCTTCGATGAATAGCGGCGAGTGTGGTTCGAGCATTCGCGCAAGCTGCTTTGCCATTGGCCGGTGAAGACGGCCGTGGAAGTCGAGGCCGACGTCGATTCCGACCGACTTGACCTCTTTGACCCGCTCCACAGTTGCTTCCAGCGCACCGGGCGAGTCTAGCCATCCAATTGACTCGATGGCGTTCATCTTCACGGCCGTGAATCCTTGCTCTTTGCGTGCCTTTGCCTGCTCGAGCACGTCGGACGGCCGATCTCCTCCAATCCACCCGTAAACTGCGACACGTTCACGCACTTTTCCACCAAGCAACTCGTATACTGGGACCCCGAGGACCTTGCCCTTGATGTCCCACAGCGCGATATCTAGACCAGCAAGGGCAGACATGAGCACTTCGCCTCCTCGGTAGAATCTGTGCCTATAGGCTGACTGGTAGATGTCTTCGATATTGGAGGCGTCCCAGCCAACAAATCGCTCCCGAAAGTCTTCAAACGCACCTTCAACTGCCTCAGCATGGCCCTCCAGCGTTGCTTCGCCCCATCCTACGATCCCTGACGAAGTTTCAACTCTGACAAATAGCCATCTGGGTAGAACTCTGAACGTTTCAATTTTGGTAATAATATTAGGCGTGGGGCCCCCAGAAAGACCTTTTCTGGTATCAGTTTGCAGAGGAGAGGGCATTTTGTAATATGCAAAAAAAAAGTCTGGTCAACAAGCTTGTTCAAACTAACTCAGAACAACTCGAGATCAACTTTGGAACCCTCTCTGTCATATTTAAGTCTTCAAAGTCTGCGTCACCCCCTGCATTTTCTTTCACTCACCTATCCGGCTATGACCGGTTACCATCCCACCTTTCAAACGTGGGGCCTAGCTTGACGTGGGGTCGTAAAGGGTCCAAACCGATCATACCCGTGAGTAACCGCGATCATGTACCCCGCACAAATTTTACGTGAATGGTGCAGATCGCTCGATGCGATGATATATGAAGTGTGAGTTCGCCGAAGAATTAAACTGTAACTCAAGACAGCAAACAAATCACAATGGACATAAAGACTGATGCTGAGTACGTGGAGGGAGACGCCTACGTTCGACCTAATGTAGGCCCCTTCGAGGCTATGTTCGAAGGAGTTGAGATTCCTGCTTTGGGATCGGTTGAAAGGCAGAAAATGGAGAGAAAACTCAAGTGGAAGATTGATATGACCATTCTGCCCTGTGTCATCCTCATGTATATTCTCAACTACTTGGACAGAAACAATATTGCTGCTGCTAAGCTGGGAACGCTCGAACAGGACCTCAATCTCACCGGCACCCAGTACACTACCTGCTTGTCCATTCTCTTCGTCGGCTACATCCCCATGACCGTGCCGTCCAACATCATTCTCGAGAAAATAGGGAAGCCCAACTACTACTTGCCCGGCGTTATGCTGGTCTGGGGCATGCTGTCCACGTGTATTGCTGCAGTGCACAGTTTCGGCAGTTTACTAGTCATCAGACTGTTTCTCGGTGTGTTTGAAGCAGCCTTTTATCCAGGTGTTATCTTCTACCTGTCCTGCTGGTACACTCGTAAAGAGATTGCCAAACGGTCTGCTTTGTTTCTGTGTGGATCGTGGCTGTCAGGTGCTTTTTCGGGTCTGATTGCCTGGGGTGTCATTGACAACTTACAGGGTACGCACGGCCTGTCGTCGTGGCGATGGCTGTTCATTATTGAAGGCGTGGCGACTATGGGCGTATCGCTCATTTCAATGGTTCTCCTGCCAGAACTGCCCGCCACTACGCGTTGGTTGTCGCCCGAAGAACGTCTTTTGGGAACCGTCCGAATGGTAGAAGACGTGGGAAAAGTCGACGACGACGGCGCAGACGGCGAAAATGAGCGCAAGGGCCCGTTAAAGGGCCTTCTCATGGCCCTCAAAGACACGAAAACGTACCTCTTTTTCGTTCTTCTTTTCGCAACCGCTACGGCTGCTGGCATCAACTCTGTCTTCCCAACCATCGTCGCGTCCCTCGGCTTCGGCCGGTCTGAAACCTACCTCCTCACCGCTCCACCCTGGCTCTTTGTCACGCTCACCTCTCTCATCACCTCCTATCACTCTGACTATACCGGCGAACGATTCTACCACATTTTATGGGGACCTTCCCTCTCCCTCGTCGCCTTTATTCTCGGCATTGCCACCACCAAAACCGCTCCTCGATACGTCTGTATGATGCTCATTCTCCAAATCTACGCCCCCTACTCGCTCATGTACGCGTGGATGGTCAACAACATCCCTCGTCCGCCCATCAAGCGTGCCGCTGCGGTCGCCATCATCAACATTGGTGCCAACACCCCCAACATCTTTGTGCCTTATCTGTTCTACACGGGATCTGCTCCTCACTTTTACGCTGGATTTGGGTTCTGCATTGGTGCCCTGGTCGTCGTCCTGATCACCATCGTGGCCATCCGTTTCCATCTCAAGAAGCTCAACAACAGACTCAACGCAGGCGAGTTTGTCGACAATATGGATCCTGCTACAGGTTTCCGATTTATCTATTAAAGAAGGCGTCCAGCTGCCTCCGGCGGCCCCTACCGGGTAGGTGTGGTTCTGCTTCGCAGAAAAAGCGAGACTCGTACAGAGTACAATCTTTCTGTGAAGCAGAACCACGTTTGTATGATTTTTTTGACCATATAGTTGTAAACATGTTTGTTATATTGAACCTTATTTCAGGCCGTAGTTTTGGTATTGTTTTTTATTGCACTTAGGGCGCTTTGGTCCCTGTTATGGCCAAGCTGTGATATTGAATATAGGCTCCGGCAGACGGGGCTATTATTGACTGTAATATGCCTGGTATGGTTCTTTTTGATTTTCTGCTCTTAAGCGTGTTGTGCATTGTACCCATGAAGGAGTGACTGTCGAATGAACGTCCCTTGCTTTTGATTAACATTTGCCATGTTGTCTGTCTCAGTCTTGCGGTATTCAACGAATTGGCTGTTAGTGAACGGCCGCTTCTGTCACCTTGACCCTTGGAACCCGTTGCATCGGTGAGGCAGACATACTAAGCAGGTGTCAAATTTTTCCCTTGAGATTCTGGACGCTGATATTCTCGTAATCGTTCATTGTCAGTCCACATTTATTTCTTATTCTTAGCAGATATTGAAAGGTAATGAAATGGTAGTCTTAATTCTATCAAACTCGATAGTGTTGCCTGGTAGCACTGCTCCTCACAGGATGTTTTATGTTGTCAAAAGAGCTATTTTCTCTATAATCCTAATAGCTCAATATCAGTATCGGTTCTGAAATGATCTGAGGTTTAATTCACAGTATTTAAAGTTTGATATCGGGTATACAAAACAGCTTACAATATATACAATTGTGGATATTCATAAAACCTTTCTGCGTTCTGTTTCTTCCAACTGCCTTTCGTCTACAGATGATAAAAGCCATTGTGCGAATTTCAAAAACTGTCTTAATACAGAAGTCTATAATACAACCGTTGCAGTCTTGTTTCTACAAAAATCCGTGCTTTTAAACTGACACATAGCTAGCTCCGGGAAGAGTTAGTTCTGCAAATTTCAAAAACAGTCTAATGTAAAGCCCGCACATGAGTCACGAATATCGTGGAGCAAAGCATCCCAAGGCTGAGAGAACATTCATAAAGTAACATCCTTCGAAGCAGAATAAACCCTCCTCAGGAGGGGCCCGCCGGAGGCATGTCTAGCCGACGTTGGTATTTATTCAAGAGAGCTTTTGGCCCGCCTAAGTTCAAACATGTAAATATAACCAATAAAAATATTTTGGAGCCCCCTACAAGACTGAATGGAAGGGTCCGCTATTGTCTTCTACAAGAACTTTTGACAGGTGCTTTTAGCATGTCTTTATAAAAACAGCTATTGTTCAAGGAGGCAGTTTTGAATGAATTTTTATTTCAATCAACCGGTATTGTAAAACACTCGCATTCTTTCAACATCTAGTCAATGGTATAAGGAATGTTGGTTTACACAGTAACTTCGCAGAGCTTCTACAAGACTGTTGACACGTGTTTTTAACATACTTTTACAAAACTGATATTGTTTTGAATTTCAATTTCAATCGACTGGTATTGTAAACCTCGCATTGTTTCAACATCCAGTCAATGGTAAAGGAATGTTGTTTGCACAGTTAACCTCGCAGAGTTTCAACATCTATCTGATGATATAACGAATGTTTTCAATGTCCTGGGGTTTTTACTATCAAATGCTAGTGTTTTAAGAGCGGATAGATATCTTATATACTCGTTTCAACAACTCTATCTCAACAGTGGTATATAAACATATATTCAATATATTCTTGGGTTTGCCATGATTTATCACAAAGAACATATATGCCCAAAACTCGACATCCCAACAAAATCTTCGCCAGAAATGTGACTGAGACACTCACATTTGACGTTCTCCTCTCCATATTCCCTCTCGGCCTTTCGCTATAATATTGTCCAGAGAGCCTCGTATCTCAAAGGTACGAAGGGATGTAGTTTAACCCGCTCACACAAAATGCCGAACTGAATTCTGCCACAAATAGCAGTGTGGTCTCCAGTTAGCTCCTGAATCATTCAGTTCAGCCCCACCACCGTGCATTAGTTAACGGCAGCTCCTGTTTGTTCACTTGACGTCACCCCCCGCATTCCGCCTACCCCCGCTGCGCCGCACCCTTTCTCCACTACACTGTTTCTTAGGCTCTTTTTCTGCCCCTCTAATTCACTAATCTTACCGGCAATCTAATGTTTCTCCTTCCATGAGGCTCGACGTCGGATAAATGACTGCCTGTGTAGGGCACAGATCGTTGTTCACCCCGCAACTCATGCAGGTTTGGGAACGATATGCAATGCAGGTGCAAGTCCATCGCCACTTTGACAGTGCTTATGATTTAACCGGCGGGCGTAACGATGTTGGTGTTGTTTGCAAGCCAAACTGCACATTACGGGCTATTATTGATTTGTTCGCAGCGGTGAATCAATCGACCGAAAGGTCTCGTCGCTCAAAGCACGCTGCTACTTACACCTGTCACTGCGATGACATGTCGCTATTTTTTTCTTTTCTCACCCTGGCGGCATTTCCTGGGCCCTTATTTAGCCACAAATGGAGTGTCAACCCACTACCCGTGTCAGCAAAGCAAGCGATTAATTGTGCCGGGCTTTGCACTCTGAAACTGTAAAATCGACGCAATCAGAGTTTTGCAATCCCGCTGTGAGCCACACCGCGTTCTCGGTGTAAGAAAGCACCGGTCGCGTCGAGTATCCTGCTGAATCAGGCAGTGAAATCAGGCAGTATTGCAAGGAAAAACTTCATGATGATGGAATGAAAAAGCCAAAACCTCGTCAAGTCTGTTCAAATTTCGGAGAAGCCGAACCAAGCCCCCCCGGCATGGACCGCCAGAGGCAGCTGGACAGCGGCACAATGTAAAAACCTCTTAAACTCCCTGAACCAGGCCGTCTTCTCGTTGTGTTTTTCTCCACACTTGCGAAAAGTGACGATGCAAAGAAAAGCGGGGGAAGGAAGATCCTTTTGGCAGATCAGGATTATATATAAAAACGAGGACGGACGGAGGTGTCTCTCACTTGTGGAAATCACTTTGCATACCAAAAAGTAAGAGCAAGAAGCTTAAGGTATTAAGGTGCGAACATGTCCAACTTTAAAAACACCGTAGCCTCTTCGGTTGAGCCTGAGCCCGTGAATTTCTCTGGCGTTAATGACATCGATCAAGGAGACATCAATGCCAGAGCAACTCAAGAAGACGAACACATTGCCACAAAGTTTGCAACTGTCAAAAGGAACCCCAAGATCATAGGATGGATAGCACTCATGGTGTGGACACTCATTATCGTCGGGTTCGACAACAGTGCAAGCGGCGCTGTGCTAGCAATCCCTCGATTCAGAGAAGACTTTGGATACCTGTTTGAGGGCCAGTGGCTGTTGGATGCCAAGTGGCAGTCAGCACTGTCTGGAGGACCCACCGCGATGAACGTCATCGGAATCGTGGCCAGCAGTTGGCTGGCAGACCACATTGGCAAGAAGCCGGTCATTTCGATCGCTCTTGTGCTCTCTACCACTGCTATTGGCATCGAGTTTGGTTGCAAGTCGCTGCAAATGTTCTTTGCAGGCAAAATGCTCAACGGTATTGCTCTGGGCACTTTTAACGGTCTATGCGTCGCGTATGTTGCCGAAGTGGCCCCCTTGCCCATTCGAGCGGTCGCTACAGGATGCTGCAACTTGGCTCAGACGATTGGACCCTTCATTGGGTCTATTATGAGCAACTTTGTGGGCACCTGGACGACTCAGTGGAGTTACAAGTCCCTTTTTGTGGCCCAATGGGGATTTGCTATCTTTGCGCTGGTCACCCAACCCTTCATGCCTGAGAGCCCCTGGTTCCACTTGAAAAGCGGCAACGAAGACAAAGCTCGTCATTCACTCAGACGGCTTTATTCTCGACAGGAAGACGCAGAAAACCACCTCAAAGTTCTCAAAATCACCCTCGCAGAAGCAGAGTCTCTGGCCACCTCTGGATCCTACATCAGCTGTTTCAAAGGCACCAACTTGCGACGAACCCTCATTGCCGTCCTGTGTTTCGCTACACATCCCTTCTCAGGCGTCAGTTTCGTCTCAACCTACGGTGCTTTCATGTACGAGCTGATTGGAATTTCCAGCCAGGAAAGTTTCCACATCTCCATTGGTAGCCAGGTCCTCTCTATCGGCGGCACACTCGTCTCCTTCTTCATCGTTGACCGATTCGGCCGACGTCCTCTGCTTATCGGAGGAGTTTTTTCAATGGCTATGATTCTCCTACTCTCCGCTTCTACTGGTTCTGCCACCCAAATCCCCGCTGCTCGTCTAGCCTGTGTAGCGTTTCTCACCATGTTCAATTTCTTCTACAACGGAGGAATCGGTGCCATCGCTTACACGCTCGCGTCTGAAATCCCCACTGCAATTCTGCGAACCAAGACATTCGCGCTTGCCATTGCGTTCTACCAATCAATGAACACCATGTGGACTTTTGTCCTGCCCTTTATTATCAACCCAGACGAGGCCAACCTCGGTGCTCGTGTAGGATTCATTTTCCTGGGTTTCACCCTCATTAACCTCGTCCTTGTGTTTATCTTCGTCCCTGAAACTGCCAACCGAACTTTCGAGGAAATCGACGAACTGTTTGGCAACAAAGTGCCTGCTCGAAAGTTCAAGAGCTACGTCACTGCAGCCCAAGAAAGAGCCAGAGAAGCCTACACCGTTCGACAAAAGGCCGAAGCTGCGGAACACGTCGAGAACGCGACTCCTGAAACCGTCTAGTTTTTTTTACTTCTGTAGTTTGAATGGTTTAGTTTTATCACACTTGTTATCCTCGCCTCCGGCGAGGCCCTTCCAGGGAGGGTTGTCCTGCTTCGCAGGAATCTCGAAAATTGCGAGTAAGAATTTTATTGTGGCTCTAGATGGACTTATAGCTGTATGTACCTCATATATATAGTGAAAGAGCTCTAGGCATAGGCACAGGACAACAGTGGAGTCCGCTGAGTTGTGCATGGAACAGCAGCAATGCTGCAGCCGCTGCAATTAATTAACAAACGCTTTCGCATCGGAGTTCGAACGTAAATGGTGGGCGTAGTCGTGTTTTGACACCACGAAATAATATGACTTGGTATAAGAACTTTGGTAATCAGGGAAAACAGTTGCAATCCTGAAAACCCTCAGCAGCACTAGAGGACCCAGTGCTCTATCGCAGAGAAAGCAGGGCAATCGTGTCATCAACAAACCATGGTCTCTTCTTGACATTTCTCGTCCATCTCTTGTGTAACTCATGATAGAGATCAATTCAGACTTGTGGGGGATCGGAGACCGAGTCTGTAGACGTTATAGAATACGACCCACTGTACTGTATAACAACGTAGCACAGTAGTCTAAAGGCACCCAGTATGCTTAAATCCTCTTCTTGGCAAGTTGTCAAAGGGGACTGTGAAAGTCAATTGGGAAGTAGAACAGTCCGAAACAAGGTCAAGCATTGTACCCCAGTTTCACTCACGTTCCAATTTGGGTTAATCTGGGAGTTAACTAACTTACAGCCTGTCTGGGAATCCTCGTCGGTGATTGGAATTGAGTACGTTCGATATATCTTACGTCTCATAGTCCTAGCATCTTTCATGGTTTTCGTACTTTTCGAACTTTTCGTAGTTTCGTAGTTTCGTAGTTTCGTAGTGTCGACTCACAGATCTTGAAATCAGATAAACTACAACTGGTGAACCATATAAAATCGTAGACCAACATAAGTAGTACTCAGGTAGGGTGTAATATACAATTACAGTTGCACGGTCTCAATCCGTCAGTACCACTGAAACAGCATTCACTTGGTGATCCGGAGCATCATCATGGAGCTATTCGTCTACAGACTCATAGAACGTACTACTATCCAAAGCTGGCCGGCAGTCGCAGTAGTTTGAAAGAAAAATGGCGAGAGGCTAACACATCTGTATACGACAAAGATCCGTCCGAGTCTCAATTAGCTTGCTACCAATTCTGCAGGAACCGAAGTCCTTGATACATTTGACAAATTGGGTTCGATGAAGATGGAGAATCAGGGAATGTATTGTATTTGTATTCCCCTACATTCTCCCCCAGGTTCTACAGAGCTCTAATTTGGATTTTTCAGTATAACACTTCGAAGCAGGACATGGACAGAGTACAGAGTTGAGCTTAGATCGTTACTGCTTTGCTTTATAGCAATTGTGTACAGCAAGTTAAAAATTGAAAATAATTCTTCAGCCCTGTAAGATTTATAGGGTGCATATTACAGATGCAATATTTAACTATTCAACTTAGTCAGCCGGAAAGGGTAAACACTCACGGGGCCGGGAGAAACGGTCCAAAAAACTATATCGGGCTCAACTTTTTTTGGATAAATGGTGAATCGATGACCCCTAGGGTGCAAATGGCCCTTTATTTCTTGCACGAACTCTCTTTATTCACTCGCAAACGTCATCTTGATTTTGCCTGTTTAGCCTCACGTTCCGACGATCACTGCATAATGCCAGATTTCTGGGAGTTTTCGACGCTTTTGCACTACACAACTAACATTATATGTTTAACTTACCACACTTTGCTCGTCAATTCAAGCATTAAAGTCTGCTTACGCTGACATATATCGGCGGAGCAGAACCAAACTTCTCCAGTAGGGGCCGCCGGAGGCAGATGGACGTTTGCTTGGTAGAACTACCGAGCCTGTTGTTCCCCCACTGCCACATTTGATCTCTCAATTATCCATATTTCGCGAACAAAATCTCGGTGCTGCGGTGCATTAATCCGCCGCGGTTTTCCAGAAGGTCGGCAATCCGGGGAGTGAAAAGTACACATAGTATCTAAGAGCAAAAAGATGGGCTAGCAAAGAGGGTAGTGGATTGGCTTGAATATATTATCCATTGTCCATTAAACTCTTCCCTTTTTGTTGGTTTTCAAACATATTACTCTGCATCACCATGCAAAACCTACTACTGCTGCTACACCAAACATTGACAATCTTTACGCTGCCAATGCCCTAGGTATCACGTTCTCGCTTGATCTGTTCAACGCCTGGAGCTCCACGGGCGACGAATGGACCCACTTGGATTTGCTGACCAAGTTTGGAATTACCTGTATTCCCGAACTGTTCACAAAGTCAGATTAAACTAGATAGGTTCAATATTTCCATAGATCTAGAGCAAACTTTAGAGTAATTATTCTGGTATTGTGCCTCCGGCAGCCCCTACCGGGAAGTGGTTCTGCTGCGCAGAAAGCTCACAGTACATTACAACATCCGCGTAACGATTTGCTCCTATCTGAGCTTCAGTGAAATCTTTCTCTAAAGCAGAACCACATCTCCCCAGCAGCGGCCGCCGGAGGCATAATGTTATCTGTACTTCTCTTCCCCACATCGCCTTGTTTGCTCTTTGAGTACAGGCAGGCCTGAAAGGTCCGAGTACACGCACAGCAGGTTGACGCCCTATCGTTTTTTCTGTGCTTCAATCGCGTCATCGTCTCAGCTGCCTAATTGGAACTTGGAACTGTGAATCTCATCCCTCTTCACCGTGGATCTACATTCCTTTGTGCGAACGAACTCGGGATCGCAGAGCTTGGTTCGAAGAAGTGAACATATCGAGAAGAGAACATATCAATATAGTGAGGTTGGTATTTATTTGCACACGCGTGTATCATGCTGTAGTTTTGTTATACTAACGACTGTAAACATTTCTCATTGCTCTACTGTCTTATCCTTCAGCATGCTTCTATCTCTGCCACACTTTATACGGACTATCCTTCTACAATCATCTGAACCGCCTCAACTCCATAACCTCTCTCCCTTGTTCGATTCAGGTTTTGCACCACTCGTTGCAGTCTCTGCTCCCATCGCAACCAAGTTTCCAAAAAAAATAAATAAAAAAATGTCTGCTTAAGTTGTGGTACCTCGCTTAAGTATGTGACTTATGTGCCTTTTATGTGTGTCTATGTGGGTGCTAATTGTGGGTGCCTTGCATATTTATATATTTAAGCTTGTCTTCCCCTGCATTCTTCCTAAATGAAACTTAAAACCAAGTTAAGGGAAAACTCATGGAAGTTTTAAACATACCAAAAACTCCAACGAGCATTGAATTGCAAAAAGAAGTATTTCACGTAGAAAAGAAACAGGGCGGATATACTCGCTCGCTTTGTGTCTATCAGGTCCATCATAATCAAGGATGGGATTGCGCTCGCTCATCTTGACCCCCAACGCCCGATTTGGCTTCCAGATGGAAGATACATTTACAAAGGGGAAATCCACACGCAATGATCCATTCTGATCTGCGAGACACATTTCCTCATCCTCGACATTGTCAACCGCAGATATGGAATGGGATCGAGTGAATGGATATCAGCAAATGTGCTGAGTCTTTTTGTTTCCCTGGCACTGTTTTGTTGAACCATATAAAGTAGGCGCTCCCTCGTTTGTGCCCTTCTTTTTGTTGTTTTGGAAAACCAGTACAGTCTTTCTTTTAACTCGCCATATCAAACTAAAAAAAATGGTCTCTACCAAGTTCGTCACTTACAGTGTGGCCCTCATCTCTCTCGTCGGCTCTGTCGTAGCCTCTCCTGTGCCTGCAATTGGCACCAGCGGTGGTGCTGAGGCCGCTGTTCAAGACATTGAAAACGATGTTGAACATGTTGTCAGCGCAGCTGCCGACCTTCTTTCCGGCCTCAGTTCTCCTCAGATCCCAGGAGCTGCTGCCGTTAAGCGAGACGTGAACGTTCGTCGCCAGGTTCCTTCTCTTCCTTCCCTTCCTACTGGAGGTGCCGCTGCCATCCCCGGTTTGATTAGTGAGCTTCTCGAGGCGCTCGCTAGTATTTTGGGAGTCGGTCCTTCTAGTCTTGTGCCTTCGTCGATTGGTTCTGGATCCCTCCCTGATCTGTCCGGTGCTGGATCTGCCCTTGCTGTTCGACAGCTTGGAACCAATGGTAACCCGGTCGGTCCTATTGAGGCTGTTGTTCGAATTATCGACTTGATCATTTACGATATTGGGCAGTTTTTCGGCCAGAACATCACTGATGCTCTTCCCATTGATCTTCTACCCAACGTCATTCCTACCGGTATCATTTTCCCTCCTATTTTGGAGTCCGGTTTGCCCGGCCCTGGTGCCCTGGGCTTGAAAAAGAGAGAGGGTGTTCCCAGTGTTCAACAGATTGTTCAGATCATTGAGAATGTTCTCGAGGCCATTGCAGAGATCCTAGGAGTCAGTCCTTCGAATTTGATTCCAGGTGGAGTTCCCACTGCTATTCCTTCTGGTCTGCCAAGTGTTCCCACCGGATTACCTGTCTCAGTTCCTTCCGTTCCTTCTGGTCTGCCAAGTGTTCCCACCGGATTGCCTGCCTCGGTTCCTTCCGTTCCTTCGGGAGTACCCAGTGTTCCTTCCGCTGCCCCATCTGCAGCATCCTCGCTTCCTTCGGGATTGCCTTCTCCGTTTGATCCCTCCGAGATTATTGCTCTGTTCACTGAGCTCGTCGAGGCTATTGTTAGCATTCTAACTGGGGCTGCTGGATCTGCTTGATCTGTGTGATAAATTTGATGTACTATTAATGATTTAATCTAGTTTTTAAACCTTCTACTTAATTATATGTTTAGCTTTACGTGCGTATTTATAGAGAATAAACGAGCGTAACATGGAATTGTCACAGGCGCCTCCAGCGAGGCCACTCCGTGGAGGCTGCTTGCGCGAAGCGCAATCGAGCAAGTGAAGATAGCTTGAAAGCGATGTATTAAAAGTGTAAAATAATCACTGCGGACCACTTGAAATATCAATAGGACAAGCCACTATGCGAGTCTAATTATCGAGGTTGGAATAACTTCTGAACAATCATTCCAACCTCTCTAATCTCCATCATTTCGAGAACCTTCGTCTTTCTTACTTCTGAAGCTCTCATCTCCATCATTTCTATATATTCTTATTCATCTTTCTTATGCATCTTTCTTATGCATGCGTGTGCATACTTGCGTAGATGTTCAAGGATAACTAAAGTAACTACACTGTTATAATTGTTCCCGTTAACCTTTCTTAATTTAACATGAAAATTGTAACTTTCTCAGGTGCTCAGCAATTATGCTGAAAAAGATACTAGTAGGTGCGAAAAATATTTTAAAATATGTTGTATAATTCATTCGTTGCACTATATGCTATGGTTGTAACTCAGGATTCATTGTATATCAACCATTTGTCACCCATACAATTGAAGAAAACATAAATTGCTCAGAGGCTTAGCTTCTCTACTACATTGTAGGGGACACTCAAAGCATTGACCATGATTGTGGAATGTGCATTTGCACCAATATTATAGTGCTAAATAGTTTATCAAAGTGGCAGAGTCGCGTATTCCGCGGAATATCTCAATGCCGTACATCGCAGCTTATACTGCGAACTCATACACTGTCAGATCCTAGGCTGCTGCTTCTTCGCACTCGATAGCTCGGCAAGAGCGAATTCTGGAAGCGAGTAGAGAGGAGGGCACAGCCATCGGCGGGACCCTGCCGGTAGGGTCGTTGTTCTTCGCAGAATATCCTGTTATTGCAAAGAAAACGGTGTGCTATGAGCGGATCCAGGCCGCGACTCTGCAACAAGAGTCCGATCCCGAGGAATAACTTCACGGACATACATGACCTGCAAAGACCGCGAGAAATTAAATATTGCTCAGATCTAGAACAATTTCGAGCTTTCCACTTGATGAAAAGCCATATTCAACATTGAAGAAATAAAGAGTATTGAAGGCCGGAAAAAGGTGTAGCTGATGAAATATACCAGTCGAAACACCGTGAATTGGAATTTATTCAGTGTAAAAGGACCCACATCGACACATTGAAGACCAAATGCAATTCTCTCTGATATCCACAGCACGCTTGGGACACAGCACACTTTGGAATAACTACGCAATATGCAGGCGGAGAGGAAGACCCGCAAGCGGAGAATAAAGCTGCTTAACATCGTGCCGTAGATTCTCTATGAGTGAATTGAACCATAGCGGATATAAAAGGACGTTCAAGTATGCTGTTTTGTAGCTGATCATTCTGGAATTCTGGCAATATCTCAAAAATACAATGAAAAACTTTGCGTTGAGTCTGTGCTTTGTGGGTGCTGCCCTCGGCGCTGTGATTAACAAAACTTGCCCCGAAGGCAGTAGCCCGGCACCTCAAGGAAGTGGAGGAGCGCTTTACTTCATCACCGATGACCCAAATGGAAATGTTGTTGTGTCTGTTGGTATCAGCTCTGACGGAACTTTGGCTGGAGAGTCCCATTTCTCAACTGGGGCCAACGGTAACTACAGTTTTAGTACCCTTAGCAACATGTTTGGCGGTGGGGACGCTCTGGCTAGTCAAGGAGCTGTTGCTGTCGAGGGGACTACTTTGGCTACTGTTAATGCTGGGTCCAATTCCATCTCGCTATTCAGTATCGACGAAACAAACCCTACGCAATTGCAACATCTGGCAAACCATGACTCTCTAGGAGATTTTCCCAATACCGTAGCGCTTCATCCAAACGCACCCGTTGTGTGCACTGGAAACACTGGCGCAAAGGCTGGAATTGCCTGCTTCAGCTATCAGGGTGCGTTTATTAACCCTATTGGCACCTTGCGTCCTCTGGCCTTAAACCAGTCTGTCCCTTTCAAGGCCCCTGCCAATTTTGCTAGTATCTCACAAATTTCCTTCAACAAAAAGGGAACTGCTCTGATTGTACTTGTGAAAGCTCCCATGGGAGGCGTGGGTACAGCTTACGTGTATCCGACCGACCCTGTTAGTGGAATTGTGCGAGAGCAGCCGGTGGTTTCAACCATTGCAGGCTCCTCGCTTCTGTTTGGAACTTCGTTTATTGATGGAACTGACGAGCATTTGTTGTTTGCTTCCGACCCTGGTGCTGCAGGAGGCCACCTGCTTGCCCTCAACTCGGAAACTCTGCAAGTCGAAGTCAAAAACTCATTCAACTATACTGGGGCAATGGCACCCTGCTGGACTTTCTACAGTCCTTGGACCAATACTCTGTTCATCGGTGACGCTGGGATGGCTAAGTTTATTCAAGTCTCTTTTCCCTTTATCACCCCTGAAGCGTGGATTGCTGACTTGCCTGCTCCTGAAATTGCCACTAGCTACAACGTGACGGACGCTGCCGTGCCAAATACTGCCCAAGATCTTGTTGGAAAGGATGGGTTTATCTACATGCTAGGGCCCGGTAATTCCACTAGCAAGGTTCAAATCTACGGTCTGGATTTGACCGGCGGTGCAAACAACGGCAAGGTGCTCACCACTTTTACTACCACAGCTGCAGGGCCCCATGCTCAGGGTCTTATTGCCTTTTAGACCATAATGAAAAACAGTATCTAATATATTAGCACCACCAACGCTGCTGGGCCCAGCCCGAGACCCGTAGCTCTACCTCGCAGAGATGTTCAACTGTTAGGTTTGTGGCTCCTGGTCTCATAGTCTGCAGTTCGGATTCCCTTTCTAATAATCTAAATAAACCGATAATAACAAATTTCTGATATCTTATGAAGACCTAAACGTTTGCGTAGTTATACACAATCAAGATAACACTACGTCGCTAACACTCTCTTGGAGGTTGCCATCGCGTCGCTATGAACCGTAGATCAGGTACGCGTGAAATAAAGTTGCATCATCACGCAGGTACACAAAAAAAATTGAAAAATCGTAAACTTAATAAGAGACACTCTTTCAAAAGGCCCGAATCTATTGGTTAACAAATCCTTGCTTCATTGCAGGAATGTTGGAAAGAAGCATGAAAGGGGGCCCCTCCTTTCGATCGGATCGGTATGATATGATCGTAGTATGAAGAATGCGAGGAGAATTTATCAAAAAAAGCTGGGGTCGCGAAGCGCGTCGTCGATCGTGCATTGTCTTCTTCAACTCTGTATACGTATATATATGTACATAGGCAGCGATAGGTCGGTATAGTAAAACAATTAGGAAAGTCTATCTTTCAGTTCATCCCATAAAAATGCTCAAACTACTCCTCCTTAGTGTCGTTACTCTCTCATTGTTCTTCGTTGCCAAAGCCCAAGGCATCAATCAATGTTTCAGCTCCGACTGTGCATCATACAACTCGGTAGTAACCCAATGTCAGAGCAATTCAAACTTCCTCCAGTGTCTCTGTAGCACTATCAGTGAGGCAGACTTAAACAAATGCATGAATTGCGTATCTGGCGACTCCAGTGTTAACTACTACAACGAGACCTGTAATTTGCCCTGCATTCAGTCCAACACCTGTGCTATTGGGTCTGGTTTGGTATTGACAGCACTTGCTTCTGCCACACCAGCAGCCTCTGGGAATGCCCAAGCAGCAGCTGTTTCTGGAGAAGTGAGTGGATCTTCTATGTCGTCTAGTGCTGCTACTCTCACATCGGGCTCAGTCGCTGCCTCAGGAGTCTCAACATCTGGATCAGGCACAGTCCAGACTACTGGAATTTCTGCATCAGCAGTATCTGGTTCGTCCTCAGCTACTGGTTCAGGTAGTTCGAGCGCTAGTGGCGCTGCTGCATCGTCTTCTTCTTCGACGTCAACCTCATCAGCTGCTGCTGCTGAAATAATCTCACTGTCGGGATCATTGATGTCATTTGGGTTGCTCCTACTATCCGTATTTTAAAATAATTAGAACTATTTAATTGTATGGGCAGCTGCTGGGGCCAGCCCCAGACCCGTAGCTCTGCTTCGCAGAAATCAAGATGTCCAGCATTCAGCAGTGTTTCAAAATGCATTTCATAAATACAACCGTCGTCTATGTACGCAGAGAAGGGCCATCAGACATTTGCGTAATTGCCAGTTTCTGCGAAGCAGAACCAACCCTCCCCAGGAGAGGCCGCCGGAGGCAGCTGGAGAGACTCGTATTATCAGTGTTTATCTATCCAGTTCGCAATGAGCTCGGCAAATTGAACTGGGTCCTCTCGATGCATGAAATGGCCAACTTTTGGGACTTTGTGGACGAGAGCGTTGGGCGCCGGTTTCATAAGATCAAACATCTTTTGGTTCATGCAGCCGTCCTCCAGACCAGCAAGAATCAGCATAGGCACCTTGTCGAAATCAACGACGGGGAACCTCTGCTTGCGTGCATTGGCAGAGAGAGCCCGGTAGTACGCAGACGCATGGTCTATTATGTCAGGCTGAGAAAGGGTGGCTTTCGTAGACGCAATATCTGTTGCAGAATAGCTCCAGGAAGGAGACCAGTACTTCCACAGCGAGTCAATGTAGGCGTAATTGTTCGACTCGGTGAACTTGGCACGGTAGATGCGGGCCACGTGCATTGTGACAAAGTACGACGACAGGTAGATTTGGATCGGGCAGAAGAACAAGATCTTGAGCGGGTTGACGTCTCCGAGGTACGGGATAGCTAAGGTCACCGCCGAAGTGACGAGATCGGGGTACATTGCAGCAGTCTGGAAGACGGCAATAGCACCCCAGTCATGGCCTACGAGGTGTACAGGTGTGTCGTGGGCTGGGTTGACCAGATCGATCCAGTTTTTGACGTCTTCTGCCAGCCGTCTGGTAGAGTAGTCCAAGGGGTCTGCTGCTAGACTGGACTTTTCGTAGCCTCGTTGCAATGGTGCGAGTATCAGGACTCGCTGCGACGCGGGGTATTTCTTCAGCAGTAACGGCCACAGACCGTTGAAAGTCGTGTTGTCATCCGGAAACCCGTGAATCAACAGAATGATTTTGGACCAGTTGCCGTCAGCTATGTGTGCTTCAGATACATTGCACAGCACGGAGTGACTGCGGTCACCGTTGGGTAGCTTGAACTTGAACTGTCCTGGAATAGTCATAACTGAACTACGACTCAAATACAGATATAAATGTTTAAAGTGAAGTCAAAACTAACCTATTTGATTAATATTTAATTTACACTTTAGGTCTGCTTCTTCACATGCATTATCACTCTACCGACCCTCGGCTAAATGCAGGGGGCAGCAATTAGCGAGGGTAATTCGCGGCAGTTCTGCTTTGCAGAAGTCGAGGTGTTTTAGTACCTAGCAGAGCAAAATAAAGTAAGATAAAATAAGGAACCCCCGCCTGTTCGTACTCAGCACCTTGTTTATACCCTATTTGAAGCTAAAAGCTGCCAACACTTCAAGGTAGACGGGGCAGTTTTTCTCATCTCCAATCCGTTGTGCTTGGCTCTTCTAACACACTAAAAATGTTTTATTACAAAACACACTGATACCCAGTTGGAAGCTCGCTTCCAGCGGGGCTACTCCGCGGAGGTTGGTCCCGCTTTGCGGGATTCACAAAACATTAGAGACATTATTACTGCTGTCTTCTTCAGGTATCCTCACCATTAGAGAGATACTACAGTGCTACTGCTGTTTATCAAGGCAGTTGTCTACAAGATGTCTGAGCAAACCCACCTGTCGTTATCTATGTATACTCATAAATACATAGTTATGGATAAATATAATAATAGTGATGACTGAAAGCCGAGCCTTTTGCTTGGTGGTTGGCTCGACCTGTATGCAATAGTGTGAAAGTAGACAGTTGCAACTTTCGAATCAAAGAGCGAGTCTCTGTTGAATGTCTTTTCATAGAGTCCTTCGTTAGCCTCTCTTTTCTCTTTTCTCTTTTCTCTTTTCTCTTTCCTCTTTCCTCTTTCCTCTTTTCTCTTTCCTCTTTTCTCTTTCCTCTTTCCTCTTTTCTTCGCTCTTCTGTCTTTTCAGAGCCTCTTTTGCGTGTTCTGTGACTCTTCGACTCCTTGATTCCCGCGAACCGGGACAACCCTCCACGGAGTGGCCCCGCCGGAGGCGAGCATTCTACGCGTGAACTCAGGTCTCTATCAGCTGGCTGCTCATGCTGGTAGACAGTATCTTCTCCAAGTCAGCCACTTCGTACACGACCTGAATGGTCAGACTACAGCTTGGACATGTGGCGGTGTCAGTGGAACCGTCGAGCAAGTCATCCACAAAGACTTCAAACCTGTCGCCACACGGGCACGGGTAGTGCAGGAGCTGGGTGATGGGGTCGTAGGTCATGTCCTCGATCTCTACTTGGTCGTACCAACTCATGATGACGGAGCAGAGGGATATTAAAAATCGAAAAAGAATAAGTAAGGCGAAATTAGAAAAATAATAGGCAGAAAACTTGGTGGATTCAAACCTGGGGTTGGCAAAGGTGTTGTTGCTCTACAACCTCGTTTAAATACTCTGGCAGGAACTCAACTCATCAACTGGAAATCAACAAATTTTACGCTACTTCTCGTCCCGAGTGTTGGCAAGTCGAAAGCAGCCTGGTAATATAAAAAAAATGTATAATAAATAGCAGGCAGAGCCGGGTAGCCCGTTTAACAGGTGCGATCTCCTGCCGATCAAACGGGATTGGGCGATCTCCCAAGATCTGCCATCGGCGTGAGGAGGCTTCCCCCCGCCTCTCCCCCCCCCCCACAGGGCAAGGGGAGCAGTTGTCGGGCTAAAGTACGCCTAAACGTTAATAATTTTGTGTGAGGGGCAACCAAAAAGCCCCTTGTGGGGGGTTGGGAGGTCAAATAGCAGGGGGGGGCTTACTGTTTGTATGTAAGTAGAGGAAGTAATACGTTACTACAAAAAATAAAAAAAATAAAAGGTGAAGAAGAGAAGATGAGAAGAAGAAGAAGAGAAAAAATAAGAGATATCTCAGACTAACACAAGGCACAGTCCTGTACCGGAGCTGACTGGCCGCTCCTTCCTTCCACCCGTAAAAGGGCTACGACTACAGATCTAGATTGGGGGTTTCCCGGCTTAACTCTGTTTAATTTTAAATAATACACCCCCTCTCCTTCGCCTAAAGCCTAAATCAATTAGCCCCTGAATCCAATAATGTTGCATCGCTTGAAGCCCCTTAGCTACGGCGGCTGCTCACACACACTTGAGGTAAGATGGCGCCTGTTGCAGCGAAACACATGCCCGCAGGGCACTTGTTCACGCGTTCTTGATGAATAATAAAGCAATGCCATTGGTGGGTTTGCCGCGGTTGTTGAATGTGGTATGACCGTAGAAGTAACATACAACACAACTGAAGACACATATTGCCTCCGGCAGCCCTACCGGGGAGGGTTCGTTTTGCTTCGCAGAAAGCTACTAAAGGAGATGCTCAGTTTTGCGCGCACACCTTAGTAATACCATTGACTGCCACCCTGTCCATGTCCATGTCCAAATTTCACCACGCACGTCGACAAGCTTCACGTATTACGCTCGCGCATACGCGAGCCCTAACATCCCCTCTTTCCGGGCCAAATGCACGCAAAGACCAGCAGTTTAATTTTGAGTCGTGTAGCACCTGCTGTAAACAGAAATTAAACGCTTCTATCAGTGTCTAAGCTTTTACAAGCCGAAACCCAGTTACACTGAAACATTTTTGCAGTTTGCCTGCAATCTCATTAAAGTTTGCAATGACATCAAGGCGGGGAAGCCTCAACCTTCCCAGATTGTCAGAACGTAGGAATTTCTGCGAAGCAGAACCACACCTCCCCGGTAGGAGCCGCCGGAGGCATGTCTTGCTGCTGGGGCCAGCCCCAGACCCCGTGGCTCTGCTTCGCAGAGATTCCGTTACATACTGCGACTGGTGGTTCACGAAGTCTGACATAACTTTGGTGCAGATCCGTTATTCAACACCCAAATTCCATTGACTTTACTGGCCAGCTTTGACCTGCTATGGTCCAGGGATTTGCTCAATGGTGTTTTTATTGCAATATTAATCCATAACCGTCAAAACTGGCTCAAAATACCTTCTCTGTAGCTGAAATCCGGCCCCTAAGCAGAGTGGTGTGGATAACAATGCCGTAAAGTTATGTCATCATAGCTGCTCACCAATTTTCAATAGACGGGCTCAGAGTGGGCGAAAACACCAGGAGAATTGTTGGCCTGTAGCCGCAGGACTCACTAGAGGACTCTCGCACGACCTTTTAGAATCCATGCCTAGCTTCTGATGAGATAATATATATACTTTTATCTGCCAGCGGACCCGGCAAAGTACCCTATATAAGCAGGTGTCTAATAAATACAGAGTCGCACCACACTTGTGTTTATCCAGGCGACATTAGAGGCCAATAGCCGATAGCGAGCATTCACCAGCAAGCGCTGCTGGGGCCGGCCCCAGACGCCGTGGGTCTGCTTCGCAGAGACACTGAAGTATGCGCCCCAGGCCAGCCACTTTCGCGGAGAGGTGGCTTCCTCTGTTGCGGTTTTACGCCTACTTCAACTTAGACGTCTATTTGAGTCCGAAAGCTGGGGCTCAGGCTTGGTAGTGACTAACCACGATTGATATCACTCAAAGGTGAATATCAATATCTCTGCGAAGCAGAGCTACGGGTCCTGGGGCTGGCCCCAGCAGCTGGACATGCCTCGGTGTGATTCGGCTCTGCAGAAACATCCTCGGCCTTGCAGAAGTGCGGCTGTTATCTTATCGGCATGCATGGTTTGACAGATGCAAGCAGATATAAAGATTAGTTGTGCGACCAGAGTTGCTATTCAAACACAGACTCGCCGAAAATGAGCACAGACGCTTCTGGGCGTCGGCCGGACCCCACTGTGTCTATTCATCTGTCTGTGAGCGTTCAGGCTCCGCCCCGCGACGTGTTCGCGGCCATTGTTGACCTTCCTGCCTACAATACCTGGCTCCCTCACTCAAGAGACTTTAAGGGCACAACCGAGGTGTCAGACACTCCGCTGAGAGTGGGATCCACCTACGAGGAGTGGGGACCCTTTGGAGTGCGCAGGGGCGAGGTCTGGGAGCTCGAGCAGGATGCAAAAGTGGTGTTCCACCAGCCCATGACCATGAAGCCCTATTGGCTCGGCCAGGTAATCGACATCGTAGTGGAAATGACTCTGACACCTGTAGCGAACGGCTCCACACCCCATACAGACCTGCACAGGACCATTCTGCTCACCTTGCCTTGGAGCGCGAAACTGCCCCCGCTCAAAGGCATCGTAGCTGAACGATTCCGCTCAGAAAGCGAGCGAACCTTACAGCTGCTCAAACATCACGTGGAAAGCTCCGTTGCTGGCCGGTGAGTTTGTCATCTCTTGCTCGCCTCCGGCGGGGCCACTCCGTGGAGGTTGGTTCCCCTGCGGGGAAATCGTACACTCCACGCTTCATAATCGTACGGGAATGGATTCTGCTCTCCCACGCTTCATAATAGTAATAATTATAGCAGGATTCTGACAACAACACCTCACGATTTCAACCTCTCTGCTACAGCAGCACTCTCCCAATACTCTCCTTTCACTACTCTTCTCTTCTCTACCCAATATTCTCTTCTAATGGCCTCCTCTACTCGAGTACGACACTGTATCATACTCGCCTATAGACTTGCTGCAGCGTACCCATTGCTGTCATAATTCCCTATGCTGCGGTTCTACTGAATTAGAGAGGTGAGACTGTATACAAATACTCTCACTTGCCTCATTCATAGGTATAAATACAAGGTATGTGGTGTGTGCCGTTGCTATACTGTATTGAGCCAAAATGCCATAATACAAGCGAGTAAACACTGTTGACAGCAGAATGACAGTATAACGAATAATAAACAGGAGATTAAATGTACATTGGGAATTTCTCACGATAGTTTCCTAATTCATTAACAGTATGTAATAACTTATGTGTGTAAGAGTGCTACATGGCGTGTTCTACATGTCACCCAGCTCAATTGTAAACCTCTTATGGTCGTTAGGATCGTGCAGAGGAATACATATATTCGGGTCAGGACGACTGTTGGTGCTTACCCTGCTCTTGTGAGAGGGCCTGGTTTCTCATAGAACCGTCATCAAAAGCCGGTGGGTGTGAGATATCGTGTTTTTCTGCGAAGCAGAACCACACCTCCCCGGTAGGGGCCGCCGGAGGCATGTTCTACGTTACCCTCGAGATATGCCTGATGATGAGAGAGTAGAGCTTCAGAACCCTAGAACCCTGATGTGTACTAATCTAGGGACTCCTACCCTGCCCGCCCGCCCGTGTCTACATCAGGGTAATCGTCCGGGCAACACCCTAGAGGCAGTTGCCAAAACAGGCATTGTTACCCAAAACGGTAATCCACAGGCTGTCCCTGTCCCGCTTCCACTGCCTAGTCGTCTTCGAAATTTCATTTTGATACGAAAATCGACACTGAAATCCTCCGTCATTGACAACTTCATAAACGTAAGTAAGACGACCTGAGATGCTAGCAGAAAAATAGGGAGCAGCAACAGAGGGACAGCAGAGAATCGAGAACAGCACTGGGACAGGGACAGGAAAAAAAACTCGTTACAATGTGACCGACGACTCGTCTGTTTCGTAGTTGATATTTTCAGTGCGATAACTGAACGCTAGTAGAACTAGAGACGTTACAGTTTTCCGCGAAGCGGAACCAACCCTCCCCGGGAGGGGCCGCCGGAGGCAACGTGGAGCTGGCCACCGGCGGGGCTCTTCCAGGGAGGGTTGCTCGGCTTCGCCGAAACTCAAGGTTCCGTTTTCCGCAAGATTTCTGTCTCGAGATCTGACTGTATTGAGAGGACTTCGTTCTTTTGATTCCCTGGTTTTCTTTGATTGAAAGCTTTGTGAGTCGCTCGTATGCTAACCAGAATGGGTATTTCTAGAGATTCCGAGCACAAGAGGTCACACACTGGTGCCAAACGGGCCCAGTTCCGAAAGAAGAGAAAGTTCGAGTTGGGACGACAGCCCGCCAACACTCGAATCGGCGCCAAGCGAATCCACACGGTGCGAACTCGAGGAGGAAACAAGAAATTCCGAGCCCTGAGAGTCGAGTCCGGCAATTTCTCGTGGGGATCTGAGAACATCACTAGAAAGACCCGTATCATTGGTGTTGCTTTCCACCCTTCGAACAACGAGCTGATCCGAACCAACACCCTGACCAAGGCTGCCATTGTCCAGATCGACGCCACTCCCTACCGACAGTGGTACGAGGCCCACTACGGTCTGCCTCTGGGCAAGAAGTCCAAGGCTGCTGCCGCTGCTGGTGAGACTCCCGTTGCCTCGAAGAAGGCCCTGGCCCGACAATCATCTGCCAAGGTCGCCCACTCGATCGAGTCCCAGTTTGGTGCTGGTCGACTCTACGCTGCTGTTTCTTCGCGACCTGGCCAGAGTGGTCGAGTCGACGGATACATTTTGGAGGGAGAGGAGCTTGCTTTCTACCTGCGAAAGATCACCGCTAAGAAATAGACAACCTACCACAAGAGCGTGTAAAAAATGTGTTTGGCACAGCGTAATGCCGCAGTTGTAGTTAAAATTATACGAGCATGCCTTCTTCTAGGCGTGTAGTCATAGTAATGAATCATTTGACCAAATATCATAGAGACCGTCCACCTCGCCTCCGGCGGGGGCCCCTACCGGGGAGGTATGGTTCCGCGAAGCGGAAATTGTGACTAGCTATAAGAATCTGGAAAATTGAATTACTATCAACATTAGAATCATGTTGGGGCAGAATGTCTGCTGTCTAGTCCAAGTGGCCCACCCACTGATTGCAGGCAAGAGCTGAGTTGACCTTGATCAGTTAGACTCAAATAAGTTAACTATATTTCAAGGCTTATTTAAAAAATATGTCTTATACAGTATAGACATATATAGTTAGACATAACTAGTCGAGAGGAATATATAATACCTCGTTTGCGCCTGTCCTAACATTGGTATATCTATATACTTCTCGATACTGCATGTACGACTAGAATATTTCAAAAAAAAAAAAGGCTTGTAACTGACATTTTATGAAGTTATATGAAGTTATCAGCGTTTAACACAATTGGAGATAGATGTCACGGAGATCATAATTCATTTTGACCGAAAACCTCTTGTAACGACAACTGATTGCAAGACCTATGCAAGAGGATGCGTTGAGTCGACGTATGTAATTAAGCCTTAACTTAAGACATCCAGACTTAATTTGTAGACTAAGATGTTATGTCTTGCACAATATAAACATTAAAACATTAGAAGGCTGAGTTGGACACCTATGCCTTCATACATGTATAAATAGTTTCTAACTATGTCTTTACAATATTGATATAATGTTATATAGCTATAGCTAAAGGAAATTTTGAATGGTGAAGATCAAGAAATCCGCTCGATATTGCGGTACACAGTTCCACTAGTAGCATCATGTTATTTAGGAGGTTCAATTACTATCGATGGGGTTATATATTGGCTCATTCCCATCTTGCGTTAACGCTATGTTTTAGATGCATGTTAGAGCAATTAACTTAAGTGCTTCTATTTACATATACAGGTAGATTAGTTGAATATTTCAAAATCAAAATGTATAGCAAGTAATTGTATAAAATGTATGAGATAATGTACCATCTGACCGAAGAGTGTCATATTTAGTCTAGGCAGCATGGGTACCGTGATGCATCGCCTTTGCAAGATTCATTTTATCATGTCCGCGAGGTGATCGAGTGCTTCGCAGGATTCAACCGATCCCATCTCCGCGAAGCGGAACCACCCCTCGCCGGGAGGCGCCCCGCCGGAGGCGAGCATCACGGTCGTTCAGATCGGGGGCAGAGGATTTCGGCAAACGGGACATTGGAGCCTCGTTCTCATCCACTGCTCCATGCATTCGGTGTGGAAAACATGCTTGCAGGGTGTCACCATGTAGCGACGTCGAGCGAGGATGTTTGCGGGGGTCGAGGCCATGTGGACTTTGTCTTTAGGTAGAATCACCAGGTCAACGGGGTTCATGCAGATGGCACAGTCGACGGAGGCAGCTGGGTGCAGCAGGGCACTCTCGTCATTGGCGTCATCTGAGTCGGAGAGTGAAACGCGCACGTTGCTCGGGTTGTCGGCGTCTTTGGCGAAGTTGAAGCCGGTCTCGAGATCTTCCTCGGTTATGACGGGGTGATAGTCATAGAGTGTCGAATAAGTGCCTTTCGGGACAAAGAAGCGTGGGCCAAACACAGACTGAGCGACGAGTAGGCATACCTGGAACCACACATACCCTGTGATGGCGGCTGCAAAGAGTGGGTCGTACCGGTGGTCGACGATGTTGTTTGGGACGAGGCACACGTAGAGGAGGGGTACCAGGCGGGTCAAGCTGGTGACGATGACGTATCGCCACAGGAACGACTTGCGTGAGCCTCGTACAATGTTTCTGTATATCTGGGGGATCCACAGCGAGTACAGCAGGGCAGTCATTGTGTACTCGTAGCCTAGTTTGAGAGGAAGTGGCCAAGAGACTGACGTGACCGACAGGATGAGAAATCCGAGCAAACAGAGGTAAAACCGGGAGTATATCATGCCTGAGAGTTGCCTTTCGTCTTGTTCTATAGGGGTGGGAGGGCGTTCTACGGTTGGTAGTTGTTGTTGTTGCTGTTGTGTGCCATTCTCTCGACTCTGTTGCTGCCTGTTTCGCTCGTCTAAAGCTTCTCGCGCACGTGCGTCCGCTATAAACTCCATCAGCTGGGATCTGTAGACCATCGTCAGGTATCTCAGCTCAAATAGCACCGTCAGGGTGAATGCAACAAATGCGACTGCCAGAAAAGACAAGGCAATGGTTTCCATAAATGACATGACAAGTGCCGACATGCAGATTGCGCCGTCAACAAGAGCAGTGAGAGCAACACTAATAAAACTGATCCTTGAAATGGTCGACGGGGTGCTGGTGTCTTTCATCTGCATCGTGAGCGCAATCATCTGCCCGAGCAGTAGGACTGCACCGCATAGCACAGCCGTGCGAATGCGCCCGTAGTACTGCTCCTCTTTCTCACCTCTGAGGTTGACGGTCGACAACGCAATCGCACAGTCTGGTGAGTACAGCGTGGCCTGCAGTCGTAGCGGTGGGGTGCTTTTGTGGGGTCGTCCTAGCGGATATCGCAGTTCGTCTTCGATATCTTGCAGTTCCTCTTGACTTAACCCTGTCGAGTGAATGTGCCCGTAGATTATATACTCGCACTTGTCTGCCGCCACCTCGGCCTCCTGGACCACCCCGTAGTACGGATCACGCTCCTTCAGCATCAAACTCTGGTTGAGAGATTTCGCCATGATGCTCCTCGCTTCGTCAAAGTACTCGTCGTCCAGCAACAGATGGGGCAAGGCATACGACCCCGCAAACTTCAGCGAGTTCGTGCTCAGGACAAGATTGCCCTGTGGTTTGACATACAGGCCCCTCAGCGACAGCGTGTGCTGCATTTCGGGCGACTCCGGCACTAAAGTGACCTCCATGTCGATGGTCGACACGTTCATCCCGACGTCTTCGCTCACAACCTTCCGTATAAACATCTGGGTGGTCCCATGCCCACCCGTGAGGTTCCCTTCTTTCTGTGGATTAATAAATATAAAGTCTTCTTGTCGAAATGTTCCTTCTCGATATCCCCCTCCTCCAAATGCGTCGTATTCTAATGCAGTTTCATTGCCATTACCACCGTGCGTCTCATTCGACCGTGGCAGCGGCATGTCTATAGGTACAATATGCGTGTTCATCTTCTCCCACTCTCCCTTTATTATCCCCGACACGTTGCTGAAGAATGCTGGCGCTTCTTTTTCTTCAGATCCTCCTTTGCCCTTCTCCTCAGTCCATATTTCCTCTGCCCTTTCGTATATTTCTTTGGGCAGCGACGACCCCCGGAATGCCGGTGTCTCTGGGTACTCCTTAAATCCTGCCAGCGTATCCGTGTGGTCCCTCCACGACGAAGAGTTGAGCCAACTGACGTATTTGTTCTGGGTCTCAAAGTACTCTCGGAGCTCTTCTCGCTCCCGAGCCGTGAGAATCCGGGACGGGTTTCCAGCCGGCGAGAAGAGCATGAAAAACACCAGAAACAGGAAGAACGCTCCTCTGTTTACTTCCATGGTGGCGTTTTACTGTGCTGAGAGCTCGAAAAGAGCCTAGATGTTAGATGTATAACTACTAGTTTACTAACATTCAACATCTAATAACCGTGGCGAGACACATTTTGGGTAGTGGGGCGAATAGTGTGGGGGAACTGCCTCTCCAGGCGACCTATTGCTACATATATATTGAATATCTAGCTAGTTTTACTGCTTGCTGGGTCGAAAAAGGGTAGTTGTGCTTTGCAGAATGCTTGTAGTTTCTAGTAACGTTACTGTGATCTAGTAGTTATTAAATCAGATTGAACCATCACGATTACGATTTAGTTAGTATGGGACCTTTGAGTACGTACCTACAGAATAGCTAGCTAGGTTGTTAGAACTTACAAGATACATTGCTCAGCCTGTTCAAGCGAAGACTTTAAAGTTACGATACTCTCAGGTCTGTTGTAAGTCGTGTGTTTTCTGCAAAGCAGAACCAACCCTTAGGCAGCTGGAGAGTGTAGAAAGGTGTACTTGGATTTTAGTATGAGAGATTGTTTGTTACGTACGTACGGGAGAGCTAGGTAGATTGTACTGGTTACTAGGCTTGTTAGACATAATCAGGAAAAAAAGTATTTGAAAGACAATGTTATGGTTCAGTAAAGGCAATTCAGTTTTCTGCATATTGCTGAAAGCAATTAGTACAGGTCTGTGAAGTTTTTTCATCATTGAATGTCAGCATGTCTGAGTAGTACTTACCTTGAAGGTGCGGATTCTGCGAAGCAGAACCAACCTCCACGCAGTGGCCTCGCCGGAGGAAATTTCCACATCGACTCCGGCGAGGCCACTCCGTGGATCTGCTTCGCAGAACTTAGACACACTATGTCGGAAATTGTGCTCTAACGCAGTAGCAAAAAGAGAAAGAGAAAAGAGGAAACAGTTATATAAAAGACGGTATCGGCAGGGAATACAATGCAGCAACACCGCAAATGTAACACGGGGATCGGGTCCAAATGTATTGCTATCTGTCTCACAAGAAAAATCTAAAGGTGAAAGGAAGAAGTTGCATTTTAGAAAATTTGTACTTGAAAAATGTAAGGCGATCATTTCCAGGTTTGTAGGACACAGTACAAAACATGCATATTGAAAATAACATAACTGAATTCTGTACTCACTCACAATTAGAATAAGAAACAGCTATAAATAATCTAACCGTTACACAATAGGGGAGCTAGTTGGGCTAGCACTAACTAAGATAGTTGTGTTGTTAGTATCATACAGACGTAGTTTGCTGTAGGTTTAACTTTAACTCTCTGCTTAGCTGACTTGGATCTCATATGTGGGGACTGTGTGCTGTATAAATACTGTTCGTATATTGGATAGCGTGAACGAATTGTGACACGGCCCAAGCAACAAACATACACCAGAAAGGTGAAATCGTACCAGCCAAATCATGATAAGTCACTACATGCATACACAGAGCCTGACAGGCACTGTACTGCTCACTCTTATTAGTAGGGGTTTCTGCCTGTACAACTGCAATTAAACGGTTACGTAGCTGGTCGAGTCAACCTATGGTAGATAATATCAAACTATATACGTATGAGTTACTTCAAATGAAACTCATCATCATCACCACCATGAGCTTCTGCGAAGCAGAATCAACACCTCCCCGGTAGGGGCCGCCGGAGGCTCAGGATACGCCCCGGCGCCTCATTAGCAAAATAAATTACGTTTTGCAAACCTCGCCTAGCTACAGCGTGAACATTAATAGAATCCATGCCCCAATGGATTGAAGGATTCTACTACGATGAAAGCAGGAGGAGATACTTCAGAATAGCGGAGAACAGCAATGCAGCTGCTTCTGCGTCGAGATATACGACTGACCACGCCAGGTCGGTCCAGAAATCAGCCCGTGAACTTCCTCCCGTCAAAAGACCTCTGATCTCGAACCTTTACATGAAAGCCCGGTTGGGTACTGGCGACGACCCGGACCTGAAAGAAATGCGACGGGCAATAGTGAGGCAAAACTGGAGCCACGAGCTCGACTCTAACATATATGGGATAAGTGCTGACTACACAGACCTGGCTAATACTTCTGTCAAAGTGTTTGCAGGCAGTCGGGCACATCATGTTGCACTTTCCAAGGACTGGATTTCTATTGACCTCGTGGTAACCTCAGCCCGACTCAGCGACTCAGACTACTTGGACACGTGGGATATGCCCAGTGTGTGCACCTACGGACGTTATACGGCTGGGGTTTCTCAAAACGAGTCGGTGATTAAAGTCCTCTACATGTACGAGTGCCAGCTGATTATGCCCAAGCTCGGGGTGTCGTGCGTGAGTCTGTCGCGCCCACGTAAGCCCAACTTTGATTATGAGCTGGTGGTGGGCTTTGGTAAGTCTGTTCAGTACTACAATGGGGAGAAACAGGGCATCATCAGTGCTGGAGGCATGAAAACTGTGAGTTCGGATGTGACAGCCTTGGAATGCCGGGGCGCTGTTCATCTGATAGGTCAGCGTAATGGAACCGTCAAGGGCTATCCGAGAGACCGAGGTGTGGTCGAGGGTCGGCCGCTGTACACCGTGAAGCATCGTACGCCAGTGACTAAAATGGTTCCACTAAGTGATCACGCGACGCAACGAGACGCCCAAATTCAGGACGAGAAAAGCGACTCTCAGGGTGGCCAGAGTCCCTTTGTTCTTGTCGCTGGCCTGCAAAACTCCATGTGCCTGTATGACCTCCGCATGCTTCGAGACAAAAGTGCCCTCACAACTCCGCTGATAGCCTACGAGGGATATTCCCAAGGAGCCTACTTCCACCACGGCCTGTGCACTTCCAAGAAGATGATTGCCGTGAGCGACACGGACAACCGAGTCAAACTGTTCGACACTTTTTCAGGCCACCGACTCAACGGAGGAGACCTCACGCACCACAAGTTCGACAAGCGCATAACCGGACTAGCGTGGGCCGGCGCAGACGAAGAGCTCGAATCTAGCGGAATCTACGTGTCCAGCGGGGACGAACTCACCTATTGGAGTGCCCACAGAGACAAAGAACTGAGAACTATGGACGGTGCACGCTTGCTAGGAAGGGATGAGCGGGAATGATGACTCGTTACTATTTATTATACTGTCGCTACTTCGCCTCCGGCTAGGCCCCTCCCGGGGAGGGTTGGTTCCGCTTCGCGGAAAATGAAAGAAGAAGTAGGAGAAGGAAGAAGAAGTAGGAGAAGGAGGAGGTGTGCGGGTGGTCCTGCTTGACTTCGATTCTCCTCTTCTCCTTTATAATCCGCGAAGGCGATATAGCGGGCAATTATCATTATTATTATTATTTTAATATACATTTATACATGCAAGAGTGTCCTCGAAGGTTTGTGTTTTCCGCGAAGCTGAAGCAAACCGCCCTGGGGGAGGCCCCGCCGGAGGCGAAGTGGAAATCGCTTAACTCGACTTGGCCTTTTTGCTAGGACGGGTCGTCTTAGGATGAGTGTGGAGCAAGGCATCCCACCATCGGAAAGAGGACGCGTAGTTGCCGAGGAAGTACCTGTGGTGGTCGTCGTGGTGGTCGGCACCGGCCCAGAAAGGGAGGAAGTGATGCAAAGACCAGGGGAGCTCGTAGCCGGAGTGGGCGTCGACAGCCTGGAACAGACGCAGTCCGACCCAGATGTAAACAGTCAGCATATGCAGATCTCCACTGATGGCAGCCCAGAAAAGTGGGATGCCCACAGTTCCGATACCGAGAATAGCTACTTCGATAGGATGAGCGTACTCGGCAGCAAGTCCGAATGGAGCCGCGTATCTGTGGTGCTGTTTGTGGATGTACTTGTAGAAGGGACCGTAGTGGAGTCCACGGTGCATCCAGTAGTGCCACGCGTCTTCCAGCACGAAGAAAATAGCCACGTGCATTGCGATTTTGGTGATGGGAGGGAAAGGAACGCTGACTTGCAGACCTAAATATTCACAAACGGGGTGGAAGGCCCAGATGGGGACAGCCTCGACCATGAAATGCGACAGGAACACCGACTTGAGACACTCCCACTGCTCCTTGAAGTTAGGCTCCTTGGTGTCCTGAATCTTGTACTTTCTGAAGTACGGGATCATGTCGAGGATGATCCACGGCACAGCTCGACCGAAATACATTATCTCGTGGTACATAAACATGAGGAGGCCAGTAGCAAGCACGTCGTTACCGATGTAGACAAAGTACGAAGCCCATATTCGCTCGGCGATGTTGAGTTCGGGGGCAAACGTCTGGACGTTTTTCAGAGTCTCGAAGTAAGACGAGCCGGGAGTAACTAAATTGTCCAAGACGGTTCTGTTATGTTAGTTTATAGATGAAGACGAGGAGTGAGACAAGATGTAAAGCCCAATAACTTACGTCATGATGATTCTTTTGTGTATATTTCAGTGTTTCTTGTCGCAAGTCTTTAGCACGAAAGATGATTAAGAAGAAAAAAAAACCCAGAGAGATACACGTAGAAGTAAAAATGTTGAAAAGGTGGACGATCCACCGTTAAGTTTTATCGTATAATATATTTTCAGGGTCTCGAGGAACGAAAACGAGTTTTTGCTGCCGAAGGGGGCAGTTACCTGGCAGTACTTAGGGGCCGTGCAAGCGCAGTTACGAGATAAACGACTTGAGCGATAAGAGAGGGCGTGATGAGGAGATTGGGGTTGGGGTGATTTGGCAGTGCTCTAATTTGAGGAGGCTGAGAAAGTGCCAATAGTAGCAGTAAATTTTTGGTCACATTTACACTTAAAGGCGAAAAGTGAAGAGCCATTTGGCAAAGCAAATAACCATTCCGGAGAGTAGAACCTGGGGGACCACCCGGAGGTTGGGAGACGCGAACCAGGGCCAATACAGATAGTTCCTACACCGTGACTCGTATTATACCGTATCACGAATACTAATATGGATAGTTAGATGCCCTTTGATCTCACTTTAAAGTGTTGTTACTACATCTTTTAGATTTTTGCAGGACTGGATTTAGCACCATGAAAAAGATCCTGAAGAGCCCTTTTATAGTTCTCTCATGGTTCTACGAGTCTATACTATCTGTGACTTAACCTGTCTAAATTTCCTAAGTAACTCACAGAAGATACCCTTTTTATTTTACGTTCAGTTGTCATCCTCGCATGTTTTAGATTTGCAGAAGTAGCAACTTAGAAGCGAACTTAAAATCAACTTGGAAAGATTTTTCTATTCCTCTCATCTCTCAAGGTTCTTACGTACCTACACTATACTGTAATTGTGCCCTGCATCATTTGTGTTCTGTTCAAACTTTATGTCTCTTTAAATGTCTCTTAGCGGGGCCAAGAAGCCGGGTAGCTCATCGCAGACGTCGACCATTTAAGCTTAACCTTAAAGTGATGGCACAAGGCAAACTTCCCACTTTGCTCCTTCAACTAAATTATATGTCTTAGTGCATCGATAGACTGCGAAAAGAACAGTTTACGGATCATAGTTTTAGTAGTTTGTAGTATTTTGCATGACGCATCCCCGGTGCTTGTATGCTAGCTTTTCGTTATGGTTATGGGCTGCTTTCATATCCCTCCTCTTACGCAAAAGAAGTTTCGGCTTCTGTCGTCTCATGAAAACAAAAAATAGAACTGACCTTTTTACTTATATCTTGATGTCTCAGTATTAGTTTTCACTAGTGAAGCTCACTTGCACCAGACGGTCATGAGCAAATTACGAATATTGATACATTGGTTTGATTTCGCTCTTAGGCAGTTATAGTCGTTCTTAGCACACTTTGTGTATGCACCCCGTTTACAACAAACAAAGCCCACGAGTGAAAGCAAAAATAAACGAGAAGAAGAACGGCGACATTACTCCTTCTTACAGATAGATTGAAACGCTGGCCTCCCCCAGCAGTAAGTGACCTGAGACATAATTGAACTGCCTCCTACTCGCATATATTCGTTCCCAACGTTAAAAAAACCTTAACAATGATTGTCAGCAAAGCTTAAGCCACCCATTTCCTAAACTCTGGTTGTGTAAAGCAGTGTTGCTCCTATCACTTTCTTTCTCTGTCCCATGCCATATTTTTTTCTTCTCACTGTGCTTCTTCCACCAGTGTGCTCGAAATCAGGTTTGCCTTCTGCCAATATTCCCATGGAGATAACCGCACGGCTTCGCAGTACTTTAGTAAATCTCCCGCTAAGGTCCGAAATCACGTGGCTCAGATAGTGACCCCTCGTCTGTCATTCCTTCCGGCAAGACTCAGTAGCTCGGAAATAAACTTTATCAAAAAGGCGACCTTCAATGCGTTTGACAGCTTTATTGCACTTTGATAAATAGTAGCTCGAAGTTTGAGGAATAATTTTTTGGTTAGAAAAAAGGCTCTTGAGTTAGGCATAGCCCTATATACCAACTTTTGCTTGAGCCAACGTGGTTTCCTCAAGCAGCGTAGGAGCACTAATTATAAATCACATTATAACCCTTTGTAAAAGTGAGGTAATCACGATTTAAAAGGCAAAGAGCTTTTTGTTACAGGCTGGCGGGTAGGACCAACACAAGTTGTCAGACGTGAGAGTGCCCGGGCATATTTTGTTCACTTGTTTGTTTTCGTCTAGAAATATATTGATTCAGAAGGAGCCGCTTCCTGGCGTCCCTCGTGTCCAAATGGCAAATGAAATCCAGGGCATCGTGCGGACGCTTGAAAGAGCAATATCTGAGGACAGGTCCGACTGTATCCTGGAGAACGTCAAAGAGTTGGCGTCGTACGGCGTTCAGCTCAATTTACATCAGCGGAACCTCCTAAGAGACGCTTACAAAGTACTGATACGCAATTACCGCGACGATTGGTATTTGACTAAAGCAGCTGCGGAAAGGGCTGCTATGTTCAGTCGGATTCAAGAAGCAGCAAAGTACGAAGAGGCCAAGAATGAGAAAAGTCTCATGGTGGTTGACATGTGCAAGGAGGCTCTAGCTTTCTTGACAGCATGTGTCCCTTACTCAGAGACCGTTGAGAACCAGGTGGATAACCGGAAACTTCAAGGTGATACGTGGCGATATATAGCTTCCGTATCAGAGGGAGATGCTCGTAAGAAGGCATGTGATTCTGCGGTTGAATGCTATATGTCGGCGATAACTTTGGCAAATGCTCACTTATCTCTAATGAACGAATACCGCCTCAGTGCAATTCTTAACATGTGTCTAGTTCACTACTCCCTCATGAATAGCACTGATGTTGCCTGCAGGATATTGAGAACGACGTTGAATGAGATCGAACCCATATTAAATTGCAATGATACACATTTGACGCCTGTACTAGAGGACACTATCTACTATATGAAGAGGAATTTAAAATTTTGGGAGGACGATATAGAAATATCTCAGCTGGAAGACTGGGGTGCCAATCAATGATGTACGATGAACTGTTTTGGAGTGAACCAAGTAACTGAAAGCATACAGGCGAGCCTTAGAGGTGCCGAGAGATAGGACTTTCTAGAAGGCATCAAATAAACTCAACCGCTGGTCCACGAAGCGAGATTTTTATACATGCCCGAGTGATGGAATTACAACATATTAATGAGAAGCTCACACTGGAGGCATGAAGAGACTTCAAAGCCGCCTGCCAGAGTGGAGGATCGTTTCACAACATGTTATAGAGAAGCTCATACTGGAAGTATGAACCGACTCTCTAAAATAGGTTGCCAAGGCGGAGGATCGTTTTTGTAAGAATTACGTGCATTTTGCTTGGCCACCACCAGTGAATTGCAAGGATCCGTCGCGACCCTTCTTCCCTTCTTCCCTTCACCCTATGAAATCCTCGAAAGGCTATTCTTTGGAATGAAGAGATGACAAATCTTAAACTTGAAAAAGAAGCAGGTTCCTTCAACCACCCTAAAAAACATGCATACAATATTAAGACCTGATTCCCGTGAGAAAGGTAACGGGTATTTACTTCAAAGCGCTATTCCCTCTACGGAACGCTTATTTTGTATTTATCAAACCCATAGACTTTAAGCGAAGCCATGAATTCTCCTAAGTCGTCTAAACGATTATTTGAACCCTTAATTTGTATGCTAAACCTACCAATCATTAACTATCACTATAACTAGAACTTTTCGCTGACGAAAAGTCTAAAATAATGTTTCTTCACGTTTATACCAGTTCTAGTTGTTTACCAGTATACCAATCCTTCAAACGCCTATCGGGACCAGTATCCATCGTCCTCAACGTTTTCAGCCTTGGCAAGGCCACGCTTTCGCGACCAATATCCATCGTCCTCAACGTTCTCAATCTTGGCGAGGCCAGGTTCAGCCTCAGCTTCAGCCTCCCGGCGAGACCAGTATCCATCGTCCTCAACGTTTTCAATCTTGGCAAGACCAGGTTCAGCTTCAGCTTCAGCCTCCCGGCGAGACCAGTATCCATCGTCCTCAACGTTTTCAATCTTGGCAAGACCAGGTTCAGCTTCAGCTTCAGCCTCCCGGCGAGACCAGTATCCATCGTCCTCAACGTTTTCAATCTTGGCAAGACCAGGTTCAGCTTCAGCTTCAGCCTCCCGGCGAGACCAGTATCCATCGTCCTCAACGTTTTCAATCTTGGCAAGACCAGGTTCAGCTTCAGCTTCCCGACGAGACCAATATCCGTCGTCTTCAACGTTTTCAATCTTGGCAAGGCCAGGCTCAGCCTCAGCTTCCCGGCGAGACCAATATCCGTCGTCCTCTACGTTCTCAATCTTCGCAAGACCAGGCTCAGCCTTAGCTTCACGGGCGTTGATACTGGCAGCGTAGGCCGTAGCAGCAAGAGTACCAGTAATAATGGTGGAAAACTTCATTGTGATGGTAGTAGGAGCCTGGCACTGGAGTGTTGCTTGTGGCTATTACTAAAATTGTTTCCTCCCTCCCCTGAATATATATAGGGCGTTCACTCCACACTTTGCTTTTACCGTACTTCGGTGAGTGAATTCAGACAATCTTTGCGTCATGCAGGTTTCATCTTGTATAGCCTTTAACATTGATTAGCACCATCTGGGTGTTGATGCCGTCTTATGGGGGCCGTATCCCCGCTATTGTAGATGCTAGATAAACTCTAGCCCCGTGTATATCGAGTTAACTGGCTCATCACGACCTGTGAGATCAACGATCCGGAAGATCGATTTAACGGCCGATGGAGATGTCTCAGTTTAAAGCCCGCCCCACGGTTCTTACGCAGTACAAGCCATGTGGGCGGATAACAGAACAACCCAGAGTCTTCTATCGTCCCCATCCCCATGGTATATTGAGAGTATGAAAATTGGTGTCACAACATATCTGACATTCAACCCGTGTCGACTCAGATACAACTTACTTAGAGTTTTGTTTGTTGGATGATCTTGAGCCAGGTTACCTTCTGGAAGATCCTTGTCGGTCTGAACCGTGACGCATAACACGGCACTGCACATCATATCTCTTTGGATTAAGTTTTTAGCGAGGGTTATGCTTCATAGCAAACTTTAGAAGGTTGGGAGTCGATCATAGGGTAGCGGCGGGATTATTCTTTTTATCATCCATATCGTAGTTAGTTGACCTTCTCTTCAACACTTTGCATTGCCAGGGAGTTCGAGAGTGTTCGCGAGCTTTGAAAATGGGTCTAACTGACTTGTTTTCCAAATGGTCCAGTCAGGGTCATGAAGATATCGCATTGCCAGGAGTCGATAAACCATATTCGGCCTTGATGCAGGATGAGGAAGCTGATGGCATATCGGGAGCAGTTGACGGTGTGCCACAAGTCAGGCCAAGTTCTACAAAGATTCCAAAAATCATGACCATAATTCACTGGGTTGTACACGTGGTATTACTGGTCCTCCTCATAATTGCATTTCGAAAGACACAGACCAAGGAGTGCCGGTCTAAAAGTCCAATATATTCCCCAGCAGACGTTGCAATCGACTATGAAGTCGTCCAGTTTCATTCGGGATTTTACGAGGATAAGACCAAATATATGGGGCTTCCAAGTCCAGAGCTAGACGCTAACTGGCTGGCACTCTACGAAGATGTCCTTGTGAGTCGGATAAGTCCAGAGGATGCTGCCAAAATTGACGGTGAGACCATTCCATTCCCACACGACCCTGAGTATCACTTGGTAGCATTGGAAGTATTCCACCAGTTACATTGCTTGGTAAGTTTTTTTATCCTTCTGAGGGTGCTGCTGGTATATTTGCTCTAACTAGAATGTCATTCGAAGGTCATTTTACCCCGATTACTATGACATAGGCGACACGGATAATAAGCACCGAGATCATTGTCTGGATGAAATTAGGCAACAACTCATGTGTTCAGCTGACCTCACACCTATCAGATACATCTGGAACGAGACCGAAGGTAAGATCTTTGGTGTTGCTAAGACGGTCCATTACTGTCGAAATTACGACAAGATTTTCCAATGGGGCGAGGAGAACAGAGGCGTCAAATGGTTCAATCAAACTGATAATCCGTATATGCCCGACCCTGAGAAATAATTCGTCATAGTTCTTTCCATAACTTCAAAATTCAAATTTAGTTTCTTTTCCGCTCATATAGCTTCTACACATAATCCTCTCCTGTACTCTTCTCGCGTATCGGTCTATTTTTCTTTTCCTCTAGCCAGCTGCAAGATGCGAGCCCCAAGAAGATCTGAACCTTTGATACTTCCGATAACTGTGAAGCGGTGTTTTACGGTAGATCTGGCGAGATCAAGTTGCAAATCAACGGCCGTTAAGTAGTTGATCTGCCCGGATTTAGAAGGCTGAAGTGTATAGTACACATTACGCGGGCATCGCGTGGAAACAGCGGGAGTTTAGCTGCTTGCAGAATCGCATGGAGTTTTTTAAACTAAGTTCACGTTTGTGAAAGTTCATGACGTAAACAGAGGTAACATTCTTAACAGAGCCCCCGTATTCAACTGCAATAGTTTCTCGTTTGCATCTGTACTATGCATCGGCGCCCTGCATTTTAAGAAGGATACCAAGCGACCACACCGTATGGACAGCGAGGCGAAAATACGTGGTTATTTTTGAAATTCTCAATGTGGAGTCGTACGTACACTCTTCACATGGCTTCAGGCTGTGTACCAGTTCATAGCCGGAGTTTTAAATCCGCTAGATGACCGCGTAAACGGTCTCTGCAATTTCAGCATAATTTTTAGGAAAGTCAGTGTTACAGTCAGAAACGGGCCGTTTGAATCTCCGCGTTTCTGGAAGCATGAGGCTAAACACCCGGTCTCCCCCTAAAATTTCCTATTCCCAGGTACTTGCGTGGTAGCAATAACATGGTAGCTTTGATTGGAAGCTTTTGCATGGTAGCTTTCGCTGGAAGCTTTTGCATCAAGCTTTTACATCAAGCTTTTTGCATCGCAATTTTGAATGGTAACTTCGGGTGTACCTTGTATCCTTTAGTACCTTCGAATGTATCCCTAGATGTGCAACTCAGAAGGTGCTTCTAGTAGTAAACAACGCAGACGCATCTCTAGATAGTAACGTAACTTTAGCCGTATGCTCTGTGGTAACAGAAGATGCATCCCTCGATAATTAACTTAGATGCGCCTCTTCATACTAACAGAATGCAACCCCTTGGATAGTCAACTTTTGAAGCAATATCATTCTGGATAGGTGACGTAGAAATATCGTAGATGGTGTATACGCAAGTAACATCCTAGATAGTAAACGTAGATAATTATCCTAGATGGTAACCTTGCATACTTAACCTTAATCTAATATTTTCAACTGACCGATTAATCGTCCATCTCTTACAGATACATTATTAGCCAGCATTTCCAACCTCCCCGAAAACTGATCTAGTTAGCCGAGAACAATACGGCGGAAAGGATGGGACGGTGTACTTTGGTTGATCTTTTGCAAGCGCGGTCACCCCGTGGAGGAATTGCTCTGCCTTTTGCAATTGCTCTGCCATTTGCAAGAAGCGTTACTCTCTACATTCTACACTCTACACTCTAAACTCTACACTCTACATTCTACACTCTATTCACAATATAAATGCAAATAGTTCCACTGGGACAAAATAACAGCACGAGTCCGAACCAGGCAAACCAATACCGCTTAAAGAGACTCCCCGACGAGTAGAAGAATGACACTTTCGCTGGGTGGAATTCTACTTCTATTCTTCAATTACATAGCAGTTGAGCCCATTTCTATATTTCTATAGTGCCTACTCTACACAATGGTTCTACCTACAAATCTACGATGCTGGGCGATGTTAAGTTGAGAAGATGCCAAAGTCGCAATTAATGAGTTTCAGATGAACGCAGGATCAGCACCGTCTCCACCAAAAACGTGACTTCTCCACTAAATATCATCAGACATTAACCAAAAAAAAGATCTGAGTGGAGCAAAACGAAGGCCCTTAACGGGGATGACAATAAGGACTGGTTGATTAGACAATATATACATGCTGTGAAACGGGCATGGCGAACCTCAAATTTGTGATAGAATCACTGTATGATGCAGACGGGAACCAACACCGCTCCAAAAGGGCCAAACACGCTTGCTTAAACTGCCAATCAAGAAAGGTAAAATGTTCGGGGACTGCACCGTGCGACCTCTGCCGGACCAAAAGTTTCGAGTGTGTATACAAGGACTCTTTCAGGCCTTCTTCTACAGAGCCAGGAAATCACAATGTAAAGTCTGCTGCAGGCCGAGAAGAAGCTTCAAAAGCTCCTCCTTCCAAGTCTAATAGCACTCATGTTACTACTTCAACGTCAGTGAAGGAGAACAGACCGAAAGTGGGCGCTAGGGTGAAACCTTCTGTAAATCCGGCCAAGCCTAAATATTCTGTTAAAACCACACGACAGCCGTACTTTCGATGGTTGGGCCCTACAGCCATTGCACCGCCCGTCACCGGAACCTTTCGGCTGCTGTCTATTAATCTTCGGTCAAATGACTCTGACGAGAGCAAACGGTCAGTGGTCGTGCAGAGAGGCCCAGCATCATCAGTTCCTGGCACGGACGAATCGCTTGAGGTGACAACGACTCGCAAAACTGGAGCTTCGTCGCCTCTGGTTGGTATACTACCCGAGCCAGAAACGTTTCCTTTGCCTGGAAAAGAAGCTTATGAGCAGTTTGGACTTTGCATGAGTAACTACGTGCCCTACTTGCCATGGGAAGAGTTTCAAGACCGGCTGGACCGCGGAGTAATGGGTCAAAGTCTGCTTTTTGCCATGGCTTCACTTTGTGAGAGACTCAATCACATCCCCAATATCAACGCTAATAATAGTACCAACCCCGAGGAAATAGACTCGCCCCACATATCAATGGCAGAGCGTTATGCCGAGACTGCCAAACGACTCATTTTACCACACTTGGCATCTCCCAGTGTCGAAGTCGTCTACGCACTTCTTCTCATTGCATACTGCGAATTCGCTGAAGACAGAGACTCGGGCCTGTGGGCGTGGTCTGGCATGGCCATAAGAATGTGCTACGACCTAGGGTTGCACAAGGCGCAGAACCAGCATAGTGGGGAGGATTTCCACCAAAAAGTGTTTTGGTCGGTTGTTTGTCTCGACCGACTCATATCTTGCGGAACAGGTCGCAACTCAACTATCCCCGACACCGACATCGAGTACGAGCTCGAGTGCGGAACTATAGAGAGAGCTGGAATGACTCGCACAGACCCATTCCCGTACTTCTGTCGACTGCTAATCCTGTTGGGTAAAGTCTCTAACTACATCAACACGAGGTCGAGGATAACGGGATCAGCCGTTGTGTTTTCTGATAATAACGGACTCTCGCCTGATTCCTTAGACACCATGGAACAGTTTGTTCAGTTTCAGCAGAGCGTGAGTGATTTTTACACCACTCTACCCGACGACTTACTTTTCGACGTCCAGCACTTCCAGGACTACAATCGCATGGACCAGGCCCAGGCGTTTTTGCTTCTGCACGTTTGGAACCAAGCTCTAGTTGTGGCAGTTCATCATCCGACTTTAGTTTACCCCAAGTTCAAGCTGGATGTGGCGGGGCTGATGTCGAATCCTCACGCTGAACTGACTGGAACTGGCGCTATCAGCATAGCAGATATGATTGCATTCGCCGACCTTATTGAATGCAAGTCATTCATGGCGAGCCCGTTCATTTCGCAGCCTATACACATGGCAGCCAGTGCTGCACTAACTCTTTGGCACACATTACCGCCTTCGTCCCCATCGCATTCCATTTACACGCTTCAGCGAACCTACAACTCATGCCGCAGGATTTTAGACCGCATGCAAAAAGTTTGGCGAGGCATCTCGTGGCACAGCAGGACCCTCGACTCGTTGGCAGCTTCAGAGCCTGATGTGGACCTTTCCACTTCCAAGGGATACATTGTCACCAAAGATCTTGGATTGGTCAGGAATGCTTCTATCGACGAGTCGACTCGCAAGTGGCTAGTGGATGAGATCGGACACAGCAAGTCGGACGATATTTACGGGCTTTTCATAGCGGGCACTATAGATGACGACAAGAGTACTATAAGCTCATCACGATCGCTTTCTGATGGGCGCGTTCCATCATCATTGTCGGAGCAGCAGCAGCAGCAGCAGCCTGTGGTCCCTTCCTCGTCTGATGGGACAACAGTTCTCCACTCTTCTACTATCGCCAATGGTGAATTAGTACCGCAAGCAAATGAGCTGGCGGATTACAGGCTCCCTATTCGAAGGGATTTTTCACGACAGGACCTTCATGAGGAGGACTCTTTTCGAAGTCTCCTCATGCGCAGCATGAACCTTGATGAATTTTTGAATTAAATGACCAGAAAAAGAAGGGCTTTTGCACAATGAACATTTGTACACAGAGCGTTTGCACATAAGAACTTTTTTTATTGATGATATTTACGATATGTAGAATAAGCACACGAAATAACATGGCTAATTTTTGATATTTCCTGACCTACTCAAGGAGCTTGAGTGTATCTCGGGTGTGAACTTTAAATATTTAATGACTAAAAGCTTTCGAGCTTCTCTCTCTTGCATCCCTTCCGCGAAGCAGAACCAACCTTCCCCGGTAGGGACCACCGGATGTAACCGGGAAATATTCATGGTTCAACATGAACCGGATTCGTGGCCCTTACCATTTCGTCTACGACTTTCAAAACACTATCTGTATTGTGACCGAACCTGCCCAGAAACAACCCATCTACAGCAGGATGCAGCTTTTCAAACAAACCTGGTCCAGCACTGCCTCCGTACAGTAGCCGGGTCCTGCCCTTTCTGTTTCGCAACTCGTCTCGAATACCTTTTGCTACCTGTTTGACATAGTTTGCGTCAGCTGGTTTGTCTTTCCCAATAGCCCATACAGGCTCATATGCCACCACAAGATCGCTGTCTTCCGGGATGTGTCGCGTAGCAGACCTAATCTGCTGGATACAGGTTGCAATTGCAAACTCTGGGTGCTCTGTGAGCTCTCCAACACATATCAATGGTATCATGCCGTTTCTGACTACCGCAGCAGATTTCTTAGCTATTTTCTCGTCCGTTTCAGCAAACAGACGACGTTGCTCGGCGTGTCCGAGCTCAACCAGGTGCACTCCCAGCTCAGCAAGATTCCTGGGCGAAATAGTCCCTGTATACGCTCCATTATCTTCCCAGAAGCAGTCTTGGGCTCCCAGCATGATGTGATCCGGGAGACTTGCTTCGGATACCACGGCCAAAGAAACAATGTCTGGAATAATGAAAAAGTCGATTGTGTGTTTCTTGCAGGCATCAAACACTTTTTTCAGATTATTTATATAATCTCTGGTTTCGTATGGGGTCATATAAGTCTTTAACGACACTCCTAGGAGCATCGTCATGATGAATTTTGTTGTGTGCTGAAGTAGTTGTTTTGTGAGGAGTTTGACTTTTGGTTGAAATAGAAAATAAAGTCATCAGGACAGAGGAGACATATAATTGGCTGAACGTGTAATATATAGGAATATCTTACGAGTGAAACAGTCAATGGTGGACGCCTTCGCAGAAACGATACAACGTGCTTAACATTCAAAGTTTGTCTATATTTGATACATGTTTTCATCAACTAACTAACATCAGCGATATCAGCTTCTGCAAAGCAGAACCAACCCTCTCCGGGGGGAGGGCCGCCGGAGGCAACGTCACGTCCCCTAATTCTCAGCTAGACCTCGAATGATTTCATACAGACCCCATGCACCTGGATCTGGAGGAAGAACCGACATTTCGTGGACCCCTCCTACATAGGTGGCTCGTCCAAGCTTGGGCTTGATGTGACGAGTTCCCTCCGCAGCCTCGCGAGCGACCTCGGCTGCCTTGGTAAGAGAAGCACCTTCTCCGAGCACTTTGCAAAACGGAATTAAAACGTCCATAACAGTTCTGTCTCCTTCAGACGCAGGAGTGTGGTGTCTTAATTGAGTGAGGGCATCTTGTGCAGACTCTACCAGAATCTGATCAGGCGAGACCGTCTTGCCTGATTTTTGGGTCTCGATGACCTGGTTGCGGACTGCTGCTGCGAAAGCAGACAGGTAAATGGCGAAAATAGCGCCCAGAGTGCCTCCCATTTGGTCCTCGGTGATTTCCACCACAGTTTCCAGCAGTTTAAGCAAGGAACCCGATTTTGCAAGGCCGCCATCCAATGCTTTGAGGAGTCCATTGCTTCCCGATTCCAAAGTTTTTCCACAGTCTCCGTCGCCCATTTTTGTATCCCACTCGGTGAGATCAGGCTCGCGGGCAATGACGTTGTTGGCAGCCGCTCTGAGTTTCTTCTCGAGCTCTGCACCGTCGAGCTTGACGTCGCTCGAGGTTGTATCGGATTTAGCGTGCGCCAGAGTCGACTTGGCAACTCGGGACTCCAAATCAATCGGGTCCTGGGTCCGATAGTGGTTCATAGGCCACGCGGTCGAACTTGTGGTGCTGTCCAAAAACTCAAACACTTTGGCTTCGGAGACTTTGTCAGTTGCAGACTGGGTCAGGTTCACGAGACTAATGGACAAAATCGGGGCATTGAGAGAGGTCATGAATTGGCCAGAAAAGACTCGGGACGGAACGATGTTGTAGTCCTTCTGGAGTCGAGCAAGAGCCACCTCGGTGAATGCGAACTGCTCGATCATGGACACTCCACCGAGATTTCCAATCATCAGAGCAACTTTGTCTGTGGGTGCGAACTTGACGAAAGCCCTGTCAGCGTCATTGGGGTCGAGCAGATGTTTGAGGAGAATGTCAACCAGTTCTTCAGCTGGCGGGATGTGGTCGAGCATTTTCACACCAGGCTCGTTGTGGATCCCTAATCCAATCTCGCACTGCGTTTGGCTCAACCTCCCGTAGTCTTCGTCTTCACCATGACCCGGGATATGGCAGTGATCCAAACCAGCATTGATCGTGACAACGTTGAGAGCTGCTTTCTGTCCAAATTCAAGCACAGTCTCAAACGGCAGTCCGGCCTCTGCTGCCGCACCTGCGACTTTGTTCAGGTAAATGGTGCCCGACAGCCCTCGACGGCCTACGAGCCCACCGTGCTTTCGACCCACAGAGACATCGTCAGCGGACCTAATGATGCCTGCCTTGTGTCCCGCGGCCCTCAATTGCTCGCACGCGAGCCCGAAATGGAGCATGTCGCCCGTGTAGTTGGTCACTACAAAGACGAAACCTTCGTCGGAGTGCACAGCGTTGCAGCCTGCTCTGATCTGCTTGGTATTGGGACTGGCAAAGACATCGCCACACACTGAAGCGGCGAGCATCCCTTTGCCTACGAAACCAGCATGGCCTGGCTCGTGGCCAGAGCCCCCACCTGAAAGCACTGCTACTTTCTTTGGGTCGTGATGTCGCGTGTAAATGACTTTGTCGTGTTCGAGGACGGCCAGGTCAGGGTTTGCAGCAGCTACACCTCGCAGTGCAGTAGCCACGAGGCCCTCTTGTTTGGGGAAAAAGTGTTTTGTGGCCATTGATTAAGCTGTATAATGAGGCACACAGATTGTTAAATGCGCAATTACGAGCTCACTCAAAGTCTGAGAGAGGTTCTTAAATTGCAATTAAGAGATAGAATACACTCCCTTGAGACTAAAGAGATTCTTAATATAGACGTCAGAGATAGAGCGTACTCTCCTAAGGCTGAAAGAGTTTTCTTAATTTTTAGGTTCTTAAAGAGCAATTAAGAGGTACAATATACTCTCTTGAGGCTTAATATGCAATTTTCAACAGAGTTCGTGGGTGAAATAGTATAGGCTGAGTGCAAACAAGAACGTATCGTATTCTACAAATCACGTATCTCCACGGTCAAGGCAAATGTTACAAGAGAGCAAAATGTCAAAGTTCAACAAGACCTAGGGCCGACCCAAGTCAACGTTTTAAACTACTACCCCCCACAGTCTCTTTTGACGAAGCTCCACCCCGCGATTCTCGGGTGATGTGCCACTTTGGGCAATTCCGGATAAGAGCTCTACCAGGTAAAACTCTCAACGGAACTCACCAAACAGGTAGACGGGCCTTTGCAAACGAGAAGTGAAACACCGGAAAGTTTGGATTTGTGCCTCCGACTGCCCCTCCCGGGGAGGGTTTGGTTCTGCTTCGCAGAAAACTCTCGGCTTCGCAAACACCAAACGAGGAAGCCCGGAATAGTCTGAATAGTCTGGTCACTGCCCCCAAAAACTCCAGCTTCTTGCCCCCAATATTTGCCCAAAATCCCGATATCAAAATCGGCTGTATTGCTTGCCAACGTGGGGGACGACGGTTGTGCCTGGTTTGGCATTATTAGGTGTGTCTGTGTGTCTCCGTACATATAAATCATACAAATGTGTAAAAAAGTATGTGGAGGGGTAGCTCAGTTTTCGCGTGTTTGCTCAGTACTTCATACATACTTGAGCCTAGTTAAAACGTACTTAAATCAGTAACCACCCACTTTTAGGCCAAAAAAGTTAATTCTTTCTCAGTTAATAGCATATTTGTTGTGCAACTGTTAAAATAGGAATCAGTCATGGCTAAAACATATAGAATTGTGGTGGGAGCAGATAATGCAGGCGCAGACCTCAAGAATATCATCAAAAAGGATCTTGAGAAGAATCCCAGCGTCTCAGATATTGTCGACGTCGGAGTGCCAGACTCGTCTGACACCACTGCGTATCCAGGAGTCGCTATTAAAGCTGCTGAGTTGATTGCGCAGGGCAAAGCAGATCGAGGTATTCTCATTTGCGGAACTGGTCTGGGGGTGGCCATCTCTGCCAATAAAGTAAAAGGCATTCGAGCAGTCACTGCTCACGACTCGTTCAGCGTCGAGCGAAGCATTCTGAGCAACAACTGCCATGTTTTGTGCATGGGAGCCCGAGTCATTGGCACAGAACTGGCTCGTCGGTTGGCAAAGGAATGGCTAACATACGAGTTTGATGAAAGCAGTGCCAGTGCTGAAAAGGTGAAAGAGATTGTTGATTACGAAAGTAGCTGTTAGCTTAGCCACGTTAAAACGGATAAAATATGTAATAATTGAAAATACATCTACTTGGGTTTCACACTTTCTGCGAAGCAGAACCAAACCTCTCCAAACATCCAGCTGCCTCCGGCGGCCCCTACCGGGGAGGTTTGGTTCTGCTTCGCAGAAAACACCACACGGTTTAATCTATTGGTGTGTAAGAAGTACCGTCAGATGTCTCAAAAATTAGAAGTTTCACATGAGAGCTGTCTAGTCTGATTATTCCGAGAAAGTCTACTCAACACACCGGAAGGAAATGAGTTAAAGGACTCAACAACAGGCCCAAACATTACACATTACAGTCTTTTTTAAGTTTATTTCAATTAGAGAGCCATCTTACGATACAGAATCACTTTTTATTTCAAGAAATAGCGAGTTGAAGCTGTGAAACGACCCCTTAATCTGGTGTGTTGGATAGAGAGCCAACGTATGGTATCTGTTACCGAGAATCTACGGCTGGAATAATAAATAGTCAAGAGAAAAGCTAATAAGTCCAAACAGTTTTCTTTTCCGACATTGTCAAAAACAAAGCGGCATGTAAATAAAGCTGTAAGCCAATGAACTGTTTTAGCTGCTATATGTACTCGTTAACCCTATCTATACCATGCTTATCTCTCAATTGAGTCGAAATCAGGGATTTCTCACCGTCATCTTGCAGCCCGGAAAAAAGTCGAGCGTCTATCGGAGAAAATATACGGCATAGAATGCAGCATGCAAGTTATGACGTAGTTTCAAGAATTCAACACCCGAAATCAAAGGAAAGAAAGGAAAAACAAAACAGGGGGATAAGCAGAATAAGATATATAATGGAGCCAATCGAACGTCTGATAGAGAGAAATTGTCATATGCGTCATAAGCTTCTAAGGATTCAATTCTAAGAAATCAATTCACGAGACAATTCAATGGTTTGGGTGCCTAAGGTGAAACTCATTGTGATCAAATGATTTGGAATTGAATGAAGGCTGCCATAATGTTTGGGTCATTAATTTATGATCTTTGATGATTCTCTGAGCTGGTCTTTAATTATTGTGGCTTTAATGATCTGGTCTTCAATAATGACGTTCAATGAGCTGAATCTTAAATGATTTGGCCTTCATTGAGCTGGCCTTGGTCTTCTCTGAGCTGGCCTTCAATCATTTGGTCTCCTCTGGTCTGGTTCTGAACATTAAGCATTTTGGAGTGAACCTCTTATGAGCTAGTGGAAACACCAGGCCCTGCTCGCTTGCTGATGCTAACCGCTTGATACAGCTGCTTCCGCAGTAATCTAAAGTCTGACATTCAACCGGGCCATTTTTATCTTTGATGACGTTTTACGGTTTGCTCTTCGAATGCTACAAAAGGCCTGAAGGGCCCCGTCGGAGGCGCAACTTACACGAACGATGTTCCCATAACTCATTATCATAAAATACAGCTTATACCATTATACCCTTTTGTTCTTTGAGCGCCAATTGTCTATGCAAAATGCGAATATTGGTGCACCCTTGGGGCTACAAAACGTCGCTTTACCACGCAGTGTGTCCTCCACACACCTGGAGGTCGCTTCCGGTCGTGTAAGTAGAAGCGTCAGAAGCCAAGTACGCCAGGGTTCCTCGCAGCTCGTACACGGATCCCAACCTGTTCATGGGGTTCTGTGCAGCCCAGGCGTTCTCGATCAGAGGCTCTTTGCCCAAGTAGACTTCGGTCATCTTGGTTCGGATGTGACCGGGGGAGATGGTGTTGACTCGAATGTCGTGCTGACCCAATTCAGCGGCAAAAGCCTTGCACAGCTGGATCGCAGCGGCCTTGGAGGTAGTGTAAGGGATCCAGTGCATGTCCTTATTGATGATGGAGCCGGACATGGACGCGGTGATGATGCATGAACCCTTGGTTCCTCGAGCAAGCATCTCCTTTACGGCAGCCTGCACGGTGATAAACACACCGGTGACGTTAACGTCCATGATTTTGCGGAACCAATCGGCCGGGTACTCGTGGCAGTCGACCACGGGTCCGAGAATGCCGGCATTGGCCACGCACACGTCGAGATGTCCGTGCTTCTCAGCAATCTCGTGAGTGATGGCAGCCATTCCCTCGACGCTGGTCACGTTGGCCTTTTTGTACTCGAGCGAACCGCCCGTGCTGACTTTCTTGATGAAAGCCTGGCATTTGACGAACTCCTCAGACACCGAGTCGGCCAGGTCCAGGGCATAGACTGTGGCACCCTGCTCAGCCAGACACACGCAGTATTCCAAACCAATTCCGGAGTTTCCGCCAGTTACAATAGCGACTTTGTCGACCAATGAGAACTGAGCGTGGATGGTGGCTTTGGGTTCGAAGGATGAGTCTTCAGCGGCTTTAAGAGCTGCGTCTACACCAATGAGCTGGCTAGGAGCAGCTCGGGCTTTAGGGTACGACTCAAAGGGAGTGATAGGGAGAACGATGGGGGTAGTGCTTTCAACCATTGTGTCTTTTTTTTGTGTGTATTATTGGGATTGCAAGTAACAAGCAAGTGATTACGATTGCCTATAGCTTGAGTCCTGAAATTTCTCGTGAAGAAGCGGGGCAACGATTTTTAGGATTATTCCGATAAAAGTCCTGATATACACACTGAGCACCCACCCTGCCTGTATTTATAGTCTTTTTTTGGTCTGGCGGCTGTGTGGGAGAGATTAATCTAATCCTAAGCTTTTTACAGTTTCTGTGGCTGTCCGTATAAGAAGTGGGGTGCTTAAAAGGATATATCACTACAATAGGCAGTTCCGTGGGAGCAATTTGAAACGAGAAGAGGAGAAAAAGTGGAGACTTGTGTGAGGGAGAGGGTTAAGGGAACCAATAACTGATGATGGAAGAAGAAGGAGCAAAAAAAAAAACCTGAACCACTCGTTAACCACATAAGTTGATAACACGGTCCTTTCAGGTTCTCCTTCTTTTGGTCTTGAAATTTCTTCTAATAGTTACGTGAAGCAACCCCACAACTATGCAAGGATGAACAGTGATTGGCAGAAACAGAGACGAACTTTAGTCTTCCGCGAAAGCGGGGCAACTATCCCCGTTTTTTGACGGCCACCGGAAAGCAACGTGGACATACAACTCTTCTCTACATCCTCTCTACATCCTTCGGCCACTTTTCTACCACATGTCAACAAACTCCTTAAACTGCTTTCTTGTCTCCTCCTGCGTCCTCGTTATTCCTTTTCTCAATTGACCTCCACGCAAATATTATCTTCAGCAACCCCCATGCAACCCTCTCTGCCCCCCACATTCTACCCCTTACGTTCCTCACCACGTTTAACGGCAACACGTGACTCGCGCCAGTGTTTGTAGGCGGTGCGGTGGAAACGAGGCGCAATTCGTCCCGGGTTTTCACGTAAGAAGCGTGGGGTTGAAGCGAGCGAGATCGGTGAAGCTCCCCTCCGGCGTGGTCCCTCCCGGAGAGGGTTTGTCCCGCTTCGCAGGACTTGCAAGGACCGGAAATCACGTGTCTGCATCGAAGCGAGCGACCTCACGTGACACTGCGGCTCGTCGCCGGTGCGGCAAGCGAGGCGCGCGCCTCACGGTTAACAGAATAATTTAAGGTTGGCAGTGAGTGACCCTTGCCCATATCCCGTTAGGTGTTTCGGAGGCAAAAAGAGGGGTACCCTGCAGTTTGGGCATTCCGTTTTGGATTTCCCGAGACAACAGAAAGGAAGTGAGTTTCAAGGCCCAGCCTTGCTACTGTACGATAGAATTGCTAAACGATCAACTTGTCATTGTAAGATTGCTATTGGAGTGCATACACATTTCTGCGAAGCAGAACTACACCTCCCCGGTAGGGGCTGCCGGAGGCAAGTGGACATTGCCTCTGGTGCTTAAGTATACCTTTCGACTTCTTGCCCGAATCCCTTGCCCCGGACCCCTCCCGATACCTGCAGCTCATCTCAATTTCAGGCCCTTGCCCCACTCATCCCCACAACATCGCCTTAGCGGGATTTCCCAACATGGATATTCCGCTGCATTGCGATGCATTACCTTAGGCATTTTCACCAACTGACCGTCGGACTGTAGTGAAAGTTTCCAAAACGATATCTTTTTTTCTGTGCCTGCGAGTTGAGAACCAGTTTGGGGGAGCGCCACTGTTCTGTATAGTGAGATCACTACATTTTTTAGCGGGGGAGGAAGAGGCAAAGAAAAGAAAAGATATTTCTCCGCAGTTGTATAATAAAAACTATATATATATGTATATACAGGTATATGTCCCTGGTAAAATCTGGGGTTTATCTTGATACAGTTGCACAGACTGGAAAGCTTAAGAAGAACAGTGTTTGGACTGCTTTAAGCGAGATAGATTAAGAAAAGAAGATCTGATAAGAGAAGAGAAGAGAAGAAAACAGAGCGTAGACTAGTGCTACTACTACTTCTACTACTACCCGTCTTGCGCCGTGTGTTTTCCGCTTGACGTTTTTTTGGACTTGCTCCTTACCTTTTGATACTGTATACGTTTTTGAAAACAAGCTACAATGGGCCAACAACAATCTCCTAGATCATACCTTGGTCTCAGGGGCAAAAACCTCAAACGCGCAATCTCTACTGTCGCCGGAATGGGATTCCTCCTGTTCGGCTACGACCAAGGTGTCATGGGCAGCCTGCTGACCCTGGACACTTTTTTGAACCAATTCCCCAAAGTCAATGAGAGCTCCAGCATCACCGGTGCCACCATCTCGATTTACGAGATAGGCTGTATGATGGGCGCTCTGACTGCTATGAACGTCGGCGACAAGTTCGGTAGGCGTAAAATGATATTCTCCGGCGCCATTATTATGACCATCGGTGCCATTTTGCAGGCTGCGTCTTTCGGGCTCGCACAGCTCATCGTTGGACGTATCGTTACTGGAGTCGGCAACGGCTTCATCACTTCAACCGTGCCTACTTGGCAGTCAGAGTGTGCTCGGCCCGAGGAGCGAGGCAAACTCGTCATGATCGAGGGTGCCTTGATTACGTGCGGAATTATGATCTCGTACTGGATCGATTTAGGATTCTCTTTTGTGGGTAACAGTGCTGACTGGCGGTTCCCAATTGCCTTCCAGATCGTGTTTGCCGTCTTCCTCCTCGCATTTGTGCTCTCACTGCCGGAATCGCCTCGGTGGCTCATCCGCCAAGACCGGGTCCAGGACGCCAAGGAAGTGTTTGCCGCGCTGGACAATATCCCTTTGGACCACCACCGTATTGACAGCCAGGTCGAAGAAATTGTCGCCACTTTGCAGGCCGAAAATCTCGCCAAGTCTCCGTTCCGACGTATTTTCACTTTTGACAAGGAACGGCACTTCCACCGAGCCATGCTGGCCTTCTGGAACCAAGCCGCCCAGCAGCTCACGGGTATCAACCTCATCACCTACTACGCTGCGTACCTGTTCAAGAACTCTATTGGCCTCAGCGACCTCAACTCTCGGATCCTGGCTGCCTGCAATGGCACTGAGTACTTCATGGCATCGTGGATCGCCTACTACACTATCGAGCGCATAGGTCGTCGAAAGCTCATGCTTTTCGGCGCAGCAGGGCAGGCGATCACCATGGGAATTCTCACTGCGACCGTGTGGGACGCCAAGCACAACAACAACAGCGCCAGCGGAATTGCTGCTGCCGTCTTCCTGTTTGTGTTCAACACTTTCTTTGCCATTGGTTGGCTGGGCATGACCTGGCTGTATCCAGCTGAGATCGTGGCTCTGGAGATCCGAGCTCCTGCCAATGGGCTCAGCACTGCCGCCAACTGGATCTTCAATTTCATGGTCGTCATGATCACACCCGTCGGTTTCGACAACATCGACTACTACACCTACACGGTGTTTGCCGCTCTGAACGCGCTCATTTTTGTTGCTACATATATATTCTATCCCGAGACTGCTGGAAGGTCACTGGAGGAGATTGACAAGATCTTCGAAAACTCCAATCCCAAGACGCCCTGGGACGTTGTCAAAATTGCCCATGACCTGCCTCACCACAATGCTTACTGGGATGAGGAGCACGGAGAAGAAACTCAGAAAGAATTGGGTCATCATCAAGTGGAGCATTCCTATGACACTGAGTCTTCTTAGATATGGGTATATGTATACTGATTTAGGTTTTTATTGTATAATACATTGCGTTCACTGGCTCCACAAACTCGTAAACATGCCTCCGGCGGCCCTTCCTTCCTGAGGAGGGTTAGTTCTGCTTTGCAGAAAGATGCAGTCTGTGCTTGAGTCGGGCAAGCAGATTGGTGAGATATAGTTCAGAATTGACGTTAATTAACGTTCATTGGGGTTGTATGTTTTAAAACTTAACATACCGACAAATAATAAAAACGAATAACAAACAATAGTGAAATTACAGTGAGAAAATATACAGCTTTATCGGTGTTCCTAGATGCCCTAACTATTGAAGAGTGAAGACTACCCGAAGGTTGTCAAATAACGGTGTATCAGTTAGAAACAGGTTCTGTCCGGATTGGTCCAGAGAATGACGCGCATTACGACAGGCTGAGATGATAATTAGTTACTCTCTGCGAAGCAGAGCTACCAGGTCTGGGGCTGGTCCCAGCAACACCTAGTGGTCTCCGGGGTTGATTCCAGGCCCGTTTGAAATTCTTCGTGCCAGTACCTGCGTAACATGAAACTAGCAGTAATCACTTAAACGGGGTATTTTTAGTTGATTTCGTTCATTCGGTTGTCTCTTCGGGCCATTGCATCTGTTCTTTTTTTTTGGGTTTTCCAGTCTGCTCTCGTATATTTTTCCGCAAATCAATACTACATGGATATAGCCAGCCGATGTTGACATCTGTTTCATGTCCTGTTATGTCATATAAACACGGAGCGGTGATTTTGGGGCCTGACGATCAGGTACGGGCTATTTTTATGTGGTACTAATGAGGGTAAGCTTACCTTCGCAATAAGGCTTCGATTCATCTCTTTCCCACGTTCTTATTATATAAATAACAACAGCCAACATGTGTCCAATAAAATCTCACTACCCTATCTGTGTTTACCTCCTTCTTTCTCTTCTCGTAATTGACTCAGATATAAGTTTCACATTGAAGCTCGGCTGTCCTTAAAATTTTAAGTTGCGATGTCACTCCCGAATTGGTTTTCGTCAGGGGTGCATATGTACTTTGATGTCATTTAGGAATGGATGAGATGTCATCGAAAAACACGATCTTTCGAGAGTAAAAGGACATCTGGAGCGTAGAAACTGTGGCAAAACAAGATTTTATGAATATTTGCAACCTGTTGGGAGCCATTAGAAGTGTAATAAGGACGGTTGTAAACATGTCATCGTGCTTACAGTTGCACATTGTAGCAGAAAGCTTATTTTTCGCTCAACCATAGCCATCGAACTGCCAAGGATGCACATCAGGGAGAGCAAGCAGGATCCACATATTTGGAATAACACCGTTGATCATGGTCGGAAGATTTATATATAAAAGGCTCCTCGACATGACAGATGCTTGAGAAAAGTTTAAAAAAAAAAGAGTTTGAGAAACCCGCAGCCTTGACTCCACTCGAATCTCCGCCAACCATCTCGAATCCAACAAAAATAAAATACTAATACCCACTTCGCTCAACTAGGAGAAATCTCCTTCTGTTGGAACCACTTTTCAATCACTCCTTCATTCCTTTTCAACCTAGTCCTGTCAGTGGATTCCATTCATATTCCAACAATGAAGGCCTCCACTACTTTCTATTCAGTCCTTTCCGTTATCTCTTCTTCAGCAGTCTTCGCAAAGACAGGCAACCCTATCCAATTTGATCTCAATCCTCGCAACCTGCCAAATCTTTTAAGCGGACAGAATTCTAAAGATTCCTATCTGTACCGCACTTTCCAAGATCTGAGCAGTATCTTTGGAAGAGATCATGTGGAAAACGATCTCAATCTCACAACCAGTTACAACTTCTACATCACAAATGTCACGGTTGGAACGCCAGGTCAGCAACTCGAAGTAGGGTTTGATACTGGGTCACCGTTCATGTGGGTTTTTGGCCCTGAGACTACTTACGACAATGCTCCGCAGTTCTACCCCAACCAATCGTCCACCTTTGAGTGGCTCAAAGACAATTTCACAGCCTCGTATGGCGCAGGAGGAGTCTTTGGGCGATGGAGTGAGGACAATGTAGAGTTTGGAGGATACTCGTTGATTGATTTCCAGTTTGCTGTGGTGGACGATTACGCTCTCTCTGCTGGGGTCCCGGGTTTGCTGGGGATTGGGCCGGGGGCACAATTAGAGAATAATGTCTCGTACTCAAACCTTCCAGAAGATCTGTACGATACGGGACTTACAAACTCTCCTGCATTTTCCATTTACCTTGACAAGAGTACCAACGGCGGCAGTGTTATCTTTGGAGGCATTGATTATAGTCGGTTTGTTCCTCCGATGTATAGCTACGATTTCCCATCTGTGCAACAAGGTTCTGTCCAGGCGTACTACTATCAGGTATTCTTGAACACAGTGGCTCTGAACGGCGAGGACTACATTGTCTCTAGCAATGTCGTCTTGGATACTGGATCTCCTTTTTCCCAGCTCCCTCCTGGGTTTGTTGATAAGGTGGGCGTGGCTCTGAACCTGACCTCTTATCCCAAATACCAGGCGTATTACGTTCCTGCTGGCCAAGATTATGACCATGATGTAGTTGTCACGTTCAACATCGGCAAGCTCGCTGTGCATATCCCTATTGATGAATTGCTCGTACCTGGGGAGTATATTTGGATGGAAGATGGTCCTGCTGGAGTTCAGGCTCTGGCACTTTTGGGAGCTCCCAACTACGTCTTGGGAGATGCTCTCTTCAAAGCTGCCTATGCAGTGTTTGACTCTTATAACAAGAAGGTTTATCTTGCTCAAGCTGCTCCTGTCCCAGGAGCCCCTATTGTTGTTGATCTCTATAATGGATCGGTCCCTAACGCTGTCCCAGGAGCGAATAGCACTGTCCCTGGTGTTACTTCTCAATTCACCTACACCACATTGACGCCCTTGCCAACTACTACCTCGAATGGATCTTTCAGCTTCAACCCGACCTCGGCTTTTTACAATCCAACAACGTTTAAAGCTATCTCCATAACTTCGGATCCAACTCCTATTAGCACACGAAGTGATCAAAATGGAGTTCCTCTACACCCTACTGGCACTGCTATTTTACAGCTGCAGTCTGTTTCAGCTTCTGAAAAATAATCTTACAGAGGCTTTTAATACTAAGAGACATTCCAGCAAAGGTATTTGTGTACATACGTTACTGAATTCGAATAATTCTGCTGTTACATACACTTACTAAAATGCATTTATCTAACTATCTGTAATGTTTATATCAAAAGTGGCAACCACACATACAATCATACTTGCAGGCCAGGTACAGTTTTACTTCCTAAATTTCATCTTTATCGCATTTAGAGTATTTTTTGAGTTTAATATTCATCTACGAAATTCCGCGGAGCGGCCTCGCCGGAAGCGAGCTTAGACGCTTGTACTTAAATAACCATCCCCTTTACCTGTTTGAAATCTTTAACTTTGATATCTCGCCAGAACATAACCGATACCAGAGACACGGACAGTATGGCTGTAGCTGCAATCAACATGTCCCTTTGAGCATCGCCGTAGGCTCTGTTGATGGCATCCCGGGCAGCAGAGCCGACTGGATAAGACTGCTGAACAACGAGAGAACCGTAGATTTGCGTGAAATTTCCCTGAGCTGACTCTGGCAAATACTTTTGCAACTTCTTGGGAAAGACTCCGTTCCAGATAGCAGATGCAACAGTGTCACCAATGGCTCCTCCAATGCTGGAGAACATAGACTCGATAGCCAACACAACGGCAATATACTGATGAGACGTGGCGGCCATGACCGCCATTTGCTCGCAAATCACTAGAGCTCCTCCTGAGAAGGCGATGAATATTTGGCACATGATAATGTAGCCAATGTTGACATCTGGCTGACGGAAATGAATCATCAGTCCCACTCCTAGAATTGTAACTGGAACTCCAAAATAAAGTGCAATCCACTTGAACCGTCCAGTCACTCGGATGAAATACCCTACCACAATCGCCCAAAGGCATGACCCAATGCTGTAAATGTTGCCAATGTAACTTGCCTTGGTAATGGACAAGTCGTTGACGACTTGGAGAAAGGACAAGAAGTAGCTGTCCCAGATGTAAAAGCTGACAAAAAGCGAGGCCGCGAGTACGCAAGCTCCTACTACAGTCCTGTCAGTGAAGAGGTCATATGGAAGGAATGTCTTGGGAGCCACGTATTTCTCATAGAATCCAAAGCCGATAATGAGAAGACCACCAAAGATGATCATGCAGATTATCATCTTGGACTTCCATCCGTCTGCCTGGTACGAGTATATGTTGAAAGGCAGAAGGAATAGTGCCAGGCCGGCCGCCAGAATGAGAATCCCCGCCAAGTCAAACTCAATTGCATAGTATCTGACCGAGCCCGCAAGAGTACGTTTGATGGAGTCGTCCGGCATAAGTCCTGCTTTCTTGGCCTTTCGGTAATTCCACATAAAGAGAAACCACAGGGGCAGGTTCACCACTGGAGTGATGATTGCAAAAGCGCCAAATCCCCACCGGAACCCTGGACCACTGAGAAAACTAGAGGCAAGCGGCCCGCCAATCCACACTGTAGCAATGTACGGAGAGCTGGCGTAGGCGAACATCAGAGATCGATTTTTCAGCTGCGAAGTGTCGGCAACAAAAATGTTAAGCGTGTAGTTCAGGCCGTTGTAGCCAACCCAGTAGAACACCTGGGCAGCAGCATAGGTCTTGACATTATTACACCCAGCCATCATTATGAGTCCCAGCACCAGAATGCAGATGGACAGGAGGTAGCCGTGAGGACGACCGAAGATGTCAAGGATCTTGGCCAACGGGAGCTGGATGAGTCCTCCGATAATGCTTGACATGACCGCAGTTGCGGCAGTCAGAGAATGCTGTTCAAAGCTACTGGTGACATACGGAGTCAGGTTGTTGGTCATACCTTGTTGCATAGTGTTGACAAAGTAAATGACCCAGATTCTGAGATGTTAGCACGGTCAGCTCTCGCCTCCGACGGGGCCACTTCGTGGAGGCTTATCCCGCTCGAAGCGGGAATTGTTATACTTACAACACGTATGCCAAAATCAAGTGCTGCCTGGACCAAACCGAAGTGGTTGCTTCAATTTTTTGTATACCCGCTTGGGCACTGAGAGATATGGCGTCCTCCTCCTTGTCGAAAGGAGCCTCTGTACTTTCAGGGACCTTTTGCTCGACCATTGTTTACAGAGTAGGAGAAGACGACTCATGGTGGCTCTGGGCGTTCATTATAAGGTCGAGCTTCGGCAAATGCAGATCCAAAAGCCAAGAACCAAACGCTCAAATCTTCTCTTTTTTCATGCTCAATCTGCAGTCTTGGCTCGCTCTTGTCGCATACCGTTGAGAATTTTTTTTTCTTTCTCCCTCCAAACGCTCATGCTCAAAATACTTCATCGTTTGATCCTGAACTGAAGTCTTTAAGCGAAAAAAAAATTTTCTTCTCAGCAGTAAGCTCAGAGCAAAATTCACACAAAAAATCTGGGTAATTTTTGTAGCTGAAACGTTGGAAAGAGCCTTCCTTCATCATACAGCTTGATCTTGATCTTTCTTGGTCTTTCTTGGTATTGTGTCCGATTAGGATCCGATTAGATTATCAGATCAGATCGTCGGGGATGTGATCCCGAAGATACGCTTTTGAGCCAGTCGGCACCTTCGACGACTCATTCAGTGTAACCCACGCCCGCGTGTCTTGCATTTGAACATCAATTGGCATGACAAGAAGAGGTGTTCCTCCGGCGGGGTCTTTCCAGGGAGGTTGGTTGCGCTTCGCACAATTTTGACGGTGTTAGAGTGCTCGATACAACATATTCCGCGAAGTGGAACAACCCCCCTGCCGGTAAGGGTCACGCCGAAAGCGATGCCTCAATTGTGCTATCCTACATTTTCAACTGTTCCTTTGAATCTAAGTATTCGCGCATTTGCTGCTGCAATTACACACAGCAGTGAAAGTAGTGGTTAAAGCATCTAACGAGTGTGCTTTGGCCTATTAGTCTGTTTAACCATGCTGTAGAGAAAATAAGGGTAAAGAAAGGAAAAAAAATAAGTCAATAGAGTGGAAATAAAATAATATGAATAAATGAGTCAAGCCGAACCTGACTGGAACTCAACATATTCTGGGCCGATATCAATTCTTTTGTCTGCATAACGGAGAGAACTTATATGGTCCAAGCCATTAGTTAACCATTAGTTAAGTTAGCTAACGATAACCAAGCACATGCACAACAAACAAAAGAACAAACAAACAGGTAACCACAATCCCTGTCTGATCAATTATAATGTCGATATATATTCATCAGATTTTGGTTTTCACATAAATGGCAATTTGACATGTTTTGTTCTGTTTGGCCATGGTATTATATGTGTATTACATACGGCCAACATATGAAGATTCGTCTAGGAATCTAAAACTAATGCTAAATCGTTAAGTACTAAGACTAGCTACCTCTGACCTTGGAAAGGGGACATGCGCGCTTATACTATCAATAGTACGAGTGTGAAAGAACAACCTCACGACTTGCGACGAACCTCTACAAAGTTAAGTTTCGTTTTATTTCGTTCTTTCTGTGGAACCAAACCTCCTTGGGCAAGGGCCTCGCGGGAGGCGATCATACCCAAATCGAGGTTCACAATGGACCTGTTTCAGACGAAGCATATAAAGCTGAGTGGTTGGAGTGAATGGAATGAACATTCGAGCCAAGCGAGGGAACCGCAGCACAATAAAGTTTACTCGGCGAAAAACAGAAATGGCTACATATGTTTCAAAAGTCTCAAATGTGCCATACAGAGACACGTTGGTGACGGAGACCTCTGAGAATCAGAGGGAAGTGGAGGATTCATGCTTGGTGATGCTCAACTGGGCGAGGAACAATCCGGTGCCGGCCCCAAGTCTGGCACGGGATAGACACATTGCATACCTGCGGTCGATGTTGGGCCCTCTACCTGGCGCCTTCGTCGCACTAGACGCTTCTAAGCCATGGATGGTATACTGGGCAGTCAATGCGCTGGCTTTGCTGAGAGATGACATTTCTGATCTGAGGGAAGCGGTTCAGGATACGGTCCTGTCGTACCAGAATTTGCGCACGGGGGGCTTCGGAGGGGGTTCGGATCAATTGTCACATCTCGCTCCGACTTATGCCGCGCTGAACGCACTGGCACTGGCAGGAGACGAGAGTAGCTGGCAGAAAGTCGACCGAGGCAGGTGCTACGAGTGGCTGATGGCTATGAAACAGCCGGACGGGTCGTTTGCAATGTGCGAAGGTGGCGAGGCAGACAGTAGAGCCACGTACTGTGCGCTCGCCGCGGCTTCGCTGCTGGATATAATGACCCCTGAGCTGATAGACAAGTGTGGCGAGTTCTTCGGAGCCTGCCAGACGTACGAGGGAGGTTTTGGGAACGACCCGTATGCTGAGGCGCACGGTGGCTACGCGTTCTGCTCAATTGCCGGTTTATGTCTCCTCGGCAGTCCCAAAGAGGTTCTCCACAAGCATATTGACTTTGATAGGTTTGTCAGATGGCTGGTGGCCCGACAGATGGAAGTCGAGGGCGGGTTTTCAGGGAGGACCAACAAGCTGGTGGACGGATGCTACAACCTGTGGGTGGGTGGGTGTTGGGCATTTGTAGAAGCTGCATTGGAGGGCGGCAAAATCGAGGAAGATCTCTGGGATAGAAAGGCACTTCAGGATTACTCTCTCGTGTGCTGCCAGGACGCACATGGAGGACTAATCGACAAGCCCGGGAAAAGGCCAGATGCGTACCACTCCAACTATGTGTTGAGCGGGCTGTCAGGCGCCCAGCATAGATATCACTATCAGGCAGGAGACTGGGATATGGGCGAGTTTGCGTTCAGATGGACGTCTACCGTCAACCACAAGCTCGAGGTCGCCGACGAGAGCTCTCGAGTAGCCGCTATTAACCCTGTCCACGTTCTACCCGAAGGGGTCGCTGAGCGCATGAGGAGCTTCTATGAGTCGCTAAGGTGATTATAGCCTCCGGCGGTCCTCCCGGGATGCCCTTTCAGGGCGGGTCGTTCCGCTTCGCCGGAAGATTGTTTCGTTGGAACCCTGTAATATTAATCATTCTGAGACGCTTTGAGTCGTGTGTTAAAGCCAAGAACTGATTTTTTCGCATTTTGCCGAGGTTTAACCAGCTCTTGCCGGACGCCAGCTTGCGACCGTAATTGCTACAAGCATAAACTTCATGAAACAACAGAAAAGATAACGAGAAAACTTTTGTTTGGAAGAACAAGCAGAACGCTTCCAAACCGTGATGCTTGCCTCCGGCGGCCCTCCCGGGTAGGGTTGGTTCTGCTTCGCAGAAACTTGAATCAGCCTGCTGCGTGTCAGATCTATCTAATAATGAATTGTAACCCAATACAAGATTCGAAGGCAAGTTTCAAACTGTGTCGAGGTAAAACTAATCTGGGATTGAACGGATAGGAACTGCTAGTAGAAAGCGTTTGACAAAGGTTCTGACAAAGGCTCTGATAAACCAGGTTAGGCACACCTTGGAATTATACTCACTATTGGCCAAGTCAATGAGGAATGAAGCTAGTTGGCACTATTTTGTTTTTGTCTATTTGATATGTTCTGTAGTTTGGCACAGCAGTTCGGTATCTTCTGTTTTTTATATTGTTACGCTATTTATTCATTTCCATGTATGACACTGTTTCATGCCAGCCCTGATATCCTTTATATTCTCTATATTTATTCTTTCATTGGGGGATACGGTCTTGACACCGGTTTTGATATCTTTCGTTTCCCAGCTCTATCTCTCTTTACTCCATTCATCCATTTTCTACGCAGGGGTGCTACTTGATACCGGACATGCTATCTATTATGTTCTAACTCTACCTTTACTCCATTCATCCTTTTTTATGAAGAATTGTTACTTGATACCGGAAATGATATCTATTGTATTTTTACTCTATCTTTATTCTTTGCAGATGTTACTTTATGGCACTCTTGATATTCTATATCTTAGCTCCATTCATCCTGCCTCCATTATTCACAGGTACGACAGTCCTGTGAACACATTGTTTGTCAAATAGCTTTGTATATTAGATTACAGCGAGTCTCTCTGAATTCATTATCTGTCAAATGGGTTTGTATATTTGAAAAGAAGGATTCGGATCATTACAGTCTGCCATTTAACTATTCTATTCAACATCTTACGCCTGATATCAATCAATTCTCACAAATGCCTCGTTTCTACATTCTTACAACCAACCTCTACAAAAAAGTGAGCCCTACTACAGGTGAGCACGTATGCTTTCAGCATTTCCCTAACTTTTGCTTCTGTATCGCATCTCATGTTGAAGGTTTCTGCGAAGCAGAACCAAACCCTCTCCGGCAGAGGCCCGCCGGAGGCATGCCTAACCCCACCCCCACTACTTCTCCACTTTAAAGTTAAGTCTCAGCTAAACTTGTCAACTTTCACTACCACATAATGTCAGGCTTAGACGAGTTAACACCCGAGCAACGGGAGTCTTACAACACATTTGTGGACATCACAAACTGGAAACAGGATCCAAATCTCGCTATAATACTGCTTCGCAGCGTTCAGTGGAATGTAGAGGTAAGATTTACATTGTCGAGTACTTTTTGCCATCATCGATTGTGGAAACTAACCAAAAAAGCTAGCAGTTATGGCCCATTTTGACGGGGCGATTCCAGATGAGCAGCCAGCTACACAGCGGAACACAAGCGGGTCTCCTTCTTCATCACCTGCCTCGTCAACTCGCCGTGGTGCAGGCGGAAGTGTGCCTACGTCGCTTCTCGAAGAACTCAATCGAGCTCAGCCGAGCGGATCAAATGCTCCCAGGATCAATCCCAACCCACCGGTGTATGCGACGACCGGGGGTGGCATGTCTATTATCCAGATGGTACTCTTTTCGCCGTTCAACATCGGCATAAAGATGTTCAACACCCTCGTCTACTTCCTCTCCTGGTTGTTCCCCTTTTTCCCTCGCCTGACCGGCTACTATCCTGCCAACCGGAGCGCACACCATACATCGGACAATATCGACCCGAAGAACACGGCGTCTCGGTTTATCCGCAGCTTTGAGGAGCTGTACGGCACCGACGAGATCCCCTTTTACCAAGGCGGGTACACAGATGCCCTGGAAAAGGCCAAGGCAGAGCTCAAGCACCTGGTGCTAGTAGTGCAGAGCTACGAGCACGACCTGACGGCTGAGTTCAACAAGACAGTGCTGACGAGCCCATCTGTGATTTCCTTCTTGCAGAGAGACGACATTATAGTGTGGGGTGGCAGTGTACAGGAAAGCGAGGCGTACCAAGTGGCCAGCGGCCTCGAAGCCACAAAGTTCCCGTTCACTGCGTTGATCGCTCCGAGCCCCAAGACGCCCACTTCGTCGGTGCTCGTCATGTCGGTGCTGGCGAAAATCCAAGGCAACGTTGCTGCCGACGAGTTCTTGGGACTGCTGCAGGAGAAAATCGAGGCTCACCATCCTCGCCTGCAGTCGCTGATTCTCGACCGAGAGGAGCGCGAGATGTCACGACGTCTGCGCGAAGAGCAGGACTCAGCGTACGAGCGCAGTCTGGCAGCCGACAGGCAAAGAGAGCGCGAAAAGGCGGAACTGGAGCGACTAGCTAAGCTGGAAAGGGACCAACGGCAGAAAGAAGAGGAGGAAAAGCAGCAAGAGGAGGCTCGGAAGGAGGAGTTGAAGCAGAAAGCAGAGCAGTGGCGCAGATGGCGTGCCCAGCAACTGCGGTCGAAGCCAGAGCCTGAAGCAGGAACAGGCTCTGCGCGGGTCAGCATAAGGCTGCTCTCGGGTGAGCGGGTCATTCAGAGATTTGGTGCCAGCGACAGCATTGAGAGTATATACGCATTTGTGGAGTGCTACGACCTTCTGAAACAAGAACCGAGCGAGCTAGACGACAACTCTGAGCCCACGGACTATAACCACAGCTATGGGTTCCAGCTGGTCAGTCCTCTGCCTCGTAAAGTCCTCGACCCAAGCACAGACAACGTCATCGAACAGGAGAAAGCCATATGGCCCAATGGCAGTCTAGTAGTAGAACTGGACGACCAGGATATCTAGAAAGAAACACAAAACAGCATCATCATTATGTACATGGCCCCGTCTCTGGCTGCCTGCGGCGGTCCCTCCCGGGGAGGGTTGGTTCTGTTTCGCAGAAATGCCAACACTATAACTAGCGCACCTTAGAACTGCTAATATTACAACTGTATGTACCCCGTAGGGCCAACTCTCCCCGGGAGGGGTCGCCGGAGGTAGCTGGAGATCGTGCGTACCCTGTACCCTATAGATATGTAGGAAGGATCTCCCCACGCCTCAGTCTCAACCCCACCATAACAGTAATTATTTTTCACTTCTAACAATATAAATCCAACAAATGGGCCGAATATCGAATAAAGAGGTGTGTAGATTCTATCTAAATAAAAGAATAGATGGTTCAAATCCAATAGCATCTAAATGTTCTAACAAGTTCCTGGAACAGCTCTCGCAGCTGTTTGCAAAGAGCAACGAAAAAGGGTCTGTGTACCTGGTGCAGAAGCGATGTAAGTAGTTTCACCGACAGACTTCATCAGCTCAAAAGTTGCTAACAAGTGGTACCTGAAGAAGTCGTCGAGGGCGAGTCCACGGGTCCATTTTCTGTGTTGTTTCGTGCTACAGATGGAAAGACCGACAAGTCTAAGCGAATCAAGATATCAACCACGGTTGATCCTCAAAACCTAGAAGAGTTCTGGAATCTTTATACGGATTGTGTAAAAAGCGGCATGAGTGGATTACGAAAGAAGGATAAAAAGAAGCAGAAGAAAGTGAAGCAGAAAAAGGCTGCTCAGTAGCTCAGTAGTCCAATAGGTCCCAAGTGTGTTTACAATTTTGGACTCGTCTTTTGCATAGCATGAAGAAATGTGACAGAACAAAAAAAATAATGACCCGACCTCGGTATCCCTTGAGAGATCACGAGACGATAATTTGACTATAAACTTTGCTTCACAACGGTTAGCATCATGCGGTATTTCAGTGATTCTGCTTGACATAAACATAATAGCCACGTTGGTGTGAGACTGCAGGTGCTAGGCTTGGATGTAAATAATGAAACATGTTGATATACGAAGCAGAACTACTCTCTATCATGTATATAGAGTACCAGGGTTGTTACAGGGATAATTGAAGTATAATGGTATTAGTTCAGGCGTCTACTCCGAAGGCTCTATATGGTATACATGTAACTAATGAAATATGTTGATATGCCAACGTCACGCAGACTATGCTTAAGAAGAATGTTCTCTATGGTACATATAGCCTACCAAGCTTGTTACAGAGCTGTCACATGCTCTTATAAGGCCAATTGAGCTGTACTGTAAGTACTAGCAGTAATAGGCCAGTTTCTCCACTATGGGAGCTACCTCTTCAGGTGGACAATTCCGGAAACGGTGATTTACTCAGTAGCAAAGTCGTAATTCTACAAAGAATCCGGAATGCTCGGGTAATACGAGCATAACCGCTGGAAGTGGAACAAGATCATTACGTGCTCGAGCAATCGAGATGACATCGACATCGACAGCTACATACATTTGTCACTATATTTTACTATGTACCTTACTTGTGCCTTTCAGTAGGAAGAGACTAAAATGCCAGGCCCCACATCGACCTGCCTTAGTCGAATCCTCAAACTAACGCTAAGCTTTCATACTACCTATTTATTCTGCGAAGCAGAACAACCCTCCCCGGTGGAGGCCCCGCCAGAGGCGAGCTCATCTCAGTCGTTTAATGCTGTTACGCGAGTATTGATGCTCGGAATATTTCACTCATTACACGTGGGAGTGCAGGTATCAGCCCGGAAACTAAACCACTCTCTTTGCCCCCACGATAACCGCCGTTTTTGCCGTTATCTTTGCACAATCGGACTACGATATGCTACTTTTACCAAGCGACATCGCGGTGATTTTTAATTAGTTAGATATAAAGTATATCTGTTAAGTTACTGTTGTACATTATACATCAAGGTACGTGACGAAAGACCCGACAGAAGGCCAGACGAAAGAAATGATGAAAATACCGGTCTTTTCTCTCCAGACCAAAAGAAGACTAGTCATTGCAAACTGCTTCTTTGCAAGCTTAGGATGTGGAACGGTATACATCTTTTCAGTATACTCGACTCAGCTGGCTGATAGGCTTGGTTTCACGGCTACTCAGACTGAGTTCATCGGGATGACCGGAGGAATGGGTGTGTCACTTTTTGGCGCAGTGGCTGGAATCATCATAGACAAGTTTGGCCCGAGAATACCGACCTCTCTGGGCACTATTTTACTGTTCCTGGGATATTACTCGATCTATCTGGCGTACGTGAAAAGAATTAGCTCTGTGATTGGTATTGCTGTGGCTCTGCTTTTGGCGGGCTTTGGAAGTACTTTGGCATACAACTCATGCGTGAAAGCAGCGGCTATGAACTTCCCGCACGCTCGTGGGACTGCGACTGCGTTTCCACTGGCCTCGTACGGACTATCTGCTTTTTTCTTTACCTCTCTTACCCTAGCGATTCTGCCTAAAGGCGACACTGCTGATTTCATCAAAACCCTTGCCATTGGCACCAGTGGGCTGTGTCTCCTTAATTGCCCCTGGGTGACGGTATATCCTCAGCCTGAAAAGGACGAAATCCTTCGAAACGAGGAACAAGTGAGTTTGTTGACGGAGGACTCATCGTCAGAAATTGATTCCTCTGCGCGAGGATCGCTTGATACGCCCCGAAAGGATCCCTCGGACGACACCGAGTCAGAGATGTCAAGCGCTCAAATCGCAGAAGCCTACAATAACAGCAACTACGGCTACAAGCTGTTGTTTAGACTCGAATTCTGGGAGCAATTTTTTCTACTTGCCTTCGTATCTGGCACTGGCCAGATGTTCATCTACTCAGTAGGGTACGTTGTGCGGGCCCTGGTTTCTCCTTCGACCACAGGAGCCGACCCAAGCAAAGTTCAGTCTCTCCAAGCTGTGCAGGTTGCGCTGATTTCGCTTTCCAACTTCTCGTGCCGACTCACAAGCGGACTCCTTTCCGATTATGTGTCGCAGAAACTCAACTTCCAGAGGCTGTGGCTCGTAGTGCTTGCAGGAAGTGTCAGCCTGGTATGTCAGCTAACTGCCCAATTTCTGACAAACCCGCATTGCGTTTGGATCCTTTCGCTTCTAACTGGTAGTTCGTATGGACTATTATTTGGAGTGATGCCAAGTATTGTAGGAGAAAGTTTTGGCATGAAGCACTTTTCGCAAAACTGGGGGTGGGTAGCGGCAGCGCCGGTCTTCACTTCCTACTTTCTCAACATGATGTTTGGCAAGATCTTCGACTCTCACAGTACGTGGGAGGTTGGGCCAGACGGACTCAAGACGCACGTCTGCAAGATTGGACTCGCGTGCTATTCGCAAGCATTTATGGTCACTACCCTGACTAGCGTGGCATCTATCTTGCTGGCCCTGCATATGATATGGTCAAAAAGACATGCTGCTCATGTTCACTCGTAGAAGTTGCGTCGTCGCATATACATACATTTTCATAGATGATACTTGCATTGAAAATCACATCGTACGGTTGTAACCGGCCTCTGGCAGTGTGGTCGCACAGCGAATCACTCATAGCTCTAAACTACGGTATTCGTGTATCGCCCCACCTGGGCACGATACAATTCTGCGAAGCAGAGCAACGGGGACTGGGGCTGGCCCCAGTAACATCCCTCTGTTCGACCCATTGAGGCTTTCCACGGTCCTTTAATATGAAAAATCTGGATTTATCTCTCTCCTCCACACATCTTAATTTTCTCTCGCTTAATTCTTAAAAACAACCTAGTATTACAAAATCTTCTCGCTCACTCGCATATATATTGGAATTTCGGGATTTTCCCTTCTCTCTTTTGTCTTCCCATCACTGTTTTACTGTGGTTACCAACCTACTCTCGATCCTCTCCGTTGGCATCGGGAAGACGTTCAGGATCCCCGCGGTCGTGATCTCTGTCACCGTGGTCTCCACCATTCTCAGGAGGAGGGGGAGGAGCATCGTATCCACGATCAGGAGATCGTGATCTGGGCCGGTCACGTCGGTCATACCGGTCAAAGTCGTCTCTGTCTCCACCTCGATCGTAGTCTCGGTCCCGGCCACCTTCACGGTCATAATCTCGGCCCCGGTCGTAGTCACGGCCCCTGTCGTAGTCTCGGTCACGTCGATCATAGCCACCTCTTCGGCCACCTCGGTCGTATCGGTCATAGCCCCTATCGTAGCCTCGGTCGTAATCATAGCCTCTTCGATCACCTCGATCACCTCGATCACCTCTGTATCCACCTCGCGGACCACCTCGACCACGAGGAGGTCGTCGAGAGAACTCTGAACGAGACCTACCATCGTCTTCCTGGAGGTACACACTAGATCCTTGATATTCCCTACCGTCCAACTCTTTGATCACTCGTTCCATCTCGTCTCTGCTGCTAAAATCGACCACACTTGTTAGTAAACATGTCAGTTCGCCTCCGGCGGGACCCCTCCCGTAGATATTTAAACTTACCCAGAACCATCTCTTCGTCGAGATACGTCTGCAAATTTCACCTCAACATCGGCCGTTCTGATGAAATCTTTCAAATCCTTGATTAGATGGGGCTTACAAAAATAAAATTTGTTCAGCGATGATGACAATAGTGATAATGACCATAGGAATGACCGCAGCAAGAAACACGTCAGGAGCCAACCGAGAGAACGAAGTCATGATGGGACATGAGAACACACAGGTCCATATGCACAAGTTATCAAGAAACAGAACAATGGGAACGTCTTGCGAGAGTCCAGGGGAAATCCAACATCAGAAATCACAACTAGTAATACTGGTGACGTCCCAGTTCTAGTATGAAGTTGTGCAATAGGCGCAGAGTTGCACAGGACAGAAATCCATTGGCATCAAAAGGGCATTAGGTCCGGTCAACCACGAAATACAGGTCCTGGATCCACCTTTATGGATTAATTACTCTCGAAGTTGTATGACAACCTCCGAAACCCAATTTTTTCTTTCACGAGTCGTCCAAATATCCGAAGAGAGGATACCGCCAGAAGGATTAGATGTATGCTGCGAAGCAGAACCGACCCTCCCCGGCAAGGGCCGCCGGAGGCATCTTCAGAAGTCTGCTAGCTGGTGCCCAATTTCTTTCCTCAAAGTGAAGTCACTTCGGGCTGTTTCCCATATCGAGTATAACTATAGATAATTCACGGGGTATACATCTTGGTATTCAACACGCAAGTAGATATACGAAGACAAAAGCTCATGGAAATCATTACCAAAATCACAGACGTTCTGAGGAAACAGAAAGGCTGTAACCGCTCGGGTATATCGCGCCTGGCTGTCTCTTTCCTGTCCCTTTACTGTAGTAGCACACCATTCACTCTTCATTCCGCCGAAATGGTATGGAGAATGGCATCCTATTCATTTGGGTCTGCAGGAACCTGGGTCATCACATTCATCATCGCCGAACATCACTAAAATCCTCGCTATACTTACCTGCCACGAGGTTGACGAGGCCAAATTGCTGACGCTGACACGATAAGACGACTCTCTAGGCTCGCTGAACTGGGGGCGAGGCTCTCTTCGATCTCCAAAGGGTGCAGACGGCACCCGACGAGGTTTGTCAGTAGCAAATTCGACCACCATGCTGTCTCCTCGGTAATCAGAGCCGTTCAGCTCGTCAGCAGCGGCCCGAGCGTCGTCGGCGTTCTCAAATTCAACAAATCCATATCCTCGCACCAATCGGACTTCGGCAACGGGGCCAAATTTCCCAAATAAATCTTCGATGTCGCGTTCGTTTACTGATGTTAGCAATCTGTGGCAAAAAGAGTATATACAACAATGCATATAGCAATTTTATACATACCTTCCCGGGCAATGGGCTTGACGAATAGTCTAACTTCAGAGGTTGTCGACATTTTGTATTGCTTAACCTGTGATTATAACTATAGAATTAGAAATTCAGGTTGCTGGGCTCGAAACGGTCGAAAATACTGAAAAAGTCGCGATCTCAGCGTACTGTGCTGTACGTTGGCATGCTGGGCATTACGTTGGGCAGTCTGAGGCTGTCAATGCCCGTCTGACGACCGCCGTTATGTAGCGATTAAATAGCCGCAACAAAAAAATGGGTGCGTCATTGACAGAAAGTCAGTTAAGATTAACGGTTATGTCATCTTTTTTTGAATCTGCGACTTATCGGGACCATCGACCAGGTTGCTATTATAGTAGCAAACAGCAAACAGCAAACACCCGAGCTATAAGAAGCGGCCATTTCTTGATTTAATCTCAAGCTGTCAACTCTTATCATCCAACATTGTCGAATAATTTTTTTGTGTCTAAGCTCTGCTGAACGTTGATTAAATCCCCCGTGCAGCATATAATTATCTACCTGATCTGATCTATGAATTTCGAAAGGAACGTCCAATTGTTGCTTCAATTGTGAATATCTTTGGGCAGATTTTAATATAACACAAAGATGCTCCAACAAAGATTGATGCGTTCAATGGCCAGGAAAGCGTTTCCCCGGTCTCGGGCTTCTTGGGCCCCAGCCATAGCTAGGGAATTCTCTGCACTATCAGGCCAAACTCGATCCAAGGCTGGAGCACGGCAAGTTCCTCGGATTTTTACTACGACAACCCGTGGGTATGCCACCTCTCACGATAACGAGACATATACAGGAAGCGTGCGACCAAAGCACCGATCTGAGAGGGGTAAATCGACTCTTAAAATGCCTGAACCAAAATCCATCCTCATCGGAGTCGTTGTATACGGCATTGCTCTATACTTTGGCTACGAGTATATCAGCTCGCATTTCGCGCAGCCACATTCTGTCGGGGCTCATGCCGAAGGGAAAAACATCATGGCTGCCTCCGACACCACTGCGACATTCGACAAAATAGCTTCCGACTACGATTCGAAAATTTGGCTAGAAGAGCTCGTTTCATATATCTGGTGGTTCCGCAGGAAGGTTGCCAAACAAGCCAAAGGAGATGTTCTTGAGGTCTCATGCGGGACTGGGCGTAATATAAATTACCTGAACATGTCGAAGATCACGTCTTTGACATTTTTGGACAGTTCAGAGGAGATGCTACAAATAGCTGCTGAGAAGTTCCAGAAGAAATTCCCCAAGATGGAAGCTGTGCAGTTTGTGAAGGCTAAGGCTGAGGATCTCGAGGCAGTTGATACCTCGGGACAGAGATTTGATACCATTATGGAGTCATTTGGACTATGTTCGCATGAAGACCCCAAACTAGCACTAGACAATTTCAAAAAGCTACTCAAACCAGGCGGAAGGATTATTCTACTGGAACACGGTCGGTCGACATCTGAGACGACAAATCTGAGAATGGACAAAAATGCAGAGAAGCGGTTGGAAGAATGGGGCTGTCGCTACAACCTTGATATTGATGAAATAGTCAAGTCGAGCGGGTTGGAGATTGTGGAAAGCAAGAGATATCAGTTTGGAACGACTTATTATTATGTATTGAAGGAACCGGGCATTCAGTCGTTACGGTAGTATATTATTATGTATTGCAGTCACATATATATAAGCAAGGGTTAGCGGTGACAGTTCACCCAGACAATTTAGGGCTTCGTGAAATTCCCCGAAGCGAAACCAACATCCCTGGAAGGGCCTCGCCGTGGGTCGGCAGGAATCACAGAATCATCAAAATAGTTTTTCGTCTCCTAACTCACAGCTACTGCCTCCTCTGCAAGCATCGCCATAACATCATTGTCAATCAACTCTCCTGGGCTGCTGTATATTAAGCTCGCCTCATATGCTGCAATCAAACGGGCTTCGTTGATCCCCACTTCTTTATATACAAGGGCTTTTATGCAATTTGCGTACCGCGCAATCGTCGACCGAATGGAGGCCGAAATATTATCATTTTTGTCACTGTATATCTCCAACCCAGCCTCTTCTTCCAGTCGTGTAATCGAGACTTCTGTCGCTTCTTGGGTCGTACCTTTGTTCAGCCATATATATCCATTAATGCCCAATATCATGTCGACTTCCCCCGGCAGACGGTACACCTGTGTACGCAGACGGATGATTAAGGATGACGGAACCTGAAGCAATATGCCATTGCGCAGTTTCCCGTACCGCAACGATCTGGTATGAAGAGAGCATCCTCCGTCTGAGAAAAGCCCTTGGACTTCGGCATTAAGCAGGTCTCCCTCTTTCAGAAACTGTCTCATTTGTAACTCATCGCTTTCACTCTTTCGCCTGAGAACTCCACCAGGCAGATTCACCGAGCCAAGCAGCAGCACTGCATCTTGGCTTGCGCCAATGTCTACTTTCCATCTCTTGTTTCCAACTTCCGTGATCCGTCCTATTACATGATCTCCTATAACAGGCTGGTATTTACCCCGTAGAGGCTTCACGCTCAGCAGTTTGTTCACTCGTAGAATTGTGCCTGCCATTGAACTGAACGTTTTGTCTCCTTCTGAGTAGGTTCCGTGACCTCTCATCCACGCAGTATCTTCAGTTATGAGCTCTCCTGGAGTGACCAAGCCCTGAGCATCAGATGGCTCCTCGTCCATATCTACATCGCTATCAGCATCGGAAAAATGAATGTCTTCGTCCTCGGGGATCTCCTGCGTTTTTATTCGCGGCCTGCTTATAGTTATGACCGTCATTATGCCTTATATGTTTAAGAGTTGATATTAAAAAAACCGAGACATAAACTTGCATGAGATGGAAACTATTAAACACACCGGGTGGGCGCAGAAAACTACACGCTAAAAGAGAAGTTACGTAATAATGACGCAGATCCGTTAACCAACACCTGAATGGCACTGGAGCAAATGGGTAGTTTCAACCTGCTGCACTCAGAAATTTGGCCCAAAGGTGGTTCTATTGCACAAAGAGTCTGTGATTGTGAAAACTACTTCAAAATGCCTTCTCTGTGCCTGAAATCCGACCCCCCAGGCAAAGTGGCGTGAATAACATTACAGCAATGTTATGTGAGCACAGCTGTGAAGCAGTATCTACCCGCCGATCTTTTTCATCTCAAGCTGGAAGATCAGATATTGATTTTTTATTTTCACTCGGTGAAAAGTGAATGCTTGTGTCTTGGGCGTCCAAACTGATAAGAGCTTTTAAAATGGCCCCTGCAACCACTAAAGAGCTCCCCAGGCTGTTCCCGCCTCCTGTGAATCGGGACATGAAGGTGTTGGATCGAGAGTTTTTCCGCCGAGATATCCCTTTGGTTTTGGCGAAACTGAAAGATCCGTCGTTCTTCACAGTTTTGGGCAAACGGAAGTCTGACCTGCTGCAGATGCAGGGAATTTCGCGGATTGTGGAAGATAAGGGCCAAAAGGGTGTACTTCTCAAGCACACAGTGACAAGCGTTGACGAAGTTGTCGGAAAGGTGAGCCCACAGACTTGCGAACTATTGGAGCAGGCTGGCGCAAGTTTTCAACCGTATACCCTTACTCTGGGATACGATTACTGGCGTACTGATGAGATTCTTGCATCTATTTTGCCTCAAGATTTGCTGGATGAGGTCCCCAGTGGGTTTACGGTCGTCGGCCATATCGCACATATGAATATCAGAGATCAGTACTTACCGTACAAAACTATCATAGGACAGCTTGTTCTCGACAAGAACCCCATGATAAGGACGGTGGTTAATAAGATTGACAATATAGGAACTGTTTTTAGGACTTTTGAGATGGAGGTCCTAGCTGGCGAACCTGATTTCGAGGTAGAGCAGAGCGAGAGCGGATGCCGGTTCCAATTCCCATTCGACAAGGTATACTGGAATACTCGACTCCACACCGAGCATGACCGACTAATAAGACAGTTCAGCCGAGGACAGGCCGTTTGCGACGTTTTTGCGGGAGTTGGCCCCTTTGCAGTGCCTGCTGCGAAAAAGGGAGTCCTTGTGTTTTGCAATGATCTGAACCCAGAAAGTTACAAGAGCCTAGTGGGTAACATTGCACTCAACAAGACCCAAAATTTTGCATATCCTTACAACGAAGACGGCCGGGAGTTCATCAAGAATGCGGTCAGGTATCTGGCAGACTTCCAGGTGCAACACACCGAGCTGGAACTTCCACCTAGGCGTGGCTCACGATCCAAGCCAAAACCGAAAGAGACGGTTCCTGTGGCCAGATATTTCAGCCATTTTGTGATGAACCTGCCAGACACAGCACTGGATTTCCTGGACTCCTTTGTTGGACTATACAAGGACGAGGAAGTGAGACTACGACTATTTGACAGTGTGGATATTCTCAATGATGACCAGCTTCCAGTGATTCATTGTCACTGTTTTTACAAGTTTTCCCCGCTCGAAGAAGAGCCTAGTGATGAGCAAGTGCATGAGCAGCTGAGGCTTATTGTGTCAGAGAAGCTATCGCACGATATGGAGGCCAAAGATATGTCTATCCACCATGTTAGAAAGGTGGCTCCGACCAAGAATATGTATTGTGTCTCGTTCAGATTGCCGAAGGTTGTTGCTTTAGGAGCATAGAGCCGGTGACGCTCTCAACTCTGGCGGGGCTCCGCTTCGCGGAATTTTGAGAATGAATATATGTATATTAGTTTATGAGACCTGTGGCACGAAGAGATCTCTCGAGAATTCGGATTCACGTAAACTGCAAGGATTTCCTGCGAAGCAGAACCAACCCTTCCCCGGTAGAGGCCGCGGAGGCATGTATAGACTCCTCTTTAATCACGACTTGTACTCCAACTCACCCTTGACATGACTCCAGAATTCCTTGATGAACTCGTCTTGACCTTCACCCCCTCGTACAGCCAAATAGAGCCGACTGTCGATTGGAGTTTCCCAGTCGCCAGGATTACCTCCGACCACCTTGCCTCCCGCTTCTTCAAGTATGATCCAGCCTGCACACACATCCCATGCGTAACACCCGCCTTCCCAGTAGCAATCTAACGAACCGGCCGCGACTGATCCCATATTCAAGGCAGCAGAGCCCATTGATCTGAACCCGTGAGCAAAGGCTCCGCCATCTTTCTCATCAGCTGCAAGGGCCTTAAAAGTGTTTGTTTTGACTTCAAAGTTATTCCCGCTTCTGTCGGCACCCCATTCAATCCCAATCAAAGATTTCTGTAACTTCATTGGCGGCGGAGTGAGCAAGGGAAGCTTCTGGTCGTTGAGATACGAGCCGTGGCCCTTGACACCCGTGTAGAGAACGTCCAAAAAGGGGCTGTGGATCACACCGACCTGGGGTTTCTTCTGGTACGCAAATCCCAGAGAAACGCAGCAGTTTGGGAAGAAGTGAATGAAATTGCCGGTGCCATCAATTGGGTCCACGATAAACGTTGGGGCATCAGTCAATTGCGATTTTCCAGGCACGTAGGTCTCTTCACCATAGAACTCAAAGTTCGGGTATTTGGCTTTGAGAGTGGCAGAGACAAAGTCTTCGATTTCCTTGTCGATTTTGGTCACCAAATCTACGCCATTTTTCTTGTCGACAAATTCCACCGTTCCGCTCGTTGCTTTGATTCTGCGTCCTGCCTCGAGAGCAATTTCTACGAGAGTGGTTTTGATATCCAGTAAGTCAAATTCGACCATGTTTTAGACGTGAGTATCAAGTCGTGAAGTCGTAACCTAAACCGACTGTGATGTTTTGGTTAATTTAATGGAAAAGCACTACAGTGGGGATGTTTAAGGGAAGCAGATATTTCTTAGGTTAAATATATATTAAGTATCTCGACTCTGAAAGCGTTGCAAAAAAGTGTTTTGAAGTATATGAGGTAACATTTCGGTCTTCGGGAGTTGTCTCCGGTGGTAGTCGTCGGGTGTTATTCAACTTTGGTAATTTGGTGTTCTTTGGCGGAAATTCTTCGGAGAATGTCTCCGTTGCAACAGCCAACACCGCTCAGAGAGCGAGCAAGGCGAGCCCTTGTTGGACCATTAGGTACTACGCTACAAGCTTTTCATTGTTTGCAATAAACGCAAGTGCTGGCTCTGCAATGCTCTTAATTTCCTCTCTTATGTATATAAATACTTTAATCTCGAAACTTGAAACCGCACAAGGCGTGGGCCGAGTAAATTAATTAGAGTCTCTCGCCAATATGAGACAAGAAGGCATACCAACGCTATTATTACCCACGACCATCTAACTGACAGCCCACCTCTATGTTACTGCTGACCCTTCAGCTACTCACATCTCGGTATGATTCCCCCCCCACAATTACCTGGCACCCAGCACCCTTGACTCTCTCCTTTGCTAACGTTTACGTCTCTCACACTCTCCATATACATTGGGGCAAGGTTCACCTGCGCGGCTCAAAAAGTGAATTACGCCTGAGGCTTTCAATTTCACATGTTAACTGCCGAAATCGGATCCTGTTTTAATATGCGTTGTTACTACAAGTGTCTTTTCGCCTCCCCCCGCTCGGCTTCTAAGCAAATAATCATCGTATCATTCTCCTATATAGGACGTTGAGAAACCCCAGAAAATATTGTATATATTTATATAAACGAAGAGACCTCTGCTGCAGGAGAGACGGAACTGTTGCGGAGATATATCTGACCACGAAACCTGTTTGAGCCCCACGCTATAAGTAATAATCCGAGGAACACGACAATCAGGCAGTTCAATTTATTAACGACTGATCCTGTTTCCTCCCGCATATATATCTTTTTGATCTTAAAAGTGCTTGGCCTGTATAACTAAACAAAGTTTCAAGGAAAACACATACCCCTAATTGAAAACCTAATCTGCGTATTTTCTTTAGGATTAAATTTCGGAATTGATTTTGCCGGGTCCTTTTTATTCTTACTTTGCAACTTGAAATTTGAATATACAAAAATACTGCACTTTCTGACCACGTAACAGAAGATCTTAAACGCAGTTACTTGAGACGAACCTACTACATACAAATAGACGAGCGAGTGCTAGTTTTTACCAATAGAGGAACGTCAAACTTAATAGGAACGCTCGGCTTGTTCAGACAGATTCTTTTTTTTATATATCCTCATCAATAACACTCACTACCTGCAGGCGCGGTTCTGACACTATGAAGTTAGACCTGCTGGACATCGCGGTGCTAGCCATCATCCTGCTCATAACTGCTGCGTTCTTCACTAAGGGAACTCTCTGGGGCGTGGAGGAAGAACGCTACCCAGGAGATGGCAAGGACTTTGGCAAACTAGGAGGGCTCGGGGCCGGCGGCGGTTCGTCCCGAGACATCATCGAGAAAATGAATAAAAACGACAAGAATGTCGTGATTTTCTACGGTTCTCAGACTGGTACTGCCGAGGACTACGCCTCCCGAGTCGCCAAGGAGGCCTCGTCAAAGTACGGTCTGAAGGCCATGGTGGCCGACGTAGACAACTTTGACTTTGAAAACCTGGATCAATTCCCTGAAGACAAGGTTATGGGCTTCGTTATGGCCACATACGGCGAAGGAGAGCCCACTGATAACGCAGTGTCTTTCTTTGAGTTTATTACATCGCCAGACGTCACGTTTTCCGACGATTCGGACGCTGACTCTCAGCCATTGAAAAATCTCAACTACGTCATTTTCGGTCTGGGCAACTCGACCTACGAGTTTTACAACCAGGTCGGCAGACAGTTGGATGAAGCTTTGCAGAAACTCGGGGCTCATCGCGTAGGACCTTATGGCGAGGGTGATGATGGAAATGGAACTATGGAGGAGGACTACCTCGCCTGGAAAGACGAGCTGTTCCCGTCCTGGAAGCAAGAGAAGAACCTTGAAGAGCACGATGAGGTTTACGAGCCCACAATCGAGGTCACTGAAGAATTTGACGTCACCAGTGAGGACGCTTCGGTCTATGTTGGAGAGCCCAACAAGAAACACTTGGAGGGTGAATCTTTCACGCCATTCAACGCTACGAACCCGTACCTGGCCAAAGTTACTCACACCCGGGAATTGTTCAGCTCGCCTACTCGAAACTGCATCCACTTGGAGCTGGATATTACTGACAGTGGTGTGCGATACACCACAGGAGATCATTTGGCATTCTGGCCCCAGAACTCCAACGAAGAAGTTACTCGATTCCTCAAAATCTTCGGTCTTGACAGCAAGAGGGACGAAGTCATCAACGTAAAGAAGCTTGACCCTACTGCTAAAATCCCCTTCCCGGTTCCTACTACCTACGACACTGTGGTTCGTTATTACCTTGAAATCAATGGACCCGTTTCTCGACAGCTTATCAGTTCTATGGCTCCCTTCGCCCCGTCCGAAGAGGCCAAGAAGCGAGCTGTAGCTCTTGGATCAGACAAAGCTCTTTTCCATACAGAAGTTGCTAGCCACTATCTCAATACTGCAAGGCTTCTGGAGACCATCTCGCAAGGCGCCATATGGGACAAAGTACCCTTCTCGTTTATGATTGAGAGTCTTCAACATCTTCAGCCTCGATACTACTCGATTTCTTCTTCATCGCTTGTCGATAAGAACACCATATCCATCACTGCTGTAGTGGAATCTCTCAAGCCTGCTGAATCTGATCACACTTTAAAGGGTGTGGCTACCAACTACATCTTTGACATCAAAAAGAACGTGGTTGATAATGAAAAGAAGCTGTCATATAACATTGCTGGTCCTCGTGGCAAATACATTGGCGAGTCTATCACCCGAGTGCCTATCCATGTCAGACACTCAAATTTCAAATTGCCCTCCAAGCCGACCAAGCCTATCATTATGATTGGTCCAGGAACCGGTGTTGCTCCATTCCGAGGGTTCATTCATGAGCGAGCGCAGCAGGCCCGTAAAGGCACACCCATTGGCAAGGCTTTGCTGTTTTTTGGGTGCCGTAACTTAGCGGAAGACAATCTCTATGCTGATGATTGGACAAAGCACTCTGAACCTGCCCCAGAGGGGGCAACCGAATTTGGCGAGAACAACTTTTTACAAGTTTTCACTGCATTCAGTAGGGACGGCCCCCAAAAGGTATACGTTCAACATCGATTGGAGGAGAATGCCCAATACGTGAATTCATTACTTAAAGAGGGAGCATTTTTGTATGTTTGTGGAGATGCTAACAGGATGGCTAGAGATGTACAAGCTACTCTGGCTAAAATCATTAGTCAGGAGCGAGACATTCCTTTGAAAAAGGCCGAAGAGGTGATAAAGAGTATGAAGGCCCAGAATATTTATCAAGAAGATATTTGGTAAATACACACATACATATATACATATTCTTCATCTGTAGAATAAATACAGACATTTGCTTGTAATAATATAAAGTTACACTGGTACGTACAATATTAAATAAGTCGGTCTCAACAACCTTCGTACTTTTTTCCAATCAAATCTCTCTAAATATCAAAAATTTTCAAGCACCATACAGAGTAGAGAGCGAATCTTCCAGTCCTTCGTCGTCGATTAGATTGGTACCCTGAGAACGCTTCTGAGTTAGAAAGCTCTTCTCCTTCATTTTCTCCATTCTCTTTCTCTGCTGTTCTCTGGAATTCATGTCGCTGTAATCGTTCGATTGGACAGCTTTCATGATAGCCAGGAACTCTAAAAAGACACCACGCTGCTGACGCAGGCTCGTATTCTCCGCAATCCGAGCTTCGAATTCAGTAACGTTCTGCTCATTAGCGGCCGGGATAAGTGACACCAAAACATCGAATGGTCGCTTGTCCTTGGTTCGCAGCACGGTATATATCATAGTCAAAATATATCCAGCCTCGTTGTGAACATCAGTAAAATATGTATCGCTCAAGATCGTCAAACAGGCCTTAATAAAGTTATCACATAAAAATTCGTCAACTTCGTTATCTTTGAGTAGGATATCCCCAAGAATGTTTCTGACAATAAGGCACGCGTTAAAACTGCACCGGTTGTCTTTGAACAACATTATATCCATGGTCAATCTAAGAAACGGTGCAAGGATAGCCTTATTGCCAAGCACGGCGGCTTTCAATATAGCTTGGTTAGGGTTTTGGCTTGACCCGTGTGAGTCAAGTTTTCCATGACCAACTTGACCGACCAGATCAATAAGCAATCGGTCTACAATGGCCGTCAGTTGTCGCAGTAGATGCTCCTCCATCATTTCCTCAGAAAGATTCGAGTCATCTGTAATTTCTTCTTCATCTGTCATCTGTAATCCAAACTTGTATACGTTAGCCCATTTTTCCTTCAGGACCTCATCCAACTTGCTTAAAACTGGGGGCAAGAATTCACCCATGAAGTATATAATTAAATGAGCGGGGCAATTCTTCACCACATTTCGCAAGACTAAAGAAATCATATGCCGCCACGAGTGACTGGTGATGCCCTCAGAGTCCTTGGCCAGAGCAGTCCACAAATGATTAGAAATATTGGGGATCTCATATAGTGTATCTTGCAGCTGAGTAATACTGCCCAACGTGAGAAATGCATACTCGCGAGTGTACCTTATGATATGCCCCGTAGAGTCAGCGAAATCTCGCAAAGTATTCATAGCACGAACATTTTCATCCACAAATTCATCTCTCGTCTGAACCGAGACACCAATTTGCCAGAATCGCTCCATACAGCTATATTTCACAAAGCTCTGCACCTCTGGCGGAAGGTCGCTCCAGTTAGCTGGGTTGTGATAGGCTTCTATTTGGGCAATTAGCTGTAGGATATGGGGGATGATAGGTTGAATTCGTGGTTTCCATAGTTCAAGCAATGCCTGATACTCTGGGGACTGGTGGTCCAGTTTCTCGATAGTGTACTGAATGAAGATTCTAGTTGCCCTAATCGGAAACAACTTTGACCATTTGTCTTTCAGCTCTGCCTTGAGCTCACGTCCAGCATCATCCATGTTGGTAGAAAATAAATCTGTCTCGGCCGTGACGCCCCGAGATCTGAAATAGTCGGCTATTTTAACAATTCCAATCCTTTCCATGAACCAGGGCAGATCCATGAGACCCTTGACGGTAGACTCTTCCAACCACGAGGAAAGGACTGGGTCGACGATGCTTGCGAATCTCTCGGCTTTGTTCTGGGCGTCAGTATTCGTGCATCTTTGACTTATGACCAAAAGAAAAGATTGGAATGCAACAATTTCGTGGTCGTTGACCTTGTTCGAGGATATTATCTCTCCAATAACCCGCTCCAGATCGGAATAAATGTCCATTAGCGAGTCCGGGATCAGATAGGCGAGTCGATTGAGTTCTGTTCCACAGCTCGTGCGCAAGTCTCGGATAACCTCTCTATCTTCATCGGATGCGTCATCGGGGCATTCTGTTGTGCAGGCAGTCAGAATACGTTCCAAAACCAGAAACATGAGTTGGGACGAAGATTTCCCATGTTTCAGCAGAGGAGCAAACTGAACTAAGGACTGAACCAGCTTGCGCAGTAAAACCGGGTCTTTGATATTCATCATTAAGATTTCCTGGCACCATTCCTCAACTACAGAAATAAGCTTTTCCATCTGCTCTTCTTTGTCCTCTCGCTGGTACCACAATTTCCAGCGTGTGACACCGCGCAGGGCAACTTCGACAATAATAAACTGCGAATATGCCAGGTAAAAATTAGGATTATCGTTGTACTTGAGCTTGGTCAAGTTTAAAGCCTGCCATCCCATTTCGTCCCTGAAAAAAGAACTCATTCTTGCCTTGAGCCAGTTGAGCGAGTCTAATGGAACCTCGCACACAAGGAGGCGAATGATATCTTCCATGAAGCGCCGATAGTTGCCGAGAAACACATGGCTCTCAGGGGTAGAATCAAAATCCAATGCTAGAAAGCGACTGGCAATGTGGTCCTCACTGAGATTTTCATATCGGATGCACCGCTCCACAGCCACTTGGAGCAATTCTGGTAGAATTTTAGTTACCTCGTCGCGACCGTGGATGTTTTCAACCCGCAAAACCGAGCACCAAAATTGGAGAGAAAGCCCAGATATGATTAGGCTGGGATGCTGCGAGGTTTTGAGGACCAGTCGAAGATATGCCCCAACATCGGCCTGGTTGGGCAGGTTCGTCTTCGACACGCTCAAGTATTCGCCCAGTCCAACAATCATTTCGACGAGCTTTTTCAAAAAAATATAATGCTGTTCGTCAAAGTTTTCGATATCTACTTTGACCGAGTCATAAACTTCAGAAAGAGTGGACATCCCAGACATAAGGAATACCGATCCGACAATTGCCTGGAAATCGTCATCGTTGCTGAAACTGCGCGTGAACAGTACATGCAGGCAGTCTGTAGCGAGAATTTTTACTCGAATATTATTGATAGTGAGTGCCAAGCTCAGTCTTTCCAACAAGTTGGCGTTGCGTATGGCCAAGGGGAAAACCCAGTACAGGCACCCCTTCAAAGTCTCAAGTACTTTGACGGCAAACGCCTCGGTGGTCGTATCAGACAGTCCAGACTGAAGACATTCGCCCAGCAAATCGCTCCACCGATTGAGCCACCCGATGGGGTCGGACCGTAGCTGTGCAAGGGTGTCTACCCTCGACTCGTATGTGACCTCCAAGTCCTTTTCCGACGTCACTACTTCAATGCATTGGGCGCTCAGTACTGAGGCACGCTTGGAGGCCACCGGGTCATCTAGCAAATACATATCCTCGAACAGGGTTTTGAAGATCATGATGGATAGCTCCTTGGTCTCATTGCTATTATTCCACATTTCCAGCAATATGGAGTCCATAGCGTACCATCCGTCACCGCTTCTGTTTCCACCGCTATCTATCCCCCACACCCTCTTCGCCATGGCCACCCACAGGAATGCTATTTTCTCTTTGATGTAGTGGGCATCAGACCCAGGCCCTGAAACAGCCAAGTCCACTATCCAATTTCGGATCGCGACTCGCTGGGGTTCGTCATAGTCCAGAAAATTGTATCTGATGCTATATTCCAGCAGTCCGAGGCCAAAATGCCTTACAATCCCCTGGTTGTTGATAGATCCTTTTGCCAATTGGTAGCCGTAAAACGGGCAGTCTTTTTCTAATTTGATAGTTTCGAGAAACTTGTTAGTCTGGCTTTCAACGAGTTTAGCCACAGAGTGAACATGTACGCACCTCTTGAGCTTTCCTTCTGTCCTGATTTGAAGACGTTGAGCGGTGGATTGCCTCGAGAGCTGTGACCACCTGTTGAATTGCCTGAGATTCCATTACTTAGAAGATACTCTAGTATATAGGGCAATTCAAACCATCAACGTTTATTATGTCTCGGTGTAAAATATATGTATCAAAATTCGAATGGTGTCCGTTGGACCCCAGACAAATATAATTTGAGTTTTGCTACTCCTTTTTGGTTGTTGGTTGTCTCCAGCACCGCGTTCTATTTTTTCTCTTGATTATAAGTGGTGATGCAGGTTTGCAATATATTTATTTATGTTTTGGTGATGCGTGTATTGACTGTGTGGCTTCAGATTTGTGTGGTGTCTGTCGGGTTGTGAGTACAGTTTGGGTTGGGGGGAGCTCGCTCTTCAATAAGGGCCTCGACCAAGTTAAGTTTTTGGTTGTCAGTGTTCTAGATTTGCAATATGATATGCGTCAAACTGAACAGATGTTGGGCTCATCATGCATTTTGATCAACCCTATTTTTCATTTTCGTTCTTTCCATCAGAACTTTTTTCCATCGCGCAAAACCCTCTAGTGACATGTTGAGATTTGCCTCGACTTCATGCCGTTCTGGACCATCTGCATTCGTGACACGAGCGCCTAGCTTGTTGAGGGCCAGAGAAAGAATAGCTCCTGTGTTTCAGCGACGTTGTCTCTCAGACCTTGCTGTAGGGGACCAAATCGGCGCCACTGGCTATAGAGTGAGCAATGTGTTTGATATCCCAAGCCAACAGCTGCAGGTGATAGACTTGACGCACGCGCCTACCAACTCTCGACATGTTCATGTTGCCAAGGACGACGACAATAGCGTGTTCTGCGTAGGGTTCCGGACGAATCCTCCAGATCACAGTGGTCTACCTCACATTCTCGAGCACACGACGCTATGTGGATCCAAAAAATACCCAGTTCGGGATCCATTTTTCGTCATGTTGACGAGGTCGTTGTCGAATTTTATGAATGCCATGACCGGATTCGATTACACATTCTACCCATTTGCCACTACCAATGTAAAGGATTTCAGAAATCTTCAGGATGTGTACCTAGACGCAGTTTTCAACCCGCTCCTGCGCCAGCAGGATTTCCGGCAAGAAGGATGGAGACTGGAAAATGCAGACCCGAAGGACAAGTCGACCCCACTGGAGTTCAAGGGTGTCGTCTACAACGAAATGAAGGGCCAGCTGGTATGTACACTGTCTACCGTATTCCTTTCTGCGAAGCAGATCCAGTCGCCTCCGGCAGGGGCATGCGGAGGCATAACTCTCTTTGGTTCCCACTAACCAGTCAAACGTATCATACCTCTACTACATAAAATACTTTGAGAGCATATATCCGAGCTTGAACAACAGTGGCGGAGACCCGACCTACATGACTGAATTAAAGTATGAGGATTTGAAGAATTTTCACAGCGACCATTACCACCCGTCCAATGCTTTTACTTTCTCATATGGGCGCCAACCACTTGAAACGATCTTGAGTCCGGTGCACAACGTCATCAAATCTTTCCCTAAGAAAGACCTACCCAACGAAGTCAAGCTGCCCATTGCGCTGACTGAATCCAAATCTGTCACTGTCGAGGGCCCTATCGACCCACTATACAACGAAATCAGACAATTCAAGGCATCTCTCTCTTGGATAGTGGGAGACTCGTCAGATCTGAAAAATACTTACCTTTGGAAGGTCCTGAGCAACCTGCTCACCGATGGTCATTCTTCGCCCTTCTACAAAGCTCTCATAGACTCTCAAATTGGAACCGACTTTTCGGTCAACACCGGTCTGGACACAACTCCTACGAAGAACATCTTCAGCATTGGTCTACAGGGAATGAGTGAGCCCGATATCGAGGTTTTCAAAACCAAAGTGGACGAGGTCTTGAAAGAAATTGTCGAAAAGGGAATACCGAAAGAGAGAATTGACGCTGTTGTCAACCAGGAAGAGTTGGCAGACAAGGAAATCGAATCCAACTTTGGACTGAGTTTGGTGTACCGACTCTATCCGCGAGTATTCAATGATAGAAACGTCCTCGACTCTTTGGATAACGAAAAGGTGTTAAAGAGTTTCAAGGACACAATCGCTAATGACCCGAAAGTCTTCCAGAATATTGTTGCTGAGCAGCTGATCGGAAAGCCTGTGTTTGAGTTCAAAATGGTACCGTCAGAGGCATTTGAGGATAAAATTGTGCAAGAAGAGTCAGATCGGCTAGACAAGGCAGTAGAAACTCTAACTGAAAAGGACAAGGACCTTATATACCAGCGTGGTGTGGAACTCTTGGAAAACCAGGAGAAAAAGCAAGATACTTCGCTTCTACCAACGCTATCTACTGAAGATATCTCGCGTCAGGGCAAGAACGTTTCTTACTGTGAAGACTCTTTGTTTGTCGAGAATAATGACTCCAATGTACCTGTGCCCGTCATAAGTAAAAAGACTGTCACCCGAGGTCTCTCATATGTTTCTTTGATGAGTGATGTCACCCAGAAGGTCCCAGTCGAGCTATTGCCTTTCTTGTCGCTCTATATAGAGGCAATGAAGAATGTTGGCACTGCCAAGTATACCATGGAAGAATTTGAAAACATTATCAAGCTCAACACAGGTGGTATCTCTTCTTCAACCATGCTGACTACTAACCCCACCGAAAGGAATGATGTCAAACTTAATCTTGTTTTGGGCGGTTATAGTTTGGACTCGAAGACACCTGAACTATTTGGATTACTGCGTCAAATGTTCTTGGAGCCGACCTTGTCAAATGTTGATAAGTTGAAGCCCATTATTACAGCTTCGGTTTCAAACTCGTTGAATGCATTGGCTGAAAGTGGCCATTCCTATGCTATGAATCACTCGGCCGCCTCGGTTTCTTTGAAACATAGGCTGGGTGAGCACTTTGGTGGGCTCTCTCAGATTCAGTTACTGCGGCAGCTGGCCGGGTTCAGTGACGAGCAGCTGTCAAATCTGGTTGTGCCCAAGTTGTACGAACTTCAAAAGTTCGTTACCTCTCAAAGCAACTGGAAAGCGTCTGTTATACAACCCGAAGAAGATACTTTGGAACTGAAAAACTCCCTGGTAAGGGAATTCGTGGGTAGTTTGGCTGCACCTGTCAAGGCCCCCAATGGAGGAGCAGCTCCGCTAAGCCAAAGCGGTCTTGAGATAAGTCACACCCACGTACAACTTCCGTTCCAAGTAGCTTATGTTGGTGTTTCGCTGCCAGGCGTTAGTTACGACCACAAGCATGGAGCAGCACTTCAGATTCTGAGTAATATCATGACTCACAAGTATCTTCACGGGGAGATTCGAGAAAAAGGCGGTGCTTATGGTGGAGGTGCCAAGTACAATGGACTGGATGGTGTATTCTCTTTCTACTCCTATCGAGATCCCAGCCCAGAGAATTCGATAGAGGTTATTCAGAAGGCCCCTCACTGGGTCTTGAACACTGCGCTGACAAATGAATTTTTACAGGAAGCCAAGCTTAGTATTTTTCAGGGGATAGATGCTCCTGTGAGTCCCCGAAACGAGTTGAATAACTTGTTTTTCTTCGGAGTGAGTGACGAACTAAGGCAGGAACGGCGGCAGAACCTGCTTGATGTAACTTTGGACGATTTACACGAAGTCGCGAAGTTATATCTCGAGCCTAATATGGCCGGTCTCAAAGGAGCGGGAGCTACAGTTTTGGGTCCTGCCAAGCTGTCGGGATGGAAGAGTCTTGATTTTGATCAAGAGTCCAATGTATATAAATTTTAAATTCCCGTTCAAAGCGAGATTTTTTGTATATAGATAAACAACAAATGCTAAATTAGTCAACGTAAAGCTGCTTCCAGCGGCCCTGGCAGACCTTAGATGGGGAATGGTTAGCTAGCACTACATTCGTAATGAACAGTCTCTAAGGCTCAGCAGCAATGCTTAACAAAGTTATCGTTACGTAGAATCGTTCTTTCTGCGAAGGAGAAACCATACCTCCACAGTAAGGGACGCCGGAGGTCATGTCGAACAGTGATAAATAATATACATTTTTCGTCAAGTCTAACCTCACAAGTAGAACCTCCTCTTATCCCGATCCATATCCGCGCGATGCTCCCATTCAACCTCCTCTTTGATGCCCTTTTGAACTCTTCGCAAGCGCAAAGTAAACTGGGGCCCGAGCTCCTGCAGCCCAACTCTCTCTTCATTGCGAAACACATATCGGTGGCGTCGAAAAAAGATATAGTCTCTCTGGTTGTGCAGAGTCACAACTTGCCTCCCCACGAACTCAGGTCGTTGCGGGAAAAGTGACTGGAAGAGCCTTCCCACAGTCTTACCCAGACGTGTGGAGAAGTTATTAAGAATCAGCTCAGGGGTGTGATCAGTGGCCCGACCGTGACCAGCTATTCGGTCGGTTTTCACGAGTGAGCCAACTGAGAAGTAAAATGTAGGGCCTTCGGGGAGATGCATGAATGTCAGCCCATTCACTTCTTTCTTATCTTCGTTGATCACAACAACATCGGTGTAATCTCTGTTGGAGCAAAACTTTGCTATATCCTTCATATTGAATTGTGGCTTCCGTTTCACAAAATTGGAATTGGGGAGGATTTCCAGTAGAATGTCTGCAAACTCATAGGCCTGCTTATGGGCATTACTATTGGTGGTCAGCAGGATTTTGGGAGGTCTGCCGTCAAAATATGTTTGAAATTCGTCATCCCCTTCGACTTCCCCATTAAAAGTCTCATCGTACACTCTCTTCGATTCTATAGTATGGGTCACGTTCTCCTTGAGTCGTTCCTCTTTCAAAGTCGGATCTGCTCGCTCCTGCTTGGCTCTTTCATGTCGCTCTTTATGTCTGGTTTTGTCCAAATCTGCTTTCACTTTTGCGAAAACCTTTTGCCTCCTTATCTTATTTTTGATGTTTTTTATCCGCTTGGCGGTATTCTTGTCCATAGCCATGGTTTTTCCCCTTAGGTATCAAGTCTGATCCGCTCGCTCTCTCGTAAAATTGAAAAACGAAAAATATTTAAAGTTGTTAAATGGCACGGCTGAAGCTCGGCTTTAAACGGCGCTTGACATTCCGGATTTTTACGGCGTAACAGTTGCAACGCAACAATCTTGACAACTTTGGTATAAACCATGGCTGTTGAACCTGCTAAGGGAAACTCGCGGGTGGGAAAGCCCAGAAAGCGAAAGTTTCATTCTAAGTCCCGAAATGGGTGTCTAGGCTGCAAAAAAATGCACATAAAGTGCGACGAAACTCGGCCCAGCTGCATGAATTGTGTTTCTAAGAGCGAAGAATGTGTCTATACGGATGGCACCAAGGAAGTGCTACGAAGTAGAGCAGGTACAGAAGAGGATAACTTCAGGAGCGAAAAGGAAGAAGATGTTTTGGTTTGTCAAGTTAAAGAAGAAACAGAAGAGGACATGGACGTGGACGTGGACGTAGAAAGACTTTTACCTCAATCAGAAGTGCCTGATTTGGTTCCTCGAACCACGTCACTTAACGACAATACAAAAGCTCTTGATCTTAACATGGAGCAGCTAGAACTTTTCTTCAACTATATGAGCACAACATGCTATCATGTAGCATCCACTGGCAACGCCAAGTCGCTCCAGATCTGGAGAGATCACGTTCCTCGGGTTGGAATGGAATACAGATTCCTCACTCACACTATCATGGCACTGTCGTCACGCCACTTGCATAGTTTACGCAGGGGGCGGGATAGCAATTATGACGAAAGAGCTATTCTACACTATCACGAGTCTGCTCGCCTCATGGCTCTTGAACTGCCTCACATTTCAGACAGAAATGCCGAGCCAATATTGCTAAGTTCTGCACTAGCACTGTTATTGTCATACGCTATGTCGGACCTTGTACCGTTTGTTCGCAACTCTAGCTCCGAACTCGATGTGTTTGCTCTGGCAAAGGGACCCAGACACATTTCGGTGAGCTTTTTAAGCATGCTTGCCCAAAGTGGAGTGCTCGACCCATTACTGAGCATCGAGATGGTAGCTTCCAATAATATCACATTGCCATTTATGACTGAGCTGAAGAGGGACATATCATATCTTGGTTCCATAGGCCGGATTTCGGCTGAACACGAGCAGTGCTATATGGAGACTGCCAGGTGCCTCGAAGAATGGACTGTGCGTGCTGTGCTCTCTCTTGACGAGACTTGTCTGATTGTCTTTCCCATGTTTGCCTGGGATAGTATATATGTTCCCTTACTGAGGAACAAGGAGCCGGTTGCGCAGATTCTCTTGGCTTACTATCTGGGTACCCTCCATTCTATTCACCAAAAGTTTTGGGTCGGGCAGAGACCCTACAATGAAATACTGAACATATTTATGAGCCTAGGAGAAGAATGGTCTCAGTATTTGTCATGGCCGTTAAAAGTTTCGGCGATGGAGGATTTCACGATCCCTTTGCTGGCCACTGTGTGACTAGAGCTAATCGGACTCGATGTGAATGGCACCAAAAGAAAAAAGACTCACACTCATCGTGTATCACACGAGCATTTATGATATAACCTTATGCATTAACGAATATGACGTTCAATATATAAATACAAACTTGTTCCTGCATTGCACAACTACTACCTAAATATTTATTAACAGTTATATACTGTTCTCCAATTTATTGTTCGAACTCGGAAAAACTCCCCGCCGGATGGTGTTCCCACACCCCGCCATGAACCCCACGTTTTCCATGTCCGCAAATCAGCCATCTTAACATCCATCTAACTCACTATATGGATCAAAGGAATCTTCAAGCATACGTATGTATTTTTTCTAATGTTCAGGTTCTAGCACTCAACTAACTAGGAATGCCTACAAAAGTCGCTCTATTTATACTCCCTCGGACGGCATGCAGAATCCCTGGCAGAAGCCAGAACTTCCTTGAAGCTGTATAATGCTCTGTTGGATTCTCACAAAAGTGGAAAACTGCCTCGAGAACTAAGCGGACAACTAGATCACTGCATTAAGTTCTATGAAAAGATAAAGAGAGGAGATACTGATGCATTGAGTGTATCTGAAAAAGTTGTGTATATTAGTAGCAAGATCGGGTCGTACATGTTTTACCCTTGGGCCGATCTAAGCCAGTCTTACAATGAAACATCGCAAGAGTTTGAAGACCCAGACGGGTTGCTCAAGCTGTCAGAAGGCCAGATTCGGCGTTTTAAAGAATGGAGACGTGCTCGAGATGCCATTTGTGTCAGCCCACTTATAACAGACTCGCGTAACAGCAGCAGCATGTTAGATGTCTACCAAGATGTTTTACATGACTGCTCTCTAGTGTCGTCCTTTTTGTCTATATCCGCGCTCAACAAGCGGACGGGAAGGTCCCTTCTGATAGAAAATCTCTATCCCCGTTATCAAAGCGGGCCAGCTATATCGCCATCGGGAAAGTACACTGTTTGTCTCAATGTCAACGGAGTGAAGCGAAGGGTGGTTGTCGATGATAGGTTGCCTTGTTCCAGTGATGGGTCAAGCTTGTTTGTATACAGTCAGTCTGGAGCCGTGTGGCCGGCTCTGATAGAAAAGGCATACGTCAAGGTGATGGGAGGCTACGATTTTGCTGGGTCCCATGCTGCATTCGACACCTTCGTATTGACCGAATGGATCCCGGAATACATATCGCTCCAGACCTACCTTGAAGGCACTGGGAAGAGCATAGATTTGCTTTGGCATAAAATCAAGTCTGGATGGCTCAACGGAGACTTGATGATCTGTGTAGGTACTGACGGAATGACATCAGAAGAGTCGCAGGTGCTAGGGCTAGCGAGTGGACATGACTACACAGTCGTGGAGTTAAAAGAAGAAGGGGAATCCAGAGCTGTCCGAATATGTAACCCCTGGGGGTCTCGCAAAAGCAAGCAGGGAAATATGTTTTGGATGGAGTTTGGGACAATGTTTCGTCGTTTCCACAATATGTATCTTAACTGGAACCCGAAACTTTACGGTCATAAATGCACGACTCATTTCTTGTGGGGAATCGAATCTATTTTGTTTGCTCAGAACTGCAAAAATCTACTGAAATGTCCCCAGTATACTGTTTCTAATAGCAGTAGTCAAGAAATCATGGTATCTCTGCTTGTCGTCCGGCATCTGACTGGCGGAGAACGTCTAAGAAAAGAGTCTGAATATTTATGCCTTTCTATTTACAGAAGGGAGACTCAAATTATTCTTGCAGAGGAGTCTGTGAGAACCCACAAGGGGCCATTGATGGACACGTCTTATTTAACGGCTAACTTTAAACTTCCTGCCAATACGACCTATTTGGTAGTTATTTCTGGCGAGAATTTGAAGCTAAGTAGTGGCAGCTTAAGGCTGAGTCTGAGCGTGTTTTCTTCAGGAGCTGTACAACTCAATCGCGCAAAGTTCGATTTAGTCAACCGAGCTTCGATTCAGGGACAATGGACCCGGAACTCAAGTCCTGGGAATTGGTCTAAAGAGTCGTTCCACAAAAACCCGCAGTTCCAGCTCACTGTAGCTGAAGGCACTGCTCTTGTTCGCATATATGCATTTTCCCCGTTGCCTGTCCCAATCCATCTATTTGCATTCTGGGGCGGTGGAAAGCCTATCAAGACGTTTTCCGATAAGGATATCATGGCTTCAAGTGGCAAGTATCATCAGAACCACTGCCTGTGTGAAGCAAAAAATATACCGAAAGGAAGGTACACCGTAGTGATTTCAGCGTTTGAGCCGGTCATTGGGCCCTTTTCTATTCATGCATTTGCTGGTATCACACTAAAACTATCACCACTGGAACTTGAAAGCATGGTAAGACTTTTTGGGCAAATTGCCTCTTTGCTTCTGCTTCACTTCTTTCTCTAACCAGAACAACTTCAGTAGGACCTTAACCAGGGGCTGGAATTTCACAAATGTCCAAGATATTGCTTTCCAAGTGCCTTATACATGTGAAGCGGAGATATACGTTAGGCACAGTGATGCATTGAGTTCCTATCGCCCGCACACTCGTGTCACGTTATACAGCAATGAGGCAAAACTGTGCGATAGCGGAGACTTTAAAGACAGCTTGTACGGTATTCATCTCAAACCAGTGCGCATTCTGGGGTCTGTTCCTCATATATGTCGTGTTGAACGAATGGAGGCTGGTGGTGGAGAGTTTGAAATCAAGGTTGATTCTTTTCATCCCGTTGAATTCTTAGATTAAACTTTAACAGCATATAACTATTATATGTTCAAGTATTAATTCAATATCTATTCGTATATTCTTATAGATCGACTCAAAATGCAGGGTGGAGAGATGCATGAAAGTTTTGGTTGACCCTTGACCCTTTTCCCCAGTCTTTACGTACAAAGTAACTGACATCTCTATACAATGCTATAGGCGATTGTGAAACTGCTACAAATTTGTCGGAATAGAGCCTAGGAGTCTTTCATCCTCTTTTCTGCTAGAATCAGGCTTGCCTTCATAGCTCATCTTCATACACCATTCCTGAATTTACGTTGCCCATGACTTCATCTACGCCGATCTATTTACGCGTGCATGTCGCGTTTTCTGGATGTTGACATCGTGTAACAAACAGCTTAAGAGCAATGGCAAAGCAACGGCTGGTGCGACGCCAGTCAACGATTTCCAGGCTACTAGCATGGCCATTCGACTTGTGGCTCTCCGCTAGCGAATATGTCGAGTTGCTCGAGTGGGATGAATACATTTACGATGGTGCTCTGCCAGCAGGAGGAACTTGTAATGTTCTGTTCATGATCTGTCGGTGGTATTGGAATAGACAGGATGGTTCTTATGACGAGTTGTTTTCATACGGGGACCTGTATGTGGGAGATGTCCTGAATGTTCCCAAGCGACGACCGTTTTTATCGGTGATCGTTTCGTTTCTGTCAGTGGGACTGGCAGCTATTTGCATTTCTAATACTGCGTACTGTTATGGCAGGCGAAAAAGCTATACGCTCTTGGGTAGGGCAGTGGACAATGCTCCAGGCACTCCATCGGCCCGCAAGGTTAAATATATTGGCGTAGAGTCACAAGAAAAGCGACCTTCTTCGCCATGGAAGAGGCTCGTCGACCCTCTGAAGTCTTCGTTCCAAGAGAAGGAAGATGATGAGGGTGAGCAAGTGTGGGAACTCGCTATGTGGAACCCGCCAGTGTTTAATACCTATTTTGCGGCTGCTTATTCTCCGCTGCACTTGATACTCATCTGGTATTCGGACCTGGGTATAGTACGACTGTTATTTTTTCTTATACTCTTATCCGGCTATCTGTTTGGACTAACATTCATGTTCCTGACTCTTTCGAAGGACAAATCCATTCTGCATAGCGAAGTGCTTTCTGAATATGGCAAAAAAGTGGTAAAACCGATTGTTGCGGTGACTCGGCGAGACGTTGCTGTTGGCACCGATGGTGATGAAGTCGAAGTGTATTCACCCGCTCTGAATACCTCTTTTAATCGGGTTGATGTCCGAGAGAATCGGTCTCGGGTCTCGATGAGTCCCACCACTGCCAGTCCATGGTCGCCCTACTCTCGAGGACCAACAGGTGCCTCAAATACTGAAAGCCCGTTGAGACACCGAGCAAGTTTGAATGCTTTGGGGTCGTCGCACATTAAATTGGCACCGAACGATGATTCTGATCGTCGTCGCACATACTCACCTTCACCGCTGGGGAAGAGGTTTAGTCACTGACGGTCGGTTTTCACGTACGGTGGAGCCTTTTCAGGAGGGTTGGCTCCGCCTCGCATAGGTTACTACGGGTCGGATTCGCAAAAAGTAAGAAGAAATAATAGGTATCTAACACGCACTGAACGTGGGCAGAGAATAGGTATGTGTTCTGAGCAACAAGCTGGAACTAGTGGAGCCTTTTGGCAGAATGATATTTCGCGCCTGATTTTGACGAAATAATGAATTTTATATGAACATATATTGCAATGCCATAAGAATTATGAACATAGATAATTAGAAAGAGCTACTGCTCTACTCATTCTAGGTCTGACTTCCGTGGTAGGTATTGAAAATACCAGAGATCCCATGGAGTCTCTACTCCAGGATTAATTATTCCATAGGTGTTATTTAGTACGGACAGCCAGTCACTCATATGAAAGACGAAAAAAGGCGGATATTGAATACGAGAACAAATAAAAAATGCATAACTATACATGACTTAAAGATCGTCCCAACCAAAAACCAGCTCTTGGGCTCGTTTGGTCGTCCAGCTCAGCCAGCCTTGCTTCCCTGACTTGAGCTTCTTGTCTCCAGAATTGGCAGTTCCGGCAGCTGCTGCAGCTGCCGCGTGTCCAAGATTGGCCAAGGAAGGTGCGAACCGTAGACCCCGTGGTTTGGGGTGGCTGAATACAGATTGACCATCTCTCACCTCTAATCGCTTTGATCCAGCAGCTAACATAGGCATCGAAATGGTACGAGGAACGCCCTTGTCTTTGGCTGAGCCAATCCCAGATAGCTGATGCTGAGGCGGTCGACTGGACCCTTCATCATCGTTTATCAATGATGTACCGCGGATGGACACTACTGGAGGTGCGTCCTCATCAGCAGCATCATCCATATCAATCTCCAAGCTCTCATCTGCAGCTTCCAGGGCTCGATACCGAGACCGGCCACCAGCTTCAAACTCTTGGGGCGCATAGGGCACACATCCAATTCGAATGCGGTCGGTCAAAATCTTTCCGTTCTCGCTCACAGCTCGGGCAGCAGATTGAGGGTTATTGTAGGTTATGCGCAACCAATTTTTTCCCGCTTCAATGGGCAACGGTGTGTCTTGCCGAGAGTTAGCAAGAGTAGGTGATGCAGCTGACGAGATGTTTTCTTGGATTTCACCAAATTTGGCGAAATGGGCAACCACACTAGGTGTCACAGAAGAGGGAAACCCAAAGATGATGACAGAATTAGTCGGACCAGGCGCCACAGATCGCACTGGAGATGGCAATGGGGTTGATGCAATGTTCGACGAGAGTCTTCTTCCTGACGAAGTTCGTCCGAGGGGCGTAGGGTTTGAGTAATTAGACTGCTGGCCCCGACCAACCCCAACACCAGTACCATTGGTTGGTGAGCTACCCAGAGAGAGCATTGATCCGGTACTACCACTACCACCAGAAGCACCAGCCGAAGCAGGGATCTCGCTGGGCCTCTTATTGAAAAATGGCAACGCGCCAGAATCATAAATACTGTCCGGGGGAGGCAGATCACTCTCATCGATCACGTCGTTTCTTCGAGATTGAAACGGCTTGGGCGTACCAAAGGACGAAATTTGCCCAAACCTGCCTCCTTCCGGAGGAGAGTGACCAGCCGGCGTGGATGCCCCAGCCGTCGACCTGTGGTGGTGGTTGGTTGATCCAGACACAGATCCATGTCTATGCACACTACTTGCGGAATTTGAATTAGCATTCCTATCGGGTGTAGAGAAAGAACTTTTGTGTCGTAGCGAAGAGACGTGAGAAGGCACAAACCGGCGGTCACTGCGCGTCCACTGGGGTGTTGACGGTGCATTTGCAGGTGAGTTTGGCCCAGCTGTGACCGAGTTTAAGTTCATCATGGATTGAGAATGTCCGATATTGGAGCTGTTGAGATTTACGCTGCTCCTGAAACTGCTATTGGGTCGAGGTGACGAATTGAAGACAGACTGACTGTTAATGCTGTTATTATTATTGTTGGCGCCCAGGGTTGCTCCTCCGCCGAAAACAGACGAGTTTGATCCACTGGGATTGTTGAACAGGCTTGTGGGTTGTCCGAATCCACTGCTCGAGTTTGTTGTCTGCCCAAACTGGCCGTATTGACTGCCCTGGGTAGGCTGAGTCGCACCAGACACGCTATTAAACAAAGACATGTATATAATTTTTCCGCCTGCTTATGGGTTGGTGCCTTTTCGAAGAATTCGGTTTAAACGAACGGTGTTTTTTTTGAGTGATGTTTTTCGAATCGATGTAAATTCCGAGAATGTTAAGATTGGCAACTCTGTTGGATACCGCCGGAACCCAAACGTATTACATACCCAAACCCTTGAGTTCTCCACCGGGTAACTATAACAGAACTGCCACAGCTTTGGAATTCTCCCAGCATTACACATACAGTTCAGTGATTATAGAAACGCCATCCAGGTGTATATAAATATAGACACAGTCACACCGTACGGGTTGTTTATTTCTTGATGAGCACTGCAAGCAACAATCCCACGATACTGGCGGCACGCGAGGCAGCCGAAAACAATGATCTCTCTAAATCCGAGACACTTTATAGAGAAATCTTGTCCTCGCCTCATACTGGACAAGGATCACGAGATGAGCAGCTGATCCAGGACCAGGAAATTGCCCTGAATGAACTGGGAAAACTTTACCAAAAGCACGGAAAAGTGCAAGAGATCATCGAGTTGATTCGCCTCTCCAAGGTCATCACTGGGAAGTTTGCCAAGTCCAAGACAGCTAAGATTATTCGAAACTTGATTGATCTGTTCATTGCCATCCCTGGCACTATCGACATTCAAATAAGCACTACCAAGGAATGCATCGAGTGGGCACAAAGCGAGAAAAGAAACTTTTTACGACAAGGTCTGCAATCGCGGCTAATTGGGCTTTATTTCGAGAAATCTGCCTACCACGATGCCATCGAGCTTATCAACTCGTTGCTCAAAGAACTGAAACGACTAGACGACAAGATGATGCTGGTAGAAGTCCAGCTGCTGGAGGCACGAGTGTATCACGCACTGAGAAATATCCCTAAGGCCAGAGCGTGTCTCACAAGCGCGCGGACCTCTGCCAACGGCATATACTGTCCTCCTTTGACGCAGGCCGCACTGGACAACATGAGCGGGATCCTGCAGGCTGAGGATAAAGATTATAAGACGGCGTTTTCATACTTTTTTGAGGCCTTTGAGGGATATTCGGGTCAAGATGATCCTCGAGCGATTGACGTGCTTAAGTACCTGCTGCTATCAAAAATCATGTTGAATCTGAGCTCAGATGTCGACTCGCTGCTGACGTCTAAGCCGGTTCAGAAGTATGCTGGAAGGGACTTGGATGCCATGAAGGCGATTGCCACCGCCCACTCAAACCGAAGTTTGAAGGAGTTCGAGCAGGCTCTGGACACATACAAGAAGGAGCTGTCGTCGGATTCTTTTATCAGGAGTCACTTCACCGCTTTGTACGATACGCTTCTAGAGCAGAACTTGGTCAAGGTTATAGAGCCCTTTTCCTGTGTGGAAATTTCTCATGTGGCTGAGCTCATAGGTTTGGACACTCGACAGATTGAGGGCAAGCTCAGTCAGATGATCTTGGACAAAGTGTTTTATGGTGTGTTGGACCAGGGCAATGGGTGGCTATTTATTTATGACGAGCCCAGCACTGACAAAACCTATGATCTCGCTTTGGAGACCGTCAAGCATATGTCGACAGTAGTAGATATTTTGTATGAGAAGGCAGCTGCCCTTAATTAATGTTAGCTTTTTTTTTTGTTCAAAGTCACCTTCTTCGCGATCCCTCCCGGCGAGGCGTTGTTTCCCGTTCTTACATTATGAGTAATAGATAACTCATTATACATGCAATCATTTATTTTCGCAACCACTCGTAGTTGCAGCTTAGTTTATAAACTTATTTATCTAGAATATTTATCTAGAATATTGTACAAGGCAAGTGGAGATGCTGGAATCTAAACAGGATTGTCCCAAAAGCATTCTGCCGCCTAATTGCTCCTCTCTATTCAATCGTAGATTCCGTTTTCACCATCGGCCACTCCATCAGTAACGGCCTCGGCCATGCGATCGATAAATGCACCAAGAGTTCCGCTCTTCAAGAACAAGTCATAAAGCTTCAGTGATTCACTCGCAACCATATTAGACAGATTGGCAGCCTCTTTGAGAAACCCAGGATGAACAACTTGTGCTTCGATATACACTCTGGCAAGTTCCAGGATAACAAAAGGCACATAATGCATCCTCAATCTGTCAAGAAGCTCGGCAGTCTGAGGATCAATATCTTGGTATGTTCTAATGGGCCCCACCATCCAGTTCAGACCAAAATCTTCCACTCTTCTAGCCATATCTCTCACAAGCGTCAATAACTTATCCCTCCAAGCCTTAGACATATTCGCAGGGGAAACAAACTTGCTACTGTTTTTCATTTCCTTCAGCAGGTCAGCCCACAGCTTGAAATCTCGTATAATTTCAATCAGTTTGTCATACTCCAAGATCTCCACCCTTTCATTGCCGTCCAAGATAACCTCCGTCTGCTCGATGTTCACTGACAAATTCGTGTCGTACATTTTGAGAATAGTACCACAGGTTATCCTGCTTCCAAACTCAAATGCAGCTTCAAACTTTCCCCTTCCTAAAAGCAGTTGATATAGGCCAACGACGGCGTGGAGAGCATCTGCCCAAAGTGAAGCTTCCACAAACCATTCAATGGTTCTGTAGAGCCTTCTGTCGGTGTCGTCCACTACACTAGTAGGTGATTCCTTCGATCCTGCATTTTCATAATGTTGTGTGGACTCCTCGAAAACATTGGCAACAGCCATTCTTATCGAGTTATTAATATCCAGCTTATATTTCTTTGCCAGCTTGAGATGCACCTTTCTCTGCTCTGGATCAGTGATATTAGACAGAATCGATGCATATACTTTCACAGAATCATCTTCTGGTAGGTGAGAAATATACAACGGGATAAGGTACTGCTTCCTCTGGTAATGCAGATATTCGATGTAGGTCCTTAGAATCACAGTATAGTCAGACGAATCGCCAATCGAAAATTCAAGTTGCCTCAAAAATATTAAAAAATGTGTCATAATTCGCAATACCGAGAAATCTATTTGCTCAGTAGGATCTTGGGCAAATGCTTTTAAGTGTGCTGAATAGTCTCGCGAGATGAACTCAACAGAGCCATTGATGACGGCGCCCATCAAGCTGCGGATTGGGTTTTCGCTCTGCTCCTTGACCACTGGGTTACTAGAATTGGCTAGAATGTCCAACACGTTTCTCGGTTCATGCACACTGTCCAGCTTATTATTTTCCTCGCTGGCAGTCCTCGTGACAATAAATAACATAAACGCGATAAACTGCGTCTCCCATGTATTACACAGGGCAATGACTGATTCCAGGTCTCCTCCAAGTATACCATAGATTCCTCGTTCATACAAGTCAATAAAGTCTGTCTGCTGCGCAAGTTGTAAACACATCCTTCTCCACAGTCCCTTTCTTTCGATTCCTTTTGGTTTTCCAGCCCCATCTTGTATTCCCGGCAATTCACCATCAATTTGGGGATCCAGGTATTCATCGACCCCGCTGATTGAGAGCTTCAAACCAAAGTTGCCGGTCCTTTCGCATATCTGCAAAGCCTCGGTGAACTTACGAGCCCTCAAAAGCTCAAATATATATTTGTGAAGAACTTTGTCAAACTCTTTGTCGTTCTCCACCACATGTTTCTGTTGTCTAATTGGCGCGTCAGGGTCAAGCTCATTGACTACAGTCTCTTTCGTCTCATCGCTCTTTCCACTCAGAAGAGATCCTCCAATTGTACCACGAGACTTTGCCAAGTTTATCAAGTCAGACGACCTGGTCTGCTTAATGAAGTTCTTAGTATACATCCATTTAGATCCGCGCAACTCTTTGGGCTCTGTGGGTGACACTAAAGAGTCTTGCAGCCAGCTGAGAATTATCCAATTCTCGCGCAATTTGGGATTTCGTCTTAAATGATTCTCCTGTTTAACAGCTTTTGACGAATACTCATATTCAGGAATTGGTTCTTCGGGCTCAGATTGTCTGAATGAATATAATTCGTAGGCGAGAGCCCAAAACCGCGCTTCGATTTCAGGATTCAAAAACTCCGGATTATTTTTAAAGTCACCATCAAGATCAGAATCTGCTATATCCATTGCCTTCCGTTGGGCACATTCCTTAAATCCAAGCAAAACCTGAAAGACATCGACCTGATCGTAAGTTGGTGCAACACGAAGCCCTTCTTCTACACAAGTAGCAAATGTATCCAGCTCGCTCATTCCATATGGCTCACTGGACATTTGCACATCGGAACCAATTGAATTTCCATCCATTGTTAGCGGCGATGTTTTGTCGAAGTTGAAGTTTGACGAGTGTGAAATTCGCGAAATGTCAGCCGTGCATGGAGGGTAATTTTATAACCGACGTTGGACGGTTTAGGTGTGAAATTCATAGAAACAACGTTAATTGGCACATCTATTTACTATGACGGGAATGATTTTTGTTTTGCTCAACGCGTAAAAGAAGTCTGAAACTAGGTCGGACCTGCCATATCATTTTGCATATTCAGAGACTCATAGTCCCAGTATTGAGCCGGACGATGGAGTTACATCTCCGTAGTTAAGTGCCATCGTTGCATCTATTATACATATAAATAATCATTACGTAGTTATCAAACAATAGATTCCAACGCCTGAACCATTTTGTTTGTAGCAGCCAAGTGCCAAGGGATGATGGAATTGCTGTACTTAGAGACTCCCGTCAGTGATCCCAGAGATGCCAGCTTGCGATAATGCATTAAAAGAGACTTCAGTACCCCGTCATTGGATACAGGATTCCTTAGTAAAAGAACCTCGACACATTGAGCCATTCCATGACCGCCGTCTTCGTCAGCATCCAGATTGGGTTTTACAAGCAGCGCCATGCATATCGGCGTCTTGTAGACATTAGGATAGTCCAGAGACCCGTAAACTCTGTTGTGAAGCAATATCCCATATGTATCATCCATGACATCAACAATTGCAGCATCATCCAACGATCCCTTATCACCGAGCAAGTAATCGCTTTGACTGGAGCCCACAGCAGCCGACCCGCTAGTAGGAGTCGACATGTTAATACCAAAAGTATCGGGAGAGTCGTTATCAAGGTTCCTCTGAGGCGTAATTGGGGTTGCCGGGATATGCGGTTTAATGCTATTGGAATCGTTGAATGGAAATAGGCAATTCCCGCTCAGGTGGCTCGTAAGCAACAGGGAGCTGTTAACATTGATAGCCAAAATAAAGCAGGCCCCAATGGTTTTTGAGTTGGTTGAATCTATCAATTGGTTCCAAAGATTGAACTCCCTGTCTTCCATAAGCCCGGACTTGGTAATCACAACTCGCCATCTAATGAGAATTCGACGGGTTATTTCAAGAGTATGCGTCCAGGTTTCTTTAATAATATCTTCAAGCACACGAGATGATGATGACGGCCTACCAACTGAGTATGCTCGTACTTTGGACAGTTCACCCCATTGGTCGGACCAAGCCACCGTCAGCCATCTTTTGTCTGCAGACACTGAATAGCCTACATGTAAAAATGAGTCTTCGTTCATCAATGAAAGGGAGGGGGTAGGAGAAAGACTGAAACCGATCTTGGGGGGCGATGTTCTTGCAAGAGTGAATGCAGGCGTGTCCTTTTCTAGATTATCATGAGAAGAGTTGTTGTTGGTAATGGTGTTGCCATTTTCCATGTGCGTTGATTCCAGAGCTATCTTATCATATAATGATAGAGCAAATTTGATCATACGGCTCTGCGAGACGGAAGTAGTAGAGTCTTTCATCGAAAGAAGTTCATGTGGAATAATCTGAATGCTTACATTCAAAGGGGAAGCTTCGAATGCTTCTTTCACAGTAAACAGAGCCCTGCAAAGATGGAAAAGTTTGTCCATGCTTCCAAATGGGTCGACCAAAAGAAATAATATTTCGCTTTGCGAACTAGCATGCCCATTCTCTTCTTCTTCTTCTTCTTCTTCTTCTTCCTCTCGCTCAGTGATAACTCCCAGGTTATCGGCCAATGCCTTGAGCAGTGATGCCATGACATTAGTAATGTTTTCTAGAGTTCCAGACATGTCCGCTGGCTCAAACATGTATGGAGCAATGCCCTTTAAAGAAGTGGGAGACGACATTTCACCGGGCGTTTTCCCTATAAACAAGTCTCCCAAACCACAGCCTTCATATGTAGACTTGAGGTAGTTAACAAAAAACTCCGCATCGGATATCATTCCGGGACCCTTGGGACATAAAACAAACACTCTTGAGTTTTTTGGACCGCTGACTGGGGCCAAGCCAAATATCTTCCAAAACCTTAAAATTGGTGCCCTGGCCTTCATAAGCTGGTTCATACGGTTCACAGCATATGTTGGAGTCGGTATTTGAAATATCTCAGGCGTAATTATCTGTCGAGGGGGAACATGTGATTTCTCCACGTGTGTTCCATCATGAACCGTAGGCGATTCCCCCCCAACTGTAGAATCTTGAAAAAGCTTAAGCTCGTCACTTTCGATTTTACTCTCAAGGTGGGATTCCACGTGCTTTGCTATCTGGATGAAATCCCAAAGAGACAGTCGACCCATGTTAGGGAAAGCATCTGTTATTCGTTTTACTATCGTCCCATTTGGTGGGACCTTATGGCCCTCCACTGGTCTGGATGGGTGGAATAATCCGTTGTCCCATACAACTTGATTGACAAAAATATCCAAAATGGCATCAAAATTGTCAAGTTGGCTTGTAGTCAACCCGTCAGAGTCAAAATTTTGGTTGAGGCATGCGATCTCGGCATAGTCGATGTGCGTTCCGCAGATCAAAGCTGAGATCCAGTCATTCATGTGTTGAGACCTGATATTGGCGTCTATGTCAGCACGCTCTATATTTAATTGTTTCTGATGTTGCTGCTGCAGTTGTTGTTGTTGTTTGGACTCATCTTCAGGACTCTGTAGTTCCACCTGATCTGCCATTTCAAAATCATCATCAGAATCATTACTGTCTTCCATACTGGTCTCATCACTTTCCACAGGATTAGGCACAAAAAACCTGCCGCCTACTTTGTACTTGGAGTCTACGCCTTTGGAAATGACAGGATTAAAGGATATCGGTGAGAATATGCTGGCCTTTCGTCGTTTAGAGATACGGTTCGGTTCGCTACCTTCCTCTTCTTCAGAAAGCTCTCTTCCATTGAGGATGTCAATTTGCTCATCTGGGTCATTTAAGGGCCCTGAAACGTCGGCTTCATCTTCATCTATGATACTGGAAACCAATGCAATGCTTTCTTTTCTTTCACCTGCTGCCTCCTTTTCGTCTTCAGATGGTTCTTCTTTTATCCGAGCATCTTCTTCTTGCTCGTGTCGGATAGAATGTTCACTCGCTGCTGCTGAAATACCTGCCGCTTTTTCTTTCTCTTCGGTCGCTGCAGGATCCGCGTACGACTGCTCTCCTTCGAGCTCTGGCTGATCGAAAAAGTTAAAATCAGCCTCGGTGATTTCTTCGTCGTCACCAAATAAATCGGCATCCAAGTCGCCCCATCCGGATTCTTGATTATTAGTGCTTCCAGCCGCGTTTGGAGTGATCCAGTTTGAAGACTCTACAGTGTCAGCATCGTTCCTCGTCCGAGACTGGGGGTCGGGTGGAGTGGGATAAACGGCCGAAAGAGCCCTCTTGGCTTCTTCGGTCGCCGACCCGCTATGGACAGAGAGACCGTCCACCACACGGGTAGGAACAGAAGAAGGAGGTTGATGATTTGTGTCAGGGAGCTGTTGCTGTTGTTGGATAGGCCTGTTTACAATGGCAGAAATTGAGGAAATCTGGCTAGCAGCATTTGCAAAAATATCCTGAACATTGAGCCAAGACATGTCGCTGTCGTCGTCTACCGAGTTCGAGTTCGAATTTGATGGAGATGACGGTCCTCCAGCCGCCGATCCATTAGAGCTGGCACAACGCGAATAGCACAAGTCTAGTGGCCATAGAACCGTCTTTTCATTCGCCTCGAGTCTGAACTTAGCCCACTTGCGGAAGGAGAATAATTTGATGTTCGTAAAGTCGATAGTTGTACACAACTCCAGTAGCTGAAAAAACGAGTTACTGTGAGCTGGAGGGTCGCAAAACTCTATTAATCTGGCCGTGTGTAGCGGGGGAGCTAGTACGACCCTCGCGTTAGAAGTCAGCTGGTCGGTTGACGACCTGTGTAGCCTGCTGAAGATATTATCTTGATATAGTTTTATTATCAACTCACCCCGGAGCGTCAAATATGGCAAGATATAATACAGAACTCCGTTGAGAGAAAGCCCATCGTTGCCAAACGGGACAAAGTAGTTAAATGCTGCTAGTCTTGCACACAAAAGCGCTTTAACGGAGTAAACGAATGGTTGGTACGGTGGAGGAATGTTACCTCCATCGTTTAAAGTTGAAGACAGGAATATTCCCGTAGAGGTTTCTAAGTTAGCATGAATACACCGTGTGGTAAGCCTAGTAGTAGATATTTTTCTTTTTCACTCACCTCTCAAATCAAATGATTCATTCGGTCCTGGGGGTGCAATTGTATCGTCTAAACTGAAAGTCCACAACTCGCTCCCTACTGCCTTCACAAGCGCGTTCGGCGTCTCCTTTCGTATCGACCACTCGGCCTGATAGAGCACAGTTTTATCACTGTTGGACAAATTCACAAATACCCTGTAGGGAATCTGGGTAAAAGTGCCCATCCGGAACAGGTTCGTCTGTGCATTCTGAGGTTGTAGCCCGCTCATTGTGTGCTCTGCTTCTCTATATGTGCATTCTGGGGGACTTGGTTTCACTAATTATAGGCAAACAGGACTTCAAATGGTTAGCGTTTAAAGAAAATGGCAGAAGTTTAAATTGGATGGATTCTTGCCGGAATTATCCTGCAATTCAAAGCTATTAGATAATGTGGGGGATGGGGGCGCCCATACAGATCAGAACTTTTGCAATCCAATAGTTGACTATATGAGCGTCCCACCATTCTTTTTTAAGCCTTCTTAGTTAGTGTATTGACTTGGGGACCGAATTGCAGACAGAGCAGAGCAGAACTCTCAATCCTCATTTTTTACCCCAGGATTGGAACAGGCTTCTTGCAGCATAAAAAAGATTGGATACGTAGATTGGGTCGTAACAGCGTAGACAATCATAGCAACACGCATTTATGGAGGTGTACAAACGTGCACAAACAAATACAAGCTTATTTCAATAGATTTTCTATATCTTCATCTACATAATGGTCGGTCCCTCTGTCTATGTTTGGTTTCACATAGTAAACATGGCTAAAGAGTTTCTTGCTTAACTCACCTTGCTCAAAACTCTAATTACATCACCTGGATACACACAACAAAAAACACCCGTCTACAGACCAATTCCGCTTCACGAACCACATTAAACAGTTCCGTTTCAATACCAACGCTCAAAACATTGTTGTTCCTCAACATTGCATGCCCAGTGTAACTATCTCGACATATTTGTTCCGTGACTTGCACTTTAAGAAACGCAAGAAGGTGCAGATCGCCGTTGATGCACCCTCGCCTCGATCCCCCATGTTTTATTTATGTCCCAAGCCCAGCAATAGATAGTTTAAACATCCCGTTCGCAGTACATAACTAATTGGACTACCCTCGTCTTTTCGCTGGTTTTGGAGACTACTTTTTTTGTTTCGTTTTGAGGGGACCATGGAGTCTGTACGACAGCTTCTAGGCACGCCTCCTGGCGGAAAAAAGGGAGGACCGAATCAGACACAACCGACTGGCCCAATGTACCGAAGTAAAGGATCACTCTTCATTGGAGACGTGCGAAGGTATCTGATCTCGTATACCCCGGGTCAGGACACGGACCGCCAGCCCCAGGATGAGCCGATTCTTTGGGTCAAAGTGAAGAATCTAGAGGCAATGCCTTTGCGTGCTGCGTATCTTGCAGGGCCATACATTTTCTACGTTGACGTTAGGTCGGGCGACTACAATCAGGATGTAGCTGCGTTTAGTACTGCCGAACAGCCTATGTATGAACCTCAGGTGAAAGCAGCTCAGTCTTTCTACGCTCCGCTGTACATGAACAAAGTGAAAAGGACGTATTCGTGGACCGTAGACATTGTCAGTCAAATTATATTTTCGACCAATGCTGAAGTACAGTATGAGCTTTTGGTAGGTCGAAGCAAAAATGGGCTACACAATCACTCAGTAGCGGGACAGTTGAACGCTGACCCTCGTACTGGTCTGCAGATATCCCGATTGGACACGGTGGACCTGTGGAATCTGCCTGCTCCGAGGCTCGACAAGCCCTTGCATGTGGTGGTGCTTACACACGGCCTGCACTCCAATGTGTCGGCAGACCTGCTGTTCCTCAAGGAAAAGCTGGATGAAAGGGCAAAGCGTACGGGAGAAAATCTCATTGTGCGTGGGTACTTTGACAATGTGTGCAAGACGGAAAAGGGCATCAAGTATTTGGGACGGAGACTTGGAGACTACGTTATGAAGGAACTCATGCCGGGCTTGGCCTCTTCCTCGACGGCGGCTTCTTCGGAACTGAAGAGAAAACACCCGATAAAGATATCTTTCATAGGGCATTCTCTGGGTGGGCTTGTTCAGAGCTTTGCCCTGGCCCACATACAAAACACCGACCCTGAGTTTTTCGAGGTTTACCAGCCGGAAAACTTCGTCTGCCTAGCGTCTCCCTTTCTGGGTATCTCAAATGAGAATCCGGGGTATATCAAACTGGCTCTGGACATTGGTTTTGCAGGCAAGTCCGGGCAAGACCTTGGGCTGACATGGAAGCCAAATACAAGTAAAAAGCATTCCAAGCCCCTGCTTCAAGTGTTACCTTCGGGACCAACTCACATTGTTCTAAGGAAATTCAAAAGGCTGACCCTGTACGCCAATGCGGTCAACGATGGAATCGTTCCGCTGAGGACGTCTGCAATACTTTATTTAGACTGGCGTGCAATTTCAGAGGCTTCCCACAAAAAAGGCGGGCACAAGACTAGGCCGCCTCCGGGAGACCGAAGGACATCGTCGTCATCACACAATGCCGATGGATCACCAGCACAACAGCAAGCAAGAAGAGCATCTACGATAAACTCAACAATTACAGAAACCAAAAAAGATCATGATGTCAAGAATCCTGAAGATGAATCTAACGAACCTGATGAAGATGACTCCACTGACATTGCCGACAACGTGAATGTTGGTGACGACGGCGAGGAGTGGGACCCGGAAATAAATGCTACTGAGATCCCGGAAGAGGGAAGTAACCCCACTAATAATGCGGGTTCTGAAAAGGACGAAGCAAGGAAACCAGATGTCAAGCAAACAGCTTCTGAACTTCTTACGTCGCTCGGCGCTCCTCTACAGTCGTTCGTATCCTTTATTGCTCCACAGGCGGCCACCAGCAAAAAAACTCCCAAGATCTACCGTCGCAGCCAAACCCTTACGCTAGACGACGATGAAGAGGAAATCAGTGATGCGGCCTCCATTCAGGGGATACCTAAAAAGACTTCGATGCTGGAATCTGGAGTGTCGGTCATCATCCCTCCCTTGCCCTCTGCCACTTTTATCAACGATCCCTCTAGTCGTTCGGAAACAATTTTCCATGACAAGTACTATCAAGATTCAGATCTGCCTCCTCGGAACTTCGTCACCAAGAGACCCAGTATTCTGTCGACCCTTGTCAGGAGAAGAAGCAGTACATCCAGTAATATCAGTTCTGGGTCTGGGACTTCTGTGGCTACGTCTTCCGTGGACGACGACACTCCGCCAGCTAGTCCGACTACTCAGAAAAAGGAAAAATCTAAAGTGGAAGAGAAAATTGCTAGAGAGTGGCATAGGAACCTGATTTGGAGAAAAGTTTTGGTGCAGTTGGAGCCTGACGCACATAACAACATTATCGTCAGGAGAAGGTTTGCCAACGCGTATGGATGGCCTGTTATTGATCATTTGGTGAATAATCATTTTGAGTACAATCCAGATTCGCGAGGGCCCTTGCCTAAATACAGTACAATTGATATTCTGAGGGGCGGAACAGCAAATCGCATGGACCAGAGCTGCACGACTGAAAATGAGCCACGAGACTCTGAAGATCTGACTAATTTTCGAATTGATGAAAAGGATTATCCAGAACCTCTTCCAGCGAAGAAGGTAGATAAAAAGAAAAAGAGTGCGGATTTGTCAAGCAGTTGGAAGTCGCATTTGGAAGCAGCAGAAGGTGACTCTGACGAAGAGGGATTTGTACATAGCATGGGAGGTATTATTGATTCATTGAGAGACTTTGGAAACTTAAATCACAACCCAACAAGGGCCCCGGATCAGACTGTCGAGCCTTTGGAGCAAGATACGCTAGAGGAAAGGATGAATAGGCTAATATAGGACGTTGAATGTGTGTATAAGTTGGGAAATGCATAATTTATTTATTCTTTTCTTTCGCTTTCTTTTTCTAGTTGTCACATCTTCGTGAACGTAAACTAAATACGCCTTCGAATTAGTCCTTGGGCCTCTTCTGCAGTGAGATCTGTTATCTCGACCTTTTCGAGCTCCCCCACAGTAGGGTGCGAGGACAACCCGAGTCGATCGGCCGAGCTTAGAAGAGAGCATGCTTGTTGTAACCGGTTCCATGACCGATTTCGGGGCAACATGAAGGCCATCCAGATCTCGCTGACATCCTTCTGGATTTGCTGGCCACCGAAAACATTGAAGCGGTTAGCTTGAATAATGTAGTTCCATATGTAGTTCTCCATTTGATGAGAAAACTCACGAGTGAAAAGCGTGAAAGAGTTCTGAGAGTAAAACCTTCGGAGGAAGCCGAACAGCTTCCCCAAATTTTTAATTGGTTGATGTAATCGGCTCGAGATATCTTGAGGAGCTGACTCCAACTTCCACTCTCCGTACCGGAAATAGTCTCTCATCCCTGATTGAAGCTCTTTGCGCACAACAGAGTTAATGGCTAGCAACACGCGGCCCTTTAGCTTTGAATAAGTGGCTAGAGTTTCGTCGAACAGAGTCCCTTCATCCTCTTCGCCATCTGGTATTCGTGCTGAGCCCGTAGCCTTAGTTTCTTTGTGCCGTGCTCCTGCTGAAAGGCGAGAAATATCGTCCCACAGTTCGAGAAAAAACAGGTCTTGGCCCCATGTCTCAAGACATCCGGATATGTAATCCAAACTACCGTAGATGCGGCACAGACGTTCAATTCCATTGAGCCCTGTGACCAGCTTTGCATCCTCTGCTGAAACACTACGCACCGCCCGCGAAAGAGTAGAGGACATGGATTCAAAGGCAGATAATGACTCAGTTAGTCTCGCATAGTACTTGTCCAGCAAACTAATCTGAATATCAAGGAGAAACCTAAGTCGGAATCTGACTGGCCTCAGGGAGCTGTATGTTTCCGTTACGGATTCAAACAGATTTTTTAGGTTTATAGACGACAGAGTAGGCTTGGTGGTGTACTGATCCACACTCTCCCAGTCTATGTCCCATGCATTCGGAGAGTTGAGCATGTCGTTGTATTGAGCGTGCACGGCTCGATTTTCAGCAGCGAGCCATCGCTCGAATCGCCCGTTTTGGGAAAGTATGTCCCCAGCTACTCCGTTCCAGTGGGGGACATCGCGAGGTTCGTAAAAATATCTCTCGCTCAAGGCATTGTCGAAGTTGACAAGTTCGTCAATCCAATGGGATTCTAAGGTTGGCTCCTCGGTGAGCTGATCGAGAGAACTGGCAGATTTGTCATACACCAGGGGCAGAAGAGCTGATATAAACTCGTCAACTGCCACCAGATTTGCAGGTTCAAACTCGTCATTGCGCGATGCTGATAGGATAGGCTGAAGAACTTCTGTTAGAAATGTCTTGTGCTCGTCAACGAGATTCAAGACATTATTGAATGCCCATTTCGGTTTGTCCAACCGGTTGGTGTCGCGGTCACTATTGAAATGGTAATTAAACCGCAGATACAGAGGTTCGCTCAACACCTTGAAGACTGCCAAGGGGGCAGGAGAGCGGCGTGAACTTCCTCTGTCTATTATCTCCACCAGCAGTGCCCTGTGCAGCAATGCATTGAAGGTCTTATCACCGGCGAGGGGAAATTCCTTGGGCCATTGTAGTTCCGCAAGGTATTCCCGCAGACTTTGTAATACCTCTTGTTGGTAAGGTTTGTGTATGGTTTCTATGCAATGCGAATAGCTCTTGGCCGCGAAGGCCCTGAGAACGGGATTTTCAGAATCTTTTGACAAGTTCCACAAGTCATTTTCAATCCTAAGGATCGTGTGAAAGACGGCCGACGCCTTCTTTGGGTCTTTTTCGTTCCGAAAACTTTCGTTGCTAGAGGCTAATGTATCCAATAGGCCCAACAAACTCTGCATCTCTTTGATCCCTGTGATATGGGCCAGCTTCTCCTTTATAATCTTCTGGGTGTTAAAAGGCAACTTTCCTAGCAGAGGGCTTTCGCAAATTTTCTGAGCTTCACCGCTCTGCAGTGCCGTAAAGTCCTTCTTCAACTTCGCGATGTCCTGTCGTCGAGATTCCACATTTTGTGCCTTTAATTGACTCAATTTCGTTTCGATCTCCTCATCTTTAAGCTTCAATTCCTTTGTCTGTGCATCTACTCCACCCTTGAGCGTGTCCAGGCCCGGGAATGTTTCGTTGAGAAACTCTTGGACCGACATATCGTGTGTGGAGCTTGGCCGAAGAGTTAAAGTAGTAATAATTAAGCCGAAGACTTAGAAGTGTATAAGTTCGTGGAGCAGGTTAGGGTCGTGAAGTAACTTTAAAGTGGGGTGTGTCGAGGGACGAATTTAAAATTTTGAACATCTCTTTAGTAGTTCAAAGAGTACAGCATTTGTTTTGCATAATGGCCAGTATGTTTTTGAGGGGTGTGACTGGCAAATTCACATTTTTAACAAGAGGAAAAATCGAAAAATACTCTGATCAAGTTGATTTCGACTGCTAAAACGGGTTACATGAGATATATTTCTCGACCCAGATCTTCTCCTCTAGTCACTCAGGTTAGATATGACCCGATAGGTATGTGATAGTTGTACCGTGTAGTGTGTTATGCCTAGATTCGGTTAAGGAAGTGATGTGTAGACAAATAGACTAACCAGCTCAACGACATGTCTTGTTTGAAGAAGCAAGAAAGAGAAAAGTGGCCGAATCTAGAAAACCTATTTTCAAATAGATGAAGAAGCTGGAATATAATGTTATCTCGAGTCTGGTTGGTATCAAGGTGCCAGTTATTGTTCAGATTGTTTGCTTATTCGGCATTCCAACACTTTAAGATGAACTAGACAGATAGAGATTTGCGCGCTAGCTGTACATAATATATATTTATTCAATCCGTCACACAATGTTCGTAACTTTCTTACAACACCACTGTGTTATTTTAATTATCAGTATCAGCACCTATGCTAGTGGATTGGCATGTATTGTCACGCTCTTCACATATATTGGATTAATTGGACGGTGTTTCTTATCCACTGCAACTTGTTCCAAGTTATCCAACACTTCCAAACCTTTAATGACCCTGCCAAATATCGTATACTTCCCGTCCAAGCTAACCTGACGGCCATATGTAATAAAAAACTGGCTGCCATTGGTATTGGGCCCTGAATTGGCCATAGAAACAATACCCCTGGTGTTGTGCCGAAGAGTCGGACGAACCTCGTCTTCAAAGTGTCCTCCCCATATTGATTCTCCTCCCTTGCCCGTTCCAGTAGGATCTCCCATTTGAACCAGGAATCCTTGTTAGATGAAGGATTCGTTTGATGGCAGCTGTCTAACTACTATGTAAATTAACTACGATGTGCAATATTGTATGAGCTACATAACGTGCTAAATATGCGATTCTAACCAACTGTAACATACCTTTGATATTTCGGTGAATCTTGGTCCCATCGTAAACGCCTGATGCACTCAGAGCCAGGAAGTTCTCACAGCTCCGAGGACATTGTTCACAGAACAGTTCTAGTTTAATATCACCCAGATCGGTATGAAGCTTGTTAGCCTTCACCTACTTTTCATTTTTACTCTCTAACATACTGTGACCGACATATGAAAATGAATGAAACGTTAAAATGAGGTGGGGGCAGGAGTGAAATAGTATCGCTCGCCTCCGACAGGGCGCTTCCAGGAGGGGTTGGTTCCGCTTCGCGGAATTAATTGTATTCCTACAATAGAGAAAGAAGATATTATAAACTTAAGCCATGATCCATGAGTTAAATCCTAACAAATATTAACTAACTTAATACATTATACCAACATAGATCAATCCTATTAAGGCGTAGCAGCGTCGTACCGAGGAGTTTCAGAGTCATCAACTCCCCAAGCAGCAGGCGTCTGAGCAACATTGCCTGGAGTCTTTGCGTCGTAAACGGCAGGAGTAGGAGCTCCGGGCGTGGGAGCAGTTTCTTCCCTGAAAAATCCAGGGGTAGGCGCACTCATAGCACCAGGAGTATGAACAAATCCTGGCGTAGGGGCTGAGAAATCGTTCGAGCTGTAGAATCCACCAGGAGTAGCCATATCAGTCTTAGATGATCGGTTAGCATCCCATCCTGGGGTGCTAGCTCCCGCATTCCAGGCAGGAGTTCGACCGCTTCCATCGAAGGCTGGCGTCTTGGCTCCTGAATTCCACGCAGGGGTCCGTGTACCCCAGTCATCTGAGCCACCATAAGCCGGAGTCTTGCTGCCCGCCCAGCCAGGTGTCCTGCTTGAAGACCATGCCGGTGTACGGGCCATTCCTGCTGCCCATGACGGTGTACTTCCTCCTCCATTGGAGGCTCGCTGCCCGCCTGCCACTCCTCCACCGTAGGGTGCCCCGCTGCCAGCTCCCATCGTTCCACTTCGCCTTGGCATAGCATATTCCATGTAAGAGATTTTTCTGCCTGAATTATTGTCGGTGAAAAGTAGTTTCGTCTTGTCCACATTCACGATTTTGTTTTTGGCTTCTAGCTCGACTCGAGCAATGTTATCATTGGTGTCTCGAATAATACCAATAAGCCCCTTATACTGGGAACCATTGCCAATGGTGACCCTCTGGCCCAGGAGCCTGGCTCGACTCACATTCTGGCCCATGCTCTGAGGTGGCGCCATGTTGGGTCGCTTCAAGTTGGGGTTCATCTTATTAAGATCATTGTCATCACGCATGCCTTTGGTGGAAACACTGCCGATGTTGGACGAACGTGTGACAAACACTCCGAGGTTCTCGGCAATCTCACGATTGTGAAGAAACACTGACGAGCCGTAGATATGCAGCACGGTGCCCTGCCTTCGCTCACCAGACAGCTCCTTGACGGTATCACCAACGCGAACCTCTCGCCCATTGCGATCAGTAGCAAACTGGCCCCCCTTGGCAACTTTCATATTGATAGAACTGGGACTGACGTTTCGCAGATGGCCGTCCTGACCCAACACCGACACTGACTCTCGCTCAATATTTACAATACAGCCCACCAGCTGGGCATTAAGCTTGACCAAGTCATGCAACTCGTATTTGCCAATGATATTTGATCCTCCAATGTCGCTGGCCGACTTGAGATCTTTGGAAAACACGATAACTTCGGTCTTGGATAAATCGCTGAGGAAAGTGACCTTGTCCTTGTCCACTTGCACTACCATACCCGTGTCATCTTTGTAATTGCCGTTGATTACGCGGACATGATCTCCTATTGAAAACTTCTTCTGCAAGTTGGATACGGGGACATCAATCCGCTGACCTTTAAGAATATCACCGCTTCCCACAATGGTTACTATTTCGCCCTGTGTAGACATTACACGGCCCTGCATGCCTGTCTGTTCACCTTTAAATACTTCGACCTGCTCTCCGGTTTGGAACGTTGTGTTGGCTGCAGCCTGCTTAAGACTCTGTGCGAGAGCGTTGAGGTCAATGCCATCTTCGCTTGCATTGTTAAATCGTGTGAGCTCCTCCAGCCGGGGGGTGACATTCTCAGTAATCAGAAAATTAATCTTAAAATCCTTCAGTAAATATCCATTCTCATACTCATCACCAGCATAAAAGTACGTGTTCGGCCCACGTCTCTGCAGGTTTCGTGCGTCGTACTGCGTAGCCTCATTGGCCGAAAACAGCCGTGGAGGGGGTCTGCTTTTAGCAGCATTGGCACCACCGGCCCTCTTCCGCTTGCCCTCGCTGTCCAAAACGATTGACCTACCGTAGTCCAATCGAGGAACCACTTTCAGACGAGCTTCCAGTCCGTTCTCAGACAGATTCTCCACAATAGCAAGGTCTCCGGAGTACTTGCCACGCTTGATTCGCACATATGTTCCCGGAGTCAGTTCCGTCTCCTTGGACTTGTTGACTCGCAGCATATCTGGGTACTCCTTGATGGGCACAAGCACCATGTTCTGTGTATAGACATTGGCAAACCCGTTCAGGGCCTGCAAGACAGCAGCCTGTTTTCGAGCTTCGATATAAATATATCCCGTAAACGTATCTCGTTGAAACGCCGAGAATATCTCTAGAGGGGTCTTGGTGTACTGCAGATTGATTTTTTTCTTCAATATAGAGCGGACCAGCTCTTTTTCTTTGCCCTGCTTGCACCGCACTCCCCAGATATTGGGATCCTGAACTGATGGAAGCAATAGCCGCTGAGGCACAACCCCAGTATCTCCCCGATACTTGCTGGCTGCCGAACGACCGTATCTTTCCTTGTACTCAGATGCCAGTCGCTCTGCATCTTCCTCTGCGATTGCCTCACGTCTACGATCCACTTCTCGATGTAGTCTGTCGTCGGTATCCTCGACTTCTTCTGCCTCTTGGATGAATCCGTCTTCTCGGACAAGGCCTTCTTCGTCTTCTTCAAAGTCCTCTTCGTCCTCGTCAACCTCAGCTTCCACATCCAAAAACTGATTTCTCCTTTCTTTTCTGGCCCGCTTACGTCTTCTGTCTGATTCTTCTTCATCTTCCTCCTCCTCTTCATCCTCCTCATCTTCGTCAACTTCTTCCTCGTCACCTTCAGCTTCTTCATCACCTTCGCCATCTTTCACATTGCGGGACTCGCTGCCTGCATCATCGCCCCCATCATCACCTTCCACGGGTTCACTCGTCACTTGTTCAGCAGAATCAGCGGCTTCCTCGTTCGCCTCTTCTGGCTCATCTTTCTTCACGATAGGCTCTTCGTCGTCATCTTCAGTGTTTTGTGGTGGGCTGCTGGGTTCGTCCCGCTGCTCCACCTTCGTCTCAGCATCATCGTAACCGCTCCATCCGGCAGGGGTGCCAACCTCTTCGCCGTCGATGGATCCTTGATCTGACATGTGTGTGTTTTACGTTTGAAAGAAGAAGCGCTTTGCTTGCCAACAGGACGCATTTTTAAAAAACTTGGGGGGTGAAAGTTCCATTGTGGTCACGTGGGCCGATGTTGCTACTCAACACACCGTAACCGTATATGTCTGGGGCTTTGGCCGGGTGACCGAGCCACTGCGCTAAAAGTGCAGGAAGCTTAGTTAAGAATTCAGAGCAGACATCTGTAGTTTTAGATCCATCACTGAGACGTGGAATTTATGTCATCTTATAACATTCAAGTGCTTCTTTTGTATTGCGATTTCACTCTATAAATATATATATATAATTAATATTGCAGGCTATAGCACTTGTAGTAGTTAAAGACCCAGCTCATGTCACATTCTCCTATTACTGTCGAGCAATTCCGCCTTGCATGCGAATCGCTTAGCCTACCCGAGGCAATGGGCGAAAAGCGCAGACTGGAGAATTCGATAAGCCATCTCGAGAGATCAAATAGCGAATTAGAAGAGTTTTTAAAAGAGGCAGAAGACATCGACTTGAGGCAGGCAATAGAGGAGAATGAGGAGACCATAGAGACCCAGAGGGGAAGAATTGTAATGTTGGAAGATCGAATAAAAGAATTGACGGGTGAAACCAATGGAGGAGAACAAAGCATAGGAGAAAAGGTCGCAGATGTCCCTGTGTCTGTGCCGGGGCCCGAAACCAGTAGGTCTGAAACCGATGCTGCTGATGATGGAGGTGTATATTTATAAGCGAAATCTGTAGCTAACTGTAATTATTTATCTTTATACCAACTTGGGTATCGCTGAGCCAAGGTATCAAGTACCAGCAGCATTTTGAAGTGCTTTTTTGTTTTGGCTCATAGTAAGAACTCATCAATTGACGGGACAGAAACTTCATTTGATTGTAAAACATGTGTGACATGCATTTAGCTCATGTATAGGCCAAACCAATTGTCAACAAACTTATCACAGCGCTTGAAAAAGAGTAGGCACTGTTTTTATACCAAAACTACATTACCTAGCAAATATTCGACCATCCTTCCATGAAAGAAAAGCTTCATACAGAAGAACAGAAAAAACAGAGAAGATCAGAAGTTGCCTTCCGAGCTTATTGGGTCGTCCTCAATATTTTGGGTATCAATCTTACCCGGATACATATAGTAACGACTCAACTAATGATAAAAGGCTCTATCGGCAGTTGATTATACGACTCCGTAGCTGGACGAGTTAATTCACGGTAGACAGTATCAAAATGTCTACACTGACTTGATGGAAATCTACCATTGTCAGTTTCTGCGAAGCAGAACCAACCTTCCCCGGCAACGGCCTGCCGCAGCCGGAGGCATGGGCAGACGCGTCTCCTAATATTTTCGACGCCGGGCAAAATCGAACGCGCGACATCTCATCTCACAAATATCAAAGACACGTCAACGGTTTGATTTTTGATACTTTAAATCAGACCTTAGGACCGAGGAATAAAAAAATAAAAAAACAGGGATCCTGATTCAACAAAACATGAAGACAGGCTTCGTCACGTATATTACAGCTCTCCTTGGCTTATTACATCTGGTGGCAGCCGTGAAATTCACGGTCGACGCGCAGGACAAGAATGCACACCCAAGATGTATTCGAGATTTCGTCACCAAAGACACCCTCGTGGTGGTCAACGTGAAAAGCTCAGGCTTCCAGGGCGACGGCCAGACCCTGAACGTTTACATTACCGACAACAAGGGCAACGAGTACGGTCGAAGTAAATCTGTGATCGATTCGGCGCGACTGGCGTTCACGGCACACAGCGACGTGGCTTTCGACGTTTGTTTTGAGAACCTGGCTGATCCGTCGCGGGCAAGGCAGAAACTGTCGCGAAGTATCGAGCTTGACGTGGAGATTGGCGCCAATGCTCGTGACTGGAACCACTTACAGGCTCTCGAGAAGCTTAAGCCGACCGAGGTGGAGTTGCGTCGGATCGAAGAGCTGACCGATGAGATTGCCCGAGAGCTCGAATATCTGAAAATCCGAGAAACAAGGCTGCGAGATACAAACGAGAGCACCAATAATCGGGTTAGAAACTTCTCAGTGGGCATCGTTATGTCCCTACTATCACTGGGCACCTGGCAGATTTGGTATCTGCGAAAGTATTTCAGATCAAAGCATATTATATAAATTAGGCTGACTGGAAGAGTTACGATTAAAAATAATTTAAGAGCACTTATGGCTGGCTGTACTGCAATCTAAACCTTGCCTCTGGCGGCCCCGTTCCGGGGAGTGTTGGTTCCGGCTCGCAGAAGTTCAACCGAAATATACAGAGGCATTTATTCAATTCCACGAAGCGGCAATCACACCTCCCCGGCACTGCGAAAGCGTTAAAACCTGATAATACACGGTATCCATCTTCAGTCGTCCGTTTTGCCTACTCGAGCTTAGACAGGCCTAATCATCCTAAAGGACATTTGCCCTCTTCATTATGGCTCTAAAACTGTCCAAATCTACACGATTTCCTCCACTCAATTGAAGCATATCTAACAAGTCCTGCTCCGTAGCACCGTCCTTTACTTGCTCAGATACTTTTTTCAGATCCTTGAGTCCAATGGGTCTATCTCTACCTTTAGTGAATAAGTGAAACAGTTCTAGCAGCTGCTCCGAATCCAGCTCCTGCTCGTCATCCTTTTGTGCCTCGAGCTGAAGCTGCATCACCTCTGTGAATATCTCGAATTCTACAAGCCCATTGTTATCTGGATCCAGCGTTTTAATTATCGATGACATAACTTCTCTATTACTTGTATCTAATCCTAGAGCCTCCATTGCCGGTGCTACATTTGATGTGTGTATCGTCGGTTCTCCGTTCTCGGTATCTTGCGGCGCCAGGAACTGGCCAAACACTTCGGTTATCAGGTCCAGGTCATTTTCTTTACTAACCATTATCGCTGAGATCTCATCAGGAAGTTTGTAACTGGCATGAGACTAACATCACAGCCGTTTTCGCATCGTTTACTTAATGCGCCGCCTAAAACACAGTGCGGCGCTCTTTCCATTTAAGCGGCAAGTTAAACGAGGTGACGTACATCGCGAACCTTGGCAAGGGTGCGATTATGCACAAGTCGAGAGCCGTGCCTCCCTTACATATCATATTCAATAATTTCTCACGGATAAGTATCGCCGACACAATGATGATTTTATCCAATAGATAATGCGGGGTCAGCTCTACGTGTGATCAGAACTTCGTAAAGGGTAATTTAAGTGTATGCGTTATCTCCTACGGCGTTATACCAAGTAGTACATACGGAATTGTGATACACCGCATCCACAATTGTCGGGATGATGTTTGATTGTGTGCTAATGGTACAATAAATTGGCGGGTATTTCGGACACACTATCAGGGTCCCGTTGTAAGGGATGATTTCAAAAAGGAAAACTCATTCGTAATTGTTAACTCAGGGTGTTAACCTTGAATGGAAACGAAATAGCTCGTGAAGAGACCGACCAGAATATTGGCAAAACTTCTCTCGTAGGTATACTCCCATTTTATTCCAAACTTCAAGCTCATCTCTCCACTTTCTAAGACGAAAGAGGCACGCTAGATAGGACGCTAGATCGTCATAAAATCTGTGCCCGCCCTGCATATGTATTATCTCTCATCACAGTTTTCGACATCGAGCGGCGTGTCTGCTCTGTATGTATCGTCGCCGTATATTCGCATGCTTTTGCGACCTGCCATCCCCGCGCATGAACATTCTGCTTGAGTGATAAAACCAGCTACTTGGCATGTGTGCCCTTTAGAGCCGCGGGCCGTTTGACCTCATAGTCAAGTGGGGGAGTCGTGCTAGATTCACAGCTTCCCTGCTTTTCGGTTCTCTTGGCCATTACGTTGCCTCTTATCGTACCTATCTGCAATCAACCCATAATTGCACAATCCCCACGGCTTCACGGCTCCACTCTGAAGGCCCACTGCTGCTGCCCCAAGGTAAGGTCTCTCCAATATTATACGCAGAAACTGTAATCATGATTGCAGAGTAGCATGGAGTTATATCCTGCCCGTGACTGTATTCCCTATCCCTGGACTCGGACCTGTTTGGCAAATAACCTCAGAGTTCACAATTGGATTTCACATCGACTGTGAACTCTCATGCCATTTCAACCGCTATCAGCCATCACCATTCCTCTGATAACGCAAAGCTGAAAAGCGGGATAATAGGGACAGGCTCAAAAGGAGCTAAAACACACGATGCCTTGACAATCCGTAGATCCACCTGCATGTAGGTACAGTCCATGATAAAAGATACTATCATACGAGTGTCCCGTGTCTCTACTCTCGTAAGACACTCCCAGAGGAGAGAGAAACATGTTCAGAAAAATATTAGCGTCTTGCTCATTTGAACTTTAACATCCATTTCGTCTCTATCGCTTCGGTATCATTGATAATCTTAGCAAAGACGTTGTTGTGTCCCTCTCTTAAACCCCTGGAACCGTATAAAGATAATATCTCATCTTCGGATCGTCAACAGAGCCGTGTGTGAGATACCAGAAAACTCCTCTACTAGCATGCCACCCGCATTGATGGTCGTAAGATAAAACCCGCTGCCAAGCACAAAAAGAAACAGCGACCGACAACCTACTGGCATGGCTAATCAGTATGCATACGAAAGGTCTATATTAAACCTTCCAACTTTCTCCTAAAAAGGCATAGAAAATTCAAGACATAGCGAACAGTTTTGTATCCTTCTCAGAGACACGCTCAAGTCGCTCAAGTCACTTACACAAGTCAGAATGAGTCAGGACGACCTATCATCCAGCTCGGATGAGAAGAAGTACAAGAGTGAAATCACCTCGTACGAGATCGACGATAACCGTCGCATGATCGCTGAGCGCCTGGGTAGAAAGGCTGAAGAAGAGCATCTTGCCCCTAGTGCTGATGTTGAATTCATCTTTGATCAGATCCAAGGCCTCTCAGTCGAGGAAGCCATAGAGATTCTTGAGCAGGTGGTAATCCAACATGCGACTGACCCTAATTTTGGGGTAGAGACAATGGAGAAGATCAAGCTTCTGCTGTTGGGTCAAGAGGAATCTGGAATGTCCCGGGAAGACTGGGAGTTTGATTTGAAAGTCGAAGCCGGTATTATTCACTTTCACTCTCCCTACCCTGAGGTGCGTTCGGTAACGTCTCCCTTTGACGACCCAACCATCCCAGTTGAAACTTTCAGAGCATACCTGCTCGGTTTCATTTGGGCTATCGTTGGAATGGGAGTAAATTCATTCTTCAGCCCTCGTTTCCCCAGCATTTCTCTTGACGGCAGTATTTTGCAGCTGCTTCTTTACCCTTGCGGTAAAATCTTTGAGCTTCTCCCTGATTGGGGTTTCACTTTGCGAGGTAAAAGACATACCATGAATCCCGGCCCTTGGTCCTACAAAGAGCAAATGCTGGCAACAATCGTGTTTTACAACGCCATTGGCACTATTTATGTCTTCTGGAACTTTCAGGTGCAGAAGCTGCCCGTTTATTACGACCTCAACTGGATTGGACCAGGCTATGAGATTCTTCTCACACTTTCCAACCAGTGTCTCGGTATCGGAATTGCTGGACTCTTGAGACGATTCGTTATTTATCCCGTCAAAGCAATCTGGCCTTCTATTATGCCCACTATTGCTCTGAATCACGCTTTGCTTGTGAAAGAGGAGAAGAAGAATATTCACGGATGGACTATCAGTCGATACTATTTCTTCTTCATTGCTTTCATTGGCTCTTTTGTCTACTACTGGATCCCAGGCTTCTTGTTCCAGGCCGTTAGCAACTTCAACTGGACCACCTGGATTGCGCCTAACAACTTCAACCTAGCCATGGTGACTGGAACCGATGGTGGATTGGGCTTCAACCCTATCTCCACCTTCGACTGGAATATCATCTCGTCATTTGCCCCTTTGACCATTCCATTCTGGAGTTTCCTTCAGCAGTTCCTGGGAACCTTTTTGGGAGGACTCATCATCTTGGCCATCTACTACACCAACACCAAGTGGACCGCTTATCTTCCCATTAACAGCTCGGACGTGTTTGCAAATGACGGTTCTTCTTTCAATGTCTCTGCAGTTTTGACCGACAACAAGTTCGACGAAGCGAAGTACCAAGAATACTCGCCGGCGTACTACTCGGCTGGTAACATTCTCCTTTACGGTGCCTTTTTCGCGTGCTACCCTTTGAACGTCATTTACGTTGTGGGAGAAAACTTTACTCTTGTCAAGGAGGCCTTCACCGGTGTGGGGTTCGCTCTTTATGATGATTTCCTGAACTTTGGCAAAGGATCCAAGGCCGCTTTTAGTCTCATTAGCCAGGGTCAATTCGGCCAAGCCTTGACTGCCTTCCAAACCAACCGACGATCCGTTTACACCCAATTTGACGACCCTCATTGCCGAATGATGAGAAACTACGAGGAGACTCCAGAGTGGTGGTTCCTTGTTGTCCTTGTCGTTGCTTTTATTTTCGGCATCCTTGTCATCACCATTTATCCTTTGAATACGTCTGTGTGGACTCTGTTCTTTGTGGTGGGCCTGAACATTGTTTTCTTAATTCCCATGTCAATCATTCAGTCCACTGCTGGTACCAGTATTGGTCTCAACGTTGTCACCGAGCTGATCATTGGATATGCATGCCCTAATAACCCAGAGGCCCTGATGCTTGTCAAAGCATTCGGTTACAACATTGACGGACAGGCAGACGGCTACCTTGCTCCCACAAAGATGGCCCACTATGCCAAGGTCCCCCCTCGAGCTGTCTTCCGGGCCCAGGTTTCTTCTACCATCATTACGTCTTTCGTCAGCTTGGGAGTAATGAACTGGGTGTTCTCCAACGTTCAGGGACTGTGCACTCCTGACCAACCCAACAAATTCAACTGTGAAAGTGGAGCTACCGTTTACTTTTCAGCTTCTGTTGTGTGGGGTCTTGTCGGCCCCAAGCGAGTCTTTGATGGTCTTTATCCCGAGCTCAAGTGGTGTTTCCTCGTTGGAGCTTTGGTGGGAGCACTTTGGGTCGGTGTAAAGAAAGGAGGCCCCTTCGTTCGAGCCTGGACTCAATCCAGAATGTCGGCTAGCGGCTTCAATGCAGTGGACAGGATGTTCTTCCGACCCTTGAGCTGGATGGGAATTACCAACCCCGTGCTTATCTGCATCGGTCTGCTTGAATGGGCTCCATACAACCTCTATTATCAGTTTGGAGGTCTATGGACCAGTCTTGCCTTTATGTATTTCATCAAGAGGAGATACACAGGATGGTGGGAGCGATACAATTACGTCTTGTCTGCAGGACTCACCGCCGGCGTTGCCTTCAGTGCTATCATCGTCTTCTTCGCAACTGGATTCAACAACTCCATTTTCTTGGATTGGTGGGGTAATAACGTGCCCTATGAAGGAATCGATGGAGGAATTGGCCAGCAGACTTTACTTCCAATTCCTGACGTAGGCTACTTTGGACTTACACCAGGCCACTTTCCTTGAAAACGTTCCTTTTTTGCCCCTCTTTTAAGTAGTTAATGTCCAGTTCTTTTGATCAATGAACTTCTATTTGTATTAAGCACGATCCAAGGACATAAGGAACTCTTTATAAATAACTCCAAGTCGACTGTTAAATTGATTTTTAGAGTATTTTAAAAAGTACCGGGTCCGAGACACCTTAAGTCATACTTCTACAATTAATCCGACATATGGTTGACACATGCCATGAAAATACCACTAGAAGGGGAACAGAAATAATGTGAAAAGTTATGCCCAATGTATTATGAAGTCAGATTGTTGCTTGGAAATGTCATATTTATATATGTCACTATATATTTTCCGGGCGACTAACCATAATAAGAGGTGGGAGTCATGGTGACATATAACGCACAGCTGTGCAGGAGAAAAAAAAACCTTGGCGGCAAGAAGGCGATAGTATTAAAGCTTTGCTCGTCTTCATTTGACGAGGTCCTGTTGGGGGAATAGGGAGCTAATAGTGATTCACTCACAGAGTCATCAAAGTTGATGTGAGCTAATGTTAATATCTCAACATGTCGCAATTGTTTAAGTCTTTAGCTATCATTTCTTTCTAATCACGTAGCCGTTCTAGGATCTGCTGTGCTTTTCCCCTAAACATCGATTCTGGTACCACCTACAAATGGCGATCGTTGGAGATTCCGTCCAGAGGAATTCTAAAAGTTTATTTCCGGTGAATTGGTATATCTGATGAGGATGGTATTTTCTCACGGCATCGCAATGTGCAGAGATTGAGGTAACCGTCTTACGCTTGCGTTTATTGCTGGTAGATGGATCTACAGGAGTTTAGTTAATCAGTGCCGTAGCGCTATCTCCTCGTACCCCGCATATGCTCTGAGTGCTTTTTTATTCGCGAAGTGTTCTCCACATGTTCAATTGTGATGTTCAAGTGTGATATTAATGCTAAAGCACTCAATTTTGTTAGAAAGAAATAGGGCAGCATACTGGTACTCTCCTCAATTAGCTGAGCTGTTATTCTGTCCACCTGATCTAAAAATTGTTTCATTGCGAGTTACAACTTGGAACTGGCGGACAGCGTGGCATCCGATGCCGTGGATTCTTGCAAGCCTTGTGCGATCCTTAAGGAAGTGAGAGGACTTTTCGTCGCCACGGCTCTCGGTAAGACATATGCCAAGATCCAGACAATGCCGACAGCCAATCATCAAGATAACAAACCAATTGAGTACAAGTCTGTGGATGATTAGATATCTGGTTAGAGTTATCGGTACTGTAGCCGTGGTATTTTATTGAAAAATCTTAACTTGATTGCGTTATCTTTGGGTTTGAAATAGAAAGAACCTTTTGGACGCTTTTGAGCTCGCGAGAAGGTTAAGATAAACCTGGTCTGGAAGTTCTATCTCTGATTCACGCAGACATTCGATTATCAATATGCACGGTTCGAGACAAGTTCCAAAAGAGAGCACCTATAAGACTCAAAATGAAATATTAACTTCCATGCCATACTATTTTTGTTCATGAGATCAAACGAATATTGAAAATCTCGAGCCGTCTATCGTACAAGGCACTCAACTAATAATTGAACGGCAATGGCCATCGATGCCTCACACTGCACGCGGCAAATAACAGCTCCGTGAATATATAATATCGAACTATAAGAGGTGGTTTTGGACATCTCAAACATCAATTGTTATCAATATGAATAAAACGACTGACGAAAAAAGCATATTAGCGGAAACAGCCACTTACCAAGTGGATGATAGTCATCGCGTCATCGCTGAACGGCTGGGCAGAAGAGCGGAAGAAGAGAATTTGGCTCCAAGCGCAGATGTCGAGTTTATCTATGACCAAATACAGAATTTAACAATCGAGGAGTCGCTCAAAATCCTTGACCGAGTGACCATTGTCCATGAGCGAGACCCAAACTTCCCTGCGTTGGCTATGGAGAAAATCAAAACTTTGCTCTTGGGCCAAGAAGAGTCAGGCATGGACAAAGATGCGTGGGAGTTTGACGTGAAAGTCGAGGCAGGTATTATTCACTTTCACTCTCCCTACCCCGAGGTGCGCTCCGTAACGTCTCCCTTTGACGACCCAACCATCCCAGTTGAAACTTTCAGAGCATACCTGCTCGGTTTCATTTGGGCTATCGTTGGTATGGGCGTGAACACCTTCTTCTATCCTCGTTTCCCAGCTATTTCTTTGGGCTCTTCCATACTGCAGCTAGTGCTCTACCCTTGCGGGAGAGCGGTAGAGCTGCTGCCTGATTGGGGATTCACATTTCGAGGAAAGAGACACACTTTGAATCCAGGTCCCTGGTCGTACAAAGAACAAATGTTTTCAACTATAGTTTTCTACAACTCGATTGGAACTATCTATGTTTATGCGAATTTTCTGGCGCAGAAGCTACCAGTATATTACGACATGGATTGGGTCGGACCAGGTTATGAAATTCTTCTTGCACTGTCCAGCCAATGCATTGGCATAGGTTTAGCGGGACTCCTCCGAAGGTTTGTTATTTATCCCGCCAAGGCTCTGTGGCCGTCTGTGATGCCTACCCTGGCTTTAAACTACGCTCTAACGGTTCCAGAAAAGAAGCAAAATATTCATGGCTGGACAATCAGCAGATATTATTTTTTCTTCATTGCATTTGTGGGGTCTTTTGCCTATTACTGGATTCCCGGATTTTTGTTCCAAGCTTTGAGTAATTTTAATTGGATGACTTGGATTGCTCCCAATAATTTCAATCTTGCTACAGTAACTGGGTCCTCGCTTGGCCTCGGATTCAATCCTATTTCAACATTTGATTGGAATATCATCAACAGTAACGCTCCTTTATCAACGCCATTTTGGAGTTTCCTGCAAATTTTTGCGGGAACTACCCTGGGAGGTTTGGTTATTTTAGCCATCTATTATACGAACACAAAGTGGACGGCTTATTTGCCTATTAACTCCTCTTCAGTGTTTGCTAATACTGGCGAACATTTTGATGTTACGGCAGTGATGACTGACTTCAAATTTGACGAAGAAAAATACCAGACCTATTCACCGGCTTTTTATTCGGCTGGAAACCTGGTGCAATACGGAGCTTTCTTTGCTTGTTATCCCTTGAATTTTCTTTATGTCGTTTTTGATAATATAACGATTGTCAAAGATGCTGTCGTCGGTGTCAGTTTGAGTCTTTATGACGATTTCTATCAGATGGGGCAAGGAATATCTTCTGCAACTGGAAAAGCTATGAAGGGAAAGTTTCGAGAAGCTTTTTCAGCCAGTGCAGAAGGTTTCAGAGGTTCCAGGAGATCTGTGTATTTGCGCTATGATGACCCACATTGTCGCATGATGTCAGCCTACAACGAAACCCCCGAATGGTGGTTCCTGGTGGTCCTCATCATTGCTTTCGTTTTCGGCATCATTGTCATTACTGTTTATCCTTTGGACACTCCTGTGTGGACACTCTTTTTCGTGGTAGGCCTGAACTTTGTGTTCCTCATTCCCATGTCAATCATTCAGGCCACTGCAGCTAGCAGTATTGGCCTCAATGTTATGACCGAGCTGATCATTGGATATGCATGCCCTGATAACCCTCAAGCTCTGATGCTTGTCAAAGCATTTGGCTACAATATAGACGGACAGGCAGACGGCTACCTTGCTCCCACAAAGATGGCCCACTATGCCAAGATTCCGCCTCGGGCAGTGTTTAGAGCCCAGGTATCTTCTACTATCATAACATCACTAGTCAGTGTGGGAGTTGTAAACTGGGTGTTCTCAAATGTTGAAGGACTATGTACTCCTCATCAACAAAACAAGTTCAACTGTGCGAGTACTGGTAATGTATACTTCGCTTCTTCTGTCGTCTGGGGACTCATTGGACCTAGAAGAACGTTTGACGGTCTTTATCCCGAACTCAAATGGTGCTTCCTCATTGGAGCTTGTGTCGGTGCAGTGTTTTTAGTTGGACAAAGAGGTGGAACCTATATCAGGGCCTGGTTTCAATCACGCTTGCCAAGTGCGGTATTCAAAGGACTGAACAGAGTTATTTTCTACCCTCTCAGTTTTCTGAAAAACGTGAATCCTGTTCTTATTTGCATCGGATTTCTGTTATGGGCGCCTTCCAACCTCTATTATCAGGTGGGTGGGCTATATGTCTCATTCTTTTTCATGTACATCATAAAGAGGAGATATACTGCATGGTGGGAGCGATACAACTATGTTCTCGCTTCAGCACTCGCGGGCAGTCTTGCTTTCTGTGCCCTCATAATGTTTTTCGCGACTGGCTACAGCCACCCGGTATCAGTTGACTGGTGGGGTAATAGCGTTCCCTACGCTGGAATAGATGGAGGAGTCGGGCAACAGGCGTTGTTGTCAGTACCGGCAGATAGGGGCTATTTTGGACCCTCAAGGGGAGATTTCCCTTAGTTCGGTAGTATATGGGCTGCGCTTTATATACGCCACGATGTAACTGCCAAATATTAGGAATATACGTTATCATTCAAGTGAGGACACACCTCCGATGGCCTCTACCGGGGAGGATTGGACCTGCTTGGTTCTGCTTGGCAGAGGATTAGCTATCGTCACTGTTCGTACTCAGGGCTGCTATGAATGCTTCAATTTAAATCTAACTATAACAATGGTAACTCTTCTTTCTAAGCTGTGTTCCTGCAGAATCGTATTAACGCATGTAATCTGAAATAGATAAACTTACTAAACTGTTGGTCAACAACCGTATAAACCACTCATCATAACAATGAGGAATCTGATCTCAGTTGTACCAAGATCACCCGGTGCTACCTATGTTAGTCTTTTTGTTTAGTTCCTGCAAATCCCTTTACATATAAAGCAATTTGTACTTTCCACGCCCAAGTTGGCATGCTGAGCACTCTCTAAATTTATAAAACTCGTGGCCCTTATGAGAATCTTTTGTTACGCGGTCATCCTTAGAATGAGCATCGATTAGAAGTGTCATGTTCACTTCTGGGAGCTACTTTGGGGCTGGATTTATGTGAAAGTGGATAGTCATTGTGTAGAACGCGCGGGCTGTATGATTGTGGACTTAGGTGGAGATTGTTTAATGCATTTATAGGTATCTCCCGTGCGAAGTTCGGTGATGCCGTACGTTTATGCGATGTTGGAGGTACACATGAGGAAATCTCAAACCTTAATTGCAATAGGGCGCAAATATACGTGGCACCGTTTGGCCGAACCAGACCCTCGTAAATTGGACCCACCACAATGCCATTGGCAGCAAATTAAATAGAGAATAGAATTTCAGCATGAAACCATCTTTTAATCCTGACGATTGGACAACGTCCGGGACCTTTCAGTGTTAATTCAAACGTCTTCGCACTGTTATATGTGCGTCGTGTGTGGGGAAACATCGCTCTGCTTCGCAGAAGAAATCTGACAAGCTGAGCTCATGATATGATTATCTAGAAGAGTGCTATTCCGAGTCCCTGTTCCATCAACTGAATGGTCTCTTCTGAGGCCCTAGAACCATTACGTTATATTATTTTTGAAAAGTTTAACTTCATATTTCATACTACTATTTCAAATTGAAAGTGGTAGTTTGATTCGGGAGACAGAGTTTTCCAGTCTCCGGCACAAATTCTTCTCCTGAAAGGAATTTGTGGACAGAATGATACGCGGGCTTCTTCTTGTAGTTGTCATCCCATTGACAGGCATCACCCCATCCTGGAAAGGTTCCCGGTACCCAGCTCTCCGAATCTACAAAATCCCAAACTGTAATTCCAAGACACCTCTCAACTTGCAAGCAGGCTTCGACGGCATTTTGATATATCTGGGCCTGGACAGTGGGGTCAGCTGAGGTCTCAGGAAGAGGCACTCGGACGTCCAACTCACTAATGGCTACGTCAATGCCGAGAGACGTGAAATTTTCCATTACTTCAACCATCTGAGCAACGGTCGGAGCTGCTGTAGATTCAAAGTGACTTTCCAAGCCAATTCCGTCAATGGGGATGTTATGCTCCTTCATGTACTTGACCATATTGTATGCGGCGGTAGCCTTGGGACCAGGACTTTCCAGATTATAGTCGTTATAGAACAGTTTGGCATGGCGGTCAGCCTTTCGAGCTGCTGTGAAAGCGTCATAGATGTACTGGGGACTATGTGTGGAGTTATACCAAATCGACTCCAAGAACGTGCCGTCATCATTGAGAGCTTCGTTGACGACGTCCCACATGGTCAGTCGACCCTCGAAATGGCCTGCAACATTTTCGATATGGTTGATCATGATGTGGTGAATCTCAGAATCAGTGAAGTTCCCATCCAGAACCCAGTCCGAGATCTGCTGATGCCAAACCAGGTTGTGACCACGCACCACCTGGCGGTGCTGATAGGCAAATTCAAGCAACGACTCAAAGTCCGTGTAGTTGAAAACGTTCTGTTCAGGCTCTGTGTACATGAACTTCCCGACATTGGCTGGAGCGAGCAGGCCGAATTCTGACCCCACAATTTCATGATATTTGGTCAAGCTACTGTTTGACAATTCGGTGTCGGTCGCTGTTCCATAATATAACTTTCCTGCTCTCTTCATAAGACCATCCAAGGTTGTAGGAGTAGGAGGAACGTAACCAAGAGCTGGGGCCGCCAGGAAAGAGAAGGAGCAAAGAACTTCGAACAAACGCATTTTTGAGAGATGTAAATTGTAGAGTCTTTATGGAACCCAGAGATAGCTTCCAGACAGATCCTGATATTTTGCATCTTTATATAGTTTTTCGTTTCAACGGGTTTCAATTTACCCGATTCATTACCTCAAGCCTTAGGATGCACTGGCTATATTTCACTGGCTTCGCTTAAATCAAAGACGATCGGTTGTGTTCAACCCCGCATTTTCAAACAGATCTTCTCATGTTTCGAGATAAATAACCGATTTGCGTACCTTGCATAGGGCGATGCCGTTCCATATGGTCGATCACCGGCAATATTCTCATGAGAACCCCACAACTGGAAGTTTAAGAAACAACGGTTAATATGGAGAGTCAAGATGATGTGGCTAAATAACTGAGTGATATCTGACTAGTGATCTCCACCTTTTATGGTGCGTAGAAGTTGGTTGGGCCTGACGAATTCTTGTTAATCATTTAGACGGGACGTAATTACCAATTTATATGTGGAGCAGATTTCTGGTGCCTTTGAACAGAAGTATAGCTTCTCGTAAGATAGTAATGATAGAGACTCCCGCTCGCCTCCTGAATTTCTTTCCATGGTTATGCAACCTGTAACCATTTTAAAGAGATCTCAATTACTTCTTCTGTGATCAACCGTGTCTATCACTAGAGTCTAACAAAAGGGAGGAACTGCTGAAGAAGAATGAAGAGAAGGAAAACTGTGTTTGATAAGTGTATCAATTGCAGATTTTGGAGAAATACAAAAGATGTTGCGGTTCAATTTGTTCGTGGAGGATAGCTATAGCTACCGGAACTATATTTTGCGTAAGATGCCAAAGCACGATGTTGAAGAGCAGATTAGCATCTCTCTGAAGTAGTTCTGATGGCCCCTATCAATTGGCAGATTAAAAACTCTTTAAAGATAAATGCATTTCTAATTATTATCTGTCTGGAGACTTATTCCTCTTCTTATTGCCAATATTGTTGCTTGGTGATGCCAATGATTTAGTTATTTGTTTTTGATGTGAAAAAGCCAAGTTTATCAATAAGGCGATATACGTCACATGCATTCTGCTATGACTTCCAACGCTGTTTCCTCACATCAACACATGCGTGGCAAAAAATGAATACAGAAAAGAATGAAACCGTGACAGTCCCAGATATCGATGACGACGAGTTTATTTATAAAACTACCAAGTCTACTCGAGTTCAGGGTGCTGGGGTCAGTCAGGGCCAAACGAGCGAACACCTGGGAGACAATTCTGCCAAGGATTCAGATGCAAAGGAGTTGGAGGAAGACGAAGCAGAAAAAGCAGACGGCGATGAGGAGTTTATATACAAACCTCCAGAGGCTTGAAACGTATATGATTCATGTTTTGGACCAAACACCAAAGAATAGCGTGCAGTTTACTCGGTTTGCATACAAGACTCTCCTAAGTGTGAATATTCGTGCTTACCGGGGACAAAACATTTGGTTCAAAAGCTCACTTGCTGCATAACGAGTAGTCTAGAATCGACTGCTTGCTTTACTTGGATATTGGCAAAAAGAAATATAGCTAAGCAGCTGTTGATACCTATAGAATGCTCTATTTGATATCATCGTTCTCAAAAATAGCCTACCCACTCTTATTTGAACTTTCTCTCTGAGAGAATTTCTGACAACTTCTCCACGTCCTCTTTCTCAAGAGGCAGAGTTGGTGGTCTCACAGGACCAGCAGATGCGTGTAGGATATCCAGACCTGCCTTGACACCTGCAGGATAGTTGACACTCTCCAAAAAGTCGCTGACTTTCCAAATGAACTTCCACTGCTCTCTTGCTCGCTCGAGATCATGGTCAATTGTAACAGTGTTCCAGAGCTCAACGCATTCTTCCGGGATAAGAGATGCCACAGCAAAAACAATTCCCGGGGATCCATGAGCTAACGAAAAGAAAGTAAGCGTGTCCCAACCGTTGAAGACGGTGATGCCGCTCGAAGGGTTGGTCTGGAGATCTGCGTGCTCCTTGGCATTCCCAGAGGTGTCTTTGAGGTAGTCGAGTCCCTTGATGTGCGCGAGCTGTCTAATCTGTGCAGCAGTAAGGTGAACCCCAGTTGCACCTGGAAGGTTGTAATACATGACTGGAATGGAGATGGAACTGCACACATCTTCGTAGAACTTGTAGAGTGCCTTGAACGAAAGAGGGTCATAAAACGGTGGTACAATCATACAAGTATTGGCGCCTACTTTTTCTGCATATTGAGCCATATCTATTGCTTGCTGAGTGCTGTTACAGCCAATACCAGCCACAATAGGTACCCTTCCTCGAGCAGCGTCAACATATGCTTTTATGACTGTTCTGTGTTCTTCAGCCGTAAGAGCTGGAAACTCACCAGTTGTCCCGGTTGACACGATCCCATGGATTCCCGCGTTTACGAGTCTGTCGACTTGCTTGGCAATGTTTTCGATATCAATTGCCTTTGCATCGGCTGTCAGGGGAGTGGGAACGGCAGCAAGAATTCCTTGAAGTTTGACGGTCATTGCTGTTTAGAAGAGTAGCACAGGTTGGATGAGAAGAGAGAAACCAAGGTGATAAAGAGGATTTATAAGGACAAGGATCCAGGGAGAAGATGGGCATGTTTTTGATTTGCGTTCTCGCAGTTGGACCCGACTTGAACATCTTTCGGGGCTGTCCGTGTATCACTAGGAAAGTTCCATCGGCCCCGCTTTTAAAGTTGTCGATCCGATGTGCTTCCGCCTCGGACCTTTCCAGAGAGAAGGGTGAGATATTTTTGTGTTAATATTTTTACAAAGCCTTATTTCATGTTGTTTAGAGCGACCGAAACTTGTTAAGGGTGGTCTCACTTCTGATATCGAGTTGAGCCTCAAGCAATCCAAAGCCTACTAAGAAAATGACTTTAGACTATTAACAAATAAAAGCGCAAATGCCATCGGCTGCAATTTTGCCATGGTTTGCATCTTAAGCTTCATTTTTTTTTTCATTGAATTCTTTCCTATATGTTATATACTGATTTGCTGCTCAACTTCGGAAACAGAAAATGGTGAAAGATCAAGAAAAGGATAGAGAAACCAACGTTCAAGCTCTGCGCCAAGATGAGAATCAGACCAGTCAGGACCACCATCTCCAGCAGAAGGAAGAGGTTCAGCTTCAGCAGCGACAGCCAGAATGGCCCGCATTCTGGCCATACTAGGATCCTCTTCATTTCCGAAAGAACCATGCATATTTTCAGCCATACCGGGATTGATATCTTGCCTAGTAACTGGAGAATCTTGGTTTGACTGCCTGTACTGCATTGGCGGCACTACGCTGCTCTGTCTCGAAGGTTCTAAGCTATGCGATGAAAATCGCCCTTCAGCTATAGTAGTATACAGGCACGAATCTATTGGCCCGTGAAGAATACCTGTAGTAGACGCAGCATCAATATCGTGCTGGCAAAAGTGATCCCGAGAAGGCCCAGTATTACTCCCCGTCCTATCACTCTGCCCACCAGCACTGGTCTCCTCCATAATGGCTGAATGCTGCTGGATAGCCAAAGAGACACCTTCAATGACTGCTGGCCGCTGCAAATCAAGATTGTCGGATTTAGCAATCTGTGACCAGATACATCCACCCGGTTCGTTGGATGGGTGTCGACGTGGGACTGTAGTGACGATATCAGCAAGGTTGTGAAGAATGTTGGACGACGCCATTTCAAACACATTTCGGATGCGCTCGTTGGTACCTGACTCTAAAGCTGACAGGGTTTCCAGCATTGCACTGCAGGCCTGAATTTGAAGGAAAATATCAACTATTGAGATACAAAGTTTTGGAGAAGCACGCTTTTCAGTAAGCTCCTTTAGCGAGTTGACAAAAGTTAACCCACACATGAAGAGATTTTGTACCGTGAGCCACGAGAAAACTGCAGACAAGTCTCGATGCATTGTCTTTACCAGTTTCATGGCTTCACCAGCAGAGTGGAGAGCGACATGCAAAGCTACTTCGGACGGATTGGGTCGTTTGGGGGACGGTCTAAAAAGAAGGACGACCGATATATGAAATTGTAACTCGGTCCACTCTTTTGTAATGAGTGGGGTAGCGAATTCAAAGCTGTCACGCCAAAGGCGCAATTGATCATACATGTTCCACGTCCAGGCCATTGTATCATCGGACAACATTATGCCATTTGGTCCATTTCTGGGAGCGTATAAGCGCGCATGTATTTCTGATTGCAGCCGGGATATTCGAATCTGTTGAATTTGGGCAACCTTGAGTTGGCACGTGGGCCCCGGATGGATCTCATTGACAGTAATTAAACGATCCTCCACCAAGGCAGGCATCTGCACAGTTATCCACGAGTCTGCTATACCGGTCGGTCTTCCCAAGACTGTGGCGAGAATTCGATCAATGCAATAGCACGTCCAAAATACTCTACGTCGGACGTCCAGAGTCAATGGATCAAAGACCTGTCGTGGGTTTGGCTCGACATTCAGGCCCATTTCAGTTGCAATTCTTGTAGCAGAGCCACATAGCTGCCACAGGCTCCCAGCTCTTGGCACCAGCAGAGTGTACTGCAAAAGAAGCAAGATATTTTGGAGTCGCTGAATACCACGAACGCGGAGTGCATTTCTAAGGATTCTGTTTGCAGCCTTCCAGAAGTCGTGGGCGACGCGACCAATCTCTGAAGTCGATAAATGCGGACGGCTAATGGAGGCGAGGGATATTGCCATTACCATGAAAACTTGGAACCGATCTAAAGCGGAAAAAGTAGATTGGGGTTCTGGCTGGAGCCGGCATTTTTCCAGCTGCAAATGAAACACACACTCGTGCAGAACAGGATGAGCACTGTTCATCCATGTAAAGTAACGTTTTGCTAATCGCGCTAAAAGGATGGGATCGTATGCTGTGAGGTCAGTCGTACGATTTTTGGTGGCATTGCGGCGCGCAGATTTGATGAAATCTTGGCCCAGCTTGGCTATAGCTTCGTTTTCATTTCGGATGAATAGCTCACGATCCCCCCTGGTCTCGTGGTAGCTCGCACAAGAAGCTGACGGGTGCGAGTAATTGCGAATCTGAGAGCTAAGGTCAGCGTTGACATGAGATGCAGCCTCTCCCAGCATTGAAGTCACTACGCTGACCGTTGGGTGATTGCTCTCTTCTATGTAAGGGCTAGAGGAATCTTCATAATTACTAGAATAATCATCGTTTGTCTGTTCACTGTGCTCGTCCGAACGAGGTGATTCTGCAAATTCCTGCGTGTCTTCTCCAGGATGGTGGAGGGATTTTTCCGCTTCGCGGAATTCTGTTCTATTTAGATACCTTTCTCTTTGTGACGGACTACTCTGGTCAACTCCGGTGACTCTTCTTCGCTTACTCTGTCTGTCGATAGACCGGCTTCCGCTACCCGCTGCCTCCACAGTCTCTTCTGAGGACCGTACCTGATCCTCCAGAGTCAGTAAGTAGCTTCTACTAACTTTTCGACCTAAAACTCTATCCCGAATAATACATTCAGAGCCAGCCTTTAAGCAATTAGTGCACGAAGGAAGCGTTGAGTCGCACTTTGTCTTTCTAGCATGGCATCTTTCACAGGCTGGAAGATGGCGTGCATTAGAAAGGGGTGTAGAAACCATCAGCCTACGAAATTATTTGCCGTGTCTCTGTACAGGCGTGAATAAAAGCTAACTAGTAGTTAAACCTGTGCGATAAACTTAGCTATCTGTTAGACAGTGAGTAATTGATATTTCATTAAGATTCGAGCTGAGACTAACCCAAGAAGTTGCAGGGTGGGGTCCTGGCTTTTTCCCGAACATTTCGGCAAACCCCGTAACCCTTCCTCCCTTCCCCTGCATATGCAAGGCTGGGCCGTGTGCGATTACGACATCACGATCTGTGTGAGTGTGTGTTAATTGATAAGTAATGTTAGCGGTTAAAAATGTCCGAAACGTTGTGATTCTTTTTATTACCTTTCCTACTTATTACAACCATTAGACAAACCCATTTAGGAGCTATTTTTCAGACTTCTTTGAAGTAAAGCGCAACCGAGGAAAATAAGTTCACACTCACGCACAATGTCAGTAAACATCAAATCACCCTCTGGTCGCACCCTACAGCTCCAAACTGGACTTTTCATCAATAACGAGTTCCGGCCGTCTAAAATCGGATCAGTGCTGACTACCCCGAATCCTTCTACAGGGGAAGATTTGGCAACAGTGAGCGCCGCCAGCCCTGAAGACGTTGACGACGCAGTAGAAGCTGCTAGAGCAGCCTTTGAAACCTCCTGGGGCAAAAACTCCACTCCATCTCAACGAAGTGCCACTCTACATAAATGGGCGGACCTAATTGAGGAAGATATTGAATATCTGAGTGAGCTTGAAAGTCTTGATAACGGTAAGCCTGTGTGGATGGCGCGCGACGTAGATATCAAGGATAGCATTGGATGCTTGCGGTACTATGCTGGTCTGGCAGACAAGATTGAAGGACGAACTATTGAGCAGGAAGAGGGAGTTAAGCTCGCATTCACTCGATTGGAACCAATTGGAGTTTGTGGACAGATCATTCCTTGGAACTATCCAATTCAGATGTTTGCGTGGAAAGTTTCTCCCGCACTCGCAGCCGGCAACTGCATTGTCATGAAGCCCGCCGAGCAGACCCCCCTGAGTGCTTTGCGACTTGCTGAGCTTTCTGTCAAGGCTGGGTTCCCTGCTGGCGTTATCAATATCATCAACGGAACAGGACCCATCACGGGACAAGCCATTTCGGATCACATGGGCATTGATAAGATCGCATTCACCGGATCCACAATTACAGGGCGAAAGATCATGGCAGCAGCGGCCAACAGCAACCTGAAAAAGGTCTCTCTTGAGCTTGGCGGGAAGTCTCCCGTAGTTGTATTCGACAACGCTGACCTTGAGCAGGCTGCTAACTGGGTCTGCGTAGCCATTCTGTTCAACCACGGACAGGACTGCTGTGCTGGATCTCGCCTATTTGTCCAGGACACTATTAAGGACAAGTTTCTCAGCATGCTCAAGGACAGGTTTGAAAACTATGTCATTGGGGATCCGTTCGATGTGAAAACATTCCAGGGACCCCAGGTATCGCGTCTGCAGCAGGAAAAGGTCCAGTCTTATATCCAGGCTGGAATAGATCAAGGAGCCACACTTATCACGGGAGGTCCCCAGCGACTGGCTCACTTGCCTTCTCAGTTCAAGAACGGGTTTTATGTGTCTCCAACCATTTTTTCTGACTGCAAAAAGGGCATGAAAATTGTCGACGAGGAGATTTTTGGACCAGTTCTATCAGTGCAGACATTTAGCACCGAAAAAGAAGCCATTCAGAAAGCCAACGACACTGCTTACGGGCTCGGAGCCGGGGTTTTCTCTCAGAATGCCTCGCAATGCATGCGTATGGTTCATGCAATTCAGGCTGGCACTGTATGGTGCAATCAGTACATGGCACTGAGCAACGCAGTACCGTTTGGAGGCATGAAACAGTCTGGGTTTGGTCGAGAGCTAGGGATTGATGGGTTGAAAGAGTACACGCAGACTAAGGCTGTGCACTGGAATTATGGAGAACAAGTGAGTTGGCCAATGGACGGGACGTCTTAGAACTGCGTGATGCTCGTCTCCAGCGGGACCACTCCGTGGAGGTTAGTTGTGCTATCACGCACAACGTGTGTTGTAGTCATTGAAATGTATCAAAGCTCCTTATTGAGAACCTTGAGAGAACCTAAAACTATCTGTCCGGCTTGTTGGGCAACAACTTTAAACTATACATTGTATCACTTCCTCATACTGAAAACGCTCGTTTGGCAACAACTTTAAACTACAAAACTTATCACATTCTCACACTGACCCGTAACTAACTGAAGAAAAGTGATACTACCATGGTAGAAAGTACAACTTCAAGTGCAGTGCCATCGTCAGTTTCTGCGAAGCAGAACCAACCCTCCCCGATAAGGGCATCGGAGGCACCTTCAGACCCTCAACCACTGTTATCCACACAAGAAAAGGCACTTCCGATGGTTCCACTGGCGTATCCCTGAACAATAGAAGCTACTGACCCATAGACACCTGAAACTGTAACATAGGCTCCGCCGATGATACAAAACCAAGAAGTGAAAACTATGAGCATATTTCTCTTGCTGTCAAACCAGGTTCTTCGTGATTGCTGTATCCATTTCAAAGGCATGTGGCTAACACCACCATCAGGGGTTCCTTCCTCAGCCAACATGAACAGAGACAAGAACGCTGGAACGATAAGTGTGAAGCTGGTACCCAACAGAGAACCTGTCAGGCCCAACAAGTCGTCGAAAAAAGGAATAGAGCCTGCGACTACTAACCCCACAATGATCACAATAGTCATCATGGCAATCCACGTCAACCAATGGGTAGCACTGTTGCTCTGCAAGTGCTTGGTGCCTCTGAGAAGTCGCACGAGGGCATACTTCCCGGCAATATGAGCCTGCCAGAAGCACGCAAAGAAGAGAGCAGGGAGGGAGATTCCATATGCAATCTTCTTTATAAGAGGGCCAGCTGAGCCCAGAGCAGGCGAGGCCACGTATTGCCCAACTTTCCCGTAAACTATGCAGCTGACGACGATATAATTGAAAATCACGACCCCTTGTCCCATATAGAGAGATTTGGCATACTTTCTTTGGTCCGTCATTTCAGAGTGTATAGTGAAGAAGGAAGCCGTTCCAGCAAGGCTCATAATCTGTGTCCCAATAGCAGAAGCAACAGCAGAGTAAGGGCTGTTCTTAGGAACAGCCTCAACGTCCTTGTGAGCGGGTACTCCAGGCGGTGCTGCAGCAGGCACCGATTGAGTCAGGCAGGCAATTGCCACCAGCCAAACTCCAGCTAGGACAGACACCGCTGCCACGTACCCGCACCACGACAGGACTCTCATGGTCCTAATACACAGACCCAGAACTAAAGCAACAACTGCCGCAATACCTACCCACCACATGGTGCAGATAGGGTGCCCGGTAAGTGTGTTGAAGGCGATGGATACCGTCAGGAGACCAGCTCCGTAACAGAGAGTGTAAAAGAGCCAGCTGACGAAGCCCATGAATTCAAGTCCGAACCTGCCAAACAAGATATAAGAAGCGTCTCCGATGCTGTGCACGTGAGGATGCCTGAGACGAAACTCGCCAACAGTCAGACCCGTCCACGTCGTCAAAACGGACAAAATGGTAAGACTGATGAGCCCAGGCACAAATCCCATGGCCTGGAAGGTCTGCGGAAGTCCCAAAACGCCCAGCCCTATCTGAGTCTTGGTGATTAGCACTGCAGCTCCTAAGCATGAAAGCCCTCGAAAATCAGGCCCGCTTTCTGTTTTGGCAAATACGTCCTGCTCTTTGCTGATATCTTCTCCCATATTCTCATAACTAGCTACCTCAACATCATCATAGGCTCCGAATGCTTTTTGCACCACACTCTTCGTAGTATGGCCCTCTGACATTGTAACAAACTAGGAGTCATAAATTCAAAATGAGTCCCGGCCAGGAAGCCGTGTCTCTTATATACTACATATCTCCACCTGCCTCCGGCGGCCCCTCCCGGGGAGGGTTGGTTATGCTTCGCAGAAACCTTGAATCACAAAAGATAAGAGTATCTCAAGGCGATCTATCTACCCCGCAAATAATGCTAGTCATAGTTTGTTTGCTCAGGTGGAATGGTCATAATCGATGCTTCTGCTCCCAACACTGCATCTGGAAAAGTGCCGAAATGGTTATCGGGACGGAAAATATCCGACAATTGCAGAGACGAAAGAGTGAAGGAGGACGGACACAGTGTGGCTAAGAGCCGTTGATAAGATATCTTAAAAAGATAGTGAAGTCTCCTCCTCTGTTACCGTGGTTTTGAGAATTGTTTCTCTTGGTTTTGAAGATTAGCTCTGTGTTCTACCTAAAATGAACCGCGCAATAACCTACGACAATGCTATTCACAGTATCGCAGACCTCGAAGAGGCAGCCAATCTCAAACTCTCCCCAATGGCTCGAGACTTTTATAGCGGAGGTTCTATGGACCTACACACTATGGCGGAAAACAAGTCAGCATATGACAGATACTGGCTGCGTCCCAGGATCTTAGTCGACGTCACCAAAGTCGACACCACCACGAGATGCCTCGGCACAGAAACTGCTTTCCCATTGGGGTTCTCACCGGCTGCTAACCATGGTCTTGCTCATCCAGACGGCGAGCTCGCCACATCAAGGGCAGCAGCCAAGAAGGGGACCAACATGATTCTGTCTGGGTGGTCCAACTACCATTCGAAAGACGTAGCTTTGCAAGGAACCCGCTCAAACACAGCATACGCACAGCAGCTCTGCTACGTAAAGGACGAAGCTACCAACATGGCTATTATCCGCGATGCCGAGAGAGCCGGGTACAAGGCGCTTTTCCTCACAGTTGACTGCCCATGGCTAGGTAGACGGCTCAACGAGATGAAAAGCGGGTTCGCATTACCTCCGCATCTCAAGTTCCCCAACTACCCCTGGATCAATCCCAGCACAATGGTCAGCTCGGACGACCGCACGCAGTACGACGCATCGCTCACTTGGCCGTTTATACGCGAGCTCAAGATGAAAACCACGATGGAGATCTGGCTCAAGGGCGTTCTCACTCCTGAAGACGCCGAAAAGGCCGTGGAAGCAGGCGCAGACGGCATCTTAGTGTCCAACCACGGCGGCAGACAGCTCGACGGTGCCATGAGCACCCTGGACGCACTACCAGACATCGTCGAAGCTGTCAGAGGCCGCATCCCCGTCCACATTGACGGCGGAATCAGGCGGGGAAGCGACATCTTCAAAGCCCTTGCGCTGGGAGCCGACTTCTGCTGGGTTGGCCGCGTCCCACTTTGGGGACTCGCTTACAACGGCGAAGACGGTGTCTCTCTCGCTCTCAACATCTTGCACGACGAGTTCCGTCTCGTCATGGCCCTCATGGGTTGCACGTCAGTCAAAGACATCAAACCCGAGCATCTCGCGCTCATGGGTACTGACGGTCGCCTGCGAAGGGTCACAGCAACCTCGAGGCCGAACCTGTAGCGCACGCTCGGATATGCGCTTCCGGTGGCCCTCTCGAGGAGGCTCTTCCGAGGAGGCTCTCCCGAGGATCCCTTCCAAGGTGGGCTGTCCTACTTCGTGGGAAGTTATATTGAGTAAATGGCTAGTAGAGCAATAATACATCCAAACAAAGTAAACGAGCCCAGCGAGAGCAGGGAATAGCAAGTGTCACAAAATCATGCCATATAAACGTAGCTTACTTTCAAAGAACCCGTATTGAAAGACAAGATCACAACTGTTGTTTGCAAAGAACATAACCAAGAGATCCCGAAAATGTTTCGCACGTGAGAATCTCAGTATGCGAAGAACGTCGACTGGAGGAGCTAGCTTCTCAACACTAACAAAGAATTCTTAAGCAGCGACTGGGTCCATTAAACCATGCATGTCCACAAATCTATATGTAACATATATGCTCAAATATATGAGCATTGAGCACAGACTAACTCCAAGTGTATCTTATATGTTTGCTAACTTTGACGAAACCACAGTTATATTGTCCACGTGACTGGAGGATAGTTAAATTAATTGAGGTTCTTAGTTCACCTGCAGGAACATCTTCCAGCGGATAGATCGTCTCAGGATGACCACACTTCGGTCATCTCGGGCCTGCCAGGCCTGCCGAAAACTCAAGACAAGATGCTATTCAGATGGTATTGGCGTACCATGCAAGCGGTGCCGACGTCTAGGACGCATTTGCTCAATGGAGAACACTGAAGACTTAGCTGATCATACAGAGAGCGAGCGATTGGGAATTTCAACCCATCCAGATAGAGATGACAGGATTGATAAGCTTGAGCACACTGTGTCGGTTCTTGTACAACGAATCGAGCAGTTGACAACCCCACCTTCTGAATACGGGAGCTTGCCTCCGATAGTAAATACTTCTCCAGTTGAGCAGTTCCCAAGACACGACTCGGAAGGACCAGTGGTGGTGATACGGGATGTCCACAAACAAGCAGGTCTAGGTGGAGAAAGTGAAGTTAAAATTGACGGTACTGATATTATAGAGAAGAGAATGATCACTTACGGCGAGGCTAGCCAATTATTGTCCAAGTTCAGTGAGCATTACGGTCGATGGGTCCATTTAGATGGTGCACTGCCGACGGGTCGGTTAATTGAACAGCTCCGAAAGTCGCCGTTGCTCTTCTGCACTTGCTGTCTTATTTTAGTCCGACATGCTGAAAAGGAACTCGCTGCTGCTCTTGGCCCCGTGCTGTTCAAAGAGGCCCAGTCGCTATTACAGAATGCACTTCTCATCATACCTCAGTCGATTGAATTTTTTCAAGCGTGTATATTGCTCAGTCTGTGGTCCACCACCATTGGACAAGTGCCGTTAAGTATAGACAGCTGGCTAGTAAGCGGTTATGCTCTCATGCAGGCGTCAGCAAGCAGTATGTTCAATCGTGGCTACAAGATGAGAGAGTATAAGGTCGCTGTAATTTGGAACCACCTGTGCCTAGCACATTTGCAATATTGTGTTGGAACAAGACGGCGAGCAGTGGTTGATAAACTAGAAATTGAACAAAATCACGATTTAATTTTGGGTTGCGGACCTAACAATTTCGAAGAAAGGATGGTCGCTGAACTACAACTATACTGGATTATTTATGAGAAGTGCCAAGGCTCAGCGGTGCCTATGGATGAGGCCATTCTGGCACTTACCAACTGGTATGACGAATGGAGCTATTTATTTAACGGACCAAGAAAACAGTTTCTAGAAATGGGGCTCCACTTTGCCCACTTGCTGGTGAACTGGAGGTGGTCGCGTACGGAGGGTCGCGTCACAGTTGAAATGATTACTGATATGTTGCAGCATTCCCGCGAACTTGCTCGACTGGTGATTGAAACTCAGGATGAACACACAGAGCACCTAACGGACCATATATATCACATGATATCATTTGCAATGATTACGCTGTGCCGTATTCTGAGCGCGTATGAGTCGCAAATACAACCACAGGCTGGTGAACTCCATGCTCTCATTGAGCGAACAGTTTCGTGGCTTGAGAGTATCGGTCCACCATTGCATGTGGGCCGAGAGTTGGGTAAAGTTATCCGTATGCTGTATCGGAGACAGTTTCCCGAGGAAAGACCGATAACACGCCCAGAGAGCATTGACTTTGACTTTGCTGCTGTATTCCCGGAGCTTAGTCCTGATTTATTTGAAGAATCTGTATTGTCGCACGACTCTTTCGTTTGCAAGATGCCTGAATAGATTTCTTTTTTATATAATTGCACTAACTAACTTAAGAAGTAGAAATTACTACTTACCTGTAACCCTCTTTTCTAAATACCGACAAACAAGAAACCCAATTGCAGTGAATGCTGCTGTCACTTCATGACCTATGTTAGCTCCTTGGGGCCCGATGAGTTTGGCGATTGGGGCCGTATACCAAGTTGTTTTCATGCTAAGCGCCGCCCCTAGAAAACCGAAACAAAAGGCCCCTATACCACCCCATCCAAATGGAAGTCGAACTGGATCAAACCAAGAATCGAAATCATAATTAGCCCACTTATTCTTTCTGAATATCACATGCTCTGCCGCAACAACGACGATATGTATCACTGTCCAATAGCCAATAAGACTCAAGAACGCGGACAGTGAATCCTTGTAGAACTGGGCGGCACAGCATCCCACGACCATCGCAACAATGTAGCCGAACGTGACAAAGACTATTCGAGGCACTCGCAATGCCCACGGGCCAAAGTTCATAGCATGCAGTGCAAATGAATACAAGTTCGGTATGTTGTTTGAAACAGAGCTGAACGCAAAAACAACAAGTAGGAATTTGCCAAAGCCTCCCGCAGGCTCGAGAGCCACTTTGATTGGACCTCCCACTCCCGCGGTAGCATAGGCAGCCTTTATTTCAGGATTCACAGGTGCTCCACTTAAGAGGGCGGCACCAAGAGTTTCAATTAAAATAGTAGGGATCAAATTGCCGAAGTATGTGGCAACAAAAATCCTACTTCTAGGAGTGTTTACTGGCATACGAACATTGTAATCCGCAGCACAGTTAATCCAAGACACGGCAAAACTGAATATCACGGCCATGAATGACAAAGCAGTCGCAGCACCAGCAGAGCCAGTTGGTGATTGTACGGCATTTCCATGAAAGTTCCGTGCACCAGTTCCTGCCACTACACAGCAAACAATAAAAGGTGGTATCCAAAGAAATGCGTCCAGGCGATGGATCCATGTGATTCCTAAAGAGCAGATAATCCAGACTAATGTGGCAATAAGAATCACGCCGGCCCATTGAGGAAAGTTCCCGTCGGATACGGCATACAGCGCAGAGGCACCAGATATAGCGTTAATAGCATTCCAACCAGTCGTAGAAAGCATTGAAAAGACCACGACCAGTAGGTTGCCCCAATAGCCGAATGAATAACGAGAAAATGTAGTCATTCTTAAACCGCTGAGACCAAACGTGGAGGCCCAAGCCGGTAACAGATCAGTAAATATGTTAACAACAACGATAATGGCAAATGAATCCCAAAAAGACAAGCCCATGGATGGTCCAACCATCCCCGTACTGACGGTAGCAATTGCAGTATTTGCACTCATCCAGAATGTAAAGGCATTCCAAACGTGAGTAGTATTAAATTTCCTTTCTTCTTCCGTCACTCTCTGGATTCCTTTAGTCTCAACAGAAAGCCGGTTGGCAATCGAGATCACCCATCCAGTGCCTTTGTCATCAGTTAATTCATGGGCCTCTGAGCTCTCAACACTTCTATTTGTCTTTTCGAGATCATGTACCGCTGAGTCGGTAAAGTCATCCATCGCACCAGTTCTTATCAGCTCTGCTAATTCTCAAGAGAATTTCTCCATCTTTTGTAGTCCTTTTGATATCTCTGTTGTCTTATCGCACTGATATAACGACATCAGTAAACTTTGCTGAACATTTCACAGAATCTCTGGATAACGCAATGGCTGTAGAGCTTTAGAGGGAAAAGGGCCGTACGGCCCGGTACGGCCCCAACCGGAGTAGATAAGCAATCGCCATGATCTGCAATCTTTGGAAATTTCAGCCGATAAAGCACGTCAGCGGCCAAATGATCTTGTATAAATACTTAATCCAACGGCGTGTAGAATGGTCTTATCAAGTCAGAACCGTCGAATATCTTCTGTGGAAATAGTCGGCCATGGTTGAAATCAGTATGGAGCAGCAGACTTTGGTTCGAAGAGGACTGGGACTGCGAGCACTCGATAATCGTGTATCTCCGGGATATACTCTGTTCACTCCATTAACGAGCAGTGGTGAAGTATATCTCGTCGATAATAATGGAGACCAAGTACACCAATGGAAGATTCCCTATAGACCCGGCCGACATGCGCGCATCCTTCCAAACGGGAACCTTGCCTACAATGGAGTACATCCAGAAGCACCAGACTATTTTCTTATGTGGCAGAAGTACAGAGGAGGAGTGATGATGGAGTTGGATCCTTCAGGGAACATTTTACAAGAATACCGAGATCCATTGGCACATCACGATCAGAATCACCTTGATAATGGAGAACTGTTATACGCGACTTTAGAACCATTGTCAGATGAGCAAGGCCGTACTATTATCGGCGGAATTCCTGGATCCGAAGGAAAAGACGGCAAAGTCCATGGGGATGGAATTCGCCATGTGGACCCGAAGACAGGACGCGTATTATGGGAATGGCGTGCGATTGATCACCTGGATCCTGCCAAATTTCCTTTGCATTCACATTACGCAAGAGAACACTGGCCACTAATAAACTCTGTTAGTGTTCTTAAAGATGGAAATATTCTGGCATCACTTCGCAGCACGTCCTCTGTCATAATCATATCTAAGGAGAGCGGCAAAGTACTGTGGCACTTAGATTCGTCAGTCCTCGCACAACAGCACTGTGCATCGGAATTAGACGACGGTTCTATTCTTATATTCGACAATGGAGCATTTAGAGAACATGTGGATGTCATGTTTTCTCGAGTGATTCAAGTGAGCCGGCAAACAAAAGACATCGTATGGGAATATAAGGATCCCTTTCCACTGACATTTTTTACTCCGTTTATGGGTAGTGCTCAGCGACTTGTCAATGGTAATACCCTCATTTGTGAAGCAGCCTTTGGAAGAATCTTTGAGGTGACAGCACAAGGCAAAATCTGCTGGGAATATGTCAATCCACACTTGGCAACATATAGCAAGATAGCTCCACAACTGTGCAACACATTTGACTATCCATCCAATGCGCTATTCAGAGCCTACAAATATACCCCAGAGCAAATTCCTTGGCTGAAAAAATAAACCTTAAATAGTAATAGACTCAAGAGGATGACGTTTCATTTGGATTAATTGCAACTAGCTTTAGTCGAAGCAGTAAAGGCAAGGAGCGACCTCCTATTAATCTGAACATTTTTATATAGTATGGGATTACTGGCTGAGAGGGACGATGAACCTTTTGCAATCCCATGCCAGGTGGCCTCGCTGGAGGCGCAAAGGGGGCTCCGAAATAAAATATATTCAATGTGAAAGCTATATATCTCAAGTACTGCAAAGGCTTAGAGCTTCGATAATCTGATCAGATCTGATCAGATCTTTCAGATATTCTTAATTATAACTTTAATAAATAATCCCATGCCAAGACCGACAGTGTTTAAAATAAACAAAAATATAACAATAAAAATAAAGACGCGGACCTCTGGGCATCAATATTTGTCACTTATGTCCAATAGCCATGGCTGGTAGATGATCCCACTGCCGTTATAAGGACTGAAGGGAATGATATGCTTGGACACCTTGACTAGTGGCCTGGAAAGCGCCGATTATACCTGTAAACGAGGCCAAAACAGTAATGGGATAGGCTCTAAAAACAGGGTCGTATACCCTGGAATAAGCCAATGGATTATGAGGAACAGGGCCTACAGCAAAGCAATAGCACATAAAATCGAGCTAATTTTGCTTAAAATAATGCCAGTAGTATCACTCGGGGAATTTTTATGATAAACATCTCTTTGGACAGTTGTTCTTGCTACATCATAAGTTCTCGCACTAATCGCTGGGCGCAAGGAAGGGTCTCCGGAGATATGTGGAGATTAAGCGAAAAGGACCGGGCGTTGACGAATTACAGTTCAACTAATGATCCTTGCAGTTGAACTATATCTCCGCGCGTATTGGTCCCTGTCAACTTATATTGAGTCCCTGAATTAGTGGTTCTGCACGTTTAAGGTTGGTAGGGATCAACTGTAGATTGCACCCTGATATTTGCATAGCAAAACGGCGGATCCGAACAGCCAGTGATGAGGCTTGTCTCAGTCCATGTGTCAAATGTTTCTAAGCACAATGACATGATTATATACGGCTCTCTGTACGATACGTCAACGGGGGGTGGAGATCAAAGGAAGGCAGTGAAATAAAATAAACCGTTTAAAGAAAAGTCAAACGGTCCAATGCAGGAACGAGGATTCGACAAGTTGGGGCCCTTTCGACGGATCCCTTGGACCCTTTCACCGGCCCCACGTGTTGGTTAGAAGACGAATGTTCAAGGCGCTAGGCTCGTAAAGTTCATGCTTCTCTACGGCCGTGTACTGTTTTGCTAATGGCGGGTCTCAGAATGTTCGGGCCGAAGGTTTTATATTTAAAATGGAAGGGATGGAATCTGAAGAGCGAGCGTCGCTGTTGGAAAAGCTGAAATCAGATATATATGCGCCAAGAGGACTGATTAGAAGAAGTGAAGAGAAAAGAACCGTTCTATAAAAATGCTACCTTCATTTTTATTATCGGTGTTGACTCTCACCGCAACCCAGGTATTGGCAAATCCATATTCCAAGAATGCTCAGCCCGTGATCCGAGATTACACATCTTCAGACAGCCCTGATTCTCAGTTTCGAGTAGCTTTCAATGGCGCTCATGGCATGACTGTGTCGTGGAACTCGGCAAGTCAAATCAGCAACCCTACCGTGTACTACGGTGAAGACCCAAAGCACCTGAGCAGTACCTCGGCTCCTGGCACATCCACTACCTTTGACACCGCCGTCACCTGGGATAACCACGTCCAGCTGTCTAATCTGAAACCGTTCACAAAGTATTACTACCGAGTATCTGGCCAGGATGATTCATTTGACGCTGAAGAAAACGGGTTTTACTTCACTACGGGCCGTCCTGCTGGAGATGAATCCCCCTTTTCCATTGCCTTTTTTGCAGACATGGGTATTGTGGTTTCCAATGGGTCGAGCAAAGTCATCCCCCCGACCTTTGCATCGTTGTACGAAAACCGAGCCGACTATGAGTGGATCTGGCATTCTGGAGACTTTGCTTACGCCGACGATTGGCTGTGGGAGGAGCTCACAGGAGTTCTTCCATTGGACTTACAGGGAGGAGCGAACGCTTACATGAACATCTTCAATGCCTACTTTGATCAGCTAGCCAACGTCACCAAAAACACTCCGTATATGGTCGGCCCGGGCAACCACGAGGCAGACTGTATCGAGCCTGACTTTGGCATTGTGAATGACATCCTGGGCGTCGTAGGCCTCAATATCTGTCCTGAAGGCCAGCGCAACTTTACTGCGTACCTGAACCACTTCAGCATGCCGACCGAGGACCAGACGCCTAAGTTCCTGCAAAACATGTGGTACTCGTGGGACTATGGAATGGCTCACTTTGTGCAAATCAACACTGAGACAGACTTTGACGATGCGCCTGACATGCCTGGCGGATCGGGCGACTTAGACTCAGGTCCATTTGGGCTTTCTGGACAGCAGCTCCAGTGGCTTGAGGCGGACCTCGCTGCCGTTGATCGCACAAAGACTCCCTGGATTATTGTTTCTGGCCATCGTCCTTGGTATTCTGCTGGTGGAGTTTGCGGGCCTTGCCAGACTGCTTTTGAGGATATTCTTTACAATAACAATGTCGACATGGCATGGTTTGGCCACGTTCACTACTACGAGCGAGACGTGCCTGTGTACAACGGAACCATCGACCCCAATGGTCTGAATAACCCTCGGGCACCCTGGAATATTATCTCGGGAGGAGCTGGTAACTTTGAAGGGTTTACTACTGCAGATTCTCCTCTGCCGAACTACACTACGGTCGTCAACAACCAGGAGTACGGCTGGTCTAAGCTGATTTTCCACAACTCGTCTCATTTGGAACAGCAGTTTATTTCTGCAGAGACTGGTCAGATTCTGGATTCTGCTGTTTTGTTCAAAGACCACGGGCTCAATTGGTAAAGCTCGCTTCCGGCGAGGCCCCTCAAGGAGAAGGGTAGTTCCGCGAAGCGTTTATGTATATTGTTATCGTAGAGTCTGACAATGATTATATCATAGATTAGCGAAGTATATTTGTGTTCAAGCACACCGCGTAGTTAAACTATGCAAAGATAGGGGTCGAAATACTTAAACCGTGGTCAACCAACAATTCATCAGGTGATTCTTCGTGCAGTTATGGCAATTTTAATGATTTGGCTAAAAGACACAGTTCATAGTTTGCATTGCTGACTATACAGGAAAATAAGTCAAAATTTAAAAGGTGATCCATCACAACACAATATTGTATCTCATGAAAGACCAGGCAATTCTAAGCTTATAACTAGTTTTGAACAGGTTTAAATGCAGCTGTTCGAAAGAATTCAGCGAGGGTTAATTCAACAAGTGCTTCTTCGAATGTGAAATATTTGATTTGACTTGATATAACTAACGTGCAATTAGTAGTTACAGAAAGATTGCAAAGATAATTCAAGCGTAATTCATCCCAAAATACTACCTCATGTCTATTGTCCATTGTGCACCCTGAACAATTCAAATATCAACATAAAAATAATTTAACATTTGGCCAATCCAGCAGGTCATTCTTCGTACAACTTTAAAAAATAAAAAATATTTTGATTTAGCATACAATCCACAGTTAGTTAGCATTGCTGGATAACTACTACAGAAACAACGCAAAAATATAAAATATAAAGATGGTTCATGACAAGCTTGTTCAGGTGGTTTCATCAAAATACAACTGTCACCTCTATGATAAACCTGGCCCATTGTAAGCTCCCCGATTAGGCTTGGTCGTAGAACTCACAGCATTTCCGTAAAAATCAAGTCCACCGTTGTCGGGCATAATGGCACCATTCAGAAGAGCAGGCGAGGATGCCAACAGCCGGTAACCATCAACAGATCCAAGAGTGTCCCCACCAGTTCCAGGATTGGTAAACTCGGGGTCGCCATTGATTCCGTTGTCGGCGGGGTCTGGCACGGTCTGGAACACATTCCATTCCCACGAAATCCCACTCCCAGTTGGCAGAGTAGAGTTGGCAGTGCCCACAAAGATATTGTTGGTGAAATTGGTATTAGGAGGAACAGCAATTTCAAAATCCTTGTCTGGGCAGTATACGACGTTGTTGTAGAAGGACAACTTTGCCTCGTCACCGTTAGAATACATACGACAATCGTTCTGGAATACATTGTAGCGCACAATCTGCTGAGTCCCCTCAGGAGTGGTTCCACAGCCGTCGCAGTTCAAGAATAGCCCGCCTGCGTTATCATGGCTATAGTTGTATTCTACTATACAATATCCGGTGTTGCCCAAATCACAATCAAAAGCTTCACTATCCACTTCTGACATGATGGTGTTGTGAACAACATTGTACTGTAAGGTCGAGTCATGGCAAGCCATCACCCACATCCCAGCAAAGTTACCTCCGGAATAGGGATACGTTCCCGTGCCCAGATAGCCTGCGACATTGTGATCAATCAAGGGTGTATCAGCATACTCGACAACAATACCATCACCACCGCAAGCGTTGATACTGTTGTAGCTGACTCTAGTATTCGAGCCCAGGCTTCCGGTCCCGCCGGAGTGGACCTTGATACCTCCACCTCCGCAGTTTGACACGGTATTTTCAGTAACCAAAACGTTGTCAATGGCAGTTCCGCCGCCCACCAGAATACAACAGGAGTTTGAAAATTCGCCTTCCTCAGTGGCCTTGTTGGTCTGTCCAGCGACATCGTTGACGGTCACGTATTCAATTGTAATGCCTGAGTGTGGCAGAGTATCGTTGTAAATCACTTGGATGCCATTTCTCCAAGCCAACTCGCTGGCAGGGTTGGTCACAGAGATGTTGGAAATAATCCAATTGTCCTGATTCACTAACTGCACCGCCGTCGCGGCACCCCCGCCGTTGATTACAGGCAGGTCGCCTGTACCGTACGAGGTTATGGTAATGGGAGTAGTATAGTGAGCACTGCTTCCTTTGGGGTACAGAGTTCCGTCACACGTTGAGCCTGCGGCCAACGCCAGAGTGTCGCTGGCCACAAACGTGTGCTCATTGGCTTGCGAAAGAGAGTTCCAGGGAGATGCCTCGGTTCCAGTTCCAGCCGTAGCTGCCCCGCAGTCAAGGTAGTATGTGTCTGCTACGGTAGACCCGATGGTCAGAGCAGCAGCAGAGATGGCAATAGTAGAACGTTTCATAGAGTGTATTTGGTTGCACAATTTGCAAGAATTGTTGGCGACATGGCATCCTCAGGGCTCTCATTTATACAATTCTGCTCAGCGGCGTCTAAATCTCCTCCGAAGACCATAACGTAGCATTTTAAAATGCGGGGTTCTCGACACTGCTGCTTCACACCTTTCTTATCGAACCCCGGACCCCCATACTGCAAGGGCACAGAATGTGAATTGATCTTCTTCCCCACGGGCAATCTGACATTTTGATAACGGGCCACCAAGTCTCCGCCCCGCCTTTTGGTGGATAAGGATTCAGAGAATACTCGCGATGTAACACCTGGGATCGATGGCTCGCTTCCGGCGGGGCCTTTCCAGGGGGGATTGGTTCCACTTCACGGAAGGACCACTCAGTCAGGATTCTTATCAGCCACGAATTGCAAGATGTATGCCACGCCGTAAAGACGTATAGGCTGCTGCAGACTCAATTTTCATGTTGGAAGACAGGTGAAGCAGCTTTTTACGTGAAATTAACGCAGGAGTTACGCGACCCTGAGGAGAACCCCCGCCAGGTAGCCGGGCCTATGACATAAACTGCTGTTAGCTGCCACTCTGCCTATGTACCAGTATCATGGCATTACCGTGGGGCTTCTGCGGACGTTTTACTGTAGCATGCCTGACAGCATGTAAACTAGACCGTACAGCCGGAATTATGTCTCGATATTGAAGAGCGGGACCTTACAGTAGGCATAGATAGTGCAGGAGGTAGCAGGATATTAGCATGTTGCGTCGTAGGCGGGACGTAGGCGGAAAGACTGGCGGGCCGACGATGGCCCGATAATGAATGAATGAATGAATGAATCCAAGTGGTTGGAAACTGTGGAGAGATAGGAAGGCACAGGTTGGTTCGTACAATGAATTGCGGGGTTCAGTGGAGGGAGATGAGACAGGATATTAAGTATTTTTTCTTCAAGTCTGTTAGAACTAACAAACTTGTTTTACAATGTTTAGTGAAACATAAACAAGCAATAAACATTTTAATCAACATTTTAATAAACATTTTTAATATCTGATTATATTGCAACCTATCTGGGCGTGGGGAAAGATACGGCGGAGCGTTAAGCCTTGGAATATCAAGAGAGGAAAAGGCACAACCACAAGTTATCCAAATCGACCCCGACCCGACCCAGACTGTAACATCAGCAATTCTGCTACATTTTTACTCCAAGAGAGAGAGAGAGAGAGAGAGAGAAAGATTAAAATTCCAAGAAGAGATCTCTGCGAAGCAGAGCTACGGGGTCTAGAGCTGGCCCCAGTATGCCCACACCTAAAAGTTAGCTACTGAACCCTCAAGTTGAACTCAACAATAAACAATAAATAACTAACTAATATTTCAGTTTATTTAATGTTTTAAAGCTGAAAGACCACATTGCGCATTGCTCTGCAAAATAAACCGCTACTTTACTCTGCCAGTCTCAGTTTATTAGCAGACTGCAAGATAAGAGACATGCAGACTCCAACACCTGTGTAGAAGATCGCTGTCCTGAGATAGCTGACCTTTACGCTTCTAGTATTGATATATACAAAGGTGTATAAAACACGTAGGGCCAAGAACAAGGCTGTGTGGACGTTGAGCTTGTGGTTGGGCAGCTTTGCGACGGTGCCCGCAAGCACGGCGATTGAGATCAGGGGCAGGTTCTCCATTCCGTTTTTGTGTGCTGCTTCCGCACGTTGGAAGCGTGCAAAAGTCTCTTTGGGCAGTGTACGCTGCACTGCATCAAGCCAGGTCGGAGAACGCGAGTTTGAATTGTCCCATTTGCCATTGGTTGCCTTCATCACCAGACCTATTGCGTATCCATGAGGATACAAGCTAAGGAGGTGGTAGACAGGGATGCCAAATAGCGACCAGTTGGACTCAGAAAGACTCGACATTTTATTTAGAGTAAGATTTAGAATTTAGATTGATCAATTAGAACGTTGACTCAATATATATGTAGGATCATATGTTTCTAGGGATATTAGACTTGCTCGTAGCAAATTAGTTCGGCGGCTATTAAGAGCTTCACGTTCACGGCTCTTTAATTCATTTGGTTGCTCGGTTGTTCTGTTTAGTCTTCTAGGCTACTCCTAGCCGAGGTCGAAAAACTGGGCACTCTTTTTTACCCTACTTATAGCATCTACAATAGTATTGTAGGGTAATAAGAGGACATGCTTCACGTACGAGGGCTGAAGACAAGTTGAGAGAACATCTCTCCGCGAATCCTCCCCCGGGAGGGGCTGCCGGAGGCAAACTGGACTTGCTGGGGCAAGTCCCCGACCCCGTAGTTCTGCTTCGTAGAGATGACCGAATAAGACTGATGGTTTGTATCTGCCACACTGGAAAGTCAGTCTTATTTTTTATCCAGCACACTGGATTATATATAACTTAAGACTCGAAGGCAGTACCTGGTGAAGCGTGTATTTGTATTCTCGTAGTAAACTTTGCGGATTGCATTTCGAATTATGCAGCAAGAAAACTACCTACTCTGCATTCTAGGCGTTGAAAGAGTAGTGGAGCAGGTTCTTGTATTTTCATTGTATTTTCATTCTACGCATATTGAAGCAGTGTATATACAATGATTTATTTAGTAGTAGAAGGAAGGTTTGATTGTTCGAGTAGGGCGATGAAATTCTCACAAAAGAGAGCGTGAATACTAAGTCGCATAATCGCATAGGTATTGAAATAGCTCGCTGTATTCTGAATCTAATTACTGAAACAATATCGCTGAGTTCTCTCAGTGTCCCCACTGAGACATTAAAACGTTACTGATGGTAAGTACTTCACTTCTTCTGACTCATATCGCTTTGGATCCCAAATTTAACTCAAGTGGGTCGTATAAAGTATCTATACGAGAAATTCTAATTTGTATTAGCCATGTATTAGGCAGCAGACAACCGTCGGTATTATCGTATAACTTGCCCATAGGTTTTCCATCCTTGCAATCTGCAAGGGTCCCCCAAAAGTAATCACTAGAAAGTCACGCACAGACACGCCTACTCAACCACAGACATACGTAACTCTACGCTTCGTTATACCATTACAAGTAGCTCGCATTGCTTGCGTCTTACGTTGTATCAAAAGATGTCATTCGGAGTATCGTTGAAAATGCTTTTCTCATCTTACGATACTCCTATATGCAGGGAGAATGCTTCATTTACCCTGAGTCCCTACATTATGTCCGAACATCGGCCCCGACGCACATAGCTTTATGAAACAAAATCTGATTAATCATAACAGGAAATATTTCCATCTGATAATTCTCAAACTGGAAATTGTTTTTGCACATCTTTATCCCCCAGTGAAAAGCCCTTTTCGCCTCTCGACAGTTCGGATCTCCTGCCCATCAAAATTTTAGAGCCGGGATCAGGAATAATCCGTTATTGCCGTCCCGGGTCTGAATCTACGAACCTTGTACTTTCTTTCTTCTTCAAAAAAGAACCTGCGCACGTTGTCTACACACACAATGGGTAAACTCAAACTTCTCTGGACTTTCAGATTCACAATCCTCAAATTCTCATACGATATCATATGCAGTAAAGTAGCCGCTTTCTTCCACCGCCTCTCATACTCTCCTGGCTCAAACCCCAAAAGGGTCGTCGTCGTGGGTGCCTCATATTGTGGCTACACTGTGGCAAAGCAGTTGGCAAACGCATTGCCCTCTGGCTATACTGTGACAGTAGTTGATCGCACAAAGTGCCAGAATCACGTCTTTGCGTTTCCGCGCTTCTCCGTGTTTGGAGGCAACGAGAAGCTTGCTTTTATTCCCAGGGAGAAGAGAAATACTAGCGTTGTCCCGGTGGGCTCTATCAACTTTGTCTTTGACACCTGCGTTGGGGTAGTCCGTGAAAGCTCAGAACTTGTCCTCGAGAGTGGAGCTCGAATTCCCTTTGAATTTCTCGTTATAGCTACCGGGAGTCAAACGGCAGGACTCATAGACCTGGGCAACGATGATAAGGCTGCAGGTATTGCAAAACTGCAGCAGAACCAGCAGCTCATCAAAGAAGCCAAATCTATTGCTATAGTGGGAGCTGGGGCGGTGGGAGTGGAGCTCGCAACTGACATCAAATATCGATACGGCGATGTCAAAAGGGTTGAGCTGTTCAATTCAAGGGACCACATCCTGCCCAAATTCCCACGTACCGTCAGCGATAAGGCAGAGCCTGAGCTTGAGCGATTGGGGGTTGTTTTGAAAAACAACACGCGTCCTATCATTGACGGTACAACTCTAAAATTTGCTGATGGATCCATTGAAGAATATGACCTCGTGTTCAAGTGCACCGGTGCCAAGTCAAACTCCGCGCCATTTGAAGAAGTCCTGGGTGGCTCAATAGATATCGCGTCGGGAGATATAAGGGTCAAAGATACTTTGCAAGTGCAGAACGATACACTCCCTAATGTTTTTGCGCTAGGAGACGTCATAAAGAACGACGGACAGCCTAAAATGGCACGTGCTTCTTTTGTCCAGGCTCCCGTGGTAGTGAAGAACATTGTCAGACTGATAAAGAGCGGGCCTTCCGCCACACTTGTCAAATACAATCCTGAACCACTTGAGACTGCTCTAAATCTTACCTTGGGTCTCGATCGGGAATTAATGTATGTTGGTGACTTTGTAGAGATTGCAAAGCACAAAGAAGATTATACTATGGCATCTGAAACGGCTTGGAGTTTCTTCGATGTGGACAGGGCAAAGCATTCTGATGCTTGAATCACCGTGGGAATCGCCTCCGGTGCAGCTCCTGCTCCGGAGCGTTTGTTCCTGTTTGACAGGAAACGAAAACGTGTTTGGTGGAATTTTAAACGACTGTTAGACACGGCATATGTAATGGGCATATGGAACCAAACGTATGGTATATGGGAAGTGTTTATTAAGGTGCTTATCGGGGAGTGCTGATGGAGGAGTGCTAATTGGAGAACTTTTTATTGAGAGGTATTTTTGAGAGGTATTTTTGAGAAGTTTTTGTGAGAAGTTTTTGTGAGAAGTTTTATTTGAGAGGTATTTTTTGAGCAGTTTTTATGGAACGTATTTATTGAGCAATGTATAACGACACTGGAAAGCGCTTTTCAGGGGGCGCTTATTGAGAAGCATTTTACTTGAGAAGCATTTTACTAAGAATCGTCTACCGAGGAATCGTATACCAGGAACCTTCTGTTACGAATATTGTATCGCTTCGCGATAATCAACTCCCCTGGAAGGGCCTCGCCGGAGGCGATGCTTATGTTTTAAATTAAAAAATCATTCAACAAGTAAATTACATAGCTTCGTATAATCAGGCGACTCTTTTTTTTTAAAAGGTTGAGTTCTTGAGATCCAATCCCGAGGCTCCATAGAAGATGATGGAAGCCAAACCAAGAAGTGCAGAAACAATGGCAAAGGTCATGGCGACAATTCCTCTTGGAGTGAAGTTCGAGGGCTGGAATCCTGGTTGAATGTTCTCTCCCTTTAGATCAGTGAAATCTTGATCATTTCCTGCCGCATTTCCTTCCGACTTGACGCCCGCAGCTTGGCAAACTGCGTAGTGGTCAGCAGGCACCGTTAGGCTCTGCAGCTGCTGGGGTGCCTCGATGAAGGTCAATGCCAGACCCTGAGCCAAATGCCAGTCAATATGGCAGTGGAAAATCCACACACCAGGGTTGTCAGCCACGAAACGGGCAACCCAATATCCCTGAGGAGGGAGAACAAATACGTCTCGTCGGTTAGGGAATGCGGGAAAGGCCGTGTGGTTGTTGGGGTCGTAGTTCACCGGGTCGTCCAGGTTGGCGTAATCATAGAAATGCTCGTTCATGGCGGGCTCTCGCACGATAGTTTGGAAATTATGACCGTGGAGATGGAAAGGATGGCTTCCACTATCATTGTTGTTTAGACGGATCTCAACCACGTCGTTCTTCTGGAGAACAAACGGGCTGGTGAACTCACCGTAGATTGCCTGTTCCTGCACATTGTCTCCAGAAGACAGAACGGTAAAGAGCGTAGGAACGACGGGCGCAGTGTACGAGATGTTGTTCAGCAGAGCATAGGGCTTACCGTTGTCGAGCGGGTCCATCACCACTGCGACATCGATAATCTTGCTAGGTTCGGGCAAAAGCGGCATGTGGTCGAGCGGAACGAGCGTGAAATCGTCAAACATTACCAGCTCGGTGCAGTCGCTGACATTGATTTGCGCCTGCTCGAACGGTGCGCTCGAGTTGTACTCGAGCCAGTTTGTCAAGTTCAGCTGGAGGTTGGGTGGGATGACGTCAAGCAGAACTGAGTCCGCCACAGTCACAATGGGGAAGTTCTGTTCAGTCGAATCCTTGGTGGTGAACAGGATCGTGTATCTTTGCGCGACTCCGAGGTAGATGATCTCTGCGTCGGCAGGCTCAGTGTAGACACCATCGACCTCGATGATCTGGAAACTGTGGCCCTCGATGTAGAAATACTGGGCGACAAACGCACTTGTGTTGATGATTCTCATCATGTACGTCTTGTTGGGCTTCACTGAGATCTTGGTGTTCAAAGTATCATTGAACAAGAAAGAGTCGGGAATAGGTTCTGCTCCCAGCGGGTTGTAGAGCGACAAAAATGTCGGCTTGATGTTCATTGCTAGCGTGTGGTACCAGTCCGAAAGCGTGACAGTGAACTCCTCCTCCACTACGTCGTTGAACCAGGCGTCCGGATCGTGGACGATCAGCGCCTGACGGTAACCATCAGGATAGCAGAAGTCAACGTGACAGTGATACCAGTAGGTACCGTTCTGGTTGATGGTGAAGTTGTAAGTCATATCGGATCCGGGTGACATAGGACACTGTGTGATCATTGAGGCTCCGTCCATCTCATTGGTCCCGTTCTGGAACATTCCGTGCCAGTGAATGGATGCGTTCATGTCTCCTAAAGAGTTGTGCACGTTGACCACCAATCGGTCACCCTTGTCTACCTCGATGACAGGCAGAGGCCATTGACCGTTGATACCCACGACTTGTCTATCGGCAAGACCGTCCGGGTTCGCAGTGACCCACGTGAGATTGAAATCATGAGTGACAGTTTTGCACTGTGCTCCTGTTGACAGGAAAGCAGTAGTCACTGCAGCCCATAGGGAAGGACTTAGAAGGGACCGCGCGAACTTCATTATTATTATAGGTATGGGTTGAAGAAGCTTGGCCTTTTTTTTTCTTTATCCTCGAGGCTCTTTTTTAAAAGTTTTGTAGACCGTCACTTTTCCTCGATCCAAGAAAAAAAAAAGATTCTTCCTCCCTATGTCTGCCTGACTGCCTGCCCTTTATATTTATTTAAACATTTCAGCCCTGACAGTAGGGGAGAAACCCAATTTGTCCAATGAACAACGCTAATCTGATAATCTCGCAAGAGCGAGGGCAAGGGCCAGATTGATAATTGCCAAACGGGAAACAATCGCCTGTCTCACACCGCGTCAAATACGAATTCATTGGGCAGTGACGCAAGGCAGCCTAGGACTTTGGCATGTTTTACCAAACCTATAGTTTGCAGGAACAAAAAATTTTCACTTCTGCTGTGTGAGTTATGTTACGTAGTGTCGGGAACCGCCGTCTGATGTATTCTGCAATGCAAGTACAAGTGCCGATCAAGAGGATCTTGACCACTCATTGCCATGTTGGGGTGGTGGATCTGTTACCCGTTAAATGTGGGAAGAAAACACAGAAGTTGAGCATACTAGGCAGGTTGTAGAAAACGTGCGTAGGAGCCGCTTTGGACGAGGGCCGGGTTAGCCCGTGTGAGGTTAGGGGTTGAGAGATGTACGGGCGGACAGTGTGAGACTTAGGACAAGCATCCGGCCTGCGTAGAGAGTTTCAAGCTTAAGCTGTCAAAAAGAGGTTCCAGCTTACCCCAGAATCGCCAATTGTCGTTTTTACTTGGCTTTTACTTGGCTCTTCATCTCAGAAACCTTGGCGTTTGCTTTTGGCACCCCTCCTTCCCTTACCCCTCCTTGAGGAAGTGAAAACCTCAGATTAAACAAGGGCGGTAAGGTTTGTAGGGGTTGAAGGCAGATCCCTGGCACAATGCTGCAGATCTGATCGCCCGCAGCCGTTACCCAAACAAAACATTATCAGATTTGCTGCCGATCGGTCAATCAATCTGATTGGAAGACCTTTCAGATCCCTCTTTCTGTGTGATTTTCAGGGAGACGTTAAAACCAAGAGGAGCAGCACTTTTTTTTTTGGCTTCAAACTTGACCAAGTCACAATTGACCACACAGGAAAAAAAAGGCTTTTTGCTATACAAAAGGTTCCAAAAGTTCGTTCTCAGTGTGAGCTTCTTTCTTGGTTACAGATTTTGTGGTTTTGTTGACAAGAGTTACCTGACGAGCCATGGCAAACGTCTTCGCAGTCCAAGTCTTCTTCATTGTCTTCCGAGAATGTCTCGAAGCAACTGTGATCATTTCCGTCCTTCTGGCGTTCCTGAAGCAGAGCTTGGGAGGACCAGACCAAGACCCGGTGCTGTATAAACGGCTCAGGAGGCAGGTCTGGGTTGGTTCGGGCGTAGGAATTCTCATCTGTCTCATCATCGGTGGAGCTTTCATCGGAGTTTTCTACGGTCTGGGACGAGACATTTGGTCGCAGTCCGAGGACCTGTGGGAAGGTATCTTCTACCTGCTAGCAGCCATTATCATCTCCATCATGGGCTTTGCGCTGCTGCGGGTCAACAAGATGAAGGACAAGTGGAAGATTAAGATCGCCGATGCTCTGATCTCTCGTCACAATGCCAAAACGTCAGAATCGCGCATTTCGAGGTGGTCCAAGAGATACGTCATGTTTGTCCTGCCCTTGATCACTACCATGCGAGAAGGTGTCGAGGCTATCGTGTTTGTTGGTGGTGTGTCGCTTTCGCTTCCAGCCACTGCCTTTCCTCTGCCTGTCGTGTGCGGTCTGATTGCAGGAATCACCATCGGATATCTTATTTACCGGGGTGGAAACTCCCTGTCGCTGAACATCTTCATGATTGCCTCTACCTGCTTCCTGTATCTTATTGCTGCCGGTATGTTCTCCAAGTCTATTTGGGGCTTGCAGTATTTTGTGTTTCAGAACAAGGTTGGTAGCGATGTTGCCGAGGCTGGTACCGGGCCCGGTTCGTTCAATGTCTTACAGAGCGTGTGGCACGTCGACTGCTGCAACCCCGAGGAAAGCGGAGGATACGAAATCTTCAATGCCCTTCTCGGGTGGGAGAACTCGGCGACTTACGGTTCGGTGATTTCTTACTGCATCTACTGGCTGTTTGTCATTCTCGTGACCATGGGCATGCTGTGGCAGGAGAAGCACGGGTACATTCCTCTAATTACGCCTCTGATAAACTTGCTCGAGCGTGTACCCGTCATTGGCAAGTACATCCAGAACAAGCGAGCCAAGAAAAACGTCAACGCTGATGAGATGTTCCAGAATGCTCAGGACCTGTTGAAGGCTCAGAAGGCTGGTGGGGCCGACCCTCATATGATGAACGAGGAAGAGCGAGCGATTGAGCTTGACTCGTCAATGGGCAAAAACGCCGTAGAGATTAAATCTACCGATCACTCGGGTGAGTCAAGTTAAATTGCACTTGGAATTGGAGCATCTTGCTGGTGCTTCTCTACTATGCTTGATGATAGTGTAAACAGTCATAGAAGAAAAACTTAATTACGAAAGAAATGAAATACTTTATAAGAAAAAACACTGTCGTTCACCTGTCTCCGGCGGCCCCTCCCGGGGAGGGTTGGTTCTGCTTCGCAGAAGACTAACTCAGGTATATAGATGTATTTTACTTTCAGGTTTCAAATGACTCCTATAGAGCCATTTGCACGTTATGAACAAACCTGATCTCAGACTCACGCACACGACCTTCTATTCAGACTTCATTACTTACCCGGCCTTAGTTTCCTTATTGAATACCATTCCCATCTAAGTTTAGTGACCTCAACGTTAGCCTTCCTATACTGTACAACTTTTTCATTTAAGCCTGAAGATGGTTCTTAACGAGAAATGGGCATAGCGTAAAGCGTGTGTTTTCTGCGAAGCAGAACAACCCCTCGCCGGGAGGGAGTGGCCGCCGGAGGCAGGCGGACGCAAAGAGCGTAGATGATGCCCCCGATGAGACTGGTACATTGTAAAAGTATGGCATAGTGGTAAATTGAATCTGTAGTTAGTCGTCAGTAATTGTCCGATCATGCGGTTTTTCTCGTGTTTTTCTTTTGTAGAGATCGATCTCACAAGATCAGAGTTCTTTCGACTTCGTATTTTGCTCCGATCGCGCGGCACTCGTTTTCTTTGGATATGCACCTGTACATTCTACACATTCGAACCATCTCGTATAACATAAAACACGTTGTTTTGAATCATCTCGGGTTTTGTCAACTGAAATCTTAGCCGGTGGCATGCGATCTTGCAAAAAGTTGTGCTTTGTTCGTTTTTCGACATTCATCAGAATTTTCTCGGGCTCAGCTTGGATTAAATCGCCGGTATTGGCCGACCATTTGGTGTGAGGTTGCTATTTTTCGATTAATGAGCGTAGTCTATGGAGTAGAGTTTAGAGTTCTCAGGCTCCCATGTAGACGATGATTAAGTATTGTCGCTCTTCATCTCGAATTCATCTTCATCTCGAATTCAAATGCAGACGTAGGCCCCCACCATTGCACTACTACGCTCTATTCTGGCTTTTCTTTCTAATTCTTCGTTAACTATGGGTACAATGCGAGCATTGTCTCCTGTCAGACTCGCCGAATGGACGCGCCATTCTCACTGTATTTTGGCCTGGCCTGGGACGAAAAGTCCAAACTTCCTTACAAAATCATCTCTGAATGCCGCAACCAACGAAGTCTCTGCAATTGCCAAGGCAATTGCTCAATTTGAGCCGGTCGCAGTGATAGTAGGCAACGATCAAGTGAAGGATGCTCGGTCAGTGTTCTCGTCGTCAAAAACAAATTGGACGAACAATCACAAAATTACCGTCCGTGCTTTCCCAGCTGACGACATGGATCTATGGATGAGAGATATAGCACCAACTTTTGTATTGCAAAAGAGTCTGGTGGCGGAGACAACTGACCGCCCGACTTCTGCAATTATGGGCGTTGATTTCAACTTCAATGGATGGGGAAATCGATTCCCAACACCTGGTACCGTTGAATTTGCTAGAGCTCTTACAAATGATATGAACTTAGGGTGCATCCGGTCGTCTATAACAGCTGAAGGAGGCGCTCTTGAAGTTGACGGTCAAGGTACATTGATTGCGACCGAGAGTTCTATCATCAATAGGAATCGCAATTCTGGAAAGAGCAAACATGAAATCGAGCGGGAGCTTCGACGATGTTTAGGTGTTGAAAAAATAATCTGGGTTCCAGGAGTGAAGGATAGGGACACCACTGATTGCCATATCGATGCCTTGACACGGTTTGTGAGACCAGGTTTGGTAGTCCTTAGTCAACCTACAGGGCTGAGCCGGTCAGCGACGGTATGGTCTGACGTATATCATGAAGCAAAAAGCATACTGCTGAATGCTGTAGATGCTCAGGGACGTAAGCTGGAGGTTGTTGATATCCCGGAGCCAGATTTATCAAGTTTACAGCTGGATTTAAAATCCAACGAGTTAAAGGATGATACCAACGGATGGTCCGCGGTGATGAGCTATGTAAACTACTACCTTCCGAATGGAGGACTTGTTATCCCTAAATTCGGAGACAATGCTGCTGATACTAACGCATATCGCATATTGCAAAGCGTCTTTGGTGATGAGAGGCCCATTTCTCAGGTTCTCATACGCGAACTGCCACTTCTAGGTGGTGGGATTCATTGCGCTACCCAGGAAGTTCCTTGCTTACCGACTCGATAGGAACTGAATGTCTCCCCATGCCTCCGGCGGCCCCTCCGGGGAGGGCTGATTCTGCTTCGCAGAAACTGATATTGATGATTTTTCTCATTGAAAGGCTATTATCTAATGCAAGTCGAAATGGTCCAGGTATGTAATCTGCAGTTGTCTAAAATGTAAAGGCCCTACAGACGGAAGAAGAGCTAACCCTCCCTGGCAGGGGCCGCCGGGGTGCCCTATTGAGTTCCTATTCGGTCTGCTTGTATCTCCGAAGCATTTCTGTTCTCACTATGAGATCTCAATCGCAGGCGCACTCCGCGCGCTGATATTAAGTTGCCAAGTAGATCAATTCGCTCAATTTTATCTTCTAAACTGTCTGATGTCGTGATGATCAGGGCCCGAAGTGTGGGGTAAAAAGAGATGCACCCCGCAGTCCGTCTCAAACTTCAAATGGATGGGTTTGTATTTGAATAGAGCAATGGCCCGTTGGGAGCCCCTCATCTGACACGCAAAAATGCCACATTTAGTTGCGGAGCTGGAGCCTGTTGGTCAAGACAACAATATTGTTGAGCGACAGCTCAAGAGTGAAGTCGAATATGAAGAAGTTAACACGAAGACGTTCACACCTGAGATGCGCAGGTTGATGGCAGAAAAGTGTGCCAGAGATCCCAATTCGAACGATGGTGATACAGAATTCCTTCTTCAAAAGGTCCAAGAGATATCTTTGGAGGAAGCAATTAATGTCCTGAATACCGCGTGCATAGAGCATGCTGAAGATCCAAACTTCCCTCATGAAGTCAAGGAAAAACTTCATTTTCTTCTGCAAGGCGAGAAGTTGGCAGATATGGAAACTTTGGACTACCAATTCAATGTCAAAATGGAAGCTGTTGTGATTGGCTATTGGTCACCGTACCCAGAAGTACGATCCGTTACCTCACCGATTGATGACCCTGACATTCCTGCTGAGACTGTCAGAGCGTGGATATTAGGGGTCCTTTTCATGGCCGGTGCATCTGCTCTGAACACCTTTTTCAGTCCTCGCCAGCCTGCTATAGTTCTGGGGACAAACGTTTTGCAGCTGCTGCTTGCGCCTAGTGGTCGTTTTTTGGCTCGGTTTGTTCCTGACTGGGGAGTAACGATATTTGGGAAACGATTTAGCCTCAATCCGGGACCGTGGAGCCTGAAAGAACAGCTATTTGCCACTATTATATTCAACGTGGCTAATGGCGCGGGTTTCACGTACTACACGTATCTGGTTCAGAAGCTTCCTCAGTATTTGGGCAACACGTGGGTAGCTTTTGGCTACGAAATACTACTGGGCCTTTCAATTCAATGCATTGGTCTTGGGTTTGCAGGAATCATGAGGCGTGTATGTGTTTACCCAGTGCGATCTATCTGGCCGAAAGTTCTCCCAACGCTGGCTTTGAACAAGGCACTTATGATGGAAGAGAAGCGGGAACGTGTTCACGGCTGGAGTATGACTCGCTATCAGTTTTTCCTTGCATGCACCCTTTTCATGTTTCTCTATTTCTGGATTCCAAATACTCTCTTCACCGCTCTTCATTCTTTCAATTGGATGACTTGGATAGCTCCTAGGAACATAAATCTCGCCAACGTCACTGGGTTCTACGGTGGTATGGGATATAATCCTATTGCAACCTTTGATTGGTCTGTTAGCGGAACAGGTTCGTTGGTTACGCCATTCTGGTCGACATTGCAGATGTACATTGCCCGTTTTATTTCTGGTCTGATAATTATTGCCATGTACTACACAGGCTTTCAGTGGGCCTGGTATTTTCCAATTAACTCCAACGAGGTGTTTACCAATACTGGAGAGCTGTATAATGTCTCCAAAATTTTGGGTTCGAATGGGCGGTTTGATGAAGAAAAATACCAAAGCTATTCACCCCCGTATTATTCAAATGCCAATGTGTTTGGCTATGGAAACTGGTTTGCGTGGTATCCAATGACTCTTTTTTATATCATCATTACTGAGTGGGAAACGTTGTGCTTTGCAATTAAATCAATGTATAGAGGTCTCCGATACCGAGAAGGAGCCTTTACTGCATTTTCGGATCCATTCTCTCGGAGAATGGCAAAGTACAAAGAGGTGCCTGATTGGTGGTTTTTTCTCGTAATGGTAGCCTCGATTGTGTTGGGCATTATCGCCCTTGCGGTGTATCCCACAGACACACCGGTGTGGTCCATTTTCACTGTCGTTATTATCAGCATATTCTGGTTGTTTCCATCTGTGATTTTGAGTTCGATAGCAAATGTGAGCATCTACATGGGAGTAATTTTCCAAGTTTTTGGCAGTGCGTGGTTTGTTGGACGGCCAGAAGCGTTAATTATTTTCCAGGCCTACGGAACTGCTTTTGACTCTCAGTCACAGACATATATTTCTGATCAAAAGGCTGCCCATTATGCGGGTATTCCGCCTCGAACAATATTCCGGGGTCAAGTTTTCGCAGTCGTCGTCAACACATTTATTTTCATCGGCATGCTAAATTGGATGGTCAATAATGTCAAAGATGTCTGCCAGTGGAACAACGCTCAACATATGGTATGCACAGATGCTGTGCTTAATTTTGCCAATGCCATTGAGTTTGGTGCGTTTGGCATTGGTAAGATGTTCAAGCTGTACCCTGTTCTTCCTTATTGCTTCCTGATAGGAACTTTGCTCGGGCTGGGTTTTGGGTTTGCTAAGCGATATGGAAGGGATATCAGGGACTATACGCGACGCACACTCAGCGAGGCTAGCTTTGAGAAGCTCGACATTGGTGTGTACCGATACATCGAAATGTTTGCAACTTTTAATCCGGCTGTCTTCTGGAGTGGGTCGATGACATGGACTGGCGGAAACAATCTTAGCTTTGCAACCAATGGCCTCTACGTGAGCTTTGTATTTATGTTTTATATCAAGAGACGGTACACTGCGTGGTTTGAAAAATACAACTATATCTTAGAGGCCGGTCTGGACGTGGGACTTGCTTTATCGGCAATCATTCAAACATTTGCTATTGGATGGAATGGATATTCAATCTCCTGGTGGGGCAACACTGTGGCAACAGCTGGGGTCGACTACGAGAGTTATAACCAGAACGGTGCCCTGAAGCCAATTCCATCTATAGGATATTTTGGGCCGGCGCCAGGTCATTATCCTTAGATTTTTAACATACCGAAACTTCCACGTTGCCTGAGAAGGTTTGTATTGTTTCGGAAAATCGTAAATTGGCTGAATATCTTCAATGTTTTCTTATTAATAATTCTAAAAGGCACTAATTCTATTCCAAGATAATAAAGCTGTTTTAGGCTTTTCACGTAGCCTAGAATGAGCTCCATTGGTGTATACTTTCTGCCAAGCAGAGCCCTACCCTCCCCCGATGAGAGGCCATCGGAAGCATGTTTTAACCTTCATGATGTCAGTAACAACTAACCGGCGCTTGGGAAGTTGCCTGGTGTCGGTCCAAATGTCTGATTGACGTCCAGCTGCACCAGAGGTGTACCATTCCAGTCTGCACCGGTAGCATCGGGGCCTCCCATATACACCCAGTTTCCCCACCAGTTTATCCATGCAATATGGTTATATCCAGTTGCGAAGAACACTAGAACGCCCGCGAAGCCTGCACCAGTTGAAAGGGCAGCGTACAAAAGATAATTGTACTTTGTCCACCAAGCAAGGTATCTTTTACGGAGAAACCAGTTGAAAGCAGCACCGAGGTAGAGGTTTCCAGTGGTGTAGAAGAGATTGCTTGGAGCCCAACTGTAGAATCCAGTAATGAACAAAAGAATATTCCACCTTCGCACTTGCTTCTTGAAGTAAATTTCAGCAACCCAGAGAGGAATGGGTAAGAAAACACCAATAAAAAAGGACCACTTAAGAACAGGATAGAGGGCATTTTTGCCATTGAAGTACATCTGCGGGCCCATTGTACCCCAGAGGATGGAAGATGCAAAATCAGATTGAACGCCCAAGCAGTTGAACAGCTGTGCCTGCCCTTCCTGGCAGTAATCCTTGATACCAGTGAACTCCCATCTTAGCAGTGCAATGTTTGTAAATACGGTGACAAGTGTTCCAGTGAACTGGGCCCTGAACAATGCACGAGGAGGCATCTTGGCATAGTGAGTTTGTTTCTGATTGGTGATATAGTTCTGAGCTTGATACCAGAAGTTGTTCGACAAGTACTCAGTGACCATGACTGCGTTAGCATTGTGCTTCTTGAGAAATCCCATGATAATCTTGGTCAAGAAACTCATAGTGTAGTAATTGTTTGTCTGTGCGTAAAAGAGACCCATGGGGATGATGAACACTGCGTTGAGCAAGGCAAGGAAGAAAATGGTCCAGACAGGTGTTTGGAGCGCGCGATAAACCTCAACCATGACGATGAACAATACCAGAGATATGAGTATTGTAATCAGAAACCACCAGGATGGGACTTCAGGATGTACTCGCATAGCTCGAGTAAAAGGGTCATCGTAACGGCTTCTAGCCTTTTCAGACGACCACAGAGACTTCCACATGTCGCGTACACCTTGGTATATTTGATCTCTGTAGTAAAGAATGCTGTAGGTGACTGTGGCCATGTAAAATGCAAATTGACCGCCGAAGTTGACCAATCCACCTGCGCTCAAAAAGGCTGGAGAGTAATTTTCATATCCCTCGTTGTTGAAAGTTCCATCCTGGTTCACGACCTGGGTCACATCGTATGCCAGGCCGGTGTTATCGTAAACACCTGCCCCGTTGATTGGGAGGTACTGGGTCCAAGATGTGTGCGAATAGTAAATAGCAATGACGACTAAAAATCCCAACAGCTGGCCTGCGTATACAACTGCCGTACTGAACCAGGGAGCTATCATGGAATATCCAGAAATGACCGTCCAGTCGAATGTACTCACTGGATTAAGGCCAAGGCCGTTGACAACTCCCGTGACTGCTGCCAGGTTGACGTTCTGCGGGGCAATCCACGTTGTCCACGAGAAGAATGCTAGCCCAGTAAACACAAATTCCGTAATCCAATACCAGCCGAAGCTCGCAACCATGAAAATAAAGAAAAACAAGTATCTGTTAAGGGACCAGCCGTGGATGGTTTCTCTCTTCTCTCTCATGATCAGGGCACGATTCATGGTCATGTACGGAAGCACAGAGTACCACATACACTTGACGGGGTAAACAAGAACCGGTCGTAGTAGACCAGCTACGCCGTATCCCATGAACTGGCCAGTTAGAGTTAGCAAGATCATGTAGCCGTAGCTGTCCGCCCACGCAAAGTTGTAAAAAGTGCTTGCTCTTTGCTCCGTAACAACGTTGAAAGCGTTGGGAGAACCGTCTACTGCAATCATCATCTGAGTGCAGAGCATCTGCTCTTTATAAGTCCAGGGTCCCGGGTTTAGAGTATAACGCTTGCCCCGGAAAGTAAATCCCCAGTCTGGAAGAATGTACTCTAGGAACTTTCCCGTAGGATATATCAACAACTGTAACGAGAGAAAGGGCAGGGATATGTAAGGATACCTGTTTTGAAAGAAAACAGCAACCAGAGAACCCACATTTGCGTAGAATATACCCACGATGTACGTCCTTACCGTCTCGCAAGGCTCATAAGGGTCGTCCAACATTGATGTCGAAGCACGGACCTCGGGGTAGATAGACCAGTCGCTTACTAACGCGGCTTCAAACTTGACGTCAAACTCATATTCTTCTCTAGTAGATTCGATAGATGCCTCTGGACCTTTTGCTAGACGTTGCAATCTTTCCAGGGCATCGAAATCCAGGTTGATGTCGTCATTGTGGTACTCTGACGCTTCTTTCAGAATTTCCAGACACTCGTCAAATGTTCTGCTCTCCACCGAGGTCGTTAAAAAGTCCATCTCGTCAATTGTCAGCTCCATATCCAGGCGCTTGGCAGCCTGGCCAATCTTGTATTCAAGCTCTGATTTTTCCCCATTGGCCGGAGTCATCATCTCAGAGCTGGAAAAATCAACAGGCTCCTTGAACAGATCTTTGCCCATTTTTTTTTGTTTCAAAACCCAGAGGAATTTATATTGAATTGATCAACGACATTATTGGCGGCCTTCCCTCGCATTTTAATAGAATTTTCCAACTGGCTCTGTTACTTCTTCAGTCCTCCCCTATTTGCTTCTATTTTCCCGACCGAGTGTGTGTCATCTAATCAGATAAGATCTTCATCCCCAAAACCAACCATGATCTTCTCTGTGTTCGTCATCCAATGGGCTTACAAGCTTGAACTGTTGCAGGGGACATCTCAGGACACCAGAGAACTCAACTTTTCCTCGAGGCAAACGTTCGTGAAGAAATACAGCGGGGTCTTGCCTCCGGCGAGGCTCTTCCAGGGAGGAGTTCTACTTAGCAGAAAAAACGGTTGAGACCCCTTTGACTGAGAATGACAAAAAAGATTTGTGTTTTCCTAATCGTTCTCAGCTTTCCGAACTCCGCAGTAAGGTAGCATGGGTGCCAAGCACGCCGGTTGGGCCCGACAGGCCCGACAGGATTACGTGGACGCAGCAAATCTGTACGACTAAGCGTCGGAGAAAGGAAGCCAGGGATTCAGAATTACCGGGGCGGGCTGCAAATCCGCGAAGCTTGGCGATCATAAACGACTCATACGCGGGGATCCAACGTTTTTGCGCACTTGGTCGGCAACAAACCACCTACAGATCGCTAGAATATCACGACACCTCTGCATGACGGTTTTACTTCAATGGTGAAGTAAAAGTTAGAAAAGGACCCTGATTGTTCTAGTTATGATCAGTGTGTCTTGTAACAAATCTATTAACAATCAAACATCGAAGGGAGACAAAGTACGAAGATAGGAGGGTTCTTGCGTTATTTCGATCTATTTAATTTTAAAAAAAGGTGTCGCATTTGGCAGGACTTTCCAGGGGGGTTGGTCCCTTCAAGCGGGATATTTCATGAGATTTCATTACATAGTAGAAGTACGTAAAGTCTATTCCACTTCCTTAAAACTGTGCACATCAACGGCGCAGATTGTTAAATCTTAACCCTAAATTTTAGGTAATTTTGCTGATGATCTGTCATTCAACAACTAGTAAATACTCCGCTAATCCCTCTGGGTTTGAGGCTCTTTTCAGGTAGCAAAACTGTCTACTCTCAACTTCATTTTAAACCCATTCATCAAAAAGCTCTGCCAATTTCAGGTTTTCTTCGTCGAGATCACACCCCTAGTTGAAGTGGCGTGAATAACAGTCTGCCATGCCACATCAGAATTTATGCAGCTCTGCGAAACCGGAGCTGGCGGCCGTGAAACGAAATATGGGCAGGCATGCCCAGAAACAATTCTAGACCGGTGAGTTGATTATGACTAAAATTGAAGCCGAGAGTGGAGACTGGTACCATGAGGGAGTTCACAAATACAGTCTTGGTGCGAGTAGCTATATTATTGCTATGTAGATAAACTCCACGGTATTAAATACTGTGAAGTGTTTAGTTGTACAAATAAATTTTGTAATATTATAGAAGTAGTTAGCAAGGGATGCATAGTTAAACCCCCCACAGTGTTAAATAGTTACAAGCAAATTGTTATACAATCCTACGGTGTTAAAAAGAGTAACAATTGTCCAGGCGATTTTTTCCGCAAAGCGGAACCACCCTCCTTGGAAGGGCCCGGCCGGGGTCCAAGATACCTAGTCCATCTCGGTCGTTTCAGCCAAGTCTATTTGGTATTTCTTAAACTGTCGGGTGCGGACTCTCTTTTGGAACAGTAGATCAAGTTCTCCATAGGTCCTCCCTTTGATCTCAGGCAATCTGAGAAACACCCAAGTGGCACACAGTGTGCACAGGCCTGCTTGCAGGAATCCGACCTTTCCTTTCCAGTTGCCAGCGGTTGGGTTCATGATATAAGGGTACACAACAGCATTGATGATTGTCCAAACTTGATAGATATCTCTGCCAAACGCCAGTGTCTTGGTTCTCATTCGGGCCGAAGCAGTCTCACTCACCAACATCCAACACAGGGGGCAAATGGCAAACTCAAACACAAACTGTATGATGAATATCATGACAGCCTGGGCCCACAGGGCGGCATCGTTGGACGCTGGTGCAAGAGACAGACACCCAAGTATGAAGAATAGTGTCCCCATTGCGATCATGCCGCTGAGATAGATTGTGCGTCGACCCATCCAGTTAATGATGAACCATGACGCAATCGTAGCCACAAACCCTATACCATTCTGACCCACGCCAAGGTTAAACGCGTTCTTGCTTGAAAATCCAGCAGCCTCGAAAAACTGGTTGCTGTACACGAGCACGTTGCCCGCGCACATCGAGGTACACAGGAATATGGCGCACACAATTTCAGTTCGTCTCAAGTCACTGCTCTTGAAGATATCCAGGTAGGTGGTGCCTTCTGATGCTTTCTTTTCGAGCTCAGTGGTGTGGATCATGAAAGCGACGGTTCGTCTGGGGTCGACGTCGAGAGATTTGGAAGAAAGTCTCCTAACTGAATTCTCTGCTTCTCTGAATTTCCCTCGACGTACGAGGGACCAGGGAGACTCAGGAGCAAAAGTGATAACAAAGAAAAGCGGAACAGGCCATGCCCACTGAATGGCAAAGGGGATACGCCATCCCCACTCGTCGTCTCTGGTGAGAAAGGCTCGTTGAATTCCCGAGGCTAAGATTTGTCCCATAACGAAGCAGAGGTTTATATAGTTGGTCAGGTATCCTCGTAGGACAACGGGGCAAACTTCTGCGGCATATACGGGGCCTACAACTGCAAAAACACCCCAGGGGACGCCACACAGGACTTCACCGGCCAAAAGAGTCCCAACATTGGGAGCAAAGAACACGATAAAGATCAGGCCCGTGAGAGCAACAAAGGCAACCTGCATAATGCGTTTGTGTCCATACTTGTCCGATATGTATCCTGTGAGTAAAACACCAATCAAGTTGCCCAACCCGCTGGACATTCCGAGCACATTCTGCCATTTGGCCGAAAGCTGATAGCCGTCTCCAAACGGCTCACCAAACTTCCGCAGAAACGTAGGGAAAGCGAAGAAGTTCCCCATCAGTGCGACATCATATCCTTCCATAATGATAGCAAGAGACACGGCAAAGGACCAGAAGACTGCCTTGGGATACAGACGGATTCCCTCAAGCAAAGACATCTTGTGCTCAAACTCTGTTTCCTCAATTGCGTCGTTCAAGTTACGATTGATGTTGGCTATTACATCGCCTTCTACAAAGACCTGGTCTGCCTTTTCGTCCATTCTCTCCTCTGTTTGTTGTTCTGTTTTATTGTGTCCCATCTACGGTAATTTGGTATTTCAGGCTGCTAGTATGCCAGGCTGATGACAACTTCATGGAGCGATCGATATCTCTTATATGCTCTAGCATCGAGACCTGTCACGTGTGAGGACGGCGATACAGTAGTTCGCTTTTTCAACAAGGCTTTCTACAGGTGCTGTAAGAGATGTAAGGGACCTTCAGGCAGCGGGCATAATTTCCTCATGCAGCATAGTACCTGAGGTCTTGAGAGGTGGAGAAGGCGGGGTGGCGAGGCACTGAGTAAAGAGATGACATTAATTTCAACAAGAGACAACAATGACAGGTCCCCACTCTATCGAAAATCTGGGGGAAAGCGACGGACATAATACCCTCGAAACGAGTTAGTGGTGGAGAAGTTCACCATATTAAGTTAAGAGTTCTTGGTGAACGTTTGTTCGCGTGTTAATCACCAGATCTGTACCCCACTTTCTGCAAGTGACCGCTTCGTCCCTATTTTTAACGTGATTGCTTTTTCTGACATCTCGGCCAGAAGTCTGGCTGAAAGTTTGAAGTATTCTATAACGCGAATACAATTGTATAATCATTAAATAACTACAATGTAAGTCTAGCTGAATCTGAAATACTTCTGATTAATTTTCGTTAAAATACTCTGATCAATCGTCTCCACTATGGCCAAGGGAACCTCAGCTGCCCCTCTATCAGTGGTAACTCCGTTACTTCTAAGGAGTCGTAGGGTGGATATAGTTCGTGTCCACTCAAGACATTGGGCCCCAGTTTGGGAATAGACAAACGGTAACTGACGGCTTCATTATACAGCATGCGCCATCCAAACTGCATTTCTGACGCTGGAAAGAGGGGAAGGTGACACTCGTCTCCGGCATGGCCCCTCGCTTCGCAAGATCTTTGAGTTGCAAACGATAAGATTGGTCTCAATGCAAAATTTCTAACCAATTACTCGTAGGTACTTCTTCTTTATTTGAATATGTATTTTCGCGAAGCGGAACCACCACCACGGAGCGGTCCTGCCGGCGACGAGCTCGACATAACGAATATATCTTCTACTTTAGCGACAAGAATCTTTTCCTCTCTTCAGGACTGACAATAACTACTTTCCCCGTCTTTCCACTGTCAAACAACGCGTAAGCAGCTTTGGCGTCTTCAAGCCCGAACACATCTGTCACCATGAACTTTTCAGGTGAGAGCTTCCACCTTACGAGCTTTTCTACTAAGTCGTCCATTTGTTCAATAGAGCATACCCATGACCCGTAGATAGTCAATGACTTGTGGATGACGAGCTCTGAAACATCAAACGTTACGGTACCTCCCTCACCCACAAACACCACTCTGCCCCATTCCCTGCAAACTTCCAGGCATAAAACCCTTGCACTCCCACTACCAGAGCAGTCAATTACAACAGATGGCCCGAAATCTCCGCCTATCGCTTCAAGGACTTCTTGTGGATTTGTAGACAGCACAGGCTTGATTCCAAGACGTTCTGCGTGCTTAACTCTCTCCGAAACAATATCAAACCCGTATACTTCTGCTCCTTCGTGCAAAGCCAGGATACCAACTCCTAACCCGACTGGTCCTAGGCCCGTGATAAAGACCACGTCGCGCCCACCTATCTTGGCACGAACTGTGGCGGCATAAGAAGTCCCGAGTCCGCAAGCAATCATGCTTCCGTCGATATAGGTCAATGGTTCCTCGAGTCTAACCAGGTCGGCGTCGTTTGCAATGATATAGTCACTGTGACCCCCGTGTCTCTGCCACCCGTAAGCTTCTCTGCGATTTGCATCAAGGCAAGATATGTACAAACCTCGACGACAGTTTCTGCAATCTCCACACCCATGAATGTGGTACACGATGACTCGGTCGCCCACCTTCCATTTCTGAGAAACGTTACGGCCGAGTTCCACAATCTGGCCACTAGGCTCGTGTCCAGCGATAACTCCTCGATATCCGTCGGGACCCCAGCTTTTTGGAGTCTCGGGCCGGTAGAGAGCTCTTAAGTCTGAACCGCAAATTGAGGAAGCGTGCATTTTCAGAATCACCTGCCTTTCCCCAGGCTTAGGCAGGGGGAACTCTTTCACGGAGAGGTTCTTTGAACCGTGGATGATAACTCCAAGCATAGACGGTCCGGTCATTCTTCTTTCTAGTTGTTCAGTTCTGTTCACAGGATACTCTTTTGACACTATAAAGGAACGGGCGAACTATTGGAAGATTTTATACCTGCCGGTATAGTATGGTGTGTGGCATTTTCCGTAAAGCTAAGATAGATTTGGCCATTGCATTGGTGTCCACAGCACAAAGGACATAATTACCTAAAGATATCTAAGACTAAAAAGACTACATATATACAGTGGGGATAGTTGCCGCATTTGGAAATTGTGCCCGTGGATCAACCTTGACAGCTGATATAGTAGTAAAAGACTGCCTATAAAAGACTAACACAATCCGGCCCCAGTCATACGGTTCTATCTATTATAAACTAGAAAAAATCTAACTAATGGTCGTCAAATCAATTAAAAGAGCTGCCCCGGTACTTCCCGACAGCGTGTTTGACATGTTCCGCATGGACGGGAAAGTCGTAATTATCACGGGTGCATCAGGAGGCATAGGCCAGGCGATCGCAGAGGCAATGGCAGAAGCTGGAGCAAGTCTGGCCCTGTGGTATCGCAGCAATTCAGACGCCATTTCTCGGACCGAGAAAGAGATCTCTTCCAAATATGGGGTCAAGGTATCGACTTATAAAGTCGAGGTTTCCGATCATGACGAAGTGGACAAAACTTGCCGTGAGGTTCTAAAAGACTTTGGTGGCTTGGATGTAATGATAGCAAACGCAGGCATAGGCGTGTCTGGCGGCGGATTGGATCAACCTCTTGAAGAATGGAAGAAAGTAGTGGATGTGAACTTCAGTGGAGCTTACTACTGTGCCCGAGCAGCTGGCAGCATATTTCGGGACCAAGGACACGGAAACCTGATATTCACAGCTTCAATGTCGGGACACATTGTCAATGTTCCGCAGCTGACCGCTTGCTACAACGCAGGTAAAGCAGGACTGATCCACCTAGCAAAATGTCTGGCTGTTGAGTGGGTAGATTTCGCCAGAGTTAACTCTATCAGTCCTGGCTATATAGACACACCCATTACTGGAGACAGGCCATCTGAGTTGAAGGAGATTTGGTATGAGAGAACTCCAATGAAGAGAGACGCAGATCCAAAAGAATTGAAAGGAGCATATTTATATCTGGCTTCTGATGCATCGACATACTGCACTGGAACAGATATTATAGTAGATGGTGGTTATTGTCTTCCGTAATACCGGAGGGTGTGAAGCAGCATGAGGTGTCCCTCCCAGGAAGGGCTGGTTCCGCTTCGCAGAATAAGCCCGCGGAAGCGCATGCCTCCAAGAAACTGGTGAATGTGATTTGATGAAAATGATTTCATAATACCGATAATGGAGATTCAATAAAATAAGTGTGTGGCTAGTTAATGCTTCGTGCGCTTTGTCTAATGGAGATATTATAGTAGAGGGTGCTTATTGTCGTCCGTAACATATCTCTGCAAAGCAGAACCAACCCTCTCCAGGGGTGCACTAGAGACCTGCTCACCTGTGGCCGGCGATTAGAACAGATTGTTACTCTCCAGCCAATCTTCAAATATCTTTGCATCTGTCGACGTAAACGAAGGATCGTAGATACCAAAATACCTGGAAAATGGGCTCTGCGCTACCGGTGCATGTTTTTCTGGGATGTCCTCTCTGATCATTCTAAACGCATTCAATGGGTGAAGATTATTTTCAATGGATTTCACATTGAGTTCGTCCGTCACTGTTGTCTCACCCAAAGAGTGTAGTAATGATGATACGTTCTGAGTTTCCCAGAAACCTGATTCTAGGACAAATTTCTCCGTCATGGAGAGACACTTCTGTGACCATGGAAACCGAGTGGCATTATCTTTCAAGTATTGAATGTTATCACGAATTAGATCAGCAGCAAAGAGCTTGACTTTCTCTCCGATTCTCGTCGTCGCTACCTGTGTAACATACAATACCAGTATCCTCGTCGACTCGTGAGCAGCTACTGGCGAAGAGAAGTTGCAATTGCCCAGTGACATTTTCAGCATCTGTGATATACTACACGCGTGGTCAAAACATGCGTCTTGGTGCTCTCTCAAAAATTCTTCTGGAGCGGCGATTTGTATTGCCTCGATCATTGTACGCATTGTGTATGCTAGCCCGGGCATAATCAGCCTGTACAAGTCGCAGTAGCACAGATGATAAGTGACGCTCAAGGAGAGAAGCACGTTTAAGTAGCCCGGTTCTTTTCCAATAGAACATATGACGGACGGGTTCAATTCTAATGCAGCCGGGAGACCGTTTTTCCACTGTTCTAATTCCCTTAGAATAAGCGCAAATTCAGAGGAGGATTCCCACTGGTTGTTGTCCTCAGCAAATCTCTTAACGTAGGAAAGGACCTTACCTCTGATTATGCTAATTGTAATGTGGTAAGCGTTGTAATCTATATTGTGCAGCAACTCAGTGTCCATTATAGCACATTCTTGGCTGGTCACTCGCGGTTCCTCCTGTAAGAAAGCGGAGTTTGAGCAAGGCAGTTGAATTTTCATGCTGGAGAGTTTAAGACCTTTAAGGTCCTCTACACCGGATGCGGTGTTGGAGTCTATGAGATAGCACGCCCACATCAACCTTCTGCGGGATTCCTTTTCAGTGCAACTAAGGGGTGACTGCTCGCATAGGATATCATCGTCATATTCAAGGTTCAGCTGCATAGCCTGCGAGAAGCGCGTGGCCATGCCAGAAAGAATGAAACAAGAACTGTACCTTCCAACTCTGAATTCGTGTTCGTGCAGCAGGACGATTGCCATTAGCTTAGTAACCGTAATGTGATTGAAAGAGACTATGAGGATCCGTAAGACTTCTTGTGCCCAGTTGTCCCCTCTTTCCCATAAAAGTCTGTTTCTAGAGTGGTCTATTTTAGTTGCCAGGGCGCATATTGAAAGAAGTAGGAGCATTTCTTCAAGATTGCTGCCAAAGTCAGCTTCTATCATGGCCAACAAGCTGGGGCTGTGAAGGAAATTCAAAACAGTAGCATATGAAAGTTCAGAGAAATACAGCTCAACGAGTGCTCTTCGTAAAGGTCGATTGGGAAAGGAGGCAATTTTCATCTTTCTGGCTACGCTCATTGCTTTGTCTTCTGCTGCTACTTCCCGGCCAGTAGGAAGCTCATCCTCGCCAACTTTTTCAGCAGGAGAGCATACTTTACCTATTCTACTGCACCGCTCACACGGTATGAAACCATCACATTTCCTCTTCTGGATCTTACATCTTGCACAGCTGGACACAGCACGACGTCTTTCCATGCCTGCTTTGGTAGGATTGATATCGGCTGGAGCAGGTGTCGGGCCATCACGTCTACAAGGCTCGTTTATGCGTCTGCAATTACTGCAAACGCCGTTTTCGGAATCACATTTGATTCGCCTTCGACGGCAAGTAATACAGCCGGACTTATTACGGATTATAGGCTTCTTTGGCGGCATATTTTGTACTCTCTTCCAAACGTCAAACAAATAATGAAATATTTAAGCGGAAGTGGGGTAAACGCGGATATCGGTTAAATGTCCTCCTCGTCTGCGTTAGTCGAGCTTCTCCGCATTTGCTGCCCTTTAATCTTCATCTAACTTACGAATGACGAATTGTCATGTGGTGCTACATCGTTCTTCTCTCCGGTAATCCGTCCGAACCTAATGATAACTCTGCTATTTATGCTATTTAAATGAGCAGATGGGAGTGGGAAAGAATCAAGATACTCCATATTCACGTATATCAAACATGGGGCAAGAGCACGAGATCTTGCAGGTCGAGCAAATTGATCCTGAACATAACGACGAAAAGTTCAACATCGAGGATGCTGATGAAGGCACCAGGTTGGAGCATAGCCTTACTACTAGAGAAGCAATCAAAATATACTACAAGGGTATATTCTGGTGTATGCTTTTTTCAATGTCAATAGTCATGAGGGCATATGACATTGAAGTCATTGGTAATCTTTATGCCCTGCCGGCATTTCGCAATACATTTGGATATCCTGTCCCCGGTAGTGGCTACCAAATACCTGCTCGATGGCAAACGGCTTTGAGCAATGGAAATCCCGTTGGTCAGTTTTTCGGCGCTTACTTGATCAGCTTTCCAATGGAGAGATTTGGAAGATTGAAGCCGTTGATAGGACTGTTGCTATTGTCTATCATTATTGTATTTATGCAGTTTTTTGCTCCCTCACTGGCGGTTTTAACTGCTTCCGAATACTTGTCGGGTCTGATTTGGGGAGGATACCCCGTTCTGGTAGAGACCTACTGTTCAGAAATGCTTCCAATCAACTTGCGAAGTTACCTGACGGGTTATATTAACTTGTGCTACGTGATTGGCCAATTCATCTCTACAGGGGTAGCTTCCGGGTTTGCAACCGGATTAACACAATGGGCGTACAAAATACCCTTTGCTATCCAGTGGGTCTGGCCTGTGGCTCTAATTCCACCTCTGCTATTTGCACCTGAATCGCCTTGGTGGCTGATTCGGAAGGGAAAAATAGATGCAGCGAGAAAATCGCTGGCAAAGGCAACAGTTCCGTCAGAGAAATTTGACGTTGACAAAACGTTGGCAATGATGTTGAAGACCGATATGGTTGAAATTGAAATTGAAAAGGGCTCAACTTTCAGAGACTGCTTCAGGGGTCCAAATCTCCGGCGCACTGAGCTATGCTTGATGCTTATTTTCAGCAACAATTTTACGGGTAATCCTGTTGGTTATGCGAGTTATTTCTTTGAGCAAGTTGGTCTTTCTTCGCAAAACGCCTTTTATATGGGAGTTGGAGTCAACGGTGTCGGGTTCTTGGGGACACTATTGTCGGTTTTCCTCATTAGATACGTTGGCCACAGGACGGCATTTCTGGGAGGTATAATGGCCTCTATTGCTATACTCTTTACAGTTGCATTCATGTGCCTGGCCAAGGACTACAAGACTAATCCTTCATATGGATGGGCGCAAGCAAGCCTCTTAATTGTTTTACAGTTTATATCGGACCCTACTGTTAACACGTACCATTACATTCTAATTTGTGAGCTTCCATCAACAAGGTTGAGATCGAAAACGTGTTCTCTTACAACTATCTTTGGTGCAATAATGATAATCGCTCTTTCTGCCATTGGACCTTATTTTTTGAATCCAGGAGCAATCAACGCTGGCGGTAAGATTGAATTTTTATACGGTGGGGTGCTTCTTATTTGCTTCGTTTACTTTTATTTCCGGCTTCCTGAACTGAAGAATCGGACTTATGAAGAGATAGACATTATGTTTTCTATGAAACTGAAGGCGCGTGATTTTGCTAGCCATAAATTTGACTAGGTTAGTTATGGCATTCAGAATGGTGAAATCTTAAAACTTAAAGCTTTATAGCAATTGCCCGTTATTACAAATATGTCAATAAAACCAAGGAAAGTAGACGTCTGGTTCAGACTACTGTATCCGTGTCAAGTAGTTATGAAGAGTATTCTGCGAAGTAGAACTAACTTCCATGGGGTCCTGTCGAAGGCAAGCCTAAATGATTCAGTGAGCGAAGGAAATCGTGATATATCTTTCATTAATCAACTAGTTTTTAGAAGCCTCTAGCCGAAGCATAATGCTTTTGCTACTATCATACTTCATCCAGTTTCTTGGGTCGTCCATTTCGTCCTGCTGCTCAAGTGCCTTGAACTCTGTACATAGCCCGACAACATTATTTTGTTGTGCATAAACTTCCCAATGCCTTAAGAGTTCATCAAGCTTCTCTGGGTGTGATTGCGCTAAATCTTTTATCTCTCCAGGGTCATCGTACAGGTTATAAAGCTGCCATCTCTCAGGCCCAGCTGGACTTGCCACAAAAACAATCTTCCATTCATCTTTTCTTAATGCCGCCTGTCCTACCAGTTCCCACCCCATTACATGCCCTTCTTCATGAATATCCTTATTATGACCATTGAAATATGGAAGCCAAGATTTTCCCATTACTGGCAGTACCTTTCTCCCTAGAAACTTGACCCCAGGAAGAGGAACATCTGCCATATCCAGAATAGTGGGCATCAGATCCATGACAGTTGTAAATTCTTTGCATATCTTTATCCCTTCAGCATTTTTAATGCCTTTGATGAGAAACGGTACGCGACATCCTCCTTCCGTTGGATACATCTTATACAGGCGAGACGGAGCCATGGCAGCTTGGGCCCATCTAGATCCATACCACACAAAGCTCGTCTTATTACCGATATTCTCCAAGCTGTTATTATAGTATTTCCGAATATGCTTTACAACATCGTGGCCCATTATTTCAAGAGCTTCGTAAGAAGCACCCTCTGCACCGTTATCCGACATAAAAAGTACCATGGTATCCTTGTATACATCCTGGGATTGTAGAGCTTTGAGTACTCTACCAACGTTGTAGTCAATTCGGTCAACCATTCCTGCGTATGCTTCCATTGCTCTAGCTGACTTGGCTCTCTCATCATCGGTCAAGCTGCTCCACTCTGGATTAGCAAAGTCAACAACGGGGTGAGGTTTAGTGTCGGGTGAACATAGACCCTTTTGAACGAGGCTTTGGAGTCTCTTCTCTCGAAGCACTTCAGGACCATCATCATAAAACCCTTGGTATTTCTTGATAGATTCTTGCGGGGCCTGCAACGGCCAGTGAGGAGCAGAAAACGGAAGATACGCAAAGAAAGGTTTGTCTTTGGGCCGTTCGTTCAAATAGGTTATGAGCCTGTCGGTATAGAAATCAGAAGAATAGAAATCCTTTGGTAGCGTTGAATTATCTACATAGGAATAGTTTTCCATATGTAGAGCAACCGATGCAGTTTCCATGAATGCTGGGAACTCGTCAACGTCCTCTAGCTGAGGTTCCCATCCGTAATGATTCGCACAGCCTGGCAGCAGCGCAAATGACCGGTCAAACCCTCTCGCGGCTGGTGAATGCTCTGGCTTCAATCCCAAGTGCCATTTCCCTGCCATAAATGTATAATATCCCGATTCACGAAGTACTTCTGGCAAAGTTGCGACTTTGTCTGTCAGATACCCCTCATGTCCCGGCTTTCCCTGATGAGCAGGAGAGTTCCTTATAAACTCTACGAGTTGACCAAGACCTGTTAAATGATGGTCAACTCCACTTAAAAGCATGGATCTTGTCGGAGAACAAGCAGCTGCTGTGTGGAAATCAGTGAAAAGCGTACCATCTTTTGCAATTGAGTCGATATTGGGAGTACTTATTTCGGATCCAAAACAGCCCACATCAGAGAATCCCAGATCATCTGCCACGATGATAAGAAAATTAGGACGTGTCATTATAGCGCTAGCTAGGCTGCTCCTTTCAAACACGGTGTAAACATGTTACGTACTTATACTCAACTGGGTTTCAGTGAGTATCCGAGTTTCTTTCATTTATTGAATAATTACTCCTACATCGGAAGCGGATGTCGGCCGTTGAGTGTTTATGACTATCATTGAACTTTAGTCGAATAGTTGGCACCAATTTCAAATAAAGATAATGATCGCTGTACTTGAAGATTTGCACGTTGCTTCAATGTCCAAGTCAACGAAGAGTTGGCCCGATGTAAAGGTTCCGTTGGTAATGAAACTCGGCAATGACATTGATCTGTCATTTTGATCTGTCATTTCGATTTGACAATTGATCTGACCAATCTGACATTTCACTCTGTAAACTTCAGTCCATCATTTCAGGCCTCCTGCCAAATGTCAATTACTCTGTTTCACAGACTCAGAGAACCGATTCTTCTATATCGTTAGTACGGCAGTGGCAGAGTTCTGCTCGACGTTATGATATTGAAGAAAGAGCATCCAGGCATAGCAGAAGTCAAAGACTGCTTCTGGAAATAATGTCTCAGAGAGAAAAAATTGGTATTAACAAGACATATGTTAATATTTTCAGTTCGCCCATTCGAAACATTAGTCACTCCAAAAGTCCAAACCTTTACAGATTAAATGTTGAAACAGCTCTCCTCGGTCTTTGATTCAAAGCGATAGACGCCAAACTAAATAATACAGTCAACTGACATCTGTAGCTTGTAAGACAAACTCTGTTCCATAATACATTGGGCTCATTGGGGCCCCGGCTGTAAAGCAGCAAGTCGAAGCATAGCAGTTCCGATATTTTCCTAACTAAATATCTCGGAATTGCCAACTACGGAAAGATCGACGGATCCGGATAAATTCTGGATCACAAACACCGAGGAATAGCCGAGCAGCAAAGACGTTATTCGACAAAAGCTGCTGGAGTGACGGGGTCTATGGCAAAATTATCTTCGAGCTCTCAAAATTAAGCTCAAATAAGAATTCTTGGGTCCTTATTGCCGCCTACAAATAGTTTCATTTCTAAATCTTTACGATTTTGCGGAGAAAATGGACTCTTGGCTCGCATGAATGCGATGGACCGAGCGCGTGAATAATTTCCGTTTCAAGAACTCGGTTCGGGGTCTCCGTCCCGAGCTCATGACATGGTCTTGCTCCGGTCTAATTTGTCATGCCTCTCTTTTCTCTCGTTGATAACTACTTCCCGAGTTTTGTCTATCACTATATTCTCTCAGCAAGACGCTCATATTTTTCTGTTCTTTTGTATATTTCGACAACAGCCTTTTTGTGTAGCATATTTTTCTCTTCTTCACAGCTGCAATGAGACCGTACTTTGGCGCCCGAGGGCGCACGTTAAACCAGATATCTTTGTACTTAATCATGATGCCAAGTTTCCTCTGGTATGGATACAATCTATCGGTCGGAGGTGGATTGCTGACTCTAAAATCGTTCTATGAAACCTTCCCTGTAATGAACACTGTCACTACCACAGGCAGCCAGCAACAATACAACTCGACAGTTCAGGGAACTGTGATTGCCCTCTATACCGTTGGCGGAATGTTCGGATCACTCTCCACTTCATTTGTCGGAGATATCTTTGGACGCAAGAAGATGATCTTTTTCGCTTCGGTATGCAGCATGATTGGTGCCATTCTCATGTCGGCCTCCTTTTCGCTAGCACAGTTTATTGTTGGCAGGTTGGTGATAGGATTCGGCGTGGGAATCGTCTCCGGGACTGTGCCGGTATACCAAGTTGAAATATCCAGTGCTAGCAACAGAGGGACTCACGTGGCATATACAGGACTCTTTATTACGGCTGGTATAACTATAGGATACTGGGTTGACTTTGGGTGCTCTTACATCAACAACTCTGCCTCTTGGCGTGTTCCACTAGCGGTGCAGATCGTATGGTGCTTGATGTCTGGAACCCTCATATTCGCTATGCCTGAATCTCCTAGATGGTTAGTTAAGAAGGGCCGGTTGGAAGAAGCAAAGCAGGTGCTATCTATATTTTACGAGACTGATAAAAACTCTGAGATCATCGATGCTCATATAAAGGCGACTAAAGACTCTATTGAGGTAATGTCGTCAGGCTCGCTTAAGGACCTGCTTTCCATGGGCGAGGCTCGTGTGTTCCATCGCGTCTTTCTCGCTCTATTTGCCATGTTCATCTCACAAATCTGCGGGATTAATGCGATAACGTTCTATGCCAGCACTATTTTCCAACAGTATCTTGATTACGATGAAAGGAAATCCAGTCTGCTATCTGGTTGCATTGAATTAATCCAACCGATTGGTGCCTATCTAGCTATTCTCACAGTAGACAGACTGGGGAGGAGAAAGCTGCTGCTAACTGCAGGAATTGGAATGGGCATTTCTATGGCAGTCCTAGCGGGAACCACTTCTCAGACATCCAATACTTCGTCTCTGCACGCTGCCATAGCGTTCTTGCTGCTCGTTAACCTAGCCTACAGCTATGGCTTTCTGGGATGTTGCTTTGTGTATGCTGGAGAAGTAGCACCAATGCGTGTCCGATCGATTGTCAATGGCATTGCAGTCTGTGTGACTTGGGGCACCAACTTCTTGGTTGTAGAAGTTACGCCTGTGGGATTCGACACCATCACATGGCGATACTATATTGTGTACGCAACTATGAACTTTTTTCTCATAGTTCCAGTCGTATATTTCCTGTTTCCGGAGACCAATGGTAGGTCCTTGGAAGAAATAGATGAAATATTCCTACAGGCCACTGGATATTTCAACGTGGTCAAAATTGCAAAGGCTCTTCCATTTGTGAGTGATGTTAATCAATTGGACGAGCCCAAGATCAAGCAGCATGCTGAATATCTTCAAACATCTGATGATTCTGCTTGAGGATACTTTATAGGGAACACTTGAACAACCTAGCCAACTGCCAAAACATACAATTTCGCGGTAAATTCTCAGCTTGAGTTGATCTGGAAAGAAGAGACCCTTTATGAAAAATTGAAGACAATCATGGTCGAAGCAGTATGAATTACGAAATGTATGATAAACGGATAGGAAAGGGTGGCCGGATAAACAGCATGTAATGAAGTCAACAGATCATACTCTATTTGTAGCAGAGTGTAGCATCTCAGTTTATCTATCGCGATAGCACTTGTTTGCAATGTCGCTTCCATGCATTGCACCATCAATTGTAGGTATCATTCCGAGCTGATATCACAGTTCCATATAATCTGTATAAACGTCATTAGTAATGGCAGGAATAACACTACTTATTTTGTAGCTGAAATGAATCAGTTGATTAATCTGTGCGGAGCCACGTCCTAACTCAGCCGTACGTGATGCCGCAGGGAACCAAGTTACATTTTATTTCAACGAATTCGAAAATGTGGTACTTCAACGTTGCATCCGCTTATTTTGCAGTTTGTGGGGGGGGTCTCTCAGGCATATATATCTATCGGTAGAGTCTCGATACTTGGATATTTCGTAGTAACTACGTTGAGAGTTTGTATTCAGACCAAAAGATTGGGGTCGAAGGCTTAAGTTAGACAAGTAAATTCAACATGGCTGAAAAAGAGGTGCCTGCTCCCGGATATAAAGTCCTCACACAAGATCAAGTTGATCATTTTATCAACAGAGGATATGTGGTTATCCACGACTGCTTTACTCAAGCCCACGCTGATTGGATGATGAAAGACGTTTGGACTCGCATTGGTGTAGATCCGAATGATAAATCAACGTGGACCAAGGGCAAATATCATACACATCATGGCAGATACCACTTGCCTGCTCTACGAGTAGTTAGAATTGATGATTTCGCTCCCAAAGCTTACTGGGCAATGTGTGATCTGGCAGGCGGTGAAGGCAAGTACGTTGATCAGACTTTCAGATGGTACGACAATCCAATAGTTAGTCTTGGCTCTGATGACGAAGAAAATCTGCCAGGTGGGCCCCCTCCTCCCGATGGTGGATGGCATATCGATGGTGGAAGCTTCACGCATTTCTTGGATGCGCCAGAAGTCGCAATGCTTGTCGTTCCTATCTTTAGCCCGGAAGTGAAACACCGTGGAGGTGCTACCTACATTGCTCCTGACTCTGTTTCCATTGTGGCAAAATACTTGTTGGAGCATCCTCAAGGTTCGCCCACCGAAGATAATAGAATGGATTTCACGGCAATGGCTGGACAGTGCAAAGATTTTGTCGAACTGACTGCCAAAGTCGGAGACGTAGTGTTGGTTCATCCGTTTATGCTCCATACCGGATCACCCAACTCGCTGAGGATCCCAAGGTTTATGACGAACCCTGCTATGAGCTTGAAAGAACCTTTCAAATATGATAAACCAAAGGATCAACTAAATATTATTGAAAAGTCAACGTTAAGGGCATTGGGAGTCGAGTCTTTGTCATTCAAGATTACTGGCGAGCGCAAAATATACACAAATGACAGGTACAAGACATGGGCTGAACAACGTCAATACGAACTCGATAATTTGAAAAAGATCGGTAAAAATATGGATTTTGAAATCCCATATGAGATGTTAAAAGATCCTAATATAGTGACATTGTAAAGGTATGTGTGTACTTTGAAACCCCTATGAGATGTTTAAAAAGATCTCAACATAGTGGCGTCATGATGCCACGAGGGTTGAGGAAACGACTCCGCGGGATGGTGTATTTGATTGCTAGATGATTCAAACCTCAATGTAACTACTAAGTTAGAATATGGACTGCCAAAATCAAACTTTGTCGGGAATGTAGATGTACATTGTGTTGAGGGTATGTCTGAATACCATTGATATTCTTCGAAGCTAATGCAAAAATCACGTAAATTGGTTTTAACAACTGCTTCCCAGATACAAATTCATTGAATAACAAAAGATTCTAATTATATATTCTAAACTTCCTCAACCTTTAACAAATTAACATCAGCGTCAACGACCACCTTCTTTCTTTGAGTGGAAGCCTTTCTCGGGCTGGGAGACTCAAAGATAGCATCCAACTCTTCCAGAGTGAATCCCTTTGTTTCAACGCTCCATAGATAGGAGACAGCGAATTCAAAGAAGTTCCATATACCCAGAATGATGTAAAATTTGTACCCAATTCTGAGCAAAGCGACTGGGGTAGCAAATTGATTGATCAACGATACCGCGTTGATAACAAAGTTAGCAAATCCCATTCCCTTAGCACGCTGTTCATATGAAAAAACCTCAACTGCGTATACTCCCTGTAATGGGGTAATTCCAATACAGTAGATGAAGCTGAAAATAAAGTAAAACGCAATACCAGCATTCGCTGCTGCCTTGTTGGCGCTATTCCGCTCAACGATTGCAGTTCCCACGGCAATGGCAACCCACGAGACACCCATGCCGAACAAGGTTGGAAGTAAAAGCGTACGACGACCAATGCGATCAGCAAGGAAAGAACCAATGTAGCTTGCGCAGGTACTCATAAAATTTTGCCAAACGTTAAATTGCAGAACGGTCTGAGCATTGGTGATTCCAGCGGAACTAAAAAATGCACCCACAAAGTACGAGATTCCACCGTTGCTAAGCGCTCCCCAGATACCAATGAACAAGCTATTCGCCAGACGGTATCGCTGCGAGCGAGTTCTGAACAGAACTCGGTAGTCCCACCACTTTTTGTCAGCACCATCAAGATCCAGTTGTTCTTCAAACTCAGCGATCTCCAATCGTACATAGGGGTTATTCTCGTCACCCTCTCCATGATATTTCGCAAGAAAGTTTTTGGCTTTCTCCTGCTTGCCGTGTGTATAAAGCCATCTAGGCGACTCCGGTAAGAAAAATACAATAAGACAGGCCAATCCGGGACAAACAAGCTGAGTGTATGTTGGAATCAGCCAACTTCCGTTACCAGCAATGTTTACAGTTCCCAGAGTAACAGCAGCAGCAATAAGTCCACCAAAGTTCTGAGTACTGCTTTGACCACCCGTCAAGGCTCCTCGGTACGCAGGATGTGCGATTTCCACAACATAAGTTGGCGCCGCCGATTGTGCAATATTGGCCCCAAAACCTAACAAAAATCGGCCACCCAAAAACATGGAAAGTGATCCACTTTTGGCTGAGGCTCCCTGTATTATAGCTCCCAAGACGGCCAATAGACATCCGACAAATATACCAAACCGACGACCAAATCTGTCCATGGATTCTCCGATAAATACAATTGAAGCGCAACTCCCAATCTGGTACATGGCGGTAATGTATCCAGCTTCAAACCCGTTGACCGCAGCTCCAAACAGATTTTGAAACGACTGCTCGACGAGGAAACTACCCATAACTGATCCGTCATAACCACTCATTGTACCACATAGGTAGGCAGGAAAGCATGCCAAATATAGCATCAGCATGTTCCAGCTCAGTGGCTTTGGAGGTGTAGCGAGACGGGCCCTGGCAAGTTGATCCGAACCTTGGATGGTCTTAACTTGCAAGTCGTCGCTCACTTCGCCAACCTCAATGGTCGCGACGTTCTTGTCGGCAGCATCTTCTACTGTCGAGGGCATTTCAAAGTTTGAATATCAAAGTACAGAAACGAAAATTGACAGCTTCCGTGCTGATACTTATAAATATAAGAAGTCTCGAGACATACTAGGGGATTTGCCCGCTTATTCGGTCTTACCCCACATTACAGTGTAGCCCAACACGCGCGGCCCTGCCTATCTTATCTCTCTCGCGACGTTACATCCTGTTATCGTTATCGGATATGTGTGGCCCCCTCCAGTTAAACAACCTGTCAACGAGGACTTGAGGTGCAGGTATCTTAAGTGAATAGTTAGTCCTGCGTTCTTTTCTCCCAATTTCAAGACCAAAAAACGATTCTTCTCTTTTTGAATCATTCGATCGCTGTATTTAATTCTTCTCCCGACATCTGGAACCTATTGAGCTTAAATTGTCGCACCGTGAGATATAATAATCAATCTTCATAGGGACAAACAATAATGTGGTGGAGCAACCCAAGCGGGTAAAATATGCCTCTTTGGATCTCTTATTGTCCAATAGGCGCTCGAAGACCCCCGCCTTGACTCCTTTTCTGCACAGCACATCAAAGTTCACGAACAGGGTAAAGAAGTCACAACTTGCAAGTTGATACTACATTGATAGCATCAAATGTAGCATTTTAAACTATACATGCCGATCAGGGGACGCCGTCGTAACTGATATGATCTGTTCACTGTTCAACAGCTTGTTCGTCCCCGATCCATATTAGACTTAGCGTGTGTAACAAGAATGCGAGGACGGCTGTCAGAAATGTTTAACGGCCGGCAGGGCACGTTACGAAGCTGGGTGCCAACGTGGCTCTCCATCACAGAATATCTAACTAATCGCAAGATTTTAATTCACGAACCTATTGGTTTATTGGGACCTGTGGACGTGTCGAGTAATCATAGCAAAGCTGAAGTAGAGCTTTTTCTCGCTTTTTTTTGGTCTGCGTAATAGATCTTTTTTGCAGTGTTCGGATTTCTGAAAAACTCCTACAGCTCTTCTCTAAGTGAGTCGTATTTTGGTTACATATAATATGAATGTAGGATTTTCTTATCGCGCATTGATGATATCTTATCAAGGCTGTAGCTTTGCTAAAGACAATTCATACGATCAAGAAACAATGCATGAGCGCACCTTTAGTAATGTTTTATCGTTACATGATTTGTTGATTCCACACTGAAATTTTCAGGAGCTTTAACCATTATACTTAATAAACATATGTTACAGGTATAGATCATCGTTTTTTGGGCGGGTGATCTACACTTACCCCGCCAAATGACAGTTGTCACTAGTGATAACTTGTTAAATATTTTATGACCAATATGTCTAGAAAACATACAGAATCGTATTGACTCTTAAATTCTGACATCCCTTTCATGAACTAGCTAGCACAAATCGGGCTGAAAGTCTATCCAGCCAGATGAACGATGTTTGTGGGGAAAGACAAAATATCGTCACAATTCAATCCCCAAGTGTAACATGTTTCAACAAACTAGCGGTTTAGTCTGGTTCAAAAATATCTTAAAAGCACGCCACCAACTGTTTTTTCTTAACAACCATAGTTTCAGCCACGCAAGGCCATCATCAGAACCAACCAAATGTGTCGCCTCAAAGCATTATGAGAGGAAAATTAATGGATAGGGTTTCGCTAGTAAATGCGATTTTGCTAGAATAACTCACGCATTCTCTCGGTTCAATCTTGTTTTAATATACTTGAATGTCGCCACTATTTATTGATTTAGGGACCTTATAATCTCGGGAGGCAGTCCAGAACAAAGATATATTTTTCTGAAAACGGTGGACGAGCAATTGGCAGAGTTTTCAAGTCAGTATTTGGGAATGGTGGGCCGGCCCGGAGCAGTGAGGAGGAGTGACGTATTTTGTAATTAGCCATAATGGTAGTATTTGTGGTCCTAAATTGTTATTGAACATAAGTAGTTGTAGGTAATATTTTGTTGAATAGCCAGTTATAAACAGTTAAATGTGAAATAACTAGATCATTCCTTTGAAAATGGTTTCGCATGAGTTAACTGTCTCTAACGTACAGTTGAATTCAATAGGAACAGAGTGTCTAGATAGCACCGTAAGCCCTAGTACTATGAAGCCAATGAACACAAACAGAGCTTTATTTCTATTCAGAGAAAAACTACTATCGATAAGAATCTACAAGAACGTTCGTGCATAACTACGGTATTAATGCACCTCCTTAATTAACTTCTTCCCCAGTAACAGGAACGATCTCATCTAAGGGATGGAACGGGTCAACCTCTGTATACTTGAACTTTCTGGCGCTGACCTTTTGAGAGAAGAGCATATCCAGTTCGGCATAAGTACGGCCTTTGGGTTCAGGCAACCTAAAGTAAGTCCAGATAAGACAAAGGAGTACAAATCCTCCGTAAAACAAGCCAGACTTTGCCCCCCAGTTCCACGACGTTACATTCAACATGTGGGGCACCAAAACACCATCAAGCAGGCCAACGATATTGTAAAGATTTCTAGCCAAGATAATGGTCTTGGTTCTGAGTCGGTTAGAAGAAAGCTCGGGGACTAAAGAATAACAAACCGTTCCGACTGTAACATCATACACAAATGTTTCAACAAGCATGAGCGAAGCCAGAGCCCAAAGGGCAGCATTATTCGTGGACGAGATAAATCCTAAAAATCCCATCAACAACAGAATAGTGCTCATAATACTCAGTCCAATAAGATATAAGGTTCGTCTGCCAAAATATCTCATAGAAAACCACGATAGAATTGTTCCAAGAAAGCCCATAGCTGTGAGTCCAAGATTCATATCGAACGAAGCACTTGGGGCCAGACCAGCCTCTTCAAAGAAGTAGGTGCCTTGTATAGCTGTGCATACATTTTGGGTAGCCCATGTGATACAAGCGATTTCGGTTCGGCGAAGTTCGGTACCTTTGAAACAATCCCAAAAGTTCGAACCAGAGGTCATTCTAATTTCAAGCTCATGCGTGTGTGCCATCATGGCCACCGTCTTCTCGGCAGAGTCATCGCCTTCCTCCCCAACTCGGCTGGAGAGACGCTTCACAGACTTTAGGGCATCTTGAGTTCTACCCTTTCGCACAAGCCACCAAGGTGATTCTGGAGCCAGATATATTCCAATAATGAGCGGGACGGGCCAGACCCATTGCAAAGCGAAAGGTATTCTATAGCCCCAACTGTCTGTTCGACTAAGCAAGCCTCTGAGCATTCCTGATGCAATCAATTCGCCAATGATCCAGCAAAGGTTAACGTAAGTTGTCAAGTAGGATCTCAAAACTACGGGGCAGACTTCAGCAGCATATGTGGTGGTAAGAGTCTGGAAGATACCCCAGGGAATTCCCATCACAATCTCATATACCTGCAGAACAATGATATTGTTGCCAAAGAATGGCATGAATATAAAGCAAATCGCTGAACTCAAGGCCGCAATCATTACCTTTCTATAACCAAACCTCTCAGAGGCCCAACCGTTGAGGAACAGGCCCATAATCTCTCCGACTGCACAACCATTTCCAAGGCCTGATTGCCAGGTGGCCGAGAGTTGGTAACTGCCATCTCCTACGGGTTTTCCAAATTGTCTCTGGAAAGAAGGATAGGCAATAAATGAGCCCATCAGGGAAACGTCAAATCCCTCCATAATAACTGCCGTCGAAAGCAAGATAGACCACCCCACAGCCTTTGGATAAAGCCTCAATCCCTCCATAAGGCTCATGGATGTTTCTTCGTTACTTGCCTCTCGGGCATTCTGTAGAAAGTCTTCGTCCTTGTAGTCAAAGTTCTCCACATGCACAGAATCACTCTTCTCCTCGTCAATCATTTTCACTTACTTGTCCAGTATAGATTAGAAGCGATTAGATGTCTCTATATAGCTTCAACCCCCGCATTGAATTTGGATCTATGTACCCACGACCTGAAGTCATCGGAGAAATAGCGCGAAACTCCGGGCTGATTACCCAAAGGAAAGGAAATTTGGCATCTCTTTCTCCTACTCCACAAGGTAGATCTAGCCGGAAATGTCCTCCGATTTCTCGCTCATCATCTTAAGTAGTAGGAGGTGATTTAAAGTAACCAGAGATTATTTAAACCCGCATCATTTACAGAATCGGCAGCGATGTTCGTGGAGATGCGGGGACGCGGGGGGGGGGCCTTACTGCAATAGTGTGCATATATCCACATGCCACACACGGAAGCTTCATATCCCACAGTGTGACTCGGTTCGAACCCATATCTGAATTAACAGCCAGGTTTCAGAGCCGGTTGCGCATGTACCCCGCATCCTGTAAATGTTGTCATGCCCCCGATCCGTGATCCGGACTGTTCCATTCAGACGAGCTTCCGCAGAGATCGCTGCCCTCATGCTCTCATCGAGCATTGCCGGAGAAATACCCCATCATCCAGACTCGGACGAGTCTACTTAATGCTTAGGAAGGGCCATTCACGTGCTTTTAATTTCATGGAGCTGTATTTCCAAATATACCAATTCACCTGTTATTTTGACAGATAGACGAACTTCACTGACACAGTCGATCTTCAGGTTCACTCTATAGAAGCTAAAACCACTAAACCCAATTGACTGGAACCGGAGAGACTTCTTAAGGACCCTCGTGTATATGAATCTCGCTCTGAACTTGCCTAATATTGAAGATCTGTTCTCCTTTGTGGATACAGCCTTACGCGTCCATCGCAAGACAGGATCAATTGTTGCACTCACCAAAGCGATACGCCGCCCGGGTTCCAAATCGGACGCCGACCTAGGTTTACCGACACCCGCACCACGAAGCACCGCACTTGTTAGAGCAAAGCAGAGCTGGCTGAATCCTCGTAACTACTTCGGCTTTCTGAGCCGATGTGGAATCACCTGTGAGAAAATTGACAATCAAGTAACTGTTGATTTGATTGAAGACCAGCTGATGCGAGGAAATATTTGGAAAAGGTACCAGGATGCGTTATGGGAATAATTCTTCAAGTATTCTCAGGACAGATTATATGCTGTATGGCTACGGTTCCAAATATGCAGTACTCATCCAACGAATTCTCCAGGAGAACCGACTTGGTTTTAGAAGTTCGGACGACTTTTTCCTAGAAATCATGGAACGTCATTTCTGGCACATCTACATCAACTTTAATACCATCTATACAGCAAGCTCACTTCTGGTACTCTTGCAAGATGATTAAGATAACTGGGCTGCCGAATTGTTTTACCTCCAAGTTAAAAAAAGGAGGCGGTACAAGTCGTCTTCACGTCTCTCTCGTGCTAGTAATCAATTTATTCCAAAGATAGAATACACTGGTCATTCCTGCTTCGGGGTGCTGATATGCTCGATTGATCTTTTAATACTAGCCTATAATTTAGAAGCAATTGTGATAAATGCGTTAAAGTGTCAGTGTATTTGTGAACTGGACTGACTGGGCTAACTAGGTTTCAAATTGATTCCGCAAGTGGGTTCACCATTGTACTGCATAAGATACGACTATAGAGGGTGGTCGGAGTTCTTTCATCAACTTTCAAACCTTGGATATACAACAGAAGTGTCGGTCATCTTGAGTATCATGACCGCATATTGGCCAGCTGGGCAAAGCGGAGAGTCACTCGCGTATCTCTTTATTTCGCTATTCTCGATTCTATAGATGTCATGGGGTCAGGTCAGGATCATTCTACTAGGGTTGCAGAGCGAGAAAGGGCCAACCTCAAGAAAAGGTTCAAAAAATATGGGGCAGAACATTGATGGAGCTCTTACAAGTACTAAGACCTGGCTTAGGGGGCAATCGGTCTTGTATCTGAATAGTTATTTCCTATCAAGTGCGATCTAAGTTACTACGATCAAGTATGACGTTGGAGTGGGTGTTACGCCATAAAAGTAACCCAAGGCCAAAGTGGGGGGGAGTGTTCGAACGCTCGTACTTTCATGAAGAGACAGGAACCCTATACAGTCAATACTTGATATATTTTATTGGCATGCGCTCAAGGTTTAATATTTCTGTTAACATTGAGATATTATTTATTTGTTTAAAGAGAAGCAGGAGTAACAGTATTATAAGATTAAGATGCGGAAGAGCCTACACGCATACATGTTAGATGGAGAGAAAATGAATGCCTCAAGTCTGGAGTTTATTACATAAAATTCACAATCAGCAAGTTCTTACTGATAATGAGATTGAAGTGGAGTCAAATTTATTTAGCTCTTTATATATGCTTGGAGAATATTGACCTCTGATTTGTAGAAGGGAAGCGGGGTATGGTGCTCTAATAAACCTTAGTTAGGCAATTCCAGACATGAGTATGTGTTACCCCGCCCCAGTTAGTAACCCGGTAGCAAACCAGTCCATAATTTGAGGTTGTACTTTCCACAACTTCAAATGTACTTTACCGTAACACTTATTACAGGCATGGAAAAAACTGTTTTCGTTGGTATTTCTGTCAATAGTTACATATAAGAAAAGATTCCATTTTTAGCCAGACTGAAATACAAATGTCAAGCAAAAAACGAAGGCTTGAAGACAAGTCAAGCGTTATGACTCCTATGGATCTCGACTCTACACCGCCTCATCCGGAGGGGCCTTCTCAACCGTCAACAGACTCAGCATTGGTAAGTTTGCTCCGAAAGAAGTAGCGTTTGTGACGCTAACGAGGCCAATATCGATAGAAATCAAGTCATAGGTACTGACAGGCGGGCCGACGTTGTTACAGAGGCTTTAGACGGTTTTATTAGTTCGGAGGTGTCTCTTGTTGATAGCCCACAATTTCAAGACCAAGGAGGTTTTTATAAGATCGATGCGGTGGTTCTATTTGCTGTCGGCGTTGTGATCAAGAACTCAGACCATGAAAGGTCGCTGAAGGACGCGTTGTTGCGTCTTTATTCAGAAATGAGAGAGCGAGAATACATCGATTCTAGAGTCGATAAAGAAGGAATAAAACATATAAAGCAATGCGATCGTTCTTATTTCAGCGAGAATGGTGGCAAGAAGCCATTGCTAGATTTGTTTCAAAAATGTGGTCACTTTAAACCTTTGGCTGAAGGTGGTAGCTCAGCATTTTCAGAGTTTGAAGAGATGGATGTCGTGCGCGATTATGTTGCTCGGGTCAAAAGGCTTGAGGATTCAATGGTTAACGGTGTGAGGACAGAATTGGCACAACTTTATGCAGATATGAGGAATGATGGATATATTGATTATATTCCCGATAAGAAGTTAACATCACAAATCAAGGGATATCCATTTTCTTATTTCATCGAGCGTGATAGCCAGAAGGCGTTGGAGGATTTACATCAGAGATACTGTGATTATTTGAAATTATTGGCCGAAGGTAAAACTAAAGTTATGGAATGTGTTGATCTGTTTGTAAGACAGCATGATCTCAACGGCGAGCGCCGAGACAAACCTGGCCCAATTAATTTGAAAGCTGAGGTGAGTAACACATGTGAAGATTGTCACTTTGAGTTTCACGCTAGCAACGTGACTCAACCGATTGGAAACCTATACAACCTTGAAGCTATTACCAAGTTGTTTCAGCCACCAAGAAGCATTGATCTACAGTTGCATGAGATGTTTTCTTATGAATATCTTAATATAAGTACCGCGGAGGCTTTTTGGAGGTACATCTGGGAGGTTGTTCTTCCAGCTGTAAAGTCTCGAAAAACATATGCACCGTTGGTTCCCATCATACAGGCCAGTATGATGGGCAAGTCTAGGTTGATTAAACAAATAGCTGTAACTCAAGCGTACACAGTGTTGATCTGTATGCGTCTGAATTTAAGCACAGGCTACCCACCGGCCCGGTTCAGCAAATTAATCGGAAAGCTCAAGGTTAGCCCTGCAGATCCCACGATCACGAAGGGAGATAGTTCAGTGGTAGCACAGAATATGCTTTTCTTTTTGGCATGCTCAATGAAGGCCACAATAAACACGATAACGGAGGATATGGGAATGACCTGTGGAAAGTTCTGGAACATGCAAGAACTCGATAGTGGTGAAGAATTTGAAAGGAAAGTCTGGGAACTATTCGACAGTGATAGAGGAGAGATATGGCAGGCGATCGCTGGAGACAAGATCACTGTGTCTGTTCGTGATTATGACGATAAAAACAGCAAGGGGAATGAACAAAGTATGGTTATAGCTTCGGACAGATTGAAAAGTTTGTTAAAGGATCTATGGAAGAGGTTTTGGACTACCTTGAGGCGTGTAGGTCATACTGCCAAAGTGTTTATTGTGGCTTTTGATGAAGCACGTGATTTATTGGAAAGAAC